>JARWLC010000012.1:54270054-54870054 GCA_033318265.1 Phyllotis vaccarum
GGTGTTGAGTTATTTATGCTATTGGACTTTGCTTTTGAATTGTCTATACTGTGACTGTGCTGATTCTTCCCTCTTAAAGTAAAAAAGAATTTATTATTTTTTAGTTTTAGAGGAGAGAGACTGAGGTTTTGAAGAGTTTAGGTTTTAAAAGAGAATATCTTAAAGTGTGTGAATTTTAAAATTAAGACTTAAAAGTTTTTAAATTTGTAAAGATGCTGGAACTTTTAAAGATTGTTTGGGTGAAATCTTGTAGGCTCTGAACCCAGATCAAGAGCTTTAGGCAGTTAATTGACAGAGAATGCTCACTTTAACTGAACATATCAATTTCCACTGCAGTGACCACTTTCACTAACTACACAGTAACCACTATAGTTATATATAATATATATAACATACATATTAACCTCATCAATGACCAACACAGTGACTGACAATCACACTGGACACTACAACTTTCCACTGTAGTGAGCACTATGGTTGATCATCAGCGTGAAAATTACAACTGACCACACACTGACTACAATAGTAACTACTACTGTTGACCTCATCAGTGACCAACATAGTGACAGGCACATTGAGCACCACAATATGAACATAGTAGATAATCACCACAAAGAGCACCATGACTGATATCACTGTGGCCACTATGATTGGCCACCACAATGAATACATAACTGACCTCCACAATGCCTAGATACAATGCCTGTGGCTCACCTGTGTTCCTTACATGTTGCTTCTTTGGGCGTCTGGCTCGATACGCCTGACTCTGACCTCCTTCTCCTAACTATGCTCCTGCCTATGGCTTTGGCGTTTACCAAGGGTCAAAACAGCTCCTTTATTTAAAGATAGCTATTCACAGCATACAGAAAGTCAACATTACAACTGACCACCATAGTGACCACTGTGACTGATTATCACAGTGGCCACTGAAACTAACTGCCATGATGACTATCACAGTGGACTGGCTACCACAGTGACCACTATGGCTGATCATCATATTGCACATAAAACTACCCTTGTAGTGACCACCATGACTGACTAGGTGGCTAGAAGAAAACAAAATCAATGGTATCTTTAGAGGTTTCTTGTTTCACAATGTGGCTGGGCTTTATTCTAAATATTAAAAAATATTTTATTTTATTGATATACTTATTTTTTATTTATGATTTGTTCTCTCCTTTTATCCTACAGGTCCTTTGCATTTATATTATGGTTCTAGTTTAGTGTTTGTACGGAATTCCTGAGCATGTGGACAGCCGGGTCTCGAGGTCTATGAGTCTACCTATATGTGGGTCTGTGCCTCTCCTTAGCTCTTTTCCTTCTGTTTGTTTTGTCATATTCTGATGTGTTTTTGCCTCCTTTATTATATTACATATGTTTTACTTTATTATTAACCCTTAAAAGCCTTGTTTATTTTCTAATGAGACACAGAAAGGTGATGATGGGGAAGAACTGGGAGGAATAGAGGGAGGGGAACCATCACCAGGATAAATTATATGAAAAAATATATTTTTAATAAAAGGAAAAGCAAAAGGAAACACCTATTTAAAAAGACCTTGGTACTCAAATAGTGACATAGAAAATAAGAAGGCAGACACAATATTTTCAGGTCATATGTCCAGAGAAGATTAAAGAAACTCATGGAATTTGTCTGGCGATTGCTTTTCTATAGTTACTATACCAGGTGTTATGTGACTTGCCGTAGATCCTTCCTTACTTTATTTTTATCACCCTTTATTTGCTCCTTGTATATTCAAACTGTGTTTTGTTTTTGAGGTTTACTTTTTCATCATAATGCATTGACAGAAGAATTTCTTTTGTGCTACTTTTGGAGATTTATTACATCTACAACCACTCTCAATTCATTCCAAAACTTACAGCCATCATTACTTTAATAGACATCCTCCGTAGCTCCCATGCAAAACATCATAACAGAGGTATTTAATCTTCCATGCTCCTAATTGCATAATTTTACTTTTTGTGTCTTAGTTTCATGTCAGAAAATTTTCAATGCCTGTATCAGTTTGTCATGGCTGAATTACAACCCCCCTTCAAACTCAATGACTTAAGACCAAAAGATTGTATGAATGCTCATTAGTCCAGTCATTAGGCTGGTCTTTCTGATCCTGGGTAGGCTCAGTGTTGTGAGAATTTCTTCCTAGGGAATAAATAAAAACATTTTTAATTCTTTCTCATAAGTTCCCAATGACAAATCAACGATTCCACTAAAATTTAACCCAATGTGTTTATTGGGCTTATTCACAGGTCATGAGTGTTTATTGGGCTTATTCACAGGTCATGAGTGAGGTGTCACAGAAGCAAAGGCAACCCCAAAGCGGCTACACTAGAAAGCTATAACCTATGATGATTTTTTTTCTTCATAACTTCATAGATGGAACCCCTCTGTTACCTTCTGTAATTGATGTACTCCAGTATCTTCTGAGATCCCAAGGCCACATGCAATTGGGGAAAAACTATGTACAAATGACAGAGTGGAGTAGCTGGACTTTTAAGTAGTGTGCAGTGACTTCTTCTCTTGAGATCAGTAGTCACCAGGACCAGTATGATAGCCTTTTGCCACCAGGTATACATAATCTATTTGATGAAGATAATAGTCATTCTGTTTTGAGGATGATGCTTGACGTAGTTATAGTTTCTATTGCTGTGAAGTGACACCATGAGTATGGCAACTCTTATAAAGGGCAAGCATTCATATTTTTAGATGCTTAGTCCATTACCATTGTGGTGCAACATGGTAGCCAATAGGTAGATATAGTGTTGGAGAAGAAGCAAGTGTCTTGCACTTTTGTTTGCAGGTAACATGAAGTATCCTATTGCACTGTTCCTGGCTTGAGCATATATGAGACATCAAAACCTGCCTTCACAATGACACACTTACTCCAACAAGCCCACACCTCCTAAGAGTTCTACTCCCCTTGGGGGCCATTTTCTTTCAACCCACCACAGTGTTCTACAGTACTCATTTCTGTGTTATTGACAGTTAGGGGTTGCCTACGTGATTTTGCTAATTTTGACTGGTTTCAGCCAAAATGTTTGAGGAGTCTTACCTGGGAGCCTCCATTTGCCTGATGCAATCTCCTATCTCCTTGATGTTAGATTATGTATCTCCTTCTTAAAGTGTTATGGGGTTATGATAAAGCATGGCTTATTGAAGTCCAGGTTCAAATTGCAATAATGTTAGATTTGTGATTTCTGCACTTTCTCTCTGTGAACCACCTTCATAAAAATATGGACATAGCTGTATTTTACAATTGTATTGTTATAAAAACAAAAACAACTTGGATTCCTTTTTAGATGCTTAGATTTTTTTCTACTTTTGAAAAAATTGAAACAAAACTTTTTTTGTGGGGGGGGGGGGCAACATGAATACAGGCAACTTCATCCATTTAATACTTGACAAAGATGCCAAAACCATATGCTGGGGGAAAGCATCTTCAACAAATGTTGCTGACAAACAGGATGCCCACAAGCAGAAGAATGGAGTTAGATCTGTTTCTATTACCATGTACAAAAACAAACACCAAATGATTAAAGATCTAAACACAAAACCTGAAATACTGGAGCTGCTAGGAGAAAACACAGGCAGTACTTTATAGCATATGATTATGTTGCACAAATTCTGGCTGTGTTAAAGGAAACTCAGAGCCAGACCTCAGGGAAAGGCTGAGATATCAGAGAGAAAACACCAGAGTCAAATCTCACCCAGCTGTCTTCCAGCTTCCTCAGCCTTGCTTCTCGTGGCTTCTACTGTATGTTCTGTCTTCCTACACCTGCCTTAAATACTTTCTTCACCTAGTCATTTCACATCCAGGTGTGGGCTACTACTACTATTAGGTAGTTAGCCTTGAATTCACAGAAACACAGAAAAATCTCCTATTTCTCTGGAGTTATGGGATTAAAGGCCTGGCACAACCACTACATGCCTGGGAGCCTGGAATTCCCTCTGTAAACCAAGCTGGCCTCAAACTCAGATCTTCTGGGATTGAAGGCACAGGTCACCACTCCTGTGCCCCCCCCCACACCGCCCCCATGCCAGGATTAAATGTATGAGTTACCACCCTCTGATCCTCCTGGATTGACTGTGGGTAGATTTCTTCTCTGATATTTCAGATTGGTTTTTATTAAATATGTAACATATCACCATATGAATTTAAGAAATAAATTTCTGAATGGCTCCATTTGCTCAAGAATTAAGGCAAATAGTTGACAAGTAGGACTTCATAAAACTAAAACCTTTATGCACAGCTAGAGAAACATCATCTGAAGAGTAATCACAGAGAACTATACATAAGACATGGAGTTAATATTCAGAGTCTAGAAAGAACTCAAAAAACAAAGAATAAAAAAAGAGACACATTTCAAAAATGTCAGTGACCTAAACAGTAAATTCTTGTAAGAATAAAAATGGCTAAGAAATATCTCAAAAATATTCATTATTCTTAGTGATTAGAGAATGCAAATCAGAACACCTTTAAAGTTATGATGACATAGATCAGCAAAGGAACAAATTCTAGAGGAACATGTGGGGAAAGGGGTATCATCATTCACTGTTGGGGAGATTTCAAACTGGTTCATCCACTGTGGAAATCAGGGTGGAGCATTCTCAAAAACCTAAATGTAAATAATCTGGCTATACTACTTCTTGGCATAAACCCAAGGAACTTGATACCCACCCGAAGAAATTGACACCCTACTTATTAGATTCTTGCTCAGCGATGTTCATTGCTGCTCTATTCACAATATCTAGGAAAATAAAATGATTTAAATGTCTTTTAATTGATGAATGGGTAAAGTAAATGCAGTACCTATATAGTATGGGATACTATTTATCTATAAATAAAAGTAATGAACTTTTAAGCTAAATGTATGGAACTAGAATATATCATATTGGATGAGATAAAAAAATACTGCATGTTTTCTGATCTGAGGGTCTTAGCTCCAGATCTTCAAATTTGAAATTTTGGAAATTTGGAAATTTGCACATCCTAGAATAGCTATAGAAACAAGGAACATAAAGGGACCATTACTGGGATGGAGTTTGGATACGGGAGCAATAGAGAGGGTAATACAAGATAGAAGTGATCCAATGAACAAAATGGGAGAAATAAGAGGCTTTAATTAGGGATGGGGAGCAGATAAATTAGGGAGTGTTCCAAGAATCAAGAAACTTCTAAAAAAAAAAAAATCCAAATGTGAGTCTTGAGAAATCCTCCTTTGAGTTAATCGTGGGAGCTGATCAAGAAACTCCCCAAACATTATGGGCCATTGCTATTGTTCCTGCTGTCCCAGTCCCAGAGCAGGAAGGTAAGTCTCTGTTGTTGAAGATACTGCAGACACAGAGTAAAGCAGCCCCTGAACTGATCTGAAAGTCTCCTCCCTGGGGAATAGCTTCCATGGAACCATAAGATACCATGCAGTCTTTCAAAGGAGGAAAGCAATCAATGGTGCTACCCAGTTATAATGTCTATGACCCACAGCAGTGACCATAATGGTATAATATTCCTAAGGGTGTAGTATTGGCATGGGCATGGATACCTTGGTAGTAACCAGCAGCTTTTATTCTTCTTAAGACTCATTCAGCAAGAAGAAAATTCCTCCTAGTGCTTGAAACCTAGCCAAGTACCCAGGGCTAGTGGAATTACAGACCTTAGAGGGGAACCTACAATTGCACTTTACTTATCCAGCATAATCCCTAACTACATTCTAAATATTTGTCTTTATAACCACAAATAAGTGTAGTCCTAACCCCTCAGCAAGAGTATTTCTCTATGTAACAGATGGAGACCATTAAAGAAAAATCACAGCCAATCAAAATGCCAAGTTGTGGGACCAGTCCTAATAGTTGTTATCTACATAACAACTCTCACACCTAAAATTCAGGCATCAGTGTAGAAAAGGACCGTGAAAGACTGTT
Source organism: Phyllotis vaccarum (assembly GCA_033318265.1). Taxonomy (NCBI): domain Eukaryota; kingdom Metazoa; phylum Chordata; class Mammalia; order Rodentia; family Cricetidae; genus Phyllotis; species Phyllotis vaccarum. Next base: position 54,275,990 of record JARWLC010000012.1, read on the forward strand.
AAGAGCCAGAAGATCAGGGATCTTCCTGTGAGGTGTGTCTCCTAGTAATCTCAGAAGCTACACCTAAAATGTCACCGACAAAATGTCTAATCTTGAGTTGAATGTTGACAGCAATAGAAATGCTACTGTGGACAGGTGAAATCCCAGGAGGCCTCAACTCTAGACAGAGACCTAAAGGCTACAAAGGAACACTGAGAGCTGAAGAAATAGCGCAGGAGTAGGAGGAGCACACCACTAGTTACCCAATACCATATGGGCATCCTTAACAACATGCCTATAAGTAACATCACACAGACTGACCAGTTATACTTACAAATATTGAATGTGTATACATATAATTTAAAGAGAGCAAGGAGAGGAATAAGGGAGGCTTGGGGGGGGATAAAAGGAAGGGAGAAGTAATGAAACTATATTGTAATCTCAAAACATAAGAGCAATAATTTAAAAAACATTTTCATACTCCCAGAATTACTACAGCCTAAGGTATTCTAGGTCTAGGTCTATGGAGGATCATATCTAATGGCCCACCACACTGCCATTTATGACAATGGCAAAGACCAAAACTGATGAGGGCTGTCTTGCTGAATGCTGTGAATATACTTGATTATTGTTCATTTAATAAAGAGGCTGTTTTGGACTATGGCAAGGCATTTTGGAGACAGGCAGGAAATCTAAGCATGGATAAAGGAGAAGGAGGGCAGAGTCAAAGAGACATTTTCCAGCTGCCCAAAAAGCAAACTGTGGAGTACCAGTAAGCAAGCCACTAGCCACATGGCAAAATACAGATTAATAGAAATTGGCTGAGTTGAGCTATAAGAGATAGTTGATAATGAGCCTGAGCCATAGGCTAAGAGTTTGTAATTAATATAAGCCTTTGTGTGATTATTTGGGACCAAGCAGCTGTGAGTCCAGACCTTGGGGCTAGGTCGAGCCAGAAACTTCTCACAACAAATGGCACCCACTGCTGAGCAATGGGAAAGCTTCAAAAAGATTTTGAATGCACAGAAACAGAGCCACAGTTCACACTGGGCTTCTTAGTCTCATAGTTTCATGCCAACAGCAATACACAGACATGTTTCTCAACAGCTGACTGTGAGATATAGCTGGCTGCCAGCTGCCATGAGTTAAGCTGCATGGCCAGTTTTTGCAGGCTCTCTTCCAAGCTGCAATACAAAAAGATTTCTCTCAGCCACTGCTTCCTAGTTTAGGAGCACATTCTTGGGCTTAAAAGTGTAGTTCCATGCGATTTAATACTGCTTCCCAGAATTAGGGAGGTAAACATGACTCTCCCATGTTAAAAAGCCAAGATGGACAAAGCCAGCAGTCAAGGATCCTAGCTACACAGTTTAAAAATGATTAAAGATGTGTAGCAAAACAAATTCAGATGGAAAAACCTCTAAACAGGTTACAATGTTTGTAAAAAAAAATGTAGGTAGGCTAGAAATAGAGAGAAAAAGTATAGGTAATTATATAGAAAATAAATAGTTTTAAAAGTAAAGTCTTTAAAGAGAGTAAAAATAATATAAAAACTAGCCATATAAAGATGAAAAATAAACAGAGTCTAGATTATGTATATTATTATGTTTTGTTTTAATATTTTAACTGTTAATGAGATAACTGAAGAAATACATTGATTATAAGGTTCCTAAGTTAAACCAACATATATATTTTAAAGGCATCTTGACTTTTAAATTTGTGTCTAAGGATATGTTATTTTGGAAACGAGGTTCTTCTTTTGTTTCAGAAGCTAAGAACCTATGTATTGCTTCCAGGCTAATATGGTTTGATGGAAGAAGACCCCTGAAAAAAATCTCTAGTGGGAAGAGATGGCCCAGATAATACAACATCCATATCAGCTTCAAAGCTGCTAAGATGATACAGGCTCAGGGCTTTTCAAAGATTATAAGTACCCCCAATCAGCAGCAAGTAGCCTAGAAAACTATGTCCACATTTCCCCCAAACAAATGATTTTGTTTAAAGGATTTGGTTATTGGTGATAGTCAATCTTTAAAAAAAAGAAAAGGGATATAGATATAACATAATAAAAGGGTAGATTACTGAATCTACTTTTCAAAAGCAACTACTTGTTTTAAATACTTTACATTGATATGGATTTTAGTTTATGGATACAAATTTAAGGTTAGTTTTGTTACACTGTATATACATTTCCACTCTTGTTTAATATTTTATGTTTATGCAATTTCTTTAAAATTGTAATGTGTAATTAAGAAATACAGATTAATAGTCATCTATGGTAATCAATGTATAGTCATGTCAGTTAAATTTTTAGATGTACAAAGATGTATTTCAATTAAATAGGTAGTCTTCAAACACTTCAAAGACATACATAATATAGCATTTAAAATGTTTCAAGAATTTCAACTTTTCTGTACAGTGAGACATGTTTGCTCCAGGCAGCACCATCAAGAGAATGATGGGCAGTGAAGAAAATCCATATGGAATTTACTTTCTTTGTGGCAAAAGTTAACCATTGGGCAAGAAACTGTTCTTTCCTTGACTGCTTGACAATATGCTGTATAAACTGGACATGCAGGACTCATAGGAAAGTGGCCTCTGGAACTTTGCCAGAACAAGCCAAAGTGGTCCTTTTGGTCCCTGCTTTGCAGAGAAAACTGTCAGACATTTTGCAGGACACAAGGAGAAGTGACAAACCTTGCCAAAATGGATGGAACAGTCCTTCAAATTTTCTGCTTTACTAAAATGTCTACTAGAGACTCCAGGCCTGAAACCTGAAGATGGATGCCACAATGTTACAGAGGAACTTTAGGTGACTGTCCAGTTAGCCAGATGTCTCTGTCATTTCTAGAATTTGGAGGATGCTTGTAATGTACTTCCTGTTTACTCAGATAATATTATATCTTTCTGTGCTTTTTGATGGAGTTGAAGATTAGAGAGTTATAATTATACTTTTCCTTAGTTATAATAAAAAAGGTAAATTAGATATAAAAGTTTTGGACTCACAAGGATAAAGAAGTTGATAGAATATTTTCTTTAATTTTGTTAAATACAAATAGACTAGCTATTGTAACTATAAGTCTTGCTTGATAGCTCTTTTGCTATATGTTATTTTACTATGCCAAAATTAAAGCCTTCCTTTTTGATGAGACAGAAAGGAATGATGTCGGATATCTTTCTGTACACTGTTTTGGTCTATGGCAAGGCAGCTTGTAGGCAGGCAGAAAATCCAAGAGGAGAAAAGGATGGAGACAGACTGAGACAAGGAGAAGCTGCAAGCTGCTGCAGAGAAAGAAAGGTGTGATACAATACAGGTAAAGCCACAGAGACACATGGTAATACATAGATGAATAAGAATGTGTTGAATTAAGTTATAAGAGCTAGTTGGTAATGAGCCTGAGTTTGTGATTAATATAAGCCTATGTGTGATTATTTGGGAATAAGTGTCAGGAGTGGGGTCAGGACCCTGGGGTTAGGCCAGGCCAGAAACTTGAGGCTGTACAAACCCACTAAAATTTGAAGCTCAAATTAATATTGGGGATACAAACTACCATGTGATGAAAAGATCTTCAAAGTCACATCACAGAAAAGGAGCCAACCCCACTTTTTAATCAGCCTATCATAGCCAGCTTCTCTTACTGTATTTTTAATAATTTTAGCTTATTTGACACTTGGATTCTTGTTCTTTTTCCCCTCAGATTGTTACTTTCTTGTTTCTAAAAAATTTAAAACCGATTTACTTTGCATTTTGAGCATAGTAAGTGTGATACCTGGTTGTGCTATTCCTTTGCCCTTGCTCTTCATGTGTTTTATGGTTTAATGTTGGTCCCATGAAATGTCCAATTGCTTTTGCTTTTGTGAGATGCCCAGGATATTAAACACAGAATCATTCGAGGTTTGTTTCTTACTCATACATCAATCAAGTAAATAAGATGAATTTAAAGACTAAGCTACAGGTTGTGACTGGGCCTCAGCAGAGACATTTCTCTCACCTAAAGCTGAGACATGCACAACTGGTTTATTTTACATCATCATGTTTTAGAAGCAGATATTTTTTCTTTGGCTTATCCAAAGGAATCATAGCCTTCGTCACACTGAACTGTTTCACGAATGGCCGTTAGAAAATAAGAACCAAAGCCATTTATTGACAAATGTCCCAGGGAAATCCCACTCATATACATTTCTGCCTACTCTTTCTTCCATATGTCTGTCTGTATTGCTGGATCTGCTTTTCCATTGCATGGTATATAATAAAAATAATATAATTCACTGAACCTTATTTGAATTCATATATTCCAGGGATTTTTTAACTTCATCTTAATAAATGAAAGATGAAAATAGCATCTAGGGTTGAAAATGGTTATGAAGTATCTAGAGAAATATATGTATATATGTAATATTATGATGCTTATTAATACAGATAACTTCAAAGCTTTCATTTATATTATTCTAGTCTTTATTTTATTATTTACACCATAAAATCTTTTACAAGTCTTAAATGGATAAATGTCATATCATTGTGGAGATACATTTCAAATTTAATAAAAACAGTCTGAGATATCAGAGGGATCTACCCACAGTCAGTCTAGGAGGATCAGACCTTGGTAACTCACATCTTTTATCCCAGCACAGGGAATATCTGGGAGTGGTTGGTTACCTATGCTCTTAATCCCATCAAATCTGAGGTTGAGGTCAGTTTAGTTTACAGAAGGAGTTCTAGGCTCCCTGGCAGACAGAGGTAGTGCTAGGCCTTTAATCTTAACCTGGATGTAAAACAACTGAGCAAAGAAGGTATCTCAGGCAGGCACAGAAGGACAGAAGAGGCAGTAGAAGCCAGGAGGAGCAAGCCTGAGGAAGCTGGAAGACAGCTGGGTGAGATTTGACTGTAGTGTTTCCTCACTGATATCTCAGCCTTTACCTGAGATCTGGCTCTGAGCTTCCTTTATTCGTGCTACATATCATATCATAAATAAGTGTCTTGGTGGAATGGTATGACAAGTAGTGCATAAGTAGTGCATAGTATTAAAATTACTAGCCCTCATTTCAATTCAATGAAGAAGTTTAGATATAGAAAATACTTGCTACAACATAGCAAGATGTGTTCCCATACTTTAAAAGTAATCTCTTTATAGTGAAGAGAATTAAAACAACAAATGACTAGTTGGTGGATAGATGTGCATCAGAAGTACAAGCATCAACACAGAGATGACTGTCATATCTCTCCAGTTGAGAGATTTTGGGAACATTCACCAAGTGGGAAATTAAGAGCAGAGCATTTATGAGTAAAACAGGTTCTCTAGGATGATTGATAAAGGCATGATTGATAATTAAGAATTATTTGGAATGGTATTTTAAACCTGGTGTCATCAATTTTAAAAAAAGTTTGTAGAAGTATAATAATACCTATAATCCAAATCTGAACACCAAGTGTTCAGATAAGAAAGTATATACCAATGAGGGAATTTGTATATTTCATTTACTTAGGAGGACAGTCAGCTGTTCATATGTTAGATAAAGTTAAGTTCATATTGTACCAAGCTTGGAAAACTAGCACTCTGGAGAGGAAAGAATGAGTCCAAGATCTGTATGCACTTGATTGAAATGATCTCATTTTTCAGGAAAGTGTCTTCAGTTAGGTACAGCCAAGCTCTGGCATCCAGGTCACTCAAAGTTCAAAGAAACTTCAATTGTTTAGAGCTAGCTGTGATGAAATACAGCAATCACTTTAATATCTCCAAGGCAAATGCTGTTGGAAGTGGAAAATTTTTAAGCCCCATTGGCTTGTGGGAAGATGCTGTATTTAGAGTGATGTAAACCATGAACCTAGCTTCTGTCTTGCAAGTCAAAATAGGGTCTGTGGACAATAGCACAAGTGTTTGCTGGGTATTTACAGAAAGTATAAATTTTTCAGATCTTATCCTACTACGGTCTACATTTTATGGGCTCCTGTTTTTTTTTTTTTTTTTTTTTTTTTAATTCTTACGCTATATAAAGAAAATAGTAACTTGACAACAAAGTTTTACTACAGTGGTTCTCCAACTTTAGTGTGTGGCCAAATCTGCTGGATGGTCAGAATTACAGACTAACTGGAGTCTACAAGGGCTGGGAACTTTGCGTATCTCACCATGTTCTCCCAAGAGATTTTGATACCCATCAATGCTGGAAAACCATTTCTGTACTTATCCTACTTGGGATCCATAAACAAGATCTGTAAGAGGAACATTCTCTAAAGATAAAGTCCGAGTTATATTACTCACTAAAATAGATACAGATTTTTAACAGGACTTTCCCCCATTTTAATTAGAATCACCAGGGTTTGAGGCATCTAGAATTCTTATAATCTGAAAACACATCCTGAATAAGCAAAATTATTTTTATGAAAAACCAAGACCAGCAATTAAGGAACGCTGAAAGCAGTTAGAACAGTCTTCCCCAGATTGGTTATTCAGTAAAGCACTGAGATCATATATATACAAAAACATTATGTAGATTGAGAAGATTGTATTCATATATTTAGGATATGCATACATATACATATGTATGCACATGTATTGCCCATATATATGTGTGTGTTTATATGTGTGTATACATACACACACACACACACACACACACACACACACACACACACACACACCAGTTAAAAAGTAACAAGAGTTTGAGAGACAGTAGGGAGACATGGCAGAAGTTATAGAGGGGAAAGGGACATGGAAATAATGTAAATTGTTTTATAATTTCAAAAATAAAAACTACTCTTGAAAAGAAAACTACAAATGGGATATAATTATAAGCACATTCCAATGATAATGATCTGTACCAAGAAATAAGGAAACATTTAGTTCCTTACACATAGTATAAATAGTTTAACTATGCACTAGAGAGGAAATGTGGCTCAATCTCCACTTGTATTTAGAAAAACTATCTGGACATCATGCACCCAGTCACCACCGATGTCTTTAGTAGAGCCGAGACTTCCTCTATTAATGAATAAAAACTGGTTTTGATTCTCAAGGTTTCTTTGGGGGAAAAGTACATTTTAGTATTTCATCCTTAAAATCCATTTTAAAAACAACAAAAAATATAAAACTTCTTCCTGTCACCTCTTTCTAGGTCATTCTCATGTTGGCCTCAAGGAGAATAAAACACCTACCATAAAATATAAGATATTACTTAGCTATTTCCTTTACTGGATTAAAACCCTAATATTTATTAGTCATTTAATTATGACTTCAGAAATAAATTTTTGATACTGAAAGAACAATATTTGTTAATAAGTAGGGAAATGAGCAAGTTACAGAATTTCCTAATGGGCCCGCCCCTTCTGTTTCCTGCATGGTAAACATTGATGAAGGAAATATGCTGTAATAAGATAAGAGGCTTCAGTAGGGACACACTGGAATTTCTCCCTAAATGATTCAGTGTGATGCTGGCAATGGCGGTAAGAAATGTATTTAATCCTATCTCATTGTTTCAATGTGCTGTTTAGAACACAAAACCATCAGTTTGCTTTTGAAAGCTTTGTATAATGGGTCACTTTACAATCACGACCTCCAATTTTACCAGTGATGGGAAAATGTAACTACGAAGCCAGATAAACTATGCTATTTGCAGATATAATAAATTAGTTAATTCTCTTGGATTTTAATGCAAATGCCCTTGCGACAAGAGATTCAGCATTTTGCTTTGTACTTGAACAAGAAATTTATGAGAAAGAAGCCAGAATATTGTAAATAGACTTTTAATATATGCATAAATTTCCATAGAGATCAAAGCCCTTATTCTAAGGATACGTTCAGTAATGGGCATGATGATGACTATAGGTATTCCAAGAAGCATGCGAACTATCGTCCATCTTCAACTTCTGACTTCAATTTATGAAACGTTGATGACATTAACTGGTAAGAAAAGTAGAAAAAACTGAGCTCACTGGCTACTCTGAATCTTGTAAAAAAATTTAATGAGTTAAAAATTGTTATTAATGGCTAAATTAATGTACTCTTAGTAGCAGACTTGCAGGGAAGTCGTGTCTAGGAAAAACAGGTGGCTGGGAGGTAGCGTGGACAGATTCATTCTGCTTTCAAAGTACAAAGTTGTACAAATACAGGAAATCTTGTTTGTTTTAATCTAGAGGATAAGAGGTTTCTTTAAGTATTTAGTTTATGTGAATGTTAGTAAAATACTTGAAACAAACTAAATGTTCATATATGCTGTATTAAATTGTTGTGCATCTATTCAGTGCAATAGTATTATCTATTAGTCAGGCAGTTAGTGGTGCATTTTTATTCCCAACACTTGGGAGGCAGAGGTTGGCATATCTCTGAGTTTGAGCCAGCCTAGACCACAGAATGAGTTCCAGGACGGCAAGGGCTGTCATCTCCACTGTTGTAATTCAGAAGTCTACCAGGGCCAGCTTGTCCTTCTGCTCCTGGTTCATAAGGTTGAAATCAGCTGTTGGGAAGCTGTGTCTTGTTCTGTCAGTTTTGGAAGAGATCTACTGCCAATCTTGTGAACATCTCTATAAGTTTAATGTCTTATAGCAGAAGTACTGAGATCCTAGCTTCAGTGTGGGGCTAGACTCAGCTCCTAGAGACTGACAGAGTTTTCTAGATAAGGTCTCTGTCACCTTCAACTCTGCCTAGCACAACTCTCAGTAACGCTTATTATAATATTGTCAATTTTACTCTTGGTACATTGCTGTCTGTTTTTGTAAAGAACTTATATTAATAATCATAGGAAGAGCAATACAACTTATTCTAAAGCAAGAAAACTTAATTCTATCATGTGATTATTGCTGTCTGCAAATATATATCCCTAGCTCTTAAAACAACATTTTCTAAGGGCCTTAAAGTTGATCTTTAATTTCAAATGTGTAAAATTACATATATATATATATATATGTATATATATATATACATTTATTTCTGATCTTCTAACTATAATAAATGCGCATGAAATGCCAGCCTTCTTCTCTACTATATCCCCAGTGTCAGAAAAAATCCTTGGTATTTAATAAGTACCTTAAAATTTGCTAAATTGATTAATTTTACTACACACAACAGCCTAAATAAAAACATTATTATTACTAAGAAATTTTTCACATTATTTTCTCAGAAGTAAAAGAAGTATTTCTGTACTTTTAATCTGAAGGAATTATGTTTTCAAGCTTGAGAACAGTTTTATTAGAGTTTAAAAGAAAAACACCAGGACAATAAAGCTGCAAGCATTAGCAGTTTTCCAAAACAAGAGAATGGAGGAGAGAAAGAATAAGAAATTCAACTTTCACAGATGTCATCCAGGTGGGGTGTAGTGGCCACACTCTGGAAGAGGGCTTGAAGAAAGGCCATGGTCTTAGACAAGCATCCTTAGAACAGAAGTATAGAGAAAGAAGGGAAAAAATTGCTTTCTGAGTAATCAGAGCAGCTGGCTGGTTTATGAAGCAACATGGCTGTGGTCTCTAGGTGACTGTATTAAGGAGTAGGAATTCCCAGAAGGAAAGGGACATTACCTCTTTGAAAGGATAATCCCATGGCCCCTCTCTTCGGCATAGCTTAAGGTGAACCTGCCTTCCCAGGTGTTGTTTCACTTTCCTGAGGGGTGGTCCTTTCTCAGGGTCATAGACCCAACCAACTGGATTAATTTTTAAATTATTAACTGCCATAGCAGTGTATTTCCACCTAGTGGTAGATTCAACTCTTTGCTATATTTCTCTCTGCTCCAAAGACATAATCTAGTGTTGTTTAGAAAATGAACTGAAACTTTGGGAATAGATATAACCTATATTTTCCACAAAATTCTAGAGATCTAGTTCCAAAATCTGTCCACCAGAAAGGATCTACTTCTACCAGAAGGGGCCTGGATTTCTCCTCTTGACTCCTGTGTATAGCTTTCAGACTAAGGTTCATTCAGAGTAAGATAAAAATGAAGAGAGATCCCTGGCATTCCTGGCCAGAAACCCAAGAGTTTCTGGAACTGTTGCTTCTGTGGACCCTGTCCCTACTAGTCTGGTTAGTTCTTCTGACTTTAGCCTGCCTGTGACTCTTCCACCAACTTTCAGACCTTACTCAGAAATTCTGTGTACCTCTATACAGTCTGGTCTAACCTAAGACCCACATCTGGGCACAGGTCTAGCTTTGAGGGTCACAGAAACCTTGATAGCCTGTCACATCTTCAACCAAGCCATGATTCAATGACATAATCTGTTCGCCATCCTAACCCCAACAAACTAAAACCTCATATCAGATACACAGTGGATGAAAGAAATCAATATGCCAAAGTCTTACAAAAAAAACAAGTAATGTGAAAGACCCAGAGACTGTTTCATTCATCTGCTCTATAGAAATGTTCTCCAAAGCAAATTACCCGATGAAATCCAGGAAACAAATTAAAAGATCAATCATAAATGTAGCTAAAATGATGTGGGAATGCCTTTCTGTGTTGTATCGAGTTCGCTGGTCCCAGACAGCCGGAGATCTGGACCCACAGACCCGCCGCCAGAGACCGCTTAGCCACCCAGCCGCCCAGACCCCCAAAAATAACTCAGAGGCTTATATTAAGTTCATGCTGTTTGGCCTATGGCTCAGGCACATTGCTAGCTAGCACTCATATCTTAAATCAACTCATTTCTATTAATCTAGGGCCACGTGGCGGCCCGCAGCTCACCCGTGCTTACATGTTGCCTCTTGGGCGGCTTCCGCGCGGTCTGCTTCTAACTCCGCCCTGCTTCTCTTCCTAAGCTCTGATTCTCCTCCCACTATTCTACGTACCTGCCATGGTCCAAACCAGCTCCTTTATTTAAAGATACAGTACGCACAAATATATTCCCACATTTCCCCCTTTTTCTCTAATCAAAAAGGAAGGTTTTAATATAGCAAAATTACATATAACAAAATAGCCATCAAGCAAGAATTATAGTTATAATATCTAGTCTATTTGTATTTAGCAAAATTAAAGAAAATACTCTATCATCTATCTTATCTTTATGAACCTAAAGTTTTATATCTAATATATTTTTCAAATGACTAAGAAAAACTGTACATATAACTATCTAATCTTCAACTACATCAAAGACCACAGAAGGACATAATATTTATCCAAGCAAACCAGAAGTGCAAACGACTTCCAAAATCTAGAAAGGACAGAGATGACACCTATCTGCCTGGACAGTCACCCAAAGTTCCTCCATAAAGTTGGGGCATTCATCTTCAGCCTATAGGCCTTGAGTCTCTTTTCATTTCAGTGAAGCAGGAAATCCGCTCTGTCCATTCTGGCACAGTTCATCTGTTGCTTCTCCTTGAGTCCTGAAGAATGTCTGACAGTTTTCTCTGTAAAGCAGGAACCTGAATGACCATTTAGGCTTGTTCTGCCAAAGTTCAGAGGTCATCTTCTTATGGAACCTGCATGTCCAGTTTAAACAGCATACTGTCAAGCAGTCAATATAAAAACAGTTTGTTCTCTAGTGGCTCACCATCACTACAAATAGATGAGATTTTATATGGAGTTTCTTCAATGCCCATCTTCCTGTTGAAGTAAATTAGTGCTGCCAGGAACAGACCTGTCTCACTGTCTAGAAAAGTCTAAGCTCTTAAAACATTTTAAATGCCATATTCTGTAGGTCTTAGAAGTATTTGAAGATTATCTATTTAATTGAAATATATCTTTGTATACTTAAAAATCTTAACTAACTTAACTATAAGTTTGATTATCAAAAGTGACTATTAACCTTTATTTCTTAATTATACACTATAATTTTAAAACAGTTACATGAACATCAAACCTTAAACAAGAATAGAAAAACATATACAGCATAATAAAATTGACTTTAAATTTGTATCAATAAACCAAAATCTATACCAATGTAAAGCAGTTTGAGATTAACAGCTGATTACCTGTAAATTTAATAATCTAATTTTTTAAAAAAGCATTCACATACCATATCCCCCGTTTTTTTTTTTTTTAGAAAGAGATTGACTATGACCATTAACCATTTATAATGAAAACAAACATTTAGAAACAATATTTGGGGAATTTGGGCGAAGTTATTCATTACTACTTCCTGCTGATTAAGGGGCGTTGAAAATCTCACAGTTGTTGAAGATGAATCAGTCTGCAGCTCTGAAGCTGATAAAGCCACCTCTTCTCATCAGAGGTTTTTTCAGGGGGTCTTGGTTGATGAAACCACATTTGTCTGGAAGCAATCCACAGGTTCTCATCTGTGGAAACAGAAACAGAACTCTTCCAAAGCAATAAATCTTTAGACACAAATTTTAAAATCAAAATACCTTTAAAATATACATTCTTGTTTAACTTAGTAGCCTTTGCAATCCATTGTCTTTTTGCAGTTAGCTCATTAACAGTTAAAAAATTAAAAGAAAACACAATAACAACCAAAATCCAGATTTTGTGTCTATTTTCCATCTTTACGTGGCTTATTATCTTTTTATTACTTTATTTCTCGCTTTAAAAACTTTTCCTAACCTCTTTCTTTTTTCTGTGAAGCCTATGTATCTTTTACAAACATTGTAACCCGTTTACAGGTTTTCTTTTTATCTGAATCTGTTTTATTGTGAATCCTTATTCATCTTCTAACCTTAAGAGCTTTTAAAATACATTTTCTAAAAAGAAGCACATTTTTTGCAAATTAGGCTGAATCACTAAGTTTTTGCTGCCACGAAGAAAATCTGTTTCTCTTTTGTTCAAAATAAGTAGAAATCTAAAATCAATCACGTTACTGAGTCTTTTGTTAGTTTTCAGGAACCCGCCTGATTGTAGCTCACACTGCCTGTCGCCAGCCCGCCGCTGGCGCCATTTTGAGTGTGACCCGGACCATGCTTTGTTTGTACAAAGACCCGCTCTACACACACAATTTGGAAGCTGCCCTGGCTCAATTTCTGCGATCTAGAACTCTTTTTAATCTTTATCAGGCTCCAAGTGGATAATCGCCCCACGTTGGGCGCCATCTGTTGTATCGAGTTCGCTGGTCCCAGACAGCCGGAGATCTGGACCCACAGACCCGCCGCCAGAGACCGCTTAGCCACCCAGCCGCCCAGACCCCCAAAAATAACTCAGAGGCTTATATTAAGTTCATGCTGTTTGGCCTATGGCTCAGGCACATTGCTAGCTAGCACTCATATCTTAAATCAACTCATTTCTATTAATCTAGGGCCACGTGGCGGCCCGCAGCTCACCCGTGCTTACATGTTGCCTCTTGGGCGGCTTCCGCGCGGTCTGCTTCTAACTCCGCCCTGCTTCTCTTCCTAAGCTCTGATTCTCCTCCCACTATTCTACGTACCTGCCATGGTCCAAACCAGCTCCTTTATTTAAAGATACAGTACGCACAAATATATTCCCACATTTCTGTATGCTGTGAATATCAATCTTTAAATAAAGGAGCTGTTTTGGCCCATGACAGGCACCATAGAAAAAGTAGGCGGAGGAATCAGAATAGGTAGGAAAGAAGGGCAGAGTCAGACAGACTGAGCAAGCAGCTCAAGAAGAAGCATGTAAGGAACATAGGTGAGCCAGGGGCCACGTGGCAGGAAAGATTAATACAAATGGGTTGATTTAAGATGAAAGAGCAAGCTAACAAGGTGCCTGAGCCATAGCCCAAACAGCATGAACTTAATATAAGTGTCTGAGTCATTTTGGGGGGCCTGAGCAGCTGCAGGCAGCTAAGGGGTCTGTGGGTCTGGACCTCTGGCTACCCGGGACCAAGAAACCTTACTAAAACACCAAAAAATATCAAGGAATTTAAAGAAGACACAAAAACCAGCTCATTGAACTTAGAGAGAGTAGCAGTAAATGCTGGAGTGGGCGTCTTAAACACAGAGATACCTCAGAATGAAATGACAAAGATAGATTAGGATTTGAAAATGAAATTCAATGAATAGATTAAAAAATTGTAAAAAATTCAAGCTGCAATGAAGGTGGAACTAAAAATTTAGCAGCCATATTTAAAGGGCAAGCTTCAGAGCTAGAGTGAATCAAGTGTAAGACAGAATGTCACAACTTGAGGGGAAAATAGAAGAAATAGACTACACAAAGAACATGAAAAAACAAAATGAAACCCCACATCCCAACCATACAAATATGACATAGAAAAGGTACGTTCAGGAACTGTGGGCACCATGAAAACACCTAATTTTTTAAATCATAAGCATGGATGAAAGAGAAGAATCCTAGGTGAGCGAGTGGTATAGACCAGATCTTCACTGAGTTTATAGAATAAAATGTCCCCAAGTCAAGGAAAGGCATATCCATATAGATACAAGAAGCACACAGAAAACCAAATAGACATGATCAGATGAAAAAAATCCCTAACATATAGTTATAATTTAAAATAAACCATATTATGAAACATAAGATCAATATTAGAAGATTCAGAAAAGTTGAAGTAATCCATGTAGTTCATCAGACGCAATGCAATAAAACTTCAATGGAAATTAAACAAAACATTACTGAATGGTGAACTGGTCAAAGAAGAAATCAAAAAAAGAGATAAAAAAATTCCTGGAACTCAGTAAAAATAAAAGTACAACACAACAAAACCTCTGTGAGAAAATAACAGCAGTCACAAGAGGGACATTTATAACACTAAACTACAACATTAGGAGCACAGAAAAGTGACTTAATATTACAATTCAAGAGTTTGGAAGACCAGAACAAGCCAAGATGCAGTAGATAGCAAGAGGTCATAAAAATCAGAGCAGAAATGAAAGAAGTAGAAAAAGAAAATATTACAAAGACTAAAATAATCTAAGAGCTGGTTCTTGGACAAGATAAACAATATCAATAGATCTCTGGCCTAACTTAACAAAGGAAGTAAAAGATGTTGTTAACTAGTAGAATCAGACATGAACAGGGAAACATTACAACAAACACCAAATAAATTCAGAACATTTAAGGAAAATACTTTACAAACTTATACATCAATAAATTAGAAAATATAACACAAAAATAGGTCAAGGCCACAAACAGACCTATACAAAACAAAATCAAAACAATTGTAAGTGTTCTGTCTTTAAAAAGCCCAGGCCCAGTTAGAATCAGAGCAGAGTTCTTCCAGGTTTTCAATGCTTTGTTAAATAATTAGCAAACAAAACAATGAACATTGGAAACAGAAGAATTACTCCCACATTTGTTTTGTGAGGCCAATATTGTTCTAACACTAAAACTAAGTAAACATACAACAAAACTGCCAAACTACACAGTAATATTCCTGATAAACATAGGTGTACAATGCTGAGGTAATATGGTCGTAAGCTGAATACAACCATATACTAAAAAGATATCCACCAGGATCAAACTGGTTTCATCTTAGGGATGCAGGGATAGTTCAATATACAAAAACCAATATATACAATAAATTATATAAATTGAGTCAAAGACAAAAATCACATCATCATCTAAATAGAGGCTCAAACGCTTTTATGAAAACATAACACGATAAGCGTCCTGAGAGAGTAGGAGTGGAGAACATGCTTCTCAATATAATAAAGACTATGGATCTGACAAACCCACAGTTAACAGTATCCTAAATGGAGAAAACTTCAAACAATCTAGTCAAAATTATGAATTAGACAGGGTTGTCTATGTCTACTTCTCTTCAATATAGTGTTGGAAACACGAGTCAGAGGCCTAAGGCAAAAAGAAAAAAATTGAAGGGTTACAACCATGCATAGAAGAAGAACCATATCTTTGCAGATGAAATAATATGAGGTACCTGCATTCTGGTGAGAAAAAATACTTTAAAAAACTAATAATATTTTTTAAAAGGTTGTAAGATACAGAATTGACTTACAAAAATCATTAGCCTTTCTAAATACCAAGAAGCAAAAATGAAGACGAAATCATGAATGTACTCCCCCATTTACAATAGTCTCAAAGAAAATAAAATATATAAAAATTAAATTTAAACAAGGAAGTGAAGGATCTATATAGCAAAAAAAAATGTTAACTTCTGCAGAAAAAGAAGAAGGCATTAGAAAATGAAAAGACATCTCATTCTCAAGCACTGGGAGAATTAATGCTGTGAAGTTGATCATTCTACCTAAACCTATTTACAGATTTCTTGCAATCCCAAACAAAAATCTCCATTTTATTCTTTATAGAAATGTGAAAAACTATCCTAAAACGCACTTGAAACTCCAAATTGCTTTAGATAGCCAAAGCAATCCTGAACAAAAGAACAACGCTTGTAGCAATAGCATATCAGATTTCAAGATATATTACAGAGTTATAGTAATAAAAATGTCTTAATAACTTTAAAAAAGACGTAAATGAATGGAACGAAATACACAAATGCACTTCTTAATACTTGACAAAGATGTCAAAACCATGCATAGAAAGAAACGTAGGATCTTTATCAAATGGTCCTGGAAAAGTGAATGTCCATATCTAGAAGAATGAAATTAGACTCATATCCACCTCTACATAAAAATTAATTGCAAATGGATTAAGAAAAAATACTCAGTAAGAAACCTGAACAATTGCAATTGCTGGAAGAAAATACAGGCAGAATCCTATATAGTACAGGTCCTGGAAAGTATTTTTGCAATAGGACTCCATTTTCTAAGGAATTAAGATTAATAATTGACAAGTAGGGCTACATAAAATTAAAAAACCTCTTCATAACAAAGGAAAAATCAGTGTAGTCAATAAGAGGCCATAGAATTGGAAAGACTCTTTGCCAGAAATACATCTGATATAAGATTCATACTATATAAAGGACTTTAAAAAAAAGAATAATTAAAACAAATGACCCACTTAAAAATGGGCTTGGATCTGAACAGAGAACACTGAAAAGAAGGATAAAAATGGCTAAGAAATATCTAAAATGGTGTTTATTTTACTTGGAAAATAGGAAGTTGCAAATTAAAATTACTTTGAGATTTCATCTCACTGAAGTCAGAATACAAGAAAATAAATGATAATAAAACCTGGCAAGGATGTGGTAAAGGGGAGCCCTCACTCATTGTCAGTGGGATTGCAAGCTGGTGTAGTCACTTTGGAAATCAGTGTAGGGAATTATTTAAAAAACAAGAAGTAAATCTACCACAGTACTCAACTATACCACTTCTTGGCATATGCCCCATATTCAAAATCTTACTCCATAAACATTTCCTTAACTATGTTCATTGATGCTCCATTCATAATATCTAGAAATTGGAAACACCCCAAAGTCCTTCAACTGGAGATGAATAATGAAATGTGGTACACATACACAGTTTAGTTCTCTTTAGTGAAAGATAAAAGAAACCATGCAATTTACAAATAAATGTTGGAGATAGAAAATACCATACTGAATGATATAACCCAGAACCACAAGGATGAATGCCACATGTTGTCTCTTGTGGTTGGTTTTCAGCTCCAAATCTGGAGATGTACATAACCTGAAGTAACAACAAAACCCAAGGAAGTAAAAAGGGATCATCCATGGGGTAGTAGGTAGGAACTCTAGAGAGGGAAATGGCAGGAACTAGGAGCTATGAAGAAGAAAATGGGAAAAACAGAGGAAGACTTTAACTGAGAGGAGAGAAGGAGGGCAATGCAGAGGATAAATAGTGAGGAAAGATTAAAAACACTAAAAGATTCTTAATAAAGCCACAAAGAATAATATTTACCTAAAATACACGTTTAAAAATATATATGACAAACGCTACATAATATATGGTATATAATATATATACTATATAAAAATAAAACTATGACATTTGGGCTAATAATAATGCTCCCCTTAAGAGACATAGACTATCTAACAAGACACCAGTACCAGGCAGGAGAGACCTCCTTTTGAGTTGTTGGTCATCGGAACATAGAAGATTCTCAAACTATATAAACTATTGTTGCTCTTTTTTTTCCTTCCAGAATTTAATTGTTGAAAACACTACACACTTTAGAAATAAAACTTGAAGAAACTGAACTAGAATGAATCTGGAAGCCTCCTTTCTGAAGTCTAAGACTAGTATTCATAGTAGTGGAATGTACCATGCAAATTTCTAAGGGGTGGTGGTAGTGATGAATCAAGAGTTCTGCCTGTCTGTGATGCTCGTGAACCTAACAATAACCAGCATGAAAGATAATCCTTAAGATGCAATAGTGGTACTTATGTCTTGGTAGTAACCCATGCCTGACTAACTCTACTTAAAGCCTGCTTATCAGGAGGGAATTCATGTCTGGTACTGCAAGTCTATCCATGCGTTGCTGGGGAGACCATAGAGCCCAGAAGAGAATATACCTACTGTCATTTTCTCAAACCAACGCAATTCCTGGCTGCATTTTTTTGTACTCTTTCATTCTTGGGGCTTTCACTCTTTATTAATGAAGTTTCTCTTTGTCACAGATGGAGACCAGTTCAGAAAGGCACACCTGGTCAAAACGCACCATTGGTTGCCAGCAGCAATTCCACCATCCTCAATGTCACTCCTACATCTAAGGTTCAGAGAACCTCACAAAATAAGGCAGAAATAGTGTAAGAGCCAGATGACCAGAACAATTATGAAATTATGTCTTCTATTTATGATGGGGAAATTGCATCCATGACATCTTGACAGTATGATTGCTTAAACAAGACCTGACTAATGGCAACACCAATCAACACACCAATGTAAATGGGGAAATCATCAGAAAGTTTCATCAGTAAGTAAGAGCTATAGGCAATTAATGATTGCTGAAAAGGGGAAATCAGCCTTCTCTAGGGATAAGCCTCCTAAATTATTACCAAATAGCAAATAGTCAGTTCTAAAACATGCATATGAAAAACGTTAAATGGAATCAGAAATTTATATTTATATATTTAGCCATACATACATGTAACAATAATAATCATTAAAGAAAAAGAGACCATAATCTGGGAAGGAGCTCAAATGTGTGTCAGGAAAAGTTAGAGGGAGAGAGAAAATGATCTAGGTATAATACACATACATTAAATTGAAAGCATCAATTATAAAACAAAAATCAATGACTTATGCAACTTATATATACAATCAAACTGGCAAATGAGCCCAGAACATGGGAAAACGTGCAATATGGATTGAGCTTTGGCGACATTCGGGAATCATGGAAGTACAGAAATGTCATCTACTGAACTAGTTCATTGCTCTGTCAGGCTTCTTAATGCCAAGGAATAACTCTAAAATAGCTGGAGAGTCTACATCTTGTTGTGTGGGAATGTGTGACTAATGTGCACTGAGTGAGCCAAATCCCATTTAGGCAGTTGACAATGGCTAACTATGCTGTGCCTGCCTGAGAACACAAGATGAGGATGTTATGTTACAAAGTTTCCCATAATCTTTAACAGGTCATTAGGTCAAAGAATCATGAACCTGTAATAATCTATGAATACTTCATTATGATTCTGAAAACAGACATTAAACCCTCCAAATTAAAGGAAGAAAAATACTGACATTAAAAAGACTTGAAAATTCTCCTGACTTAAAGAATAATCTGAGGCGGAACCTTTGCATTTTTCAAATTTATGTAGTTCTTTAGCAAATTATGAAATATATTTGGGGTTTCAATCAAATAATTTGTCAAATGAAGAGGAAAGGAACAAATACAGAGTTCATTGACTGGGAAATATAAATATTGATACTTAATGCTATTACTTTTTTGTTTGTGTGAATGTTAAAGGTATGTCTATCTTCTGACCTTGGCTGAAATGGTTAACATTCCTCCAGAGGACCAGGAGTTCAAAAATGGAAGTTATAGAATGAGATTATGGACTTGAAGGAGAAGATTGCTTCTTTATATTTTTACTAACATTGAACTAAACTTTAGTAAGATTGTATAAAAACTTAAAAAAATAATGGTATTAGCAATGCCAATATTAATATCTTTTTCACCAATATGGTAGTTTTATCTATTATGATGCTGACATTATTTTAAATATATGCTTTAGTTTCCACAGCATCTATATATTTTAATCCTTATACCTTGTTACTTAATATGATTATCAAAAAGCACACAATTTGCTATATCATGTTAGCAGTTTGAAAATTATTTTATTACAGTGAATTATTTTTCTTCTATAAATCTTTACAAATATCAATATGGTGATTTATGGAAATACATAGACTTCAGTAACTGTCTAGGAGGTTCCAGGACATTAAAAAGTAGATGAAGAATAAAAAATTAAGTTGTATAATGCTGAAGGTAATAGCTATGAAGTTCAATTTTGTTTTGTCTCAAAAATTTACTCTATTGCTCAGAACATAGGGTTTTTTTTAATCATTGTGGAATATCATTTTATTATGAGAACAATGCAATGAAGCAATAAACTTAAATTGTGAGAACTCACCAATGTGTAATACTTGACTAAATCAGTAAAGAGTATTTATATTCTGTAGAATATACGGGCCCTAGATCTTCTAAGGGCCTGGAGACCAGCCTGGCCTCAGCCAATACAAACTGGTGATAACTGGTATGTTAACATACTGCTCCTGTCATTTTTCATAAGCCAACGTGGGTCTGCCTGGGGCCTTGATGAGGACAGAGTCCTGATACAAGGTGACCTAGACCACCACCTGCAGCAAGCAGCAGATACCAGCAAATTAGACACTTTCCCCTGCCTGAGAGGAGGGTCTGGAAAAGAATATTTAAGGTTTTCTGCTCCATGCTATAGTAAGACTAGCTTGGTTCAAGTTGTCCTCAGAGGCTGTGTTGTCGCTCTCCCCACCACCTGCTCCTTTCCCAAGAAGAACAGCAGCCCCATTTCCATGCACATATGCACAACACCAACTGGAAAGTAGACTTAACAGCTTTTGTTGTTATTGTTGTTGTTTTCATTTTAGAAAAAGAAAAAAAAAAGACATGGATTTAAGAAGGTGATATGGTGGAGAAGGAGACACAAGAGGAGTTAGGAATGCTGGCATGGGTGATGGATATAAATATAATCATTTATTCAAATGTAAAACTTGAAGCTCTGAAACCACTAGAGAAAAGAAGAGGTGAAAATATCTTTGATATAAATCTTGGCAACTACTTTTTGGGTAAAATATGAAAGTCAAAGATGATGGACAGAAATGAAAAACAGGACTGCATAATTCTCTAAAGCAAAGGAAACAGTAAGAATGAAATCTACGTACTAAATAGGTAATAGTGTATAAAGTTTCTTATAGCTCAATAAATATTTTGGTCAATTAAATAAATATTTTAAACAATCAAATATTTTGTTCAATTAAAAGAAAATTAAGAAAGGAAAGGGAACAAAAAGTAATCTGATGTAAAGATGAGCTCACAGACTGAATAAGTGCCACTTCAGTGAGGTCCCATTAACTCCAACAGGAATATAAAAGGTGCTCATTATCACTAAGCACCAGGAAGATGAATAAAATCCACAATGGGATATAACTTCATATCATTCAGGATGGTTATTAAAGAATCAAAATATCACAAGTATTATTATGTGGTGAAAGGGGAACTTTTATTCCTGGATAATGTGATTTTAAATTGTAAGATCCCCCTCAAAATAAGACTATGTGACCTATCACATAGTCAGGCAATTCCATATTTGGGTTATACTCAAAGGGAATGAAAGTCTGGACTAAGACAGAATTAGTAGTCTACTTTGAAAAATGCTTTAATATTTTTCTTTCTTTTACTGTAGAATAATGGACTCTGAAGAATTTTACAACATTTTTCTGGACAAAGCATCCACAAGTGAGTAGGTGTTGATTAATATCTGCCAATATAATAATGGCAAGTATTACAATGGATATAACTCCTCATTTTGTGACAAAAGCCCCCTCGCACAAGACAAAACAGAATATCTCTACATTGGTGACCCATCTTCAGTAAAAAATGAATAATCTAATGAGAGATGTTAGTATCCAGGGGACAGTGGATTGAAATAGTTGTTTCTGTAAAAGATGGATAGTTAACATAATCAGACAATAAAGAAAATGTCGAGTAATTCAGGAGAAGTTTTAGCTTTATGATTTGCTAAAAGTTAAATGTGAGCTGATGTGGGCAAGTAAAACCCTAGCACTTCATAGTAAAGGGAGGTCATCCTCATATTCCAACAGAGGTGCACTCAGCCACAACAAAGATCATGGACTTTACAGACAGTGTAGAACACACCTCTATTAGTTCGCTTGTGCCGTCATAACAAGACAACGAGGCAGAGTCATTTTAGAGAATAATTAAGTTAACTGAAAAGAAAGCTGGGCCATTTAAAAAAAACCTGTTTCCAAAGCATCAGATATTATATTAAATTATATATCTCAGTGTATTTTTATGACAGTCATTACGGTTCAAATAGTAGACTTTAACATGACATAGGCAATTTGACTTTCCCATGATGACTCTATGAAGCTTTCACTACAGAATATTTCTTTCTCATATTGTCTGAAGGTCATGTCTTCTGACTTCTGAGGACATATGTAATATATTATAAACTCAATGGTTTGAAAACATACATTGCTTATAATTTGGTTTCTAAAGAACAGATCAGGTTTGGGATTTTTTTTTTTTATAACTGCTGCAGATCTATAAGCCACTGACACACCATGGCTACACATTTCTGAAGAAGAAAGCCATATTTATCACCAGTTATTGTATTTCATTGCTTCATAAGTCATACAATCCACCTCTTTCTTGCTACATAATTATTTGTGAAAATAGTTGAAAATAAATTGCAAGGGAATGAAAGCATTGGAAAAGATTCAACTGAAGAGATCCATTCCGGTAATTCAAAGAATGGGTTATGAGAACTGAAGAGCTGCAAGCAGGCCTTGTGATACACAGCTGGCTAAGAACAATTAGGGAACGATGGAAATAAGTCCATTTTTCCTTTGGTGGTCATGCTGAGTCATCTGTGGCATCTATTTGGAGCAGAAAGCCAAGGACAGTAGAAAATCAACCCAATAATAAGTGTTTCTGCACATGAAGTCCCAGTTGAGAAACTGCAATCCAGTGACGGTTAGCTCTAAAAGGCAGAGAACAAAAGTTGAAGTTTAGATTTGGGTTCATAGGCTTTGAGACATCCAGTAACTTTTCTCCTTTCGTGTAATGAATAGGATTTAACTTCTGTAGTAATTATGGCTTCCAAAATATGAACATTTAAAATTTTTTTACAGTCCATATTCTACATAAACCTTTAAAGTTTCAGAAAATGGTAATTTTTTTCTTCACCAATCAATACACAATTGAATTCCTAGACAGTGCTATAAAACCCTTTTGCAAAATATTTCCCCCTTTCGATTATTTCCTCCCAAGGCCTGATCTTTAGCAGCTAACTACTCATTTCTTTCTCAACAGTTATCTTTACCTCATGCTCCAGAGATGTCAGTCTGACCTGTGCTTCAGTCTTGGCTAACAGACTCTAGCTCTTCTACATAAATATGGAAAAATTCCAAATCATACATCTAATGCATCTTCCTTCAAATCTCACAGTAGAATAGTCAGAAATATCACATTAGAGACTTTTCCTCAATAACCATGTTTTTGAATAACAACCATGAGACCATCACTAGAGGAAAGAAAAGGAAAGTCACTGGTCCGTTTATGTCAATTTTCCAGTTCAGCGAGGCCAGAAAAGTGAGAACTGGAACTGTTAATGGTTAAAACATGTAAGTGGATGCATTTTTAACTAGTAGGGTGTTATAAAAATTTTTGGCCCAGCCTAGCACCTTGGTCTGGAATTGCCTGCAGCCCTGCTGCCACTTAGCCCTCAAAAATGACTTAGACATTTATATTAATTATATATTGTCTAACTTATGGCTTAAGTGTTTTGCTAGCCTCCTCTCGCATCTTAACTCAACCCACTTTTATTAATTGTCTTGTCTTGCCACATGGCCTGTGACTTGCCTATTATTTTATATCTTGTTTTTTTTTTTTTTTTTTGGTAGCAGCTGGATCACTTTATGTCTGACTCTGCCCTCCTTCCTCTTTATCTATGCTTGGGTTTCCCGCCTGCTTCTAGGATGCCTTGCCATAGGCCAAAATAGTTCCTTTATTATCCAATGACATTCACAGCATAGAGAAAGATATTTCATATCACTAGGGTCAGGGGAAAACTATAAACTAGATAGCTAGAGTATGTAACAAGCTTTTTTCTTGTCAATTCAGAACAGGAAATGGACAATTGCTTGGAAATAAAGAATATACTTCTGTGCTCTCCCATGGAAGCCTATATCACCCAGTGTTGTATTATTTTCCTGGCCCGGACTTTTCGTCCTAGCCTGGTGGCCCAAACTTTCAGACTCACAGTCTCATAGTCCCACTGAAACACACAGATGCTTGTATTAACTGTACGCTGATTGACCTGGGGCCCAGGCATATAACTTGCTAGCTCTTCCTCTTAAACTAACCTATGACTCTTGTTTAGCGCTGAGGCTTGGTACCTTTTCTCAGAGCAGCATGTCAACTTCTTTCCTCTGTATCTGCTGGCATCTCTTTGTGGTGTCTCTGTGACTTTTCTGTGGTATTCTGCTCTGTTCTTCCTGTTCCCAGAGTTTTCTCAGTCTTGTAGCCCCACCCACACTTCCTGTCTGCCTTTGGCCAATCAGCTTTTATTAAACCAGTAGGCAGGACAATTATTTACAATGTAACAACATAATCCCCCTACCACCCACTATATTAGTTTGAATGTAATTTACCCCCATAAGCTCATAGAAAGTGGCAAGATTAGGAGATGTGGCTTTGTTGGAGTAGGTATGACATTGTTGGAGGATGTGTGTCACTGTGGAGGAAGGCTTTGAGATTTCTGTTCAAGCTACCACCCAGTACCTGAGACTATTTCCTGCTGTCTTTCTTTTGATCAAGATGTAGCCAGCCACATGTCTGCCTGCATGCTGCAATACTTCCCATCCTGATGATAACAGACTGAACCTCTGAACTGTAAGCCACCACCTCAGTTAAGTGTTTCCCTTTATAAGAGCTGCCATGGTCATGGTGTCTCTTCACAGCAATAGAAACCCTGACTAAGACATCCAATCAGGTCCCAGGTCCCAATGGCTCTACAACCTCCTCAAACAGCATCATCAGCTAGGCACCCAGTGTTCTAACACATTCTTCACAGGCTGTAGAGACTTCTTCACATTCCAGCTACAGTTTAATGTAATGGTCAACTTTGTATTTTGGAGCTAAATAGTTTAAGTTTGAAACTTGACTATAATTTGGCAATTAAGCAAAACACTCATTTTACCCTTTTTGTTTCTTAAGGAAAAGGACTCCAAAAATGAAATAGCAATAATCCTGAGTTCAAATGCTTGTCATGAGAACCAAGCAGAGAAATCACAAGTAACAATATTTGAAAGATAGTAAATATTGTCCAAATGTAGCTACAAGCCCTGGCCCAGTCTACATGCAAGAAGCTGTTAACCGCCATGCAAATGCAGAACTGTGGAGCTAGAAACACTGGAAAACATGACTGTGCAGTTAGTAAATACATCAGTGAAAAACAGTAAAGTAGCAAGTGGTGAGTCATGTAATCTTAGCATTTGAAAGGCTGAAGCAGGAGGATTGTCACCATTTGTAGCCAGCCTGAGCTGTTTAGTGAGCTCCAAGACAAAGGAGCAACAACCAGAAGAACTCAATAGAAGTAATAAAGTAAGAACACAAGGAAGTAGAGGTAGAAGTATCCACTACTAGGGCCTCCTGTGACGTCCCTGAACAGGCCTTGCTTTTCTTTCCTCAAGTAACAAAGTGTACATACATCAGGTCAGTGTAATGCTCCAATAACTCTCAATAACCTGTAAGTACTCCACTCTGCACACCAGAAAGTGCATTCTGCAAAGTAGTGAGAAATTTGGCTTTTGCCTGTTTTTGTGTTTCTCTAAATGTCTTCTTCCCCACACCCAAAAGTAATAACACAGCTCAGTCAATTTATTTACTAAGCACTGTATGGATTTCTGCAGGATATTTGGCTTCCACTGCGGTCTAGCATAGTAATCCATTAGCAAGTCCATTACTGCTGTGTAATTCTCCACATTGGTGGAGTAGAACATATAAGGAAGATAACACTTGAGCTGTGAGATGTATGTGAGAACAGGGACCTGCAGTTTGTGCAGGGAAATGAAGCAGGTTCCGCACTGGTACTTAGAAGGATTTTTGATAATCAGAGCACAACTGATACCGGTGCTTTACAGGGCAAACAATTCATGTGTTTATAATCATTTGTGAATGTTCTTACCTCTGCTGTCCTCTTTGGTAATGTTTCCTGCGTCAGTTTGGAGCACATCTTCTGTTGGACTAGGAAAGTGTGTCTGACAGTGTAAACCAGAAGTTTATTTTCTAGAGTCATCCCTGCCCTCAATTTACCTTGTCTCATAAATACTGACGATATAAGAAAGATAAGAAAAATGAGAAGGACCAGAAGAAGAACAAACTTCGCTCTTTTATATTGACTTTGCTCCTTTATATTAATTTGCTTAGTCATTGTTTTTATTTACTGTTACTCAACAAACACACAGCACTTATCCATCCTTTCACTCATTCAATAAAGAAATCATACAATTAACATAATACAGAGTGAGCATGTTGCATTTATTTATTTAGGAATGTATATTTATATACATATATATGTATATATATATATATATATATGAGTATATAACATCAACTCATGGGAAATAGAGGCACAAAATTAAAAGAGAGAAAAGAGGGGTATATGGTAGGTTGTGGAAGGAGGAAAGCAAAAAGGAAAAATGATATAATCATATTGTAATCTCAAAAATTAAAACGAATAATTTTTAAAGACACCTGGGGAGGGGAGTAGATTTTTAGAGATACATACTTATGTATGCTTTGACCCATTCCTTCTTAAATTTTTATTTATAAGTTGTTTTTTTACATAACAACCAGTTTCCCCTTCCTCCTCTCCTCCTGTTCCTCCTTACCCCCCCCCCCCAACACACACTAACCCTCATCTACTTCTCAGAGAGGGTGAAGTCTCCCATGGGGAGTCAACAAAGTCTGACATATCAAATTGAGCCAGGACCAAGCACCACCCCCTGGTATTAAGACTGAGCAAGGTCTTCCTCCATAGAGAATCAACTCCAAAAAGCCAGTTCATGCACTAGGGGTAAATCCTGGTCTCATTGCCAGGGGCCCCTCAAAATGTTCAAGCCATATAACTGTCATCCACATTGAGAGGGCCTCGTTCAGTCCCATGAGTTACTCATTTGTAATGATGTCAGTTAACTCACTGATTGCAACAAATTTTCAGTCTTAGAGCAAAGGATTTGGATAAGAGTTTAAACAGAATTTGCTCCTCCATGAGTAACATTGAAAGCGAACCCTTTCTCGCTTAGCCCATACAGACCTATTTGACAGTGTTTACTAACTATACTTCTACTACTGATTTCAGGAAAATAAATGCTCTGATATTTATAAGAATACATGAAGCTAAGGAATATCATAAAAATCTAGATGTGAGAGACACATGTGATGATATGTTTTATATTTAATAAAATTAGCTTGGAATATTAGAAGAAGACAGAGCCATCTCTCCAGCCTTTTTTGGTTTTTGTTTGCTTGTTTTTTCTAGACAGGGTTTTTGTTTCATTAAAATATAAACATATCACCACATACATGTGATTTGATTGCTTTTTCAGTGCAAATTGTTATGGTATTTATCTCAGGCAGAAATGTTTTCCATGGCTGTAGTTATTTCCCATATTATAATGACTCACTGGTAAACTTGAAGTAGACATCAAGCTAATGAAGAGAATCTTCTGGTGCAGGAAGACATAGGCATTACGGATGTTTTTGTGAGTACAAACAGTGTCTGCCTTCATAATACTCATGGGCTATCATTTAGTATTCTTTGAGAATACATCACATACAATTAAATTTACTTCTTATTTACAATGTTTTTATTAGCAATACTTACATAATTTTACTATTTAAGATACAGCCTTTAGATTTCTACGAAACATGTTAGTGCCAAAACAAATTAAATTTATTTTTTATTTTTTAGAGTGAAGAGTGTAACATTATAGTATGAGAATTAGTGCTTGCTTTTTAAAATTACAATAGATACTGGTAATGCATAACTGTGGAAATTATAATAGTACATAAATTATATACTCTTATGTATTGTTATATACCATTACACATATATAAGTATATAAATGGTCTGAGAGACTACAATAGACAATGGTAGGCTAAACATTTTCTGTAAACAGGAGTCTCATATCTGCTGCTAGTCATTTTCATTAATGTAGGTGCTGTAGCCAAGGGCTGCACAGATGGGTCTGGGTCATGATTAAACTTTATGTTACAAACACAAGCAGATCGGGCTTGCGTATTAGCTAGAGTTTCCAACCCTAAACTGTATTATTACAGGAAAAAATCTAATTATATAGTCAACCCTTAATGTTTCTGGGTTCTGCACCTACAGTTTCAACCAACTGTGGGTGGATGAGAAATTTTGGGGGAAAATATGCCTACTAAATATGGAATGGATGGATACTTTAAATATATATTTTAGTTGTTTGGCAGCTTTGTACATACATGGAATGAGTTTTAGTTATTTACCTCCATCTCTGTCTGACTTCATCTCTCTTCTACTGTGGAGCTTATCCCCAACAAGACTCTTTTTCTTCTGCCATGTTCTCTTTTGTGTGTAACACACTGAGCTTAAGTATCTCTTGTCTGAATGTGAGTGGGAGGTAATTTACCAGAACAAGAGAAACTTTTTGGTGGCTACACCATTGTAAAGCATAATATTCCCTCGCAATTAGAGTGATTCAATCATTTAATTTTGCATAACATCAAAATATCAATTTGAACCTCATAAATATATATAATTGATGTTGGAATGTCTTTCTGTATGCTATGAATAGCAGTCTTTAAATAAATGAGCTGTTTTGGCCCATGACAGACACCATAGAAAAAGTAGGAGGAGGAATCAGAATAGGTAGGAGAAGCAGGGCGGAGTCAGACAGACTGAGCCTGAAGCCCAAAGGAGCAATATGTAAGGAACACAGGTGAGCCACAGGCCACGTGGCAGGACAGATTAATGGAAATGTAAGAGCAAGCTAGCAATGTGTCTGAGCCATAGGCCAAACATCATGAACTTAATATAAGTGTCTGAATCATTTCTGGGGGCCTAAGCAGTGGCAGGCAGCTAAGGGGTCTGGGGCTGCTTTGGGTCTGGATCTCTGATGGCCCTGAGACCAAGAAACCTCACTGTAACATACAATTATAATTTATCATTGAAAATGTTATTCATTTTTAAAAGTAAGAGTTTTTAAAAAAGTAATTATACTTCATTATTCATCCATGCATAGGCAATATGTTTATCAAAATATCTAGTTTGCTCAAACATTATGGCCTGTGGTTTTACGGTTATATGCCATTATAGCATATAGTTAATACCACAGCTTACATTTTCTGCTTGGGCATCTTGGGGCCACCATTATAACATATAGTTAGTACCATAACTTACATTTTCTGCTTGGGCATCTTGGGGCCCCTTTGACTCTGAGTGAATTGAGACTGGAGATCAGGAATGACAAATTTGTAGTGATGACACCAACCAGACTACAAGTGTACCAACCAAACTCATACTCAATCACTTTATCAGATTTTATATTCAGTATCAAAATCCAGTCTCCTTACTTGGACCAGGCCGAAGGGATCTAGCATGGATGACTTATTTTGCTCTGCAGTAACCAATATGTCCACCAACAAATTTAATCTAAGAATACCTTTGTTCTTATGCATTAAAGATTAAAATATTATTTACTGAGAAGAATATATTTGCATTTTAGAGACTCAATGAATACTAGAAGCTTCCTCATGTCATTTACTTATTTATTCACCTGTCATATTCCAGTTGAAAATGTAAAGATTATTAAAAATGACTGCAGGGTAAAGGAGGTCACAGACGCAAAGTACTTTTGATATTGTTGATATGACTAAGGCAGATATTTTTTATTAAGTTTGAAACAATTCCCAACTCACACTTTGTTAAAAGCTTGTGATCACATATATGTGAAAGATTATTCTAGAACTAAAGGCAACTACTGAAGTGGAAAACACATCCTTAGGAGTCCACCTTATAATGTCACAGAATTGCTCACTAAACACTGCTTAATGAAGTTTTCAAAGTAGCTGATTTTCTCTTATCCATTGTACCATTTCACGTGTTTATGATCACTCAAAGTCAGAGGTTTATTGTACTGTGTCTCACAGTAGTATTTGAAGAACAGTAATTTTGAAATAAAATGATAGTCATATAAAATTCTGTTACTTTTTCATTACAAAATTATTCCAATTGTAGGAAGCAGAAGAGGTCCAGTAAAGACTAAAGCATTCTCAAAACAAAATAAAATACAGCAACTCCAAGTCCTGGTAAAAGATAAATCAGCATTGTAGGGACATTAGAGCTGGAGTTGTATTTCAAGGGTAGAACGTTTATATGACATTTGTGAGGCCCTTGACTAGAGTTCCAGCACCACAAAAAGATGAAACTTTGTATGTCAAAACCACAGACATTTTAAATAAGCAACATAATAGTTACCTCACAGGCTTAAGAAAGCAAGATGGAGCAAACACTAAATTAGAAACATAAAAAGAATAAAAATCAGAGCATAAATAAACATAATCTGAGGTAAAATAAAAATAAAAGCAACTTCAATTAAATAAAAGTTGAATTTTATAAAAGAAAAGCAAAAAGAAAGAACTGTCAGCCAAACTAGCAGGATAAATAATGGGAAACATCTAAGTTAGATATGAAATAAGAAGACATTAGAATTGTTATCAAATAAACGCAGAGGCTCAGAAGAAACAATCAAAAATTCATACTCTAGTAAATAGAAAAGCACAGGACAAATGAACAAACCCCTGGGCATGCATATATTACTAATATTATGGCAGGAAGACATAGGAAAACTAAAGAGACCAATGGTATTTACTGAGGTTGAAATACTAATTAAAAGCATCTCATCAAAGAAAAATTTAATACCCAGTACCTTCACAATTGTTTCATTATGTATTACAAAAGAACTAAATGAATTATTAAAAAAAATAAAAGGAAGACATTTTGCAAAACTCTGTTTTTAATGTCAGAAACATGCTGTTCTAAAATATGATAAAGATACAAAAGTAAACAGTATCCCTAATGAACACAGAAGACAACATTGTCAAAAATTGCTGGCAAATTAAACTTAAGAGTACATCTGTGGGATAATACTTTTGTACACTGTAAAGTTTTGTTGCTTGAATTAGTTTAATAAATCTCTGATTGACCATAGCACACAGGAAGTAGATGAGGGGAAACTAGACTAGGAGAATTCTGGGAAGAGGAAAAGCAGAGAAGCAAATGCCAGACAGATGCAGAAAAGGCAAGATAAAAATGCTGCAGTGAGCAGAGGTACCAAGCCACGTGGCTAAACATAAATAGAATTATGAGTTAATTTAAGTGTAAAAGCTAGTTAGTAATGAGCCTGAACTACTATCCCAGTACTTAGTATAGTATTAAGCCTCTAAGTAAATTATTTTGTAAGCGACTGTAGCACTATGTGTGAAAGAGATTCATCTGGATCTCAGGTCTAGGCAGGACCAAGAAACTTCTGACTACAAGTAGTGCCCAATGTGGGACATGAACCCACAACTCTGAGATTAAGAGTCTCATACTCTCCCAACTGAGCTAGCCAGGCATAATATGTCACCGCATACATTATTCAGTGAACATATATAATGAAACATTTTCTGGAGATGATTTCATTGTTGCACATCCATATATGCTGTCACAGCATGCATACGATCAGCTGGATCAAACCCAAATATTGATGGGGTAGAGGCTATCATATCTCACCCCGATTGAAATTTTATTGGAAATTTATAGTTGTTAGGAAGGGAGAATAAGTTCTTTTCAAGGATGTGGACTCTGAGAGGCATACATATAGTTGATCTTACAAAAGAGAGAATCCATGAAGTTGGTGGTGATGGTGGGGAACAGGGGTGGGATAGGAATGGAAAGAGAGGGACATGGTTTTATCAAAACACATTATATACATGTATAAAACATCAAAGTTTGTACGACATAATCAAGTGGAATTCATTCCTCTTCCAAGGGGATAGTTCAAAACTCACAAATCGATAAATATAATATCAGTGCAATGAAGAACAAAAGTCATTAAATAATTGTGTGTAACTGACAAAAGCAAGCAAGTTTTTAACCATACTTTCATGGTTAAAAAAATAAAAGAAGCTATAATTCTCAACAAATTAGTTATATGAGAAATATATCTCAACACAATTAATGCAGTACATAAAAAAAAAAGTCAATGTCATCTTGAAGGGAAAAAGGTTGGAAACAATACAGCTTCATAATTTAGAGTACATTGCATTTGTAATATAGAATAAGAAAAATAATCTTCACCTCTATTATCCTTATTTAACATATTGTAAGAAGTCTTAATAAGAACTAGGCCAATTTTTAAAAAAACATATACTTAAAAGTGGAACTCAAATTATGAGAAGTATCAAGTCACTAAAAATTCTAAAGATTCCACCAAAAAGTTGTTAGAACTGATAATCTAATAAGAAAATCACAAGATTAATTAGCATTTAAATGCTGGTGTATTAGCTATATACAATAATGTATTTCATTATGAAATTTCCAAACAGGTACATAAAATATTCCATAGTCAGGTCTTATAGTTAAAACTTCCCTTATTCCCCCAGACTCACTATAATCTCCTTCCACATAATCCCCCCTCTCTGTGTGTGAGAGAGATGATGTGTATAGTTTAGGTTTTATTTACAATCCCTGAGACCCTGACTACAGGCCACACTATTAAAGAAATGTCTTTCCCAATCATTACGTGTTTACAAATCCTTAGTCAAGACCCACAGGCCCACATGGATACTACTTGTCAGTGTGATGTGAAAAAGAAAATATAAAATACAGCATGCTGCTACAGTAAAATGCTATACATACACTAGGTATCTTATAACTAACCAAATGTATTTCTTTAAGTTCCCCATGTTGGAAAGTTGGAGTTTAGGCACCAGCAGATCCAGTGTCTTCTGGGGGCTTAGTGGTCCAGGAGGGCTGTATTTCTCACTCTCACAGGGTGGAAAGATAAAATGAATCTTCTGTGGACTCTTGTTATAAGGACACTAAGTCATTTCATGTGGGTCCTATCCTTATGTCCTTTGACTTTCCAGAGACCTAACTTCCAAACACTGTAACTTGAGAGTAATACTACAATGTGCACATTTTGTGGTGGAAGGAGAGAATCATTGTTTATATAACTAACAAACATTTTACTTGTGTATGTTCTTAAATCGAAGAAATTTACTTTTGTGAACAGACAAAAAAAGCAAGTGACAAATGTATCTAACAACTCATCACCTCAGAAGACATCTTACTAATAATTGTTGAGTAATCTATCTCATAGAAAATCCACCACCTTCAAGGTTAGTTATACTAAAAATAATTTACTGTTATAAAGAATCCATCATCAATCTATAAATCAGTATTCCTTAAATCACTTATTCTAAGATATTAATGTTCTAATGATCTAAGAATGTTTGCTGCTAGGGTATGCCTCATTTCCTTTACATAAAAGCACTTTTGAACATGAGCTACAGTTAGCAAGAGAAAGTATCAGGTTCGTAACTTTTAAGTATTTAATTGAAACATTTTTCTTTTTATAGTTTTACCTGTATATGCTTTTATACTGACCACTCTCACCTGCACCAGGGGACCAGGCCCACAAAGCTATCTCACAAGTTCATGTTTGCTCATTTTGTTTTGTGACCCACCAATGTCAACCAAAGATTTAAAGAGCCCCCGATGATAACATCTTCCTTCAAAAATACGAGTGTGAAAGTATTTGGGTGGACAAAGTAGAAAATAAAATAATATTTTTTTAAAAATATGACAGCTATTTGTATATGTTATAAAATGTGAGTCAGATAAAGCTGTGTCTCTCCTCACAAATGTATGAAGTCCGTCCTTAGCGATAGCTTTTATTTCTTTTTCTTCTCTCTCACAGAAACATATTTTGAAATATTACTCTTGATGTTTTCAGATTTTTTTTTGAAAATCTAAAGTTAATTGTCTAAAAAATAATTGCAATGTGAGGTTAGCAGTAATATTTTAATTAATCTCCCAGGTCATCTTTTTACTTCCTTATGACAAACAATGCTAACAGACTCTAAGTGTGCCTGATTAAAAGCAACTTCATTGTCTTGGAAAACAAGTCATGGTTCTTGGAGTCATCCTACGTGCAAGCAACAAGATCTGTACTTTTCCCCTTAAGGCATTAATTAGTCTTACAGTCTTTTGTGTCATTAAAACTTGCACAAAACATGCTAAATTTTATGAATCATGTTTATTCAATGAAAAAGTGCAGTCTTATAATTGGGAGTTTGCTACAAAAATAAAAATTCTGTTTTATGTCACTAATGCAACTTGTTTCGATTAAAAACTTTTATTCTGTTACGATGGAGACATTCTTGATGCTTCACAAAGAATCCCTTTCCCCACCTTAGCTGACTGCATACAGTAATAGTGTGGTGCACTGTGTCTACCTTTTCTTACCTCTGCTACACAGTTACTTTCAATAACCAGTCTCCGTTCCCACTTATTGCCTTGCTGTTTGGGGGTGTTGTTGGTCTAGATGTCTTCACTAATGTCTGTGTTTGCTCTATCTTGATTTCTAACTCCAGCCCCAATTCTCCAGTATTCATCTGTAACAACAGTCACATCTTGAGTTCCATAAAGTACCGTGGCTCATTTTTACTTACTTTCTCAAAATGTTAGTCCTGATAGCTAGAAACAGTTGTTTAACAATATTTATCTAACCTCTATTTAGTTGGAAACACAGCTGCCAAATATTGCTCAGATTGTGGTTGGAATTCCAGAAAGCAAGGTGATTCTCTGAGCAGAGCCCTTTCAAAGGAGGATCTACTGGCCAGGTGCAGAGACCGTGGTTGGCAGCCACCTCCAGTGGTTATCTTAAGATCTGTGTTAGCTATGTAGAGCTTTTCATGCAAGATTATTCTCTTCTTGGATCAGTGCACATGTATTGAAGTAGAGACAGGGCAATCTGACCTATAAAGGGTCAATTTCCTCTGTGTCCAGCTGGCAACTTGCTTTTCTTCTTCGTGAGACTTCTCTGTCTCCAGAAGTCAGGTCTAATCTCTTCCTGCCTAACTACTGACCATTCAGCTTTTCATTTAGACCAGTCACAGTGACACATCTTGACACAGGGTAAAGGAATATTCCTCAACATTGCAGAAGTAAACAATTTATACAGCTTTTTATTCCAAACTATGATGGCTACTGAGACCAGCTGGGCATAAAACCTGAGTACTGTATGTACAGGCGCAATGCTAGCAGTCAAAATGGAGGTGCCTTATCAGAAGAGACCTGAAAACTTGGTCAGTGGTTGATGTCAGAAAAAACTAAACGAGTCTGTGAGCAGAATCCACCCATCTCGGCAAATGGTGAGCAGGCTATCAATCCCCGCTCTCATACATTGCATGCTAAATGAAAATTCTTAAGCATTTTAAAACTATGATGAAGGAGTTGCTGTGTTAACTTGAGCCTGTTTGGAGAAAAGCAGTGGTATTTTAATTTCAGAATGCTTCCAGTGGTCAGAGTTACTAAAGGTAAAGATCCAAGTGGTTAAGGTGTTGAAATTCCCTAGAACATTTAAATTTAGATGGTTATTTTAAGTTTCTCTGCAATCATTTTGTTCTGTATGCAGGGATGGATCAATATTTGAATTAGTAACCTTGGCCCTAGTTCAAGTTAGCTCTGTACACTCAGCAGTGTGACAGCCAGTGATTCTTTAGCACATACGATAGAAACATCCTCTGAGAAGATAGAAATGGATGGTTTCCTGGAAACTAAATGCATGTTCTCTGAGTAAAACCCACTAGTGAGATGAGTAATGTGACCACAAGCATTGTCTGGTGAAAATATTAATATTCTGCTTTGGTTATTAGATGAAAAATAGGAAAAATATCGAGACTAGAAAATACCACTTCAGTCACTGGGTAATTTGGTTGACAACTGATTCTTGGAGACTTATTCAAACCAAAAGAAAAAAAACCATGAAGGAGCAGAAATAGCCTGGTACCTACACCAAAAAGTGTGGGACTTGTTTGAATTTTATAACCAAGAGGCATGCAAAACCCAGTTTCTGTCCTTATAAGTTTTCCTTCTCCAAGGATTTTAGACCTGGAAGATAACGATGATTCCATCTCTAAAGTTAGCATCTGGAAAGTCTCCAATATAGTCAAAGGAAAGACATAAGGCTCTACATATGTGCTGACCATTTCACCCTTCACCCCTTTTTACATTGATCCATTGTTTGTCTATTCATCATCCAACCTTGAAGCCTAAGAAGTGATAAGTTTTTTCTAAATATGTGACAGCAATATGGATTTTGGAGACCTAGGGTAACCATGACTGAGGGCATCGTTAAAGATATTAGGTCTGAACTGGTCACAGCAGTGCCGAGAGACTTATTATAGACATTCTGTTGCTGTTGATGGTTGGGCAGATTGAAGACTTTCCCTAAGTTCCCCATGTACTGAGAAGGAATATAGCACCTTCTCAAAACCAGGAACAAGCTTAGCATAGCAGTAAAAGCCTGGGGACAGGGCTGGGGGCTTTTTCTCAAGGTCCTGATGTGTGGAAAAAGAACACAGTTTCTTCTCCAAAACCAGTAATAGACTGGACAGAGCTGGTCATGACCTGGGGCCAGAACTTTGGAGGGCCCGGGCTTTATATTTACAGAGCACAACTCTTACACTGTACTAGGCTACCGTTATCAGTCCCAAGGTTTCTGTGTGCTCAGTCCGTAATGCTTTTGTGATAACCTGTGTCCCCCTTTATGCAAAATTGCTTGATTAGCTTCCCTCTAACTTTGTCCCTTCGAATGATAGTCTCTGCTGACACCATTCCATTTCTTCTCAGGAGATAGTATATAATGTGCTGCATTTATTAATAAGCTTGCTTGACACAAAGACATAACTTATGCAAGACCTCCATGCCCCAGCTCTCTGTATTCATTATCCTTTCACCCTCTGTCCATCTCCCAGTTAGGACCATGTCACTGAAGAGGAATGACCTGCTTGTCTAGGTCAGCTACATCAAAGAGCTTGGGAATCTGAGAAGAGAGATAAATTAGAGAAGAGAAATAATAGCTGGTACCTATGCACAGGAGTACTTGGGCAGCTCCCAGTGTGGCCTCCTCTGGGCATGCTGGAAACACAGAGCTTGTTACTGCTCTCCCAGGACCAAAGTGTCTGCAAACATCCTGCCCCATCCATGCTACAGTGACCAGGGGTCAACCACCAACATTGTTGTCAGTGTTAAGATTCAGCATCTTCTCTCACCTTCTCTGAAAATATCTCACAATGCAAAAACTCAGTAGTTGAGGAAACCAGCAGCAGAATAAGAGTCTGAAAACATAATTTCAGCCTATGGCCCCATTTGTACATAACAGTGCAGAAGGGATGGTACACAACTCTATCTCTTTGCACCATTGATTGGAAAATCACCATCAATATAACTGCAAATTCGTTCTCGTATAAAGAGTTTTGAGAAATAAATTATGTGAACTTTGATTTTAAAACTGGTTTCTATATTTGGTTAAGAGTAATGAAATCTCTAGCCTATTTATACATTTTCTAAACTTTATTTTTAAAGATGAAAACACTAAAGTTTTCAGAAGAAGCCACTTACCTTCCAGTGACAGCTATAATGACATCTGCCTAGACAAAAGGCATAGCTTATCCTTACATCAGGCTTCAGAGCCCACTTGGCTTTGAATGAAAACCACCAGAGTATTAAGTGTGGGGATATTTTGTAATATAACAAAAACATTCAGAGATATCAGACTGTCCTACCAGACCGAGTTTTCTGTGTAACAGTCCTGGCTATCCTGGAACTTGCTTTGAAGACCAGGCTGGCTTTGAACTCACAGATATTCTCTTTGCTCAGCTTCCCAAGTGCTGGGACTAACAGTGTGAGCCATGGCTTCTTCTACCTGCCTGTCTTTCTATGCCCGCCTTACGTACTCTCTTTGCTCAGTTAAGGCATGGCCCCACCACTGCCTGGGAGTCTGGAACTCCTTCTGTAAACTAAGATGACCTGTAACTCAGATTGGATTAAGGGCATAGGTCACCACTCCCAGGATACTCCCTGTGCTGGGATTAAAGGTGTGAGTTACCACTGTCTGATCCTCTTAGTCTGACTGTGGTAGATCTCTTTGATATCTCCAAATGTTTTTATTATATTACAAAATATCCCCACAATTAAGAATATAATTCTTGTGTAATTCCAATGTCATACTGACTTGAATTACAAATCAGGAAAATTGAAACATGATCAGATTTCATGAAAAATTATAAAAATATTTTGGAGCATGTTTCCATCTAAGATGATTATAACAAATTGTTTTAAAGTAACCCAGACTGTACAGGCTGATATAGCATATAATAAATGCTGTGGATAGTTTTTTAAATTATTGCACAGCAAATTCTTTTTATGCAAGCAAATACTTACAATTAATGAAACAATATAGCTCAATTCCTCATTCTAAATAAAATGTCAACAGGGGCCTCTTTAATTCTTGCTATGTTTGGCAAATTCTAAGTAGAGAAGTAAAGTAGCATTTATTTATTTGTTTAAAAATATGCTTTCAGTCAGTGCTGGGCATACTTCATGATTTTTCAAATTTTTTGTTCTGATATTTGTAAGTACACCCTTTTATTGCTCAGATTTTGAGTATTATTGGGCATGGGTTCTTAAATATTGATTGAATGCCTTGAAAGAAAGCCTAGGGTTTCACCATCTTTCCACCCCAAATAGCTTCATTTCAGCAAGAGCTGCATTCTAGATAATGTCTAATGCACAAGCTTATATATGTCTAATGCACAAGTATATTCTGGGTGCTATTTACGTTCTAAATTTAGGTCTAGAAAAGATAAGATGTTTTCCTGTATATTTCACAGTATACTTCTGTCTCTGTTTGATGCTTTCTTTGTTTTCTGCCGCAAGGTTTTCCTATCCTGAATATTGATAGAAGCCCATTCTCTTTGTGTGAATTCTCTTTCTGATCTCACTATGTATGTGTTAAGAATATCGTTTCCAAATGTGCTATTTATTAGCTCATGCATTTCTGCAATTATGAAACTCTGTGTATCAGACTGTGTGGGTAGTCTAGTGTACATCCTGCTAAAGTGTTATCAGTCTACTGGTTTCTGTTTGCATGGGCAGGATGGATTTGCTCTCAAAGGTGAGGTGCTATTATCTGCATGCCTTTCCTGTATTGTTTCCACTGATGCAACCACTGCAAATGAGCAATCACAAATCTACAAGAACAGGAGTTTCTAACTCTACAAAGCAAAAGAACATGCCCATCTCTACATTTCCAGCTTCTACGTTCTTCCTTTTACAAGAATAACAAGACAAAATAGAAACCTTAGGAACTATCAAAAGCAGAAATGTTGGGTTTACAATAGGCTACAATTAACAGTAGCAGATGATCATTTTGTGTCAGAAAGTTCCAGACTCCAGTTAGTAGTTTTACTTTACATATTTAGAACTGAGGGGCTCACATTAAAGGCGTTCCCTAAGACAAAGGAACAAGACTTTGTAGAGGGACTGTTGAAATCTTAGCATTTGCCATGTAGATTTGCATAAAGTATTTAGACATTAATTCCCTTTATCAAGATATCTCACCAGGGTCACCACCAAGGAAGCAGCACCACAAGAAATCGTAATGCTGGGTAGGCAAGTTATTACTCTAGAGACACTGACTTCACTAAGCTGTTTTGAGAATAAATATTTTGAACAAAATTGTGACCTCCATTGACACAAAGCAAAAAGACGGTGTCTTTATAAACTACTAAAATTAATGGAGTTTCCTCATGTTAATTTGTAGAAAGTATCTCATTTGCTCATCTCTTCCTACAGCGAAACCTACACTGTTTTTGCAAGATTCACTTTAAGTATTTAGAAAATGCTCATCTTAAAATATGTTAGGAAATTATGTTAAAATTATACTAATAAAGAAAAATACTCTGTCACCTATACATGGCTAATTAATTACAATCTAGGTTTGTATGTTTCACCCTTGTAAGTTATAATCCATCATATCTATATTTACACACACAGATAAAGACACATATATTATCATTTGATCAATTAAAAAATGACTTTGGGGAATGCTGCTGAGCTACGGACACAGTGGTGAACATAAATACAGATATCTCTATATCCACATATTTGTATAAACATGCCATGAATTCTTACATGCATACATACATTTACATGCACATGTATATGTATGATTTTCCTAGTGTGACAGCAATACCTGTATTCCTCAGGCTGATCCAAAATTCAAAAGACCTCAATAGGCACAAGTTTTCACTGTGGTACTGGCTGTTATTTTCATTTTCTGTTCACATGATTGACTGAAGGGGAAGCTTTAAACAAGCAAAAATTGCTAGCGGCCATAGCCCTAGAACATGGGGAGAAACTGAGTGAATGTCTTGTATTGATGTGGATTTCACTACAAGGTTCAGTGAGCCCCAGAGTAACAGTTCATGTTTAATTCATATGGTAAATGGTAAGTTAAAGAAAGACAAGAAAGATTTTCACTATTAATGCTAAGACACTTACCAAGATAATGTGTGTGTATATATACACATTTATATATATTTATACACACTCACACAAGCACATATTAAACTTTAGAGAGAGAACAATGAGTGAAGTGTATGGGAAGGGTTGGAGGGAAGAAAGAGATGGTGTGATTATGCTTTAATTTTTAAAAAAAATCAAAGAAAAAATTAAAGGGTTGATCCCATGATTCCAGAAGAAACTTGCAAATATAAATTAGGTTTAAAAGTGACAACAGGGCTTGAGAGAAGCCTCGGTGTTTTGGGCACTGTACATTCTTCAGAGCCTGTATTCAGCTCCCAGATGCCACAAGTAGCTCACACCTCCAAGAGATCTGATGTCTTTTCTGGCCTCTTTGGAAATTAGGCATGAACATTATACATAGGCATACATGCAGATAAATCACTCATGCACATAAAATAAGAAAATTAAAATGTGACAACAAAATCATGTGTGTTTATGAGATTTCACTGGGTTTTTTTGTCTTGTTTCATTCATTGTACTTTTAATTATATATATATATATATACTGCTAAACTACTGGGCATGTTTCAAGTCTTACACATTTTGTATTAATTAGTTCTTAGCTCTGTTGTGCATATGACCAATAGAAAGTATTTTATACGTTACTTTCAAGAGAAAAATTTTTAAAAGATTCTATTCAATAGATAATCACGTCCATGATAATAGAACATTGGACAAATTGATATCAGACAGATGGCAAGAAAAACCATTTGGGAATTTTTTTTCTGGAAGTTGGGGTCTGGGGCACATGTCTGCGGGTCTAGACCTCTGGCACCTAGGGCCAAGAAACCCTACTGTAACAGTCCTCTATTATTCACATTTGTGATCATTTGATTTGTTCTGTTCTGAGATAGCATTTCACCTA
This sequence comes from Phyllotis vaccarum, assembly GCA_033318265.1. Lineage (NCBI taxonomy): Eukaryota > Metazoa > Chordata > Mammalia > Rodentia > Cricetidae > Phyllotis > Phyllotis vaccarum. The sequence goes on from JARWLC010000012.1 coordinate 54,317,457, forward strand.
ATAGACTAAGCTGGCCCAGAACTCATGGTATTCCTCCTGCCTCAGCTTCTCATGTGCTGAGATTACAGGCATTCTCCACTCTTCTTGGCTGTCATGTCTTAACTTGAACCTATGAACATGTAACATAGACATTCACATTCACGTTAATTCATTAGAAAATGTCAGTTTCAAGTTAATTTGCCTTCAAAGGCTATATTTTAAAATGCATGTCACATCTTGAATATATTTTCTTCCTCCTCTACACACAGTAGACAATGCTGTAATGATAACATTTAAGTTCTTCTGGCATTATTTGATTATTTCCTCATCCTCTCGGAACCTAATTGTTAGAAGCTTGTCTCTCGCACAAGATGATACTACCTTGATCCTGGCATCAAGACTGAAAGGGAAGTTGAGTCACGTTGAGAGAAGCTCTCCTTCTGTATTTCATACATTTCCTATTTTCCTTGCTGATTTTGCTTCCCAGATGGCATTTCAGATAACTGAGTTTTGGACTTGCTGGCCCTTAATTCTTTTTTCCATCTTTCAGTGTTAAACTCTTAGAAGTGATGCTTGAGAAGTATCATTTTTTTCAAGATGAAAACACCCAGGAGTCTCCATTTTCTGAGTCCAGATACTTTCATAGCAGTTTCCAAAGAACTTTCTGGTTTTGTTTTCAAGTTGTCTTTCTTTATGCAAAGAAAATCACCATGTGCTTAAATTAGGTATCTCCAGGAATCTGACTGGAGAGGAATTTAGCTTTGAAGATAAAGCCATAGTTAGCCATAGTTATCACCCTGATGTCCCAGCAACCAGAGAGAGTTATACAACCGAGCACACCAGCCTCAGCCCTGACCCCTGCTGTGTGCCCCAGTCTCAGTCCTGCCCCACTGTGTGCACCAGCCTCAGTCCTGCCCCGCTGTGTACACCAGCCTCAATCCTGCCCCTCTTCTATGTGAGGCAGATTCCTGCTTTCTTGAGGCAGACAACTGAACCATCCTTGTCTTAATCATTCCCTGATTACATCTTGGGGGACTTCTGCCCATTTATCTCTCTTGCTCATCTCAACCTCGTTCAGTCTACTGCCACATCTAACTGAACACTGTCTAGTGTGGTGGCCTCTTTTGATATCTGTACCATTTCCAGCCTTACTGCCACCACAGATTATATTTTCTCTTGCCAGAAATATGTTGACTTCGACTCCCTGCCTCTTCCTGTCTGTCTTCTTTTTAAATATCTTTTTACTGCACTACTGTTAGTATCCAAAATATTTATTAAGACCATGTAATTCTCATTATTATGTGTCCTGAGTTTTAAACAAAGCAAGCTTCTTTGCCTGATAATGAAAGCAACTTCAGCCAGGGTTTAACTTTATAATGTCTTACAATTGGCTTTCACAAACAGCAAATGGAAGCTTTCCTTTATCCAGGAGGCATGCTGGTGACTGTGCTCTGGCAAATAATTATCTCTTCCCTTGATCAACGAACACTGTCAAGTCACTTTTTATTATCACAGTGCCGCTCTGGTTCCACCTTCTGTGCCCCACTTTATGGGTCAAACACATCTCAGTTTAAACCTTAACTTTCCCTGTTTTGTTTCATGACTATGAACAGATGACACCTCTTTAAGCACTAGGTTTTTTTTCAAAAGAAAAAATCTGAAAAATGAATATAGAATTTTTAAGTTTTTTTTTACTTGCCAACCAGTGTTCCCCCTCTCTCCCCTCTTCCCAGTCATTCTCCAACTCCTCCCCCACTCTACTCCTCCATCCACTTCTCAGAGAGGGTAAGACTCCCAGGAGAGTCAATGCAGTCTGGTATATCCAGTATAGGCAGAACCAAGCCCCCCACCCCCTGTATCAAGGCTGAGCAATGTATCCTTCTATAGGGAACAGGCTCCAACAAGCTAGTTCATGCACTAAGGATAAGTTCTGGTCCCACTGTCATAGGCCCCACAAACTGCCCAAGCCACACAACTGTCATCCATCATCCACAATGAGACATCCTAGTCCGTTCCCATGAAGGTTTTCCAGATGTCTTTCCCCTGAGTCAATGAGCTCCCAGTAGCTCAGGTCAGAGGTCTCTGTGGGTCTCCTCATCATGATCTTGGCCCCTTTGCTCAAATATTCTCCCCTCCCTCTCTTCATCTGGATTGGGAGCTCGGCCAGAGCTTAGCTGTGGATCTGTATCTGCTTCCATCAGCTGGTAGATGAAGGTTCTATGATAATAATTAGGGTGGTCAGTCATCGTTTAAAAATTGTTGTACATTTACACAATATTACACTACTCAGCAGTAAAAAATAGTTGTGGAGGTCAGCTTGCAGCCCCCAGGGCTTAGCACTATTACTGGCCTGCAGCTTTTACTAAAACAAGCTGATCTGTTCTAGGAACCATTCTCGGAACATGTCCAAGCAGGTGTTGTGACTGGGAATCAGGAAGTAAGCAGAGAACAAAGAAGTTGCCCCAGGCCAGGTGTTGCATGTGAGCTGCAAAGGTTACTTGAGATGAGAAAAACAACCTTGGTATATAAGGCTTCTCCTGAGGATCAATAAACGGCATTCTTTGTTCAAGAGTGACCCGCATTCTTATGTCATTCTAAATCTCCAGACCTTTGCCCAACTGACTTGCAGTTCATTACGGTGGTGCAGGCATCACAAATAGTGACATCCTGAAATTTGCAGACAAATGGACGGAACAACAACAACAAAAAACATCCTGAGTGAGGTAGTAGAAACAAACACACTATGTACTGACTCCTAGGTGGATTTTAGACTAAAGCAAATGATAACCAGGCTACAAACTACAATCCCTGAGCAGCTAGGTAACAAGGGGAACTCTAAGAGGAACATCCATTGCTCCCCTGGGAAGCCGAATTAGATATGATCTCTTGGGTAAACTGGGACCAGAGGCAGGAGGGAAGGGGAGATGGGAAGAGAACATGAGGGAATGGGTTGGTTGAGTTGAAGGAGGGGCAGAGAGAGAGAACAACAAAATAGATATATTGATAACTGTTTTGAGGTTAGAGAGAAACTCAGTGCTAGGGAAATACCCCAGAATCCACAAAAATAACCATAGCTAAGACTCTAAGCAATAGTGGAGAGGGTGCCTGAATGTAGCATTTTATTATGAAAAAAATAAAATGAAGTCAGCTTCACATAGAAAACATCTGGAGCTGGCATATGTAAGAATATTCTGAACACATGGCTTTGGAGTAACATTTCTTTGCCTTAATTTCCCTTTTTCTTGCAGTATGCATTTTTGACATTTGAGACCTTGGCTCATTAGGAGTGAATTGTGTATTCATTGAGGTCAGTATTTGGCACCATCAAAAAGCATCTTAATTATGTACAATGATAAAACACTGATTCATTGAGGCTATATTAGATCCCCATATACATTTAATGTCTGTGAATGGATGGCAAAATCGGGGTTGGCTACTTGTTACCTCCTTTAGGTGTATGGTTCTGTTATTCACAATCATAAGCAACCTGAATATTTGAGCATATGTGTAAGGAAAGGCCAAGAACACAAGAAATATGTGGTAACAATTAGTACAGACAAATAAACAAAGAAACAAGTATGGTACTGGGTTGATGGTTTTGTACAATCACCCACATTTCAAATCATTACTTGGTAGATTTACAGGGATGATTCGGTTAAAGCAATATCACTATCAGTAATGTAGGGTGAGGAGGGGAGGGAAGAAGGAAAGGAGACAGGGAGTCGGGAGAAGAGGGAAAGGGGAGATCACAATCTTAAACATTAAAGAACCGAGGAAGTTAACCTCATACAAACATTGTCTGGAATACATTTGGTGAACGCCAAGTATTCTGTAGAGAAAAAAAAATGTGTATCTCACATATTTTTGAAACTGTTTTTCATGGTTGGTTGGCAAGAAGCCTTAACTTGTAAAACTCCATCTTTTTAGTGTAATGGTTTTCTGGCTATGGTTTGACTTCTGTCAAAGAGAAATTTTGTTCTACACTTTTCCCATAAAGTATAGAGTTTGAAGTACCCCCCTAAGACCCTCACAATTCCAATATAGAAAAATCTGTGAATGGGGCTCACCTCTCCCCTTCCAAAGCCTAATGCTAACTGCAGAAGGTTCTTTATGCTCTCTGTGCAAGTTATTTGTAAAAAGAGAAATAATGTAAATTAAATCCTTGTTAGTTTGCACTTTCCTTATCAGATAACAAAGTTTGCCTATAGCTCCAGCTGAGGGTCCATCTTCTGGCTACTCCTTCTCAAACATACAGAAGGATGGGCATGCACAAGCTATCTCATTTCAGTGTGTCTAATATTTGCTCAAGTAATAACATGTTACCAAATGTGAACTAAACTAGTTCTTTTGGTAAGTCTTCTTTCTCGTGGTAAAGCATCACAAGTAAAGCAGAATAAATGTATCTAGAATAAATGTATCCATTAGTATTTGGGTGTTTAAAGGCTGAGGAATGTTGATCTTGGCAAGGATTGCTGGCTATGAACCTAAAAGCACAAGTTTTTTTTTTTTTTTTTTTTTTTTTTTTTTTGCCCAAGAAGTAAAAACAGATAAAAAAAAAAAAACAAAACCAAAAAACAAAAAAACTTCTGTACAACAAAAGAAATCATTAGCAAAATGGGAAGTGTGATGATTAGCTTCTGTCTTTCCAGCCTTACAGAGTGCCATGGATGGTAAACATTGATTTGTTTAAATCTTTTTGTCACTAGTGACTTTACCGAGTTTTGTTATCATAACATAATTCTAAATAATTTATTTGAGATTCTTGTCAGGCCTCAAATATGGGTGCATGAAGACTTACATCCCAGTATTGTGTTCAATGAAGCCAGATGCCTAATCATGGTTGCATTCTAGATAACTCTGACTTAGTTTTAACAGCAAGTTGGTTATGGGGTCTGTACTCGAGTATTGGTAATTTCGAGAAGATTCTTCCTGTCAGTTCTCTGGTGACTAGCAGAATGTATCCCTCACCTAGTGCAGACATCTGGGCTTCTGTTATTTGTTGGATCAAGATCTTTAATTAAGCACATGTTTGTCATTCCAACAGTGAGGCAGGACAGGTGGATCCTAGGCTCCCTAGGTAATCAATCTAGTCTACTGAGTTTCGAGATAGCAAGAGGGATGATGTCTTAAATACATATAGGGATGGCACTTGAAAAAGGAAATATGAGATTGTCCAGTGGCTTCTGCACAGTGACACAATTTTTATCTGTCCTGTATTTATTATTTAATTTGACTTAGAGTATTTAATTATCTCTATTTTATGAAAATAAGATTTATATTTCTTAGCAGCAATGTATCCAAAATTGCATACCCATCTTATGGATGGGCAGAATTAGAACTGAGTTATATCTCCTTCCAAAGCCTAAGTTTATAGTTATATGCAATAGCCTTGTAACAAGTTTATTCTTAGTGAATAATATTTTCCTTAAAATACATTTCAAATTTTCTAATTCATTTATAGCAAAAGAGAAAGTTTTTTAAAATTCTAACGGAGAGAAGGAATTACAATTATACATCTTTCAAATTGAAATGGAAAATAGCAACAGACAAATAAAATTTCCCCTCATATCAATTTTGATTCATAACCACAGATAAAAGAAAAAGGAAGTTATTGTCTGCAATGACTGTAGATAAAGATCCATGGTTCTTGCAATACATGAAGGCTGTTTCTGTTTTTCTTTTCTCAGCTAACCATGATAGATTTCTTCTATTTTCTAGTTTTATGAGAATTTGCAAAACTAAAATTGGAATCGATGAGACACTTGGCTTTCGTTGAGAATGTGAATGGAATTTCTGTATTGGAGTCCGAGTTCTGCAAATCACTGAATTTTATGATGTAGCTTGTCCTTCCCTGCCCTGCATCTTAGAGACCTCTTCCCACAGAGACACATTTTATTCAGCACAAGTATAGCTTCTGTACTTTTACCCAGCATCCTACCTGCAGAATATAAGGTTATGGACCCTTTTTCAAAGAATCTAAGATTGTTTATAATTATCTAAAATCTCTTCTGAGCTAAGTGGTAAGAACTACTACCTAAAAAAAATTAACTCCAAACTCCTCCAACATCCTCAGTAGATTATTTATGTTCTTTATAAAAAATTTATATTTTTCTTTCTTTCATTCTATATTGCCCAATTCTCTATGAGTGCCTAATGAAGAACTTTATGGTGTTCGACAGGACAGAGATGAAATATAAGAAGCCTTTATTTGCTGACATTTGTGAGCTCTCAACTGCTGTGTTAAAATATCTGAGCCTGGGTCTTAAGAATCTTTTTATTAATATGTAAGACATAAAAGGTATTATGATATGTATTACTACAATCATGGTCTTAATACCATTGTGTGCCTGTTTGCTGGATTCCAGGGTTGTCTAGTGGATTACTATAATTTTGATTTCTTATAGAAACAGAGATTTCTAAAGTTCTAAAAACAACATGCCTGATATGCAGTTGAGCAAGCCTAGGATCAGAATCTATTCTTGTCTCTTCTAGTTTCTGGAAAATCTCTATCATATTAATGGCCTGTGACTACATGTAATGTCTGCCTTTGTCATCACATTTTCTTCTCTGTGAATTTTGTTTTCCTTTTATGCTTTTTAAGAACGCTAGTAGTGGCATCCAAGGCCTCCACAATAACAAGAGAAACTCTCTGCTTTAGGATGTTGAATTGAATTATATTTTTGCTATCTAAGGTAATACTAGCTCTTTTGTACATTGTGTCAAGTCAATTAGGAGATATGAATAATTTTAATTTTTACTGAGTTTTTTCCTTGACAATTGCACATATTTGTAAAATATATTCTTGCTATATCCTAGTCTCCCTCCCACTTCTGTGACCTTTTTATTCCAAAAAATCCTCTTATGTCATTCATGTTTTGTGGCCCATGAATTTTGCCAGTAACTCCGTGAAAAATGGATTTGGAACTATCTGCTGGAAGCTGGTAGCCTCTGCAGTGAATTCGCAACTGAATTTCCCTCCCCAGAAGCCATCAGTAGCCAGTAGTTTATTGAGGAAGGGCACCATCCCATAAACTATTCCCTGATCCATGACTTATTGCTATTGGTCTTCGTCTTGTGAAGGCCATTGCAGAAGGCTACAGATGTTGAGGTCATGACTGAGTGCATGGGCCATTCCATGGGCTGTTCCATGGGCCCCCCAGTGGGCTGTTCCATGCCCAGAAGGCAACGTTTTACAGACCTTCTTAATTTCGGAATCTCACTTTCCTTCTGCCTCCTCTTCTGAGCTCTGCTTGAACTTTACAGGATTGAATCAATGAGAACTCACCACACTTTCTTTTAGCACACGGAGCAACCATGCATCTCTGCATTTACAGCCATTCAATGCAAAAAAAGAGAGCTCTAGGATTAAAGCTGAGAGCAGCCTTTGTCTATGAATGAAAAGATAAGTATTAGGAGGCAGCCTGCTGTCTAGTGTCATGATAATTTAGCCAAACAGTGGTATTTATTTTTCCTCCAAGAGCATCAAACCCATGGGCTTGACAGTATAAGGTCAAATTCATGTAATATAAGGTATGAATTCCTTTTTGTGGAGTGGGCCTCAAAATCTTTGTTACATCCATAACAGTCTCTGCATAACTTTTATTGTGAAAGAATGTAGGATTATGTTAAAGGCAGTTTTTTAAAAAAATTACTGACACAGAAAAGAGTATGGTAATGCATTATCATCTTATCCAACTTCCAAGTATCATTGTAACTAAATAACTGTGACACTGCTTCTATTCTAATTCCATACAATGACACCTAGCTTGATACTGTTAGTTGGAATTTTAGAGAGAAGAGAATCCATAAAATTCATGGTGGCACATGCTTAGAGTCACAGAACTCAGGAGATAGAGGCTGGAAGATAACGTTATTTAAGGCCACTCCAGCTATACAAGTTGCAAGTCATCCTGGCATGCAAAGCTTAAAACCAATGTGAGAGACGCAAAACTCTCTTAAATAAACAAACAACATGAAACACATAACCGTTGGCCAAATTTTAAAGCTTGTGCTATTATTAAATGCAGTGCTTTACACTGTATATACTATACTGTCCACAACTATTTACCATGCATAGAAATACTTATTATGTCACTTCTTAGGCACCAAAGAATCCAACATAATTAAGTCATTACATTTATTAAATTTTGGTTTAGAGGCAGTTCTATAATTGTTTTAGAAAACAATATATGACCATAAAAAGGTGGTAAGCTTGGTATGCGAGTTGATCTATACATTTCAAATGGACCAGCACATACGATGAGCAAGTTCATTATTAATTAGTGTAACTAACAAGTGTTAGTAGTTATAAACACAAGAGATACTTATCCTTATCATTTACTTCATAAAAACTTTCTTCCTTTTTTTAAAAAAAAAATAACACACGAAGAGATAATCTACAATACCACAGAGCAGAAAATATTTCTTCCCTTTTATTTCCATTGATTAAGCAAAAAACAGCTTTAGAGGGGAGTGTGTGGGGTATGAGTCTTCAGCTGGGATACAAATTGTAAGCAGTGTGGGAGAAAGCATTCTTGTGATGCTTTCCATTGCAATCTTATATGAAAACATGACTGTAATTACAGCAGAGTTCTTCACTTAGACTTCTGTGTTTGTCCTTCAGTTGCTAAAGCACATGTCATGTGTGAAGAGAGAAATCAGTCATCTCTCAGCTCCAGTCTGCAAGAGGTGACTGCCTAGAAGATGATGAAGGTGGGCATTCTGTTCTAACACTCTCTGATGATAAGTGGTATACACGATTTATAAGCAAAGCTCAATTATTTAATTATAACTAATTCCCTGAGCACATCATCCACACACCTATTCACATGAAATCACTTCTTCACTGGAACAGAGCTTCACAGACTTGGGAAGAAATTTGCACTTGGTTTTCAACATGAAGAATTACAGCCTGTCTTGATCAGGATTGAGGTAGCCTTCTACTGCCAGCAAAAACTGTGACAGTCTGGGATCAGCAACCAAGTTATTAACACATTCCTAGGGCTCCTCTGTCTCTCTGTTTGTCATCCGTGTATTTTTTGTGCATCTCTATATTTGCATTTGGAATGTAAACAAGAAGCTTTCTTTCTCTAGAATAGTTAAGATTTAAAGCTCAGGCAGGTTACTTGTCCTTTACTGAACCAATGTCTCTACATTCATTTATGTTAGGTTGTCATAAATGATAGCTTTTGGTTATTTGTAATGACACTACTTCTACATATTTCTAACAGGAAAACATTTAAAGAAGCTACAAATTTGAGCGTATCAAGAGCTTGTTAGTTGTGTTTCTTCTTACCTGTAACACTTCACCTCTCTTTCATGGTTTAAAATTCGCTGCACATAATCAAATATCTCTGAACAAATTTGGGTAAAAAGCCAATGATGACTTAAGGGTGGAAACCATAGCTGTGGTTATCCAGTTATTCAGTTTATCCATGGAATTAAAAATACCTGATTACTAAGTTTTAGCTGGTATTTGTGAGCCTGTTGGAAGTGGATAAGATTATCCCATGTTGCTTCTATCTAAAACCTACCCATGCTTCCTATCTTTCCTTAATGTGCTTTGAACTATCCATGGGGAACTGATTGAAATATGTGCTAAACTTTATTTCATATTCTTGTTATTTTCTGATTATAATAGCATAAAATCATGTATGTCTTCTTTAGTAGTTATGGTAATGATGTCCTTTTACAATATTTTTGTGCTTTTTGGGATTATAACATAAGCACATCATTTCCCACTCCCTATCCTTCCTCTGTATCTTTCCTTGAACTACTCCATGTCTCTCTTAAATTCATGTCTTCTTTTTCATTATTTGCTGTAATACATACACAAGTATTTATATATTCTTTAAAAATATTTGTTGATTTATTTTAAATTTTCATATATATTTTGATCATGTCCTCTCAACTCCTCTCATATCCCCCATATAGACCCAAATCCTCTCTTTTTCAAAAAAGAACCAGAACAAAATAAAGCAACAGCAATGAACCAGGTATAAAGACCACACTTGTAGAATTTGTGAACAGGAAATTCAATTAGGTCTGACAAGTGACAACCTTTGATTTATGAACATAAATAAAACTTAATTTGAAATTTTTTACATTTGTAATTAATGACAAATAGAACTTAAACTCAACCAATCTAAAAACCCAATGCACTTATACAACTAGGGAACTTTCAATAGATAGACCCAACAAGGCAACTGTGTAGCTGTAATCATCTTGCTTTGGACAAACAGCACCCCTTGAATTTCACTGGTAGAGTTACTGAACCACTCTGCCTTAGCAATGCCTCATTATTGAACTACAAATAAACAAAAAATTTAATTGTATCTTAGTATAACTTATAACACTGAATACATGCACATGTATAGACCATGTAAGAAAACTAAACATACATTGCCAAATCAAAACTGACGTTATAAAGTAACATACATTACATAATTGTATTTGAACAAAGTGAAGTCATCAAAATGAGTATATACAGCAAGTGCTCAAATCTATTTGTACAGAAGTAGAATCAAGTCATAGGAAATATGAGGGATTTACTAAAGAGGCAAACCATTTAACTGTGTGGAGAAGTTGGACAGTAAGAGATGCACAGCACTATATCTTCCCTTTTTGAATACTGTGGTGAAGAAATGTACAAAACCATTAGTTTCTGTGTTCCTTCCTCCTCTTCTACTCACTAACTTATGAATCCAGCCCATGGATACATACAATTTGTATGTAATTTGTCTTTAATCATGAGTTTAAAGATAAACAAGCTGAATGTTGATACTAAAGTAAGCATCAAAGAACTTTATAATTTAAAACAAAACAGCAAACATCAAACCCTCCAATACCATGTTATCTGTTATGCATAAAAATATATTAGGTCTTGTATATACTTTATTGTTTGCTTTTTACTGTGCATGTTTTATGTATTTAATATTTTGCTGGGTTCTAAAATTAGAATTTAAAGAATATATGATAAAATATTCACTGAATGATCCAGTCACCTGATTTCTTCTTTTAAAGCCATCTCTTGGTTTACATCTGCCCAAATCAGCCCTAAACACCCTTCTGAATTATCTGCCTTAGTTTCTGATCATACAACAACACTTTTAACTTTTTTCTTCTGCTGACACGATCAGGATGGAGAGGAAACCACAAGGTTCTAAATAAGAATATTCTTTCCTGTGTAAGCTTTATTATAGGTGCTATTGCTGCTGCGGCAGCACTTAGAACCTGATAACAAAGGTAAAGCAAACTGTTTCCATTGGCCCACAGATCAAAAGCCAGTCAATCCTTAGATGTGGTTCTTGCAAACTTGTGAAAATGCTATTCTGAATAAAAGCCTTGGATTCTTATAAATCATCTTCCTGGCCTTTTTCTATATGAAAAATGGAAAATTCCAGGTGGGCTTTATAACACAGGTCACATCAGTGTTATTAGCTACATCTATATCAAGCCTCATTTGGATAAGCTGCAGATTGTATTTAATGTTTCCTTACATTGAAACAGGTTTGCTGTGTGCACTATAGCTGCCCATAGTTTACGAGTGCTTTGTGGCATTGATTTTCCCTTCAAATTTACAGTGAAATATATCAGGTCAGAATGATAAAGATGCACGCTCTTTACTTATACTTCAAAGGTGGTATCACACTGTTTAAGATCTTAGACATGTGGGTTTGAATACTTACTGGCCTTTTAACTAGTTCTGAAATTGAACAAGTTACTAATCATCACTATGTCTAAGTACACCGCCCATAGAACAGATTAAAACTACCCAATACTTAATGCCATTCTGAGAATTAAACAAAACGTTATATAAAGAATCTATCATGACACCTAGAACATTGGGTGTTAGAAGCACTCTAGATATGCAAGCTACTGAGTTCATGTGATGATGCTGTATGTACTACAGGCTAATAAAAATGACTGAAAAATAAAGCTAGATATGACCAGGGATATTTTAAGGTCTTTGTAGTAAGACAATATACTTATAAGCTTGTTTTAATATATGCATTATTTTAAAAGTGAGATCTTCAGAGTAAGTAAACCTCTTCAGGAAAAAATTCCTTGTTACCAAATAAGGTGCTAATTTCCTTTCTGTTTCCAAAGCTGTAATCCACCTAAGGGTAGGGAAAACAATCACCAGTGTGGTGATACTTAAAAGGTTCAACCTAATCTCAAGCAGCAGAGACATTCCCCTGTCCACTCACAGCATTCTTCTGGATATAATAAAATCTAGGACAGTCACCTTCAGACACAAGGGCCATCTTCTCTAAGCTGCCTTAGAGTAATATAGAGGGAAACAGGAACACTTCCCACAGATGTCCTTTCTTGCTTCTCTTTCCTTTGACGAGGACCATTTCTGTCTCCTGTCCATTCTAACTGCTTGCTTGCCAGATCATGAATTCTTTCCCCCCATCTAGCTCAGTTTATGTATCCCTTCTTCTCTGACCTATTGAATAATGACCTTTTCCTATGCTGTATTCTCAGAGCTGCTCTGATGTCCTGTATCATTAGTCATCACAGTAATGACTAAAGAAACCATTGCATAATAGATGATTTAACTCTGAAGTTGTTACTAGAATGTAAGTTCTTAGAGGGCAGAGTGTGGATTCACCTAGTATCTCAGTTTTCCTAATGCTCATCAAACATCTGAACACGTAAAATATTTTTATGCACTATATGTTTAAATTATATATATATACATATATATTTATTTCTAAAAATTTGCATTTGTAAAAACTGTGCAATCAGTAATTAGATAATTATCAAGACTTCTGAAAGTTGAGAAAATTATAGATTGCACGGTAGTTATAACACACATGCACACTGTCTTCAAACTTTGAGAATTATACATTTACTCTGTGGAAAATTCTCTCACCCACAAAGAGGAGGTCATACTAAATGTGCCTTTTTCTTTGAGTGGAAAATCTGTAGTTAATTCTAAAGAATAACATCCCCAGCCAGGAGTGGTGGCTACTCCTACCACTCCTATAACCCTAGCACTTGAGAGGCTCAGGAAGGAGGATACAAGTATGAACCAGCCAGGGCTTCAGAGTGAAGCCCAAATAGGTAAGGATATCACTTCCTAATTCTTCCACAAATATTTGTTATAATTAGTAAGCACCAAACCAGGCACCAGAGACAAAGTCAGACCTGCTGAGCTTAGTGTTTTGTTGCTAAAACTCACAGTTGGACAGTATAGAGACTGTCTGCATATGACAACCCTGAGGATGGCCAGCCATAGTACTCTACTCCGAATTGCTTCTCTTTCTACTTCTCACTTTATATAACTAAAAAACACAAGGAAACTATTTGACAAACAGTAAATAACAGCATTAAAGGAAAGATATCTAGTGGAAGTCTCATGTCAAGATGTGCACACTCCAGTAATTTTCCCTCCTCTGTAGAGGTTCTCATGCATTCTGTTTGGATTAATTGTCATGATACAAGATGGGGCTCTCAAGTGAAAATGAGTTGCATAAAGTGAGGCAGGAAGTCCCGTGTAAAAAGTAATGCCACACCGACTTAAATTTGCTTTTATTTTCCAAGCAGTGTTTACAAACAGCATTTTTGTTCCAGTAAATTCATTGCACCAGGAGTTGTAAAATGAGAGGAAGTGAGAGTTCCCCAGCATTTCTTAACATTAAATAAAACAAATTGTCAAACCCACAAAGATTGTTGCCATCTTGCCTTCAGTTATAAATAAAATAATTTTAGTTTACTCATTTGCTAGCATTTTTGCAAGAAGCATTCCTGTCCTTTCCAACTTTTTGTCCTGACACCCCCTAAAAAACTGGTTACAGAAATGAAATATTTATATGTTTTTGTAAGTTGGTTTTTCAAAAGATGACATTTTTATCTTGATTAGAATCATCAAGATGTTAGCTGTCATGGATACCTTATATTTTTAGGTGAAAATAATCCCATTATTATCATACCAACACAGCTCAGAATCTACCATAATTAACCAATAACTAGTTGGTTATATCGCAATTTTGATGTTTTCTACCACCATGTTGATAGATAGAATGAATTTACAGATAAAGTGAAATTTATTATATACAATTTCTAGTTTATATTTGGAGTTAAGACTAACACTCTGCTCTACTGTCTTCTCTTTTCTAAGTTTTATAACAGAGCCAAAGACACTAAGTCCAAGTACAAACTAGGTTCGGTAGCTATATCCCTAAGCAGAAGCCTTTATACCCTGTTCTTAATCTCAAATTAGGATGAACTATAGAAGCATTGTTGCTTTAAAACAGGTGCAGATCAGATTTTTTTTTAAAGTGTATTCTTTAGAGTAGTAAAATCTACTTTTCTTGGATCAAATAATTCTCTTCTCTGAGTGTGGATATGTTAAGGGATTTGCTTCTAAATACAGTAACATGAGTGAAGCGAAATATCAAATTTGGCATTTAGATGTACATGACATTGATGAGTTCTCATTATTGCTCATCCTGCGCTGGCCAGTCTTAGGGAGAAGACTAGCGTATTCTCAGGTACTGTGGTGAGAAGCATGTAGTGAGAAGTTCAGGCTTCGCGTCAACAGCTGTGTGAGGAAGCTGGCTGAGAAACAGATGTTCTGAAGAGTCTGATTCCTTCAAAACCTGGATGACTAGTTAGGCTGACCATACGCATGTATACAGGATAAAAGTATGCTCACACTAAGCCCAAGCCACAGCTGGCACACAACAGCTTCTAGAGAAAATTGGCATTCTTTCCGCACATTTGTATTCCCGTCCTTTTCTAGGACTGTTTATCTGAGTTCCTTTTAGGAAGCTGGGAGCCTGTGCTGAGAGCTGCTTATTAGAGACTGAAGTAAATCCTTTCCCAACTCTTTCTCAATACTCAGTGTTTTTCCACTCTCGCCTCTCCTACTCTCGATCCCTTAACAACAGAAAGCCCACGTGACTACACCTGACAGTTGACAAGTGTACCCAAGTGTACCCAAATGTACCCCATTCCAGGCAAGAAAATACAACAGATAGAGCTGGTGCTGTCTCTGGTTTTAACCTCTCCACGATCCAATCACAAGAGTGATTAAGAACTGATTCTTTCATGTTGATGTTTTGCATTAATTAGCTCAGCCATATTTCTCTCCCACTCAATTGCAACATCTTCCTGCCCAAGCCAAGCCCGAAGATGCGACATCTAGACCATAAACTCATGAGAAAACCCAAGTTAGAACCACCAACTAGACCATGTTCAGATTATGTGCCTTAAATATTTGGATGTGACCGGGTTTATTTTGTTTTGAGCTGTATCTTTTCCAAGAGGAGTAGGTAAAGAAAAATAATCATCTCAAAATGGGCCAAAATAAGATCATAGTAAAATTATTTTCTAACATGTTGAGGTTTCTTTTTCTCTCTTCTTAAATTTTAATTTATTCTTCTCTAATACAATACACACTGATTGCAGTTTCTTCTTCCTCCATTACGGCCAGTCCCCTGCTGCTTCCTTTCTCCCCAAGATTTACTTCTCCACCTTCCTTCAGAGGATCAGGCCTCCTAGGGATTTCAGCAGAGCACAGCATACCAATACAATACCACTAGGCACAAACCCTCGTATCAAGGCTGGCAAAACAGTAGGAGGAAGAGCCCCAAAAGCAGACAAAAGGTCAGAGACACCCCCACTTCCACTGTTAGATGACTCATAAGAACACAAAGCTAGAAAAAACAAAACAAAACAAAACCCGTGACATATATGCAGAGGATCTAGCTTAGACCCACTCAGGCTCTGTGATTGCTGCTTCATCTCTATGGGATTCTGTGGGCCATGCTCTCTTGGTGCCCTCAGCCCCCCTCGCTCCTATAATTCTTCCCGCCCCTCTTCTGTGGGTTCCCTAAGCTCCAAAGGGAAGGACCCAGTGGAGATCTCCAGTTTGGGTTCTCCCTCTCTCTCTGCTAAATATTCAACTATGGATATGTCTCTCTGATTCTTCTCCTATAAACTCCTCAAGAAGCCTGTCTGATGATGACTGGCCTAGGAACCCATCTATGAATATAACAGATTATTATAAGGAATTATTTTATTGATTTATTTTTATCCTAGGTCTCTGGGCTGGCCAGCCTTTGGCAGTGTCTGGCATAGGCTCCCTCTCCTAGCATGGGCCTCAAATTAGATATGTCATTGGTTGGTCATTCACACAAGTTCTGTTCCAGTACATCTTTCAGACAGGAAAGATCATAGGTAAAAGGTTTTATGGTTGGCTGAGTGTCCTAGTTCGGAAACTGGAAGCCTTGCCTGGTTATGAAAAATGGATGGCTCAGGCTCCACATTCTCCATTACTGGAAGTTCTTAATAGGCTTATCCTCTTATAAACTTGGCACTAGATTGTCACATAGCACACCTCCATGCCCTCAATTCCAGTCTTTTATCCCCAGCCCCTTCCTTCGTGTCTCCACCTGCTTACATTCTCAACTGTCCTAGGCCCACCAAAATAAAAATCTATTCTATTTCCCCTTCCCAGGGAGACCCAGGCATCTACCATTGAGCCTTCCTTGTTACTTTGTGTTTTGGGGTCCAGTGATTTGTGATTGTCTATCCTTAACAGCTAATATCCACTTATAAGTGAGTGAATACGATATTTGTCTTTCTGAGTATGGGTTATTTTCCTTAGGATAATTTTTTAATAGTATGTCCATTGGCCTGCAAATTTCATGATGTCATTGTTTTTAATAGCTAAGGCTTTTTTTTAAAACTAATTTTACTGTATCCTTTTTTGTTCATTTGGGTGTTGTCTCTTAGAGGCCTGCTCTTTTCCAAAGAGGAAATGGACAGTAAGTCGACCTGAAGGGAGAATGGACGTGGTGGGGGCTGGGAGAAGTGCAAGGAGAAGAAACTGTGGGTGGGGTATATTGTATGAGAAAGGAATCTATTTTCAATAATAATAATAAATAACAATAAGCACAAAAACGGAGGTAAATAAAAGTATCTGGATCAGTAAGGGAAAAGACATAGTCTATTATGGAAAATAGAAATCAGTAAAGTAATTAAAGCAAACAAATGTTAACACACCACTATGTCACAGAAGCCAGTGAGGAGAGGGCTTGACTTTGGGTGAGAGGTAAAAGAGAAAGAAAGATGTACCTAAATAAATCCCTAAAGGGGAAAGGAGCAGCTATGTTTAGATGTGGACAGGCATGGCTCACATGCTTTTCCTGAGAGAGCTGAGATTTAGTTGTGTTTATTCTTCAGAGACTGGGGGTTGAGTTACCTTTACAAACATTGTGGTTTTTAAGCCAGAACAAAAAATGGTCTCCCGTGATGTGGATGTGTTTGCCTCAAGTATATCCAGACTAATGCTAGTAATTCAAAAACATACAGCAAATATTTCAGTCTTTTAATATAATTGAAATTATCTCTCTAGCATGGCATTTGGTCCACTGATCAAGGGTGCCACTGTGATATGGTTACCTTCCAAGAATTGTTTCAAGACTTTGAATTTTTCTATCCTGTAGATTTGGCATCTATGAGGGCCTAAGAGACAGATGAAGATTAACAACAACCAAAAGATTGTCTATTTTAAAAATTCAAATCCAGAAGTAACACACATCATTCTAATTAGACTTATTTTTGGCATGACTTAGCTATGTGATTTTTACCTCCAAGCAAGGTATACAGGACTAAATCACACTACCCACATCTTCAATGATTCAGCTGTGCCTGCTCACAAAAGATCATCATATCTGAGCTTACTGAGTGTGGACACTCTGTCATAGGAGGGGCCAAGGAAGGTCATAGAGCCATCACCTAAGAATCTACCCTATCCCAAGAAGCTGTATGCAGTTATCACCTAACTGAATAAAGCTTTGGAGTCTCAGAATGGGATAGAATAAATAGGTAGGGGAAAGAGGGAACGGGTAGAGGGAGGGAACACAAGGATGTCATGTCATCTTCCAAGACAGATGCAGACTCCTTTAAGTTCATTCATACCTGCAAACATTCATCCATTGCTCTATAAATAAGGCTCATAAACTCACTAGTATCCCAGAGTGAACCAGGGTGAAAATGGTACCTCAATTTGCCATTGGGCTTAGGGGAATACTGCTTATGTCTTCTGTGGGTAATAGATTTTAATAACAAAATGGTTGATAAACAGTTTTGGCACTTGGCAAGAGCTACCATAAGCTAGATGATGAGTATATTTTCTAAGGGCCAACTAACATGGCTACCACATGCATAAAGTACCTGACTAGTTACTTGAATATACCATTGACCTTGAATTTCATTATAGTGAATTGTGTGAACATTCCAAAACACCATGAGAACTTTTTTTTACTTTAAAAATGAGGAGCATCTAACACAATGAAATGTAACATATATTTTTCTATAAGAGAAAAAAAAATCAAAGTCTCCTGGCAGGAGGAAAAAAATTACTTATTCCTCCTTGCCTTGTTAAGAGCAAAGTCCTAACATGTTAAAGTTCAAGTAAACAATTTTATAGAAGGATCCTTGTTGTGGGATATTGATTACACTGAGAGCCCTGAGATAACATTATTTAAATAAAATCAACCATAGGTCAAGAGGTTGTATTAGCAACCATCTGACTCAGAGTAAACATAGAAAATGAGGGCCAGTCGCTAGGTCAGGGAGAGAGAGACACACAGGAAGTAGAAGGGAGGGATATCTGGTTGAACACACAGGAAGGAGAAGGGAAGGACATTCAGTTGAACACACAGGAAGTAGAAGGGAGGGACATCTGGTTGAAGGAGTTTTGTTTCAGAGAGTGTGGAAGAGAGCTCTTTTGATATAGCGGGGCAAAGTAAGCCGTTGCTTTCTCTGCCTCTCTGGCTAGCAGATTTTCACCTCAACATCTGTCTTGTGAGTGTTTATTGGTAAAATAAAGATTGAGACTTGGTTATACAATATTTGCCTCCCCACATGGAGCAGCTGAAGCATGATGGCTAGACTCCAAGGCTTCAATGGGCTGCATCCTAAGCAGTGTGGAAGTGGCAGCTGAGGAAGCAATGTTACAGATTAAAAACAAAAAAAACAAAAAAACAAAAAAACAAAACCCACTACCACCACCACCACCACCACCAACAACAACAACAAAAAAACAGATCGCAGGGAATATTCTTAAATGAATGGTGACAATTCCCCTTTCAAATGTAAGCCTCTATTCTCTTTTAACAAAAGAAAAATTAAGCCAAACTTGAATTATGAAAGTCACCTTTGAGGGTATTTTATTCTTTTCATCCTTAAAATATTTGGTTAATGTCAAGATATTCTGGTAAATTGTATAATGTAAAAATGTTTATGGTCAAAATCTATAATTAAAAATACCACAAAATGAACCATAAGTGTTGTTTGTTCTTCCTAACACACACTTTATATACCAGGCAAGGGTGTATCAGAATACATCAGAAGAAATAATTGCAGATAGGGTCTCAGTACTAGGTGAGAGCAAGCATGATGTTAACCTCAGAAACTCCAAACCAGGAATATCTGATTCATTCATTCACAGATGCAAAAGATTCAGGAAATTTTATCCTATTTAACCATGAGAAGGTACCAGATGTGGGGAATCTTAACTTACTTGATGTACTTAGGTTTAAAATTAACTATACAACACTAAATCTGTAGAGTACTTTGAGACTTTTCCAAGCACCATCTGGGGTGATATGTAGTATGGTTACAACACAGCAATAAAGATGGACAGATGGCCATTAAGTTAAGTGCTTCAGAGATGTGAGCTGTGCACAGGTCCTTCACTTAAACTGCCCTTCTGTAATTAAGGGCATGAACCACACTTATAAAGTCACACTTTGAAGCTGTGCCTCTTCCTGTTTTCCCGCTGACTAATCATATCATTCCAAAACCTTAATGCACCAATAACTCGTGGGTAATGGTTTTGATTGGCTGAAGAACCAAATCAAAAAGTACATCAGATTGCTTTTTCACCACCAAAGATTGAAATTATTTAGGCTCCTTGTGTAATAACAGCTCATGTTTTCTTTTGTTCTGGTATTAATGAACTGTATAGCCTTGACTAAGTTTGCTGCGTCTTTCAATCATTTCTTTTCTCTAATATAAGGACACCCTCCCTCATCAATGTTAATAACTCACACTATACAATTAGAAATAAACTTTCATAAATTTTGCATTCACTTGTAGCATTATTATGTAAGATGTTCTTTATTAGCTCCTATAGTCTGATCCACGCCAGAGATAGACAGATCTATACAAATGGGTTATGTCTAACTGAAAATGGTATCTGATATGACAAACTCCCTATGCAGTGTTTTAAAAAAGTTCATATTACGTAGTCCACTTTGGTCTTGAACTTGCTATCCTTCTGACTCAACCTCTAAAGTGCTGATATCATAGGTGTACATTACTGCACCCAATATGACTATGTGACTATATACAATTTGATTGTAAAAATTAACAATTAAGACACAAACAAGAAAGGAAGAAGTGAATTTGTTAGTAGATAATCTGATTTTGTATTTAAGAAATCTTAAAGACTCTCCTAGAAAATTCTTCTGTTTGTAAACATTTTTAGCCAATAAGACATAAAATCTAAATTAAAAATGAGCGAATGTGTATTTATCGTTAATTAGTCTGATAATATAAGAAGAGTAAATGTGTATTTATCGTTAATTAGTCTGATAATATAAGAAGAGTAACAACCCCTTTCAGAATCTTCCCCAGGGAAGAGCACAGCAACGGGTCAGCCCTAAAGCATGCATATGAGTATCACTGTACAAACTGAGCATGTTACATGTTTATATTATATTTATGAATGAATATATGTGTGTATACATATATGTACATACCAACAATTGATGAAAATAAAGGCTGTGAATTTGAAAGAGAGCAAAGAGGAGTATATGGGAAGATTTGAAGATAGAAAAGGTTAAGGGAAATGATACAATTATAAACTCAAATACTAAAGTAGATACCTTTTTAAAATATATGGAATCATGTATTGTTTTGTTTAACCTATCAGTAAAGTAATTTTCACCAACACTTTTAAAAATGGAGTGTCCATAGTTCTCAGAAGTATAAATGCTTGAATTAGATCAAAGAAATGGAGTGGTACCCTGAAGTTTTACTTCTGCACACCACACACTTTTACCCCTGGCAAGTTGAAGGTCACTGGCACTTTGCTCTTGCACTTTCCTTCTTGACTGAGCAATCCGCACCCACCCCTCCACTTTCTCACTGCTAGTCATAATTAGCTTCCTATTTCACATCTCTCCCTTTCCAGCACATAAAACATATTTCCTAGTGAGAGACTTTTCTGTTGTAGTTCTTTGCATGAAACATTTTTATCCTTTTTCCTTCTGTAACTCTAAGTGAATTCTATGAGGAAAAAGCCCTGGCATTATCAGGACTGATTTGTCATACTACTATTGTGGGAAGTTTCCCTACCTTCCATTCTCCCCATCAAGGGATGGACTACTTTAGTCCTTTCTAAATGGCACTATTGGTCTGGAATCCAGAGACAGAAATAATTACGTAGAAGCTTCTCTGTGACTTGGACACAGATAGCTTCTAAAGCTTTTATTATTTCTGTTTTCCCAGAAAGACTTAATACTTAAAGCTTTAACATTCTTTGGTTAAAGTATAAAATTACTCTAGAGAACTATAACATTCAATGTATAGAGCAAACACAATCTATTAAAGCAAATGTTATGTATACTTGTGGACAATTGGAAGTAAAATCTGATGGCTTTGGCTAGGTCTCTTGTTTTATCACATCAGAGTACAATTAGCATGCAAGAAAATGGCTACTATTTACAAGTTAGAAGATTTTGGTTCATTGCCATAACAACAAAATTCTTAAAATAGCTCAAATGCTAAAACTTACTACTCCTCTTTTGGGAAAAAAAGATATAATGAACCAATATAGGATCACTTGACTAAAGAGAAATAGGAAAGAGATGGGATGAGGGACTTAATCTCCAAACAGCAACTAAAAATCATCTCAGTTGCTACCATTCGGCCAACTTACTAGTGTGCATTGCTACAACCCACCAAGGACAATTTTTATGACCAGGAATAAGAGATATTTTTTATAAAATGTTGTTGACTTTCAGTTCACTTCGAATGCTTTTATGACTTTAGCTGCTCCTAATTCTTATTTTATATTTTGGATATATATAAATAAGGAGATGTCCACACTTATGTTTTGGCAATTGGTGTTGACAATGTGAAAGGTAGCCATGTACAGGATATATATGATATGGGAATATCTTTCTATATGCTATGAATATCAATCTTTAAATAAAGGAGCTGTTTTGGCCCATGACAGGCACCATAGAAAAAGTAGGAGGAGGAATCAAAATAGGTAGGAGGAGCAGGGCGGAGTCAAAAACAAGGAGCCAGAAGCCCAAAAGAGCAACATGTAAAGAACACAGGTAAGCCAAGGGCCACGTGACAAGAAAGATTAATAGAAATAGGTTAATTGAGATGTAAGAACAAGCTAACAATGTGCCTGAGCCATAGGCTAAACAACATGAAGTTAATATAAGTGTCTGAGTCATTTCTGGGGCCTGAACAGCGGTGGGTGGCTAAGAGGTCTGGGACTGTAGGTCTGTGTGTCTGGGCCTCTGGCTGCCCGGGACCAAGAAACCACATTGTAACATATATAGCTCAGGGTTTTTCTGTTTCTCTCTCTTATTTAATGCAAAATATTAGTTAAAAAGGTGCAGTTGATAACCTGATTTAAAAAACATGCTTTTTCACTCCTGAAATCTTAAATATGATTACACATATACTGTGTTAAAGTATATAAGGATAATTGAGTTCTTTCAATACCTGTATATTAAACCTATATCCTGGAATTATTTGATAAGTTTTAAAAGCAAACAAAAGAGGCTAACAATATTACAGTCCAAGCATAAAACAATCTAAAATACTGGAAATGATGGTGCAGACCTGCCCTATGGAAATGGCCAATGCACTTGATCTTGGCATTTTGCATATCTTCACACATTCCATCTAGTGCCATCTAATCACATTCAGGGCTCTCCTGGGTTAATTATGCCATTTAAATCTTATAAAAATAGTATTTAGGTGCTTAAACATTATAGTTCTTGATTTGTTATTGATCTTTGGGGTCAACTTAGAATAAACACTAAATAATTCTATTAAAGAATATATAAAAATAATGTAAACTTCAAATAAAATGTACTTAAAAGCATATAATATATTGGAAAGTATATAACATTATTAAAATGCATCTTCACATATTGAGGTATATATTAGTTATGTTTCTATTTGCTATGACAAAACCATTACAAAACATCCTAAGGAAAAGTTTACTTACACTCACCATTTGAAGTGTTAGGTGGTGTCTCATGGTGAGGAAGACATGGCAGAATTAATGGCGTTAGTGTCATGGGGGAGGTGAGGCAGCTTGACTCATTGTACCTGTGGTCAGGAATTAGAGAAACATGAACACTGGTGCTTAATCTGCCTATCTGCCTTCTCCCTTTCAGCCCAAGACCTCTGCCTATGGGATGATGTTAACCAGATTCAGGTATGTCTTCCTACCTCAGCCAAAACTAAAGAGACCCTGATAGACGCACATAGGGGTGTGTTTCTTAGGTAAAACCAAATCCTTTTCATGAGAGATGGCAGCTCATTGATGTTTTAATATTTTCTAAAGATACTTAAGGCTACATTGTCATCTTGACAATGAAGGCTAACCATTACAGGATTAAGCTAGCAGAAAAGATGGAAAGTAATTTATGGGTTTGAGTTTTCTCATTTTTCTTAGTAGAAATTTAAGAGACACTAAGATCGATGGTGTAGTTAATAAGGGTTTGAATATGATACTGAAAGTCTTAAGGATAACTAACAGAAAACAACATATTTTTAATAGAAAACAGGAGAATAGGTGGAAAGTTTATATAAGACTAACCTTTAGACACTATGTAATGATCAGTGAATAGATAGAAAAGGCCTATTGTTTATACAATGATTACAAACATTTCAGTTTTTAGAACTCTAGTAAAAAGATTATGTGTAATCTTTCTATCTTACCAATCCTCTTGACGAGACATTGCAATAAGCCTTTCTATCTATTCACTGATCATTATATAGTGTCCAAAGGCTAGTCTTATATAAACTTTCCACCTATTCTCCTGTTTTCTATTAAAAGTATGTTGTTTTCTGTTAGTTATCTTTAAGACTTTCAGTATTATATTCTGGTTTGAGAGCCATGTATGTGTGTTTCAATAATTCTTTAAGATGCTTAAAATTTTCTATTTATTTGTCATAAAATAAATGACAATTTTTTCTATTTATTTGTCATAAAAGACTCTGTGTGTGATTGATTTGTCTTTAATGTTTCCTGCTTTTTTACTGATTCTTAGACTTAGTTAAGTAATTACAATGTTTCACTATAATAAACTAATACTATTCATAATAAGAATCATGGGGAAAACAAAATAAAATAGGAAGGTTATTATATGATATTGCAATAGTATAATAAAGTAATACATAATTTGTGTAATGAGCTGACTTTTTATCTTATAAATGATTGATCTACGTATAGAAATAAATTGATACACCATTAAAATGGCATTTTCTATTTTGATTCTTATCTTTTATAATTTGAACTTTATATTAATTCTATTTTATTGTTTTATTTTTCTTCATCTTTAATGTGTATTTTTATGATTTTAAGACTATTGTATTCAAAACTTTGATTAAAAATTATTATTTCTTTTCTACAGCTTATATTTTCCATTTATTGCAGGAATTGCATCATGTCACTAGTTACATATGAACTGAATTATAGACCTCACAAAACCTCTTTCCCAACTCATGAACAACATTGGCAAGCAGGTATTCAGATTGTATCTTTAAAACATACCTTTAGGTCAGAATCATTTATAGAATCTTGCATGACATGCAATTTATTAAACTTAAGCTTTGTATCTTAAGAACTTAAGGGTGCTGTAACAAACCTATCATGACCTATGTGATTTAACCAAAATATTGTTCTTCTTATGGCACCCTACCTCTATGCACTGTCAAATTGGGTGTTAAAGCTCTCATGTGTGAGTTTGGGTGAGAAACAGTCATCCAGTCCATAAATCAAATTCCAGCACTCTTAGAATCATAAACTTGATATGTGTAAAAGATGTTCATTTTGTCTCAACAGCTCAAAACATTTTGTTTTTTATCAATTCCACATCTTATCCAAACTATCTAAGTCTCATATGAATCAGATATTCAGAAAACTCCTGAAGCATGTTTTTCAGTATCAACTCATGAATCTGAATAAAGTGTATCTCTCTAAAATACAGTGTGGGGCAGCCATATAAGCAGCCTTGCCACTAAATGAGGAAGAAAAGGGGAGGAGGGAAGAAATCTGCCTTCTGGATACATAGGAGCCACGGCCCTTCCACTGAAGCTCCTTCAGATAAGGTGCCTGCTCTGCAGTGCTGTGCTACAGGGTAGTCTTGTCCTCAAAACACAGATTTCCTTGTCAACTGCTCGTCCACTCTTCCTATTAAGTTTATTAAGTGAACATTCTCACTATATTTTGATAACACAGACAGGCCAAGAACTTTCTAAATCTTGAATTTACCTTTCCAACCTCAATCACTTTTCTTGAGTTTCACTATTGTTAGATTAGAATGAAGCTGTTTTTTAAAATCTTGGTTAGGATTCACCAGAGTTAAATACCTAATTCTATTGCTTATGGATTCTAGCTTGTGTAGACACAGGAAAATGCTCAAAATTAAGCCAACTCTTTGCCACTTTATAACAGTAGTTGACTTTTCTCTATCGTTTATTATATTCCTCATTTTCATCTGAAGTTTCATCAGAATAACCTTCACTACCCTTATTTCTGCAAGTATTATGTACCCAATTATTTGTGTAATGTTAAGAAGTAGAAACTATCTTCATTGTCCATGAAATCCACATACATTGCTCTTAAACCCCTTCTATGGCAATATTGCCTTTTGTAATACATTTCAAAATTCTTTTAATCTCTATTGTTTATACACTTTCAAAAATTCTCAAATGTGTTTAGGTATTTATTATTTCTGTAACTTACTTCTGGTAATGTTACTAAGTTTTGTATTAGTCAAATATCTTTAAAGAAATAGAATAAAGAGTAGAATCATATTTAAGTTTTGAAGTTTATTTTAAACCAGAATATATTGAAAGTACATGGGATAGTAAGTCAAGAGTTGAACACTCTTAGAATATTGTTAAATGTTGCTGATATTAAGTGACCATTTTAATTTTTTCTGTAAATATTTCAAAGCGTTGGGAATTAGAATACTTTGGATCCTGAAGAGTGGTTAAATCCTTTTTGGTTATCCCATCTTGCTCACAAGAAGGTGATGTGGGATGTCTTTGTATATGCTGTGAATACCATTGGATAATAAAGGAATTTTTTGGCCTATGGCAGAGCAGCTTAGAAGCAGACAGGAAATCTAAGTATAGATACAGGAGAAGGAGGGCAGAGTCAAGAGAGACATAATCCATCCACTCAAGAAGCAAGATGTAATGGAGCACAGGTAAGCCACAGGCCATGTGGTAAGACAGATAAATAGAAATGGGATAAGACACCAAAGTTAGCTAGCAATAAGCTTGAGCCATAGGCTTAACAGTTTGTAATTAATATAAGCACCTGAGTCATTTTGAAGGGCTGTCTGTGGGCAGGTCTGGACCTTGGGGCTAGATGGGCCAGAAATTTCTTACAACAGGAATGATTATAGACAAATACATTGACCAGAGAACCCTTATGTCAGTACCAGCTTTTTTTGAAAACTACAGATGACTTATAGAAGCTACATGAGAACTACAGATGTGGTCTGCTAGAGCACAGCACTGACTCTGGAATTCTCTCCAAGTCACAGCTGTTACAAACAGCGTATGCCAGGCTTTGCCATCACTAGTATTGGTGAACTCTAGATGACCATGCAGCAATTTCTAGTCAGTCTAGAGGGGCAGTACTTCCCATGGGAACCCAGTAGAAGCCCAGTGACTGGTGTAAGCATGTTTTTTTTTTTAAAGCCTTAGAGACATTTGTGATTGTAAATATTTGAAAAACTGTATCGTTTATTTGTATGAAAAGTTGCCCTGTTTTATGAAGACACCTTGCCTTAGCACGTATCTGGCTACATAAGTTGGCCTTTCAACCTACTGTGGGAGCCACCTTAAGATATTTTCTGATATTTCTTTCATTATAATTTACATATTCATGGGTTCTTTGTTTTCTTATATTGAAGGTAGATTTTTTTTTCATACAATATATTCTGATTATGGTTTGCCCTCCCTAACTCTTTCTGGTTCCCCACCTTCCCTCCCATTTGGATCCACACTCAGTTTCTCATTGGAAAACAAATAAGCACCTACGGAATAATAATAAAATTAAATAAATAGGACAAAACAAAAAGAAAGAAGTTAGAATAAAACAAACCAAACAGAAGAAAAAGAGCCAAAGAAAAAACAGGAGAAACCCATATTGGCTCAGAGACATACATGGTCTCACACACACAAGAATTCTGTAAAATACAAGACTGGACACCATAATATATATAGAAAAAAAGCCTGTAAGGTAACAAACAAACAAACAAATAACAACAACAAAAGTAAACCTCTGGCACTATCTGTGGGACCCTACTCCCACCCATTGCTGCTCCATTCCCAGGCAAGCAGGGAAGACTCCTGTGGGGTAGAACTCCCCATTAACACCCCAGTTTATTAGACACTTCCATCTTCAAGTCTCACCCTATTCCTCAAAACATCTCATCACCCTATGACCTCAGCAGCTCCTTGAGATCCAGAGTTTTCCAGCCCTTACCCAATCCAGAGTGTCTTCCTGAGATACAGATATCACCAGCCCCTATTGGGTCAAGAGCTCCTATCATACTAAGAGCTCCTACTGGATCAAGAGCTCATACTGGACCAAGATTGGATACCTGAGACACAGAAACAGCCACCTCCTATTGGGCCAACAATAGCTCACTGTGGCACAGAGTGCACCAACTCCAAGTGGACCAAGAGCTCAGATTGTACCAAGAGAGGCTTCCGAGCAACAGACACAAACAGAGCAGATAGCACCAACAACAGCTTCCTGAGATACAGAAAAATCCTGCATCAATCCAAGGAAGCAATGGGCAGGTGTCAGTGTAAGAATACATTTAACAACAAAGAACAATATAATATGGTACCACCAGAATTTTATGGTTCTACAAAAGCAAGGCCTGAATATGACAATGTAGAAGAAGCAGAAACAAACAAACTTAAAAACAATGTTATGAAGCCAAGAGAAGCCTTAAAAGAAAAAATTAAAAACTTCCTTAAAGAAAGAGAGAAAAAGACAAATAAAAAATTGTAAGAGATCAACAAACCCTTTAAAGAAAACCAGAAAAAAGGAATCAAACTGGTGGAAGAATCAGTTCAAGATTTAAAATAAAAATAGAAGCAATAAAGAAGAAACAAACTAAGGGAATGAAGGAAATGGAAAGTCTGAGTAATCAAACAGGAACCACCGATACAAGCATAAGCAACAGAATGCAAGAGATGGAAGAGAGAATCTCTGGCATGGAAGATTCAATAGTGGCAATAGATAAATCAGTCATAGAAAACACTAAAGCCAGAAAGCCAAAACACAAAATGTTCAGGAAATCTGGGACATCATATAAAGATCCAATCTAAGAATACTAGAAATAGACAAAGGAGAATATCAGCTCAAAGGCACAGAAAATATATTCAGTAAAATTATAGAAGAAAACTTTCTCAATGTAAAGAAGGAAATGCCTAGAAAGATACAAGAAGTTTACAGAAAACCATATAGACTAGACTCCTCAAGAAAAAGTCTGCTTGTCATATAATAATGAAGTCAATAAACATACAGAATAAAGAATATCAAGAGCTGCAAACAAAACAGGTCAAGTAACTTATAAAGGCAGACTCATCCAAATAACCCCAACTACTCAACGGAAACAATGAAAGCCAGAAAGAAGGTCTTGGTCAGATGTTACAGACACAAAGAGACCATGGCTGCCAACCCAGACGACTATACCCCTAAAAACTATCAATCATCTATAGATGGAGTAAACAAGATATTCCACCACAAAACCAGATTTAAACAATACCTATCCACAAATCCAGTCCCACAGAAAGCACTACACAAATACACAATACACCCACAAAGCCACAAGCAATAGATAATTCCACAGAAGGAAACCCAAAGAAGGGAAACACACCCACTACTGCCAAAAAACCAAGAATCAAGTATTAGTGCTCATTAATACTCACTCCTTAATATCAATGGACAGTTAGACAAGAGTTTATTTATGGTGCATGAACTGGCTTCCTGGAGTCCATTCCCTATACAGGAACACCTTCCTCAGCCTTGATACTGGGGGGGGGGGTCCTACCTCAACTGTATATGTCAGACAGAATTGACTCACCCTGGGAGTTCTTATCTTCTCTGAAGAATGGATGAGGAATGGAGTGGAGGGAAACGGGGGGGGGGGGAGGAGACTGGGGAGAGGGGAGGACAGGGGAGCTGTGGTGGGTCTGAGAAAAATTTTAAATAATAAAAAAAACTTTTATAAACAAACAAAAAATTATAAAAAGCCAAGAAATGGGTAAAAACAAAAAATAAAAGCTAAACCTTCCCAACACAACATTATGAGGGGAAAACCTTCCGAAGTTCCCTTGAATTTCTTTTGTATTGGCTCCCTACTGCTTGATATGGAGCCTGCCCTTAAGAGTAGTTGGTTCCTCCAGCTAGACTTCGTTGGAGGAAGCTAATTTCTTATTTGCAGGTGGGTATTAATTGGAGCTAGCTTCTTGGTTGTAGATGGGGTTTGTGTTCACTTCTTTCAGTTCTAGGACCGTGTGGTGCAGGCTCTGCACAGGGCATCACGCTCTCTGTGTCTTTATGGTCTTGTTTCCTGAGCCATCCCTCTGGTACTCACTCTCTTTCCACCTCCTCTTCCAGAGGCTCCTGGGCCCTGACAGAAGGAATTTGATGGAGACACATCATCTAGGGCTGAATGTTCCAAGGTCTCTCACTCTCTGCACATTGCCTGCCTGTGAAAATCAAGTCATAACATATAAATATTATTGTTTATCATGTCTCCCAGAACACTGTATTTTAATAGCATGTCCAGTGTGTAGCTTAAAATATATTCCAGGAAAGTACCTTATATTGTTTAGAAATATTTAAACTATTTTACAGATCTCTTTTTGATGTCTTATTACACTTGCTAGTACTTTGAGAACGATAGTGAATAGATTTAGAGAGAACAGCCTTGTCTTGTTCCTGATTTTTGTGGGATTGCTTTGAGTTTCTCTCCATTTAGTTTGATGGTAGCTGTCAGATTGCTGTATATTGCCTTTATTATGTTTGTGTATGTCCTTTGTATCCCTGATCTCTCCAAGTTTTTTATCAAAAGGAGTGTTGGATTTTCTCAACACCTTTTTCAGCATGAAGTGAGATGATCTTGTGGTTGTTTTCTTTCAGATTGTTGATATGGTGAATGACATAGACAGATTTTTCTAACTTGAACCATCCTTGCATATCTAGGATGAAGCTTATTTGATCATGGTGGATGACTTTTTTTTTTTTTTCACAGTTTCTTGAATTAGATTGGCCAGTATTTTATTGAGTATTTTTGTATCAATGTTCATGAGGGATATTGGTCTGTAATTCTTTTTCTTTGTTGCATCTTTGTGTGGTTTGGAAATCATATAGCCTCATAAAAAGAGTTTGGCAATGTTCCTTCTATTTCTATTGTGTGGAGCACTTTGAGAAGTACTGTTATTCATTCTTTGAAAATATGGTTTCTTTATCAACTGAATACATATGGCTCTGGGCTTTTTGTTTTGTTTTGTTTTGTTCTGTTTTTTTGTTTTTGTTTTTTGGGGTTGTTTTTTTGGGGGGGGGCTTTGGAAACTTTTAGTAACAGTTTCCATTTCCTTAGCAGTTATAGATCTATTTAGGTCATTTGTCTACTCTTGATTTAATTTTGGTATGTGGTACCTGTTCAGAAAGCTGCCCATTTTTTTAGGTTTTGTAATTTAGTGGAGACAGGTTTTTGAAGTATGACTGAATGATTTTCTAGATTTCTTGGATGTCTGTTATGTCCCCCTTTTAATTTCTGATTTTGCTAATTTGGATATTCTTTTTTCTGCTTTTTGGTTAGTTTGGATAAGGGTTTTTCTATCTTATTGACTTTCTCAAAGAATCAACTCTTTGATTCATTGACTCTGTATTGTTCTATTTCAATTTTACTGTTTTCAGCCCTGTGTTTTATTATTTTCTGCCGTTTACTTATTCTGAGTATTGCTTCTAATTGGCCTATAGCTTTCAGCTGCACTGTTAAGTCTCTTCTGTGATATTTCTTCAAGTTTTTTTATGTAGGCATCTGTTACAATGTGGTTTTTTGGTCCTGAGAAGCCAGCGGCCCATACCCACAGACCTGTAGCCCCAACCCCTTAGCTGCCCCAGAAATGACTCAGATGCTTATATTAAGTTTATGTTGTTTGGTCTATGCCTTAGCACATTGCTAGCTTGCTCTTACATCTTAAATCAACTCATTTCTATTAATCTTTCTGCCACATGGCCTGTGGCTCACCTGTGTTTTTTACATGTTGCTCCTTTGGGCTTCTAGCCCGGTCTGTCTGACTCCACCCTGTTCCTCTTACCTATTCTGATTCCTCCTCCTACTTTTTCTATAGTGCCTGTCATGGGCCAAAACAGCTCCTTTATTTAAAGATTGCTATTCACAGCATACAGAAAGGCATTCCCACATCACTTCCCCTTTTCTGTCTAATCAAAAAGGAAGATTTCAATATTAACATAGCAAATTTACATGTAACAAAATAGCTATCAAGCAAGAATTACAGTTATAATATCTTGTCTATTTGTATTCAGCAAACATAAAGAAAATACTCTTATCAACCTTATCCTTATGAATCTAAAGTTTCATGTATACCTTTAATATATTTTTCAAATAACTAAGAAAAACTATACCTATAACTATCTAATCTTCAATTACATCAAAGACCTGAGAAGGATATATTTACCCAAGTAAGCCAGAAGTGCAAGCAACTTCTAAAATCTAGAAATAACAGAGATGACACCTATCTGCCTGGACAGCCACCCAAAGTTCTTTAATAAAGTTGGGGCATCCATCTTTAGCCTACAGGCCCAGAGTCTCTTTTTATTTCAGTGAAGCAGAAAATCTTCTCTGCCCATTCTGGTATAGTTCATCAGTTGCTTCTCCTCGAGTCTTGAAGAATGTCTGACAGTTTTCACTGCAAAGCAGGATCTGAAGGACCATCTCAGATTGTTCTGCCAAAGTTCAGAGGTCACCTTCCTATGGAACCTGTATGTCTAGTTTAAACAGCATACTGTCAAGCAGTCAATATAAGAACAGGTTCATATCCAGTGACTAACTGATGCCACAAAGAAACTACTCTCCACATGGAGTTTCTTCTATGATGCCCATTTTTCTCTTGAAGTATATAGTGCTTCCAGGAGCAGATCTGTCTCACTGTCTAGAAAAGTCTAAGTTCTTAAAACATTTTAAATGTCATATTATGTAGGTATTAGAAGTGTTTAAAGAATACCTATCTAATTGAATTATATCTTTGTATACCTAAAAATCTAACAAACATGCATTTCTTAATTATATATTATTATTTTAAGTCAGTTACATAAACAACATATCTTCCCCTTTTTCTTCTTAGAAAGAGATTAACTATGACCATTAACCACTTATAATGAAAACAAACATTTAGAAACAATATTTTGGGAATTTGGGCATAGTTTTCCATTACTACTTCTTGCTGATTAAGGGGCATTGAAAATCTCATGGGTTCTTGAGACTGGATCATAGTGTGCAGCCCTGAAGCTGATATGGCCATCTCTTCCCATCAGAGATTTTTTTTAGGGGTCTTGGTTGATGAAACCGTATTTGCCTGGAAGCAATCCAGTGGAAACAAAAGCAAAACTCTTCCAAAGCAATAAATCCTTAGACACAAATTTCAAAATCAAAATACCTTTAAAATATATATTCTTGTTTAACTTAGCAGCATTTATAATCTGTTGTCTTTCTGCAGTTAGCCAATTAACAGTTAAATTAAAAGAAAACACAATAACAACCCAAATCCAGATTTTGTGTCTATTTTCCATCTTTATGTGGCTTATTATATTTTTATTACTTTATTTCTCTTTTTAAAGACTTTCTCTATCCTCTTTCTTTTCTCTCTGAAGCCTATGTACCTTTTACACACATTGTAGCCCATTTACAGGTTTTTCTTTTCATCTGAATCTGTTTTATTGTGAATCTTTAATCATCTTTTAACCATAAGAGCTTTTAAAAACACTCTCTTAAAGAGCTTCATAGTTTTTGTAGATAAAGCTGAATCAGTAAGTTCTCTTAAAGGGACCATGTCTGTTTGTGGCCAGCAAACAGAGAAGACCCAAGAAAATGCTGTTACTAAGTATCTGTCTTTGCTTCCTTTTTATTCAAAATAAACAGAAACCTTAAATCAATCTCATGCTACCGAGTCTTCTGTGAGACTTCAAGAACCAGCCTGGTTGCATCTTACACTCCTGCCGCCAGTCTGCCGGCGCCATTCTGAATGTGGCTAGATGCCAAGCTTTCTCTCTACAATGACCTGCTTCAGATACACAATTTGGAAGCTACTTTGGCTCAGTTTCTGTAAACTAGAACCCTTTTTAAACTTTCTCAGGCCTTAAGTGGATATTCAGCCCACCCAGGGATGCCATCTGTTATAATGTGGTTTCTTGGTCCTGGGAAGCCAGAGGCCCAGACCCACAGACCTCTTGCACCAGACCCCTTAGCCAACCGCTGCTGCCCCAGCTCCAGAAATGACTCAGACGCTTATATTAAGTTCATGTTGTCTGGTCTATGTCTTAGGCACATTGCTAGCTTGCTCTTACATCTTAAATCTACCCATTTCTATTAATCTTTTCTGCCACATGACCTGTGGCTCACCTGTGTTCTTTACATGTTGCTCCTTTGGGCTTCTAGCCCGGTCTATCTGACTCCACCCTGAATACATTTGTGCGTACTGTATCTTTAAATAAAGGAGCTGGTTTGGGTCATGGCAGGCGCCATAAAAAAGGTGGGAGGAGAGTCAGTTCAGGTAAGAGAAGCAGGGTGGAGTCAGGCAGACCGCGCGGAAGCCGCCCAAGGAGCAACATGTAAGGAGACACGGGTGAGCTACGGGCCGCCACGTGGCCCGTGGATTAATAGAAATGGGTTGATTTAAAATATAAGAGCTAGCTAGCAATGTGCCTGAGCCATAGGCCAAACAGCCTGAAATAAATATAAAGCGTCTGAGTTATTTCTGGGGACCCGGGCGGCGGCTGGCGGATAAGCAGTTCCGGCGGCAGGTCTGTGGGTCTGGGACCTCTGCCTGCACCAGACCCGCAAACAAAATACAACAGATGGCGCATCCAACGTGGGCCGATTATCCACTTAGAGCCTGACAAAGATTAAAAAGAGTTCTAGATCGCAGAAATTGAGCCAGGGCAGCTTCCAAATTGTGTGTGTGGAGTGGGTCTTTGTACAAACAAAGCATGGTCCGGGTCACACTCAAAATGGCGCCAGCGGCGGGCTGGCGACAGGCAGTGTGAGCTACAATCAGGCGGGTTCCTGAAAACTAACAAAAGACTCAGTAATGTGATTGATTTTAGATTTCTGCTTATTTGGAACAAAAGAGAAACAGATTTTCTTCGTGGCAGCACCTTCTTGGGTGTGCTCTGTTTACGGTCCGCTTAAGAAAACTTAGTGATTCAGCCTAATTTGCAAAAACTGTGCTTCTTTTTGGAGAATGTATTTTAAAAGCTCTTAAGGTTAGAAGATGAATAAGGATTCACAATAAAACAGATTCAGATAAAAAGAAAACCTGTAAACGGGTTACAATGTTTGTAAAAGATACATAGGCTTCAGAGAAAAAAGAAAGAAGTTAGAAAAAGTTTTTAAAGTGAGAAATAAAGTAATAAAATTATAATAAGCCACATAAAGATGGAAAATAGACACAAAATCTGGATTTTGGTTGTTATTGTGTTTTCTTTTAATTTTTTAACTGTTAATGAGCTAACTGCAAAAAGACAATGGATTGCAAAGGCTACTAAGTTAAACAAGAATGTATATTTTAAAGGTATTTTGATTTTGAAATTTGTGTCTAAGGATTTATTGCTTTGGAAGAGTTCTGTTTCTGTTTCCACAGATGAGAACCTGTGGATTGCTTCCAGGCAAATGTGGTTTCATCAACCAAGACCCCCTGAAAAAACCTCTGATGAGAAGAGATGGCCAGATCAGCTTCACAGCTGCAGATTATGACCCAGTCTCAACAACCGTGAGATTTTCAACGCCCCTTAATCAGCAGGAAGTAGTAATGAATAACTTCGCCCAAATTCCCCAAATATTGTTTCTAAATGTTTGTTTTCATTATAAATGGTTAATGGTCATAGTCAATCTCTTTCTAAGAAAAAACGGGGGATATGGTATGTGAATGCTTTTTTAAAAAAAATTAGATTATTAAATTTACAGGTAATCAGCTGTTAATCTCAAACTGCTTTACATTGGTATAGATTTTGGTTTATTGATACAAATTTAAAGTCAATTTTATTATGCTGTATGTGTTTTTCTATTCTTGTTTAAGATATGATGTTCATGTAACTGTTTTAAAATTGTAGTGTATAATTAAAAAATAAAGGTTAATAGTCACTTTTGATAATCAAACTTATAGTTAGGTTAGTTAAGATTTTTAGGTATACAAAGATATATTTCAATTAAATAAATAATCTTCAAATACTTCTAAGACCTACAGAATATGGCATTTAAAATATTTTAAGAGCTTAGACTTTTCTGGACAGTGAGACAGGTCTATACCTGGCAGCACTAATTTACTTCAACAGGAAGATGGGCATTGAAGAAACTCCATATAGAATCTCATCTATTTGTGGTGATGGTGAGCCACTGGAGAACAAACTGTTTTTATATTGACTGCTTGACAGTATGCTGTTTAAACTGGACATGCAGGTTCCATAAGAAGATGACCTCTGAACTTTGGCAGAACAAGCCTAAATGGTCATTCAGGTTCCTGCTTTACAGAAAAAACTGTCAGACATTCTTCAGGACTCAAGGAGAAGCAACAGATGAACTGTGCCAGAATGGACAGAGCGGATTTCCTGCTTCACTAAAATGAAAAGAGACTCAAGGCCTATAGGCTGAAGACGGATGCCCCAACTTTATAAAGGAACTTTGGGTGACTGTCCAGGCAGATAGGTGTCATCTCTGTCCTTTCTAGATTTTAGAAGTCGTTTGCACTTCTGGTTTACTTGGGTAAATATTATATCCTTCTGTGGTCTTTGATGTAGTTGAAGATTAGATAGTTATATGTACAGTTTTTCTTAGTCATTTAAAAAATATATTAGATATAAAACTTTAGATTCATAAAGATAAGATAGATGATAAAATATTTTCTTTAATTTTACTAAATACAAATAGACTAGATATTATAACTGTAATTCTTGCCTGATAGCTATTTTGTTATATGTAATTTTGCTATGTTAAAATTGAAACCTTCCTTTTTGATTAGAGAAAAAGGGGGAAATGTGGGAATACATTTGTGCGTACTGTATCTTTAAATAAAGGAGCTGGTTTGGGTCATGGCAGGCGCCATAAAAAAGGTGGGAGGAGAGTCAGTTCAGGTAAGAGAAGCAGGGTGGAGTCAGGCAGACCGCGCGGAAGCCGCCCAAGGAGCAACATGTAAGGAGACACGGGTGAGCTACGGGCCGCCACGTGGCCCGTGGATTAATAGAAATGGGTTGATTTAAAATATAAGAGCTAGCTAGCAATGTGCCTGAGCCATAGGCCAAACAGCCTGAAATAAATATAAAGCGTCTGAGTTATTTCTGGGGACCCGGGCGGCGGCTGGCGGATAAGCAGTTCCGGCGGCAGGTCTGTGGGTCTGGGACCTCTGCCTGCACCAGACCCGCAAACAAAATACAACACCACCCTGTTCCTCTTACCTATTCTGATTCCTCCTCCTACTTTTTCTATGGTGCCTGTCATGGGCCAAAACAGCTCCTTTATTTAAATATTGCTTTTCACAGCATACAGAAAGGCATTCCCACCTCAGGCATCTAGTGATACGAACTTTCCCCCTACCACTGCTTTCATTGTGTCCCATAAGTGTGAGTATGTTGTGGATTCATTTCCATTGAATTTGTCTTTAATTTCTTTACTTCTTCCTTGACTCAGAGGTGTTTCAAGTGAGAGATGTTCAGTTTCCATGAGTTTGCAGGCTTTCTGTGGTTTGTGTTGTTGTTGAACTCTAACTTTAGACCATGGTGGTCTGAAAAAATGCAATGTGTTATTCACACTTTTTTTTGTATCTATTCATATTTGCTTTATGACTTAGTATGTGGTCAATTTTAGAGAAAGTTCCATGGGGTGCTAAGAAGAAGGTATATTTCTTAGTTTTGGGGTGTAAAGTTCTGTATATATCTATTAAGTGCATTTGAATCATAACATCTGTTAGATCCCTTATTTCTCTGTTAATTTTCTGTCTGGTAGACCTATCATTGGTGTGGGGGGGTACTGAAATCTACTATTAATGTGTGGGGTTTGATGTAAGATTTTAGCTTTAGTAACATTTCTTTTACATATGTGGGTGCTCTTATATTGAGGACATAAATGTTCACAACTGAGACTTCATCTTTTTGGATTTTTTCTGAGATAAATAAGTAATGTCCATACTAATCTTTTTTGATTGATTTTAGTTTATAGTCTATTTTATTAGGTATTAGGATGGCTACACCAGTTTGTTTTTGAAGTCTTTTGATTGGAAAGTATTTTCCAACCCCTTTACTCTGAGTCACTGTCTGTCCTTGAAGTTGACGTGCATCTCTTGTATACAGTAGAAGGGTAAATTTTGTTTTTGTATCTATTGTATTAGCCTGTGTCTTTTAATATGTGAATTGAGTCCATTGATATTAAGAAATATTAATGATCAGTGATTGTTTAATCCCTGTGATTTTTGGTGATAGTGGGTATGTGTTTCCCTTCTTTGGAGTTTCCTTCTGTGAAATTATCTATTGCTTGTGGCTTTGTGGGTGTGTCTATCTTCCTTATGTTGGAGTTTTCTACTAGTGCTTTCTATAGGACTGGTTTTGAGGTTAGGTATTGTTGAAATCTGTTTTTTGTCCAGAAATACCTTGTTTACACCATCTATGATTATTTAGAGTTTTCATGGGTGTAGTACTCTGGGCTGGCAAGTGTGGTTTCTTAGTGTATATATAGCATTTGAACAGGACATTCTGGCTTTAGTTGTTCCCATTGAGTAGTTGGGTGCTATTCTGATGGGTCTGTCTTTAAAAGTTACTTGCCATTTTTCTTTTGCAGCTTTTAATATTCTTTCTTTATTCTGTAGGTTTAGTGGCTTGATTATTATGTGTTGAGTGTAATTTTGGGGGTCTAGTCTATTTGGTCTTCTGTAAGCTTCTCATATCTTTATAGACATTTCCTTCTTTAGATTCTGAAAGATTTTTTTATATTGAATGTATTTTCTGTGTCTTTGAGCTGGTGTTGTCCTTTTTCTATTCCTATTATTCTTAAATTCAATCTTTTCATGGTGTTCTAGATTTCCTAAACATTTTGTTATGACTTTTTGGTTTTACTGGGTTTTTTTGACTGATATATCTATTTCCACTGTCCAGTCTTCCATGCCAGAAATTTTTGATTCCATCTCTTGCATTCTGTTGGTTATGCTGCATCTGTATTGTCTGTTTGATTACTTAGACTTTCCATTTCCTGCATCCCCTCAGTGTGTTTCTCCTTTATTGCTTCTATTTTGATTTTTAAATCTTAAATTGTCCCCTAACCAGTTTGATTGCTTGTAATGATGAGGTTTTTTTGGTCTTGGGCAGCTAGACATCTAGACCCATAGACCGGCAGCCCTAGACTCTTTAGTTGTCTGTAGTTGACTAGGCCTTTAGAAATGATTTAGATGTTTATATTAATTTTATGTTGTTTGGTCTATGGCTTAGGCACATTGCTAGTTTGTTTTTATATTTTAATTTAATTTATTTTTATTAATTTGTTTGTTATGTGGCCTGTGGCTTATTTGTGTTTTTTATATGTTTTTTTTTTGGGTGGGGGGCGCTGGACTGATGTATCTATTTCCACTGTCCAGTCTTCCATGCCAGAAATTCTCGATTCCATCTCTTGCATTATGTTGGTTATGCTACATCTGTATTTTCTGTTTGATTACTTAGACTTTCCATTTCCTGCATCCCCTTGGTATGTTTCTACTTTATTGCTTCTATTTTGATTTTTAAATCTTGAATTGTTCCCTAACCAGTTTGATTGCTTTTTCTTAGTTTTCTGTATTTTCTTTATGGGATTTGTTGATTTCTTCCAATTTTTTATTTGTCTTCTCCTCTGTTTCCTTAAGGGAGTTTTTCAGTTTCCACTTTTAAGGCTCCTATTATCTTCATAAAGTTGTTTTTAATGCCATTTATTTCTACTTATTCTACATCGTCTTATTTAGGGCTTGCTGTTGTAGAACCACTGAATTCTGGTGGTGCCATATTGTTACTTATGTTGTTATATTATTCTTGCACTGGTGTCAGCTCATTGATTCTTTGGATAAATCAATGCTGTATTTGTGCATCTCTCAGAAAGTTGATCTTGGAGCAATTTTTTCTTACTGTGTTTGTGTTTCAGAAAGCCTCTCTTGTTTCAAACTGAGCTCTTGGTCTTCTTCAAAGTGTCCAATTCTATGTCACAGTGAGCTGTTCTTGGTGCAATAGGAGCTGGCTCTTTCTGTGTTTCAAGGATCCAATCTATGTTCAATATGAGCTCTTGATCCAGAAGGACCTCTTTACTCTATAGGAGCTTTTGATCCAATGAGTACTGGCAAGCTATGTCTCGGGTAGCCGTTCTTGATCCAATAGGTATTGATGATGCTAAGGAATGCTTGATACAGTAGGTGTTGATGAACTATGGGTCTTAGGTAGCTTCTGAGATCACCGGGTGATAGAATGGATTGGAGTTTGGGGTGGGATTCATAGATAAGGTATGTCAAACATACTGGGATTTTATGTGGAGTTCTGGCCCACAGAGTTTTTCCCTGCTGGCCTGGATTTAGGAGAAAAATGGGTGATGATGGTATTCTGAGGGTTGTTTGAACCCAATTTTCTAAACTGAAGAAGCTCAATTGCCATTTCAGGATAAAGAGTCGTAGCTTAGATTCTTGTAAAATGGTGATGGTTGCTACTTTTACATATTTCTCTCAATAGAATATATGTATATATGCACTGAATGCCACATTTAATAAAGGATATGGGCTGGCAACTAATTTTAATTTACTTCAAGAGTAAGGTGTTCTTTTAGACAATTCTTTAAATTTTCATGTTGTTTAATCAAGTATTTAAGGTAGGGAGTTTTAAAATCAAGATATGAAATTCAGGCTTCTGAGAGAGCAAAAACCTCTGTCCTTTGGGGACTTGCTCAGGTTAAGTTGCTCATGCAAAGTAAGAGAACACAAATCCCTGTGCATATGAGCAGCATTAACTCAACTCAGGGAGTTATGAAAAAGAAGACATTCCAGTTGGGAAGGATATGGGGCTTGGGACACTTGAGGAGTTGGATGGTGGTATGGATGGATAGATATGATCAATATACATTGTATCAGTATATGGAACTCACAGAATAAAAATAGCATTTTAAAAAAGTAAAAAGCTGCATTAAAATTTTAAATAAAAAAAGTTGTTTCCCAAAGTTACCAAAGATGTGGATATCAAACACATTTTTGCAAATATATTATTGGATAATTTTAATATATTACAGAATAATTCTTAATTGGATGTTAAAAGTGATCATCTCAAAGAATATTTGCTTGATCTAGCAGTCACATTAGAATTACTGGAAAGAAGATATAGCTAAGTTAATCATTATATTTGTATAACAGAATTCATATATATACCATTCCAGTGCTTAATAATCTCTTTTTGAGGTACTGATGATGTTATGTGGTGATTTCTCAATAAATTCCAAATTTTAAAGTTAAAGTATCTATAGTTTCTAATTCTATAAGACTAATTAAACTACCTCCTTTACCCACCCTTCTGAAACGGTAATAATGATTAAAAGATGTTTGGTCAAACAAGAACAGCATAATTAGTTACAATAACATAACAGCCATAATGATAGGCAATATGGTACCAACAGCTTGTGTGTTAGAGTTGTTATGATTCTGGCAGCTGTAAAGCAGTTAATTCAAAAGCATATTTGTCTATATTTGTGGCATGTCATTGCAGTTACATGGAACTACATCTGCTGACAACTCAAGGTGATTATTTCATTTTTATTTTGCAGAGAGAAGTGGTCTTTGGCATCAGAAATGGAGAAAAGATGAGCAATGAACCTTGAAACCATCTTGTCTCTCCTGATGAAATTTAGTGTTGGAAACTTCATTTATAATAAGGGAAGTGCTGAGAGCATTTTAGTGTGTTTGAAACTCAGATGTGCTTACTAGGGATATTTAAACATAAACCCGTAGCTTTGTTACAGATTTGTCACAATATTAGAGGTTATTGTTGTCTTCTAGTGAACTGATGTCTGAATAAATTAATTAATCAAATACAAAGAAAGATACCAGTTGGAGTTATTTATATATCAGAAGTTATTTAAGCCCTTGTGGATCCTGACAACTGTCTTTTGTTTACCTCAAAGAGACAAAAACCTCATTTGAGAAAATTTTTCTAAACTTGTTTCGAACAAGATCTGCATGTCCTTTTAATGTTTTCTTCCTCCCCTTTTGAGATTGTAATATAATTACAACACTTCTCTCTTCTCTTTTTACAAACCTCCCTTTCTAAATCCTCCCATATATGCCTCAGACTCTTTCAAATCCACGGCCCTTTATCACTAATTGTTACTATATTCATATTTGCATAGGTATGCACACAAATATTCCTAACTAAAACACTCTCAGGCTCAGTAATGTTACTGTATGTGTGTGTTCAGGGTTGGCTATTCGGCACCAGACAACAAATTGATATTCTCTTCCCTGGACCACACCATCCACTCCCAGTTTTCCACAGTGCTTGTAGTTCTTTGTGTAGGGTTGAGGCCTTGTGGGCTTTCTCCTGTCTACTTTGGCACACCCACTGGAGTCATCCTTGGTTCAGCTCCCATTTGGGCAGTCATACTGATGAGACTTTCTTATGAAGATAAAAATCATAGAATGGATATTTTGGGGACACTAACTGCTAGATGTGGACATACTGTATTATTACTCATAATTAAACATTTCCAAGGCAGGAGATATTAAGCCTATTTTTTCTATAATACATCTAAATGACCTTGAAAAGTTTGGTCTTAATAGAATATTAATTACAATGATTTATAATTTAGTCTTATCTTTTTCTTTATAGATGCCCATTATATGAGTAGATTACAAGTATACTCAAAAAGTACTAACTTAAGGTCAGTATGTAATGGCCATCTTTAAAAAAAAATGTAATATAACCATGACTAGGCCTAATTCAACAGAGTTTTCTAAAACCTAACACGAATTTAATTAATTTAAATTAGTGTTAATTAATTTAAATATTTTCTTGTATTTTTTTTCTTGTTATTAAAAGGTATAAGGTGGAGGCAGGCATGGTGAGACATTCCTTTAATCCCAGCACTCAGATAGTCAGAGGAAGGTGGATCTCTGTGGGTCCAAGGTCAGACAAAGTGGTTCCAGGACAGCCAGAGCTACACACAGAGAAACATAGTGCCTTCTCCTCTCAAAAAGTTTAAGGTAATTGTGAAGATTAATAAATATAGGACAAAAAGGTGTTTTTATAAGCAATTAATACATTTAGAGAAATAAATGAGAAAAATATGAAATGAAGCGTAATTCATAGGCAAAGTGCACACTTCAGGGACATGACCAGTTTTCTGGCACATTGTCAAGCTCCCTGATACTGTGTAAACACAATCATGTTCAGTTTTCCCAAAGTATCCTACAATAATAGAGAAAGCACTCACTTGTATGAGTGCAACAATTCTCAAGCTTGAATCTAGAGAAAATATGCTTGTTTGTCTTTAGAGAAAACCTATGGTATAATGTTTTAAACATGTTTTTCTGAAACATTCCTTAGAAAATACAACAATGTGTTTGTCTTAGTTAGGGTTTACTATTTCTGTGAAGAAACACCATGACTATAGAAACTCTTACAAAGGAAACATTCAACTGAAGGGCTTTCTGACAATTTAGAGGTTCAGTCCCCATGGTGGAGAGCATGGTGGTGTGCAGGCAGACATGGTGCTGGAACTGAGACTGTTACATCCTGCATGCAACAGGAAGTTGATTGACTATCACACTGAGTGAAACTTGAGAAAAAGACCTCAAGGCCTTCACCCACAGTAACACACTTCCAACATAAGGTGTGGCCAAGATTAAAGGTGTGTCCTCCAGTTTCAAGGTCTGGATTAAAGGCATGTACCATCCAGCCTCTTCCAAGAGCACCCTTTCTCCAACAAGGCCACACCTCCTAATAGTGGCACTCCCTATGGGCTTATGGGGCACTCAAACTACCACAGGGTTCAGTGAGTCTGTCACATACTGTCCCTCAAAGTCAACTGCAGGAATCATAGCATACAATAATTCAGGTTTAAATCAAAGGCAATAGCAGCCTGTGGAATGGCGGAACACTGTTTAGATGTGTGGGTTGTTTTTTTGTTTTGTTTTTCTTATAGTCTGTCTAGAGTAATAGGATAGTGTAGGAAAAACCTTAATTCCTGTTGTTACTTTATGTTCCCAATTTTCCAACCATATAATGCAGAACAAATGTACTTCTTCTCTTTGTTCTTGAGTATATTCACCTTGGCACATCTAAAACAATACCATAAAAATTAAAGGGTTGAAATATCTCCACCTGTTACACTCATTTTCCCAAGTGAACACTTTTATCTATGTTGGTTTTGTCCTTTGAGCACTTCAGAAAATTCAATCTACTTATCTCCATTTAATATTTTAAAAGACTAATCATATTTATGTATATATGTGTATCAGTTTGGGAGCACATGCATGTGAGTGTGAGTGTCTACAGGAGTGTTAATTTTCTTGGAGCTGGAAATATGGATGTAAATTACTCAACTCTGGTTCTGGAAACCAAACTTGACAAACTTTGATTCTCTAACAGAGCAGGAAGTG
Organism: Phyllotis vaccarum; assembly: GCA_033318265.1. NCBI lineage: Eukaryota > Metazoa > Chordata > Mammalia > Rodentia > Cricetidae > Phyllotis > Phyllotis vaccarum. The sequence continues at coordinate 54,361,638 of JARWLC010000012.1, forward strand.
CTCTTAGATGCTGAGTCATCTCTGTAGCCCCTATTGTTTTCCAATGTAAAAAATAACATGCTTTTTAATTTTATACTTTTCTCCTGGCTGCTGATGTTTGGACTTCTGTCCTACCTGCCTCTCCCCTAAGCTTGTGACTGTGTAAAGTCACTTACACTCCCCTTTTCATTCCATTATTTGACATATCCTAACTCTTAAAGATACCATAAAAATGAAACAAAGTAATTTCGATGCCACAGCTACTGTTCACTAACATTGTAGACCTCTAAAACTATTGCTGTAGTTATTAATACTTCATTATGTCACAGAATGTATTTTTGAGGATGCACTATGTTGTGATGAAAACTCTTAACATGAAATATGTCCTTGGTAAATGTTTCAGCATCATACAATTGGTTATGTTTTCATAACCAATAACAGCGATATACATCAAGTCTATAGAACTTATCTATTTTATCTCATGTAAAATTTGGACTCATCAAATAACCTGCTACCCCTTTCTACTCCCTCACCACAGTTCCTGGCAACCCCCTCTCATGCTGTTCCCATGAGTGATGATGCAGAATTTTTCCTTCTCTGCTTTCTTTGTTTCTGGGTTAATTTATGTGATTACATATAAAAGGCTTTGAGTTGGAATATACTTTTAATAATATTTTTAATGTTTGAATGAAAAAAGCAGTGATTTGGGAAGGACCAAGGAAAGAGTGAGCCCTTTCAGCAAAAGGAACCAGATCTCCCAGGATTTTTACCTTCCTGTTTCCTAACATCTGCAGCCAATGTCAGGGGGAAAGTATTTTTCTCTCTGGGATCCCAATGGGTAAGAAATATTGCAATTCTGATCTTTGCACTCATAATGTTTTTGAAAGGAACAGAGAAGTAGCAGTCATTGGCTCACTAAAACTGAGTAGAGCTGAACATGTAATTAAAACAAACACAAAACCCACAGCTTAATTTGAAGCAGCCTTGGACCCTCCCTTTACTAATGAAACACCAGGCAATCTATTATTAGTGCAAAGCACAGTTTGGCCCAAAATTTGACTCCAGGCACAAAAAAAAATCTGCTAATTCTCTGCTTATATTTCAGGGGGAGTGATGTGGTTTTATAAAACTACAGGAGACTAATTGATTTCAGCACTGAATTTAATTGATTTGAGGTTTGCTCTTAAATTGCATAGTGTTGAGAAGAAAATGATGTAAAGAACAGATACATTGACATAGTAAATTGCTACAGGCCTTTATGACATGCTCTGAACATCTCACCATTACTAAATGATAATTAGCCAATTTCATAAACCATACAAACCAGTAATTGCTAGTCCCAATTGTGTTACAGAATCTTTACAAGTAAAGTGCTTTATATTATCACTAATACTCATAGTTATGCTCACTTGCAAGTTCAAAATAGAAACTTGTTTGGAAAAGGGCCTTGATAAATATGATTAAATTATAACTAGCATATATTAGATAAGGATAGATAAACAGACATGCATAAAAGAGATGCCATGTAACAACAAAGACAGGCCAGAGTTGTTTTATTTCTCTACAGGGGACATCAGATAGAATCATAGAACAGTTTAATCCCCAAAAGAAACAAATACCCTGGATACCTTTATTTCACACTTTTGATTTTCAGAACCATGAAAAACATTTTAATATTTCCTATAAAAGCCAGTTTATGGGTAATTTGTTAAGTTTTCCTAGAATGTCAGTGGGATAAATAATAACATGTTAAGGTACATGCTGCTGTCGTTTGGAACAAATGAAAAAAATACTCTATAATCTGTGCTCACTCTAGTGTTCTAGTCAAGCTCATTGAATAATACAGTATAATTATTAGTCAATCCAACTAAAAAATAATACAAAGAGTTTGTGCTCATGTGCTACATATACTTCTGATGTGGGAATGCCTTTCTATATGCTTTGAATATCAATCTTTAAATAAAGGAGCTGTTTTGGGCCATGACAGGCACCATAGAAGAAGTAGGAGGAGAAATCAAAGCATAGGTAGGAGAAGTAGGGTGGAGTCAGACAGACAGAGCTGAAGCTCAAAGGAGCAACATGTAAGGAACACAGGTGAGCCACGGGCCACGTGGCAGACAAATTAATGAGAATGGGTTAATTTAAGATGTAAGAACTAGCTAGCAATGTGCCTAAGCCATAGGCAAAACAGCATGAAGTTAATATAAGCATCTGAGTCATTTCTGGGGGCCTGAGCAGCAGTGGCAGGCGGCTAAGTGGTCTGGCGTGGCAGGGTCTGGGCCTCTGGCTGCCCGTGACCAAGAAACCTCACTACTACATACTTCTTCACTTTATTTATCCTTTACTCATATGAGTGTTGTTACTTTCTCAAACCCTTGCAGAAGAGATAGCTAAATAGAGCTGTTGCAGAAGAGATAGCTAAATAGAGCTGTTGGTGACTTCCAGGCCACAAGTACTCATTATGCTTGAGATAAGGGAGGACTGTATATTAAAGGACTACAAATGTAAAAGAATGAGTGTTTCCACTATAAGATAGGTGCCCAGAATAATGTGATGCAAACTATTTAAGAATGAAGGGAAATCTGGTATTTTGAGCCCTCTGATAATGACAAGGCATATGGGGATTACCATAAGCAGGGTCAAGAAGAAATCCAGGCACCCTATCCAACACTCCAAAGTCAACTTGTGAATGTAAGCACTGGGCATGTATAAGAAAGATGTAAGAGGTTAAAGGGCTGGAAGAGAAGAATCAGGACTGATGCTTGACTTGGCACAAGGTCCAAAATAGACCATCAGTCACTCATGTAAGGACTTGTCTGGAATAAAGTGTATTAGCATCTTTGCCTGGAAGAATCTTAGTTCATATTAACAACTAGAGGATGTACATGTCAAGTAAATGGAGCTAGTCACAGTTGGGAGATTTAAGACAAATGAGCAGCAATAAATATGAACACATGAAGTTTTTGGTAGAAAAGTCAAATATCAGAAGTTCAAGCCTCATTCATAGGAGGATTAGAGTCAATATTTTAATCGTCTGGATTTCTACTGGCAAAAAGTAATGCAATGTTTTGTGTTTCAAGGTTGGTGGCTAGCAAAATCAAATTTCTAAGTTTCTCTCTATTGCATCAGTTTTGTCCTAATTATATGGCACTCAAAGTGTATCTCGTGCATGACTTGACCTCCTGCATAAATATATGCTTATGTTGAAGTAAATGACTATCAGTTCTGATAACCTATTTATTCAGTAGGTACTTGTAGTGATTTATGAACATTATAGTGTCATTTGTTTTAATGTACATAACCCTTAAGTCTTTTTGGATGTGGAGATATATGTAACTTTTCAGTCACACCACTGGAAAGGGTTAGAACAAAAATCTCAACAGCTGGTTTTTTTCCAGAACTTTCTGTTATAGTTCCATTGTACTGTTTTCCCTCTCAGCCTTCACATTGTATTGATTGCTATGGATATATAGTCCTACAGCCATAGAGCATTAGGTGGCATGGGGATTACCCTGTACACACAGCAGTATTATTGTGCTCCCTAGATCAAGGCTTCATGGATGGAAGTTTTATCAGAAGCATAAATAACATCATACAGGGTATTTCATAGGAAGCATGCAGTACAAACGCCAGCAGTCGAGGGGGTTCTTCTACGAAAGCAGCTCCCAAAGTGCAGTTGTGAAGGAAGGCTTGTTTATTTGGAGTCATGTCATTTTCTTCCATAAAGGCAAGGATTGAGGCCAGGGTGTACGTGGTTGGTGAATCAAGTGGTTTGGTAACTCCTGTCCCTTTAAATAATGTGATGAAAAGTCCATCCCATCATAGCATCTCTTCACATCATACCCTTTCTTCATTTATTTAACATCAAAGCTCTTAAAACTCGTGTAAACTCCTTGTTCCATTTGATAGCCTCCCATTAATTCATCTCTTTTGATTTGGCTTCAGCTTAGACTAAGTTCTTTTGAAAATATACCCATGAAGATTAACTCTACACTCTGTGAGCATTGCCAAAACAGCAACAGCACCAATAAACCCATAAAGCATTCAGTCCAAACTTAAGACATTTGAATAACTGATACTTTCCTCGGCTTTCTTCGGTATCAACTTCTCCAAAATTTCCCTAATCATTTACTAAAGATTTCCACCATCCAGTTTACAAATGTCCCTTTGCCATGTCACCAGTTTAATTGTCAGGAGTATGTATTGATTACTTCTCTGCATCACCATTCTTTGATCATTAGAATCGACCTTTCTTCATCTAAGCTCCCCAAATTCTCTTACAGCTAGACTGACTCACTTGGTCTATTAACATTTTGAGTGTTTGTTATCTCTGTAAATCAGGCTGCGTTTCCTCCAAATTGTTTCCTTTGAACCCTTTCAAGTTAAGGAAACCATCAGTGTTTAAAGCTCTTTTCTTGCTTTTTTGATTCCAGAAATATTCATGCAGGTTCCGAACTATACTAATTATGCATACTCCTCACAATAGATGGGCTTTCCAGTTGGCAAACGAGGTTTTTAATGGACGAGAAGAAAAAAGCTAGGACAATCAATTTTCCAAATCATTATTTCAAGATTAACAAACAATTATTGCCTGATCTATATTAAAGAAAGGGTTTGTTTTGAGCGTTTTGAGGCTGCAGCTCTTATTTGCCATGGAGGGTGGAGTCCTATGCTAGGAATGACGTGAGAATGGATGAGCACCAAGACTTTCTTGGAATAGTCTGGCAGAAAGCAGGCTGTCTAGAAGAGGGTCCCAGCTGTCTAAGATGCCAGTTTCCAGCTTTGTCATAAAACTTAGCTGAGTTTCAGGGGCTCAGAAAGAAGGGACATCTGTCAGACTAATCACAGAAGACATCTGGAATGGAGGTAGACAGAGGCACAAGTCCAAAGGACTAAAAATATATACCCCGAGACTAGTCCCAATCCTCACACTGCTGTAAGGTGGAAAGCCTAACTCATGACAAAGCCATGGATGTCCTGGTTTAGAGCCTTATGGGAGCTGAGTCTGCAAGGTACAGGTAGTCAGGATGTGCAAGGACATGTAGTCAGGATTATGCAAGTCAAGGATGGTAAGCAGCAGAACAATGATAGTAAATCCATGAGGTCATTTCCTCCCCATAACATTATGCTCACAGCTAGCTAAGGCACTGACTGTGCTAAGAAACCATCTGCGGCCTGACTTCTTTATCATAGTCTTCTTCATGCAGCCAGATGATTTTTCTCAAAACACAGTTTGTATGTTCCTTTAACCAGAATCTTACAGGGACTCTTCACATTTCCTGTTTGCTGCATAATCCTATAAATTTTTTGTTCCTGTTACCAATTATTCCACTTTTCCACTGTATAAAATGTTAAATCACTTTTCAATCAATGAAATAGTATGCTGTATACTGGGATCATGTGAGTTTATATGTACTGGTCAGATCCATGCCTTTAACTAACACATAACTTTCAGGGAAGAAAGGTACATAAAATATTCTATTTTTATTTTTGTAGTCATTTTCTTCCTTATTCTGAACTTTCTTTGAGAATAATTATTGTTGTCCATATTCTATATCTCTATCCCATTTTAAAATTTTTAGTCCTATCTCAGTAAATGGAGAAAAAATTTGAGCCAACTTTTTTATTATGCCCTCTTCATTCCTTGTAACTGAATACAAACATTGACAAATAATTTTGAACAATACTTATTAGTCACTGTGTGTCCCATAGGTTATTTTTGTATTATTGACATATTTTTTCCTCTAATGTTAAGGCTTTCATAACAGGCTTTCAATATTTTTTTTTATTCTAACTCAGTATTTTTTTCTATGTTTATTTATGTTTGAATGTATTTGAATTACAAGTTCCTTGAAGGAAATTATTGGTAGGGTTGAATTGGAATGAGATTCTATTACTTTATCATTACATGAAACGACTCTATCTAATCTGTTAGAGAAACTGGCAGAAAAATCACTTCCAAGTTCCTGTAATACAGGAAAGCAAAGGTACTTTTTAGAGTAGAATTTCTTAGTATTGAGGTCAGACTGAATTAACTACCAGGAAAAATAAACCCCATCACTTGATACCTGCAATATTGAATACTGAGAAACAGCATCCAGAATTTAAAATGTACCAGTTCTATTTTAACATTTATTTTGTAATATCTGGTAAGCTTTCAAAATACTTCTGTTGGAAAATTCACAGGAAATATTTCCGTTAGGATTAAATGCTTTTGTTATACAAATGAAGCATATGCTTGAGTAGAAATGAAAAGACATTTAAATCATGTCTAATTACTCACACATTCATAACACAGTTGAAACGATGGAAGTTAGTTGGGTCTATTTTTTATGTTCCGTGTAGATAGTATCTATTTCTTTATGATTTGGTTCTTGAATGTAGTTTTACAATATGGGAAATTAAATCACAGAGAATTAAATGAAAATGTGAGGTAGAGAGAACTGAAGCACATCACACCATACATACCACACCACCTCTCTCTCTGTCTTTCTATCTCTCTGTCTCTCTCTTTCTTTCTCTCTCTCTCTCTCTCCCTCTCTCTCTCTCTCACACACACACACACACACAGATACACCCTTCACAATACCATCACCACACAGCATAAATACCACACACTCCATACATACCATACACATATATTACACACACACACACACACACACACACACACACACACACAGACACACAGGCAAACACACATACAGATGCACATCCCCATACACACTATCCATATGGTCCCCATTAATCAATATTTATAGTACAATTCTCAACTTTCTTCCCTTAATACATCATCAAACATGGGAGCTAAATATTTGATTTAAAAATATTTTCAAAATCATATTTTTTCTGTTCGTACCCTTCACCCAAACTATAGTGATAAAAAGGCAGATCTGACTGTTCACCTGACAACTTGCACGTGTTCTCAGGAAGGATCGTCTCCCATTACTACTTATCTCTCAATGAACTTACAAGAGTCTTTCCTTGGAAAAGCCTGACTGCAATGTTAAATCACAAAATATAGTTTCAGCTTATGTTAATTAAGAAGATTTGGCAGTATCATATCTAATATGTCATTTTGAAAAGAGAGTTTATTTGTTGTATAATTTCATTCTAGTCTTCTAGTTAATTGTCTCATTTTCTTGAGCCATCTCAAAATTCTTTTAATTTAAAGTTTTTGGGAATTCCATGTATGAGCACTGCAAATATCCTTTCCTCTCCTCTCCCTGACTCCTCTGTGCCCCCATCCATCTCAAATTCACAATCTTAGTTTTTAATTATTGCAGCAGTTTGGAGAGGCTGTAAGTGCAGACTCTAATGAGGAAAAGCAAAATTCCTTCCTGGAAAGAAAAAAACCAAACAAAACACAAGTTGTGGTTGATGCAGACAGGGGCCAAGGCAAATCTAGCCAGTAAAATGAATTTGTGTCTGACTTTAAATTGTTTGTTATAGTCATTGAAAGTAGCTCATTGCTCACCATGCTAGATGCGAACAGCTCTTATTGGCATTAGGCAATGAGCTTGAAATCAAAGCTATTTCCTTCTGCAAAGGATTGATTGTAGCATTTGTTTCCTGGGATAAACATCCCTCAGACTGCTGACAATTTGCAATATTTGAAGAATATACTTCTGGATTCTGGTTTGAATGGGTGTGGTTCAAAATTTCCTTTCTGTTACTTAGTTGTGTATCTTTGGACAGCCTCTTAAATCCCTCTTAAGTCTCAGTTTCATTATCTTTACAATCACTCATCTGCCTTGTTGGGCAGGTTGGGAAAATTAAATGAAATGACATCAATAAAACCTTCATCCAACAGTGTGGAAAGAGTTCCCTAAAGGAAGAGCCAGAGAAAGTGATGGAAGCCAGGAGACAGCACAGTTCTCAGAGGTGACTTCCATGGATGTAGACAGGAAAACAAAAGGTATTCTGCTAAATCTGTATCACTGTTTCACTGTATCTCTATCAGTAAAGAACACCAAAAATAATGGCTTTTTCCATTTTTTTTCCAATTTCAAAATTTAGCACAACAACTGCCCCCTATTCTTTATTAAAATTTTACATGATTGGGGCTATAGAAATGGTTAAGAGAACCCAAACTTGGTTCCTGTCAGGCAGCTCACAACCACCTGAAACTCCAGCTAGATAAGGTCCAATACCATCTATCAGATTCTATAAGTACCCAGAAACAAATGGCATTTACAGGGAGGTATACACATACACATAAATAAAAATTAATGAATAATGAAAATACCTCAGAGATATGGTGAGGATGATTTTGTCATTAGAATTAGCTAAGTCATGCAATAAAACAAGAACAAGCTATTAAGCTCAAATACCCTTGAACAACCCAATGCTAGAATTAGGAATATTTTATGATGACAAATTTCCAGAACATTCTCAAAAAAAATTACAAAAAAATAGTGTCTAGAGTTCATTCATGGGAATTATGGATGTATGGCTTTCACAAATTCTCAGATTATTCTGATATGCAGTCATATTTTTCATATTTTATTTAGAGATTCTAAATTTTTGGAAGTCTCCTCATGATTCCAGAGTTTAGTATTCAAGTGTCTGTGGTGATCCACTCAGATCACAACAAGTATGTGGAAAATTGTGTTGACAATCAGGAAGGATTCTGGAACATATAGGTATGTGCTGAAGAAAGGAGGTATACATACAGCGGTAGAGAGAGGAAGGGAGAGAGGGAAGGGGAGAAAGAGATCGTAAGATAGAAAAAGACAGAGAGACAGAGACACCAAAAGGTACACACAGAGACAGAGAGGGAGGGAAAGAAGAGAGTGACAGAGAGATGGGCTGATGCCATTCAAACTTCTCTGATTATTAGAATTAGGACAGGAAATCATAGCAGCTATCTGAAACTCCGGCATGATTTTTATCATCAGCTTTGCAACTTGCCTAATGTTGCTTATCTCAAATATCAAGTTCCTCACATACAAAGTGAGAAACCCTGTTCCTGTGTTATAAAGCTCCAGGAAGACTAAATGTGATAACCAATACACAAAGGAAAATGTTTCAAATAATTTATGTCTCCTCCCTGTCCTCTTAAAAATTTAAGGTCCAAGCTCATTCTATTTTTACCTTGTCTGACTTTTTGTTTGTAAATATTTACCTCTATTTGAAATCATGATGCAACTTTAGAATCAGTTCTAAAAATCAGTGTCAGTAGTATTTTTCTCGATGGCTTTTCTTACTCTTTTAGTCTATCCTCTATAATAAAGCATATACTTACAAATAGTTTGCAGTAAGTGTCTGTGTTTGGATGTATTTGGCCCCCATAATCTCATAGGGAGAGGTGCTATCAGAAAGTTTGGAGTTTCTGGAGTGGGGGTGGCTTTGTTAGAAGAAGTATGTCACTGTGGAGGCAGGCTTTGAAGTTTCCTATGCTCTGGATACTACCCACTGTGTTAGTTGACTTCCTGTTACCTGAAAGATGTAGGGGTATCAGCTACAGTTAGAACACCATGTCTGCCATGATGATAACGGACTAAGTCTCTGAAACTGTAAGCCAGCCACCCCAATTAAATGTTTTCTTTATAAAAGCTGCTGTGGTCATGGTGTCTCTTCACTTAGTTACAAAACTCTAATGAAAACAGGTAGACATAGTACATGTTTCAAAAATATGTTATCCAGACAATTTGAATCCAACCAGCAATATCAAGTATCACCTGCTTTTATTGACACATAATTGAAAATCTTGAATAAGAAAATGACTCTTTTGTCTTTGTGATACATATTTTCAAAACTAATTTGAGTTACTGAAATGTTTCAAGAGAACTGTTCTCTGGTTTTTAAAAACTGCCCATATTAATGATGAAGAGGTCATACTTGTAAATATGGCTAAATCATTCAATTTTTTTCAGATGAACAGTATGGGAATGTTGGATTGTAAAAATATACAACAAACTGCCTCTACTTAACTCTGAATTGATTGACCTCAAACACCATGGTTCTAAAGATCTAAAGAAGGTTATTAGATTTGTACAGTAGGCAAACTTTCCCATACTTTTCCTTCATTTTTATATTGCACCTTCTATATTTCTTTTTAACATATCATTGCTGTGTTTTACCATAGTAACATAATAGCTGCAAAAACAAACGTATTTATTATAAATCATGGTTTTAGAAGTTCATAGTCACTAGGTTCTATGTTTGTTGATCTATATTGAGGCAAAGTGCTGTAATAATAGGTTTTTGGCCTATCTGGCTCTTGATCCAAACCCACAGACCCACAGTCCCACAGAAGTACACAGAGGCTTATATTAATTACATGCTGCTTGGCCTGTGGCTCAGGCTTATTGCTGCCTCGCTCTTTCATCTTAATTCAACCAGGTTACCTTAATCTGTCTTGCCATGTGGCCCATGGCTTATTTATTTCTTTACATCTTGCTTCTTGGGCAGGCGGATTGCATCTACCTTGACTCTGTCCTCTTTCCTCTGTATCTATGCTTAGATTTCCCACCTCCTCCAAAGATGCCTTGCCATAAGTCAAAACAGTTCCTTTTGTAACGAATGATACAGAAAGACATCCCACATCAGAGTGCACATGGTAGACTAAAATGGCCTAATTTATGGAATCTAAAAGGAAATGGAGTAGCAAAAAGAGGAATGGAGACAGATAAGACTTTCAATGAGATACTCCTAATGATCTATTTCCTACAATATGGTTCTGTCTTTTAAAGATTCAACAATTTCTCAACAATGTCATCAAATTATAAGTCCACTCATCAATGTTCCAGTCATGATTGAATAACTACACAAAAGCCTATCAGGTGGTATCTAAGCTTTAAACTCATGACCTTTAGAGTCATGATATTTTAAAGCCAAATCATAACTGCTATCATACACTCAATGTTGTGTCAGAAGTAATAATAGTTGTAGTGGTATCTAAGCTTGTCTTCAGAAGATTCTAATTATCAGACTGATTTATAATTATCTTTCTTCGTAGATTCATGTATTTTTATTAAGGAATTCATTACATATATTTAATCATGGCAAGATATGAGTGATATTGAAGTGGGAAATGGGACAATGGGTAGGGAGCAGCAATGTGGGATGACAGAAGGAAGTCAATAGAGAAGTATAATGAGGTCTGAGTAACAAATAATACTCAGGTTGGTTGATGAGACTTCAAGGAAATGTATTTACCTAATATTATACACAATACATATAAACATACACACACATATGAAAATAAGTTAAGCCAGTTGGCTTATAATGCTCCCCACAAGAACCACAGATTTTTAAGTACCTCAGTATCCGGCATGAGAAACCTTCTTTAGAATGGTTAGTCAAGGCAGTCTATGTGACTCTTTACCAATTATTATATTTATTTTACATACAAACCAGTTTTCCCTCCCTCCTCTCCTCCCATACCCCATCCACTCCTCCTCTGTTTCTATTCAAAAGGGTAGCAACAAAGCATGGTACATCAAGTTGCAGTACGACTAAGTTCCTCCCTTTCTATTAAGGCATTTTGTCATATCATTGACAAAGTCCAACACGCCTTGGCAAGGACATACATTCATACAGTTTCTATACTGAACTTACAAATACAGCAATTTATGTTTCCTTTTTCAGATACAGAAGAAAACTTTTGAAAACTTATTTTACGGCCTTAGATTAATGTTTTCTGTTGCTTGTCAGTGTCCCTGGTCAAATGGAGTGTCTTGTCCTGTCAATATGAAGTAGAACTGAAACAGATTCTAACACCCCTTAGAGAACCTCAGATGGCTGCAGTATGTCAGCTTATATCACCACATAGTATTTAACCAGCGTTCCCTTTAGATTTTAAAGATTTTTATTGTCTTCTATCACTGTGTCTCATTCCCTTAGCTAGAAATTTCTTCAAGCATGTCAGAATGGTTAGCCATTTCTAAAACTAAGGGGTCTCTAGAAAGTATTATTTTCAAAACATTTTTTTCTACAGAATTAATGTGATTGCCGACTTGGAATAATTGTCAAATGAGCAATTTAAATCACAAACACAGATAATTGTTACTACATTGTCACATTTCTTTGTGCCCCAAGTTAAGAGACATAGGACATAGTTTTTTTTTCTTGTGTCTGAATGCACAAAAAAAAATTGTTTAGAGGAAGTATCTAAAAAATTAGTTTGTCTGTTTTGTGTTTTATTTTTTTTCTGTGCTGCTAGAAGCATTGTTCAATAATGGAGACTGGACTTAAATTAGTAGAGTAAATGCCTATGGAGATGAACAGAAATGAACATCAGGAAGCAGGAAGGGTAAGAATGTACAAATTGTATTTGCATTTTATCTTAAATAAGACATGCCTCTACTTTGTGTATTAAAAAACAACTTGAGTATAAAACTTGTCATTAGTTGTACGTACCCTAGATCCCGCCTGTCTAGGATCTGGCTTCTCTTGGATAGAAAGATCTGATGGAAATCTTGTTCAGCTGAGAGCCTGTGAGAACTTGTTTGGCACTGCAGCCAAACACAAACATCACAGCCCATGACCACTAAGAAAGCTTGATTGGAAATGAATGACTTATAATGTTATATTATTGATCCTTTACATTAATAAAACTTTATAATTTAAAGTGTATTTTCACATGACACTGTCGCAGAATCAAGAGAATATGATTCCCCTTGAATAGGAAAGGATAGCAGAGTAGATAAGAGATCACAACAGTGCTTGAGACCTTGTCTAAAAGTAAGAAACCGGTTCAGACACCTCCTCCTCACTATTGCTGGGAGTCATACTTGGAGTCATCCTGGTGGATTCCTGGGAACTTCCCTAAAACCAGGTTCTCACTAGCCCCATAATGGTTCCCTCTATCAACCTATCTCTCCCATCCCTCCCCCAATTTGGCTATCCTGATCCTGTGAAGGCATAGGTTTACTGCTATAAAACTTTATTTCAAGGAAAGACCATTTAGTGCCTGAGGGCAGGGCCCAGGTCTAAGAAGAATATAGGGAAAAAAATTCTCAGAAATGTGCCTGACAATCAATAGATTCATAACTTGGTTTCTTGCAGGTAAAGTTTAACCAAGAGTTTCCAAGAATTACTCTACCCCATACCCTTTTACCAAATCCTGAAATGCCAAGACATGTAACACCCCACTTATGTTTTTTTGTTGTTGTTGTTTTAAAAAATCCTCTCACCCCTGAGCTCAGGACCAAATTCCTCCATGCACTGGAACATAGGTTTCAGCCTGGGTTCAAACCCGTCCTAAAGAATAAATTGACTCTCATGTGTTTCCATCGGAATCCAGCTTCCTGGTGGTCTTTGGGGGTCCCTTGACTCAGGTACAACATTCCCTTATGTTCCTATTCCCCCATTCCCCCAATTTACTAAGGAGATCTTATCTATTTCCCTTTTCTAGGATGATCCCTGAGTCCTTGCTTATCAGCCTTGATGCAGTGGAGATTGGCTTAGTACTGCCTCAACTTAAGATGCCAGACTTCTTTGATTTCCTAAGGGAGGCCTTACCCCTTAGGAGTAGATGGGGGGGGGGGAGGTGTAGGGGTAGGGGCAGAGGAGTGGGAGATGGGGAGAAAGGGGAAATTGTGGTTGGGATATAAAATAAAAAAATATTTTTTCTAATAAAAATAAATTAAAATGATAGTTTAACTTGAATGTTTGCTCCATCCATTCATCTACACAGTGGAATTCCTGGGTTCTCTGTTAATGCCTCCAGAAATCTTCAAAACAAATGCAGTAAATGAGAATTGGAGGCCCCACATGGATTTTGTTTTTATGTATGGGGCCCAGAACAGCTTGGTCATACTGCTGCCACGTCAGGCTTGATAGAAACCAGCTAAAAGGTAGGCCTGAACCTCAGTTTACTGGCAGGTACTACCTGATCTCTAGGAAAAGCCATAAACTGGCACCACCCAGGAATGGGCCAATCCGCATTTCAGGAAGAAAATAACTAACATTCCAGAGGAAATACTAAAGTTCCTACCATTATAGATATCACCAGGTATCCTTTAGCCCAGCACACACCTAATTCTCCTTTTACCAAAGACACCCCTAGATGAATGTCAGCCAATCAGGGTCCTGAACTCTGGAAATTACACTCAACCATGAACCTAGAATGGAAAAAAACAAACAAACAAACAAACAAAAAAACAAAAAACCCACCCCACCCAGGTCCTTCACTCTGCTCTAACTGCTGCTTTGAAAAAGTGGAGGGTCCAGGCTAGAGCTTGCCTAAACAAAGTCTTTTTGCTTTTGCATATAGTTTGAGACTCCTTAGTGGTCTTTTGAGGGACCCCCACGATCTGGGCATAACATTGTTGTCACAATCTTTTATGGAGCAGTTGAATACAACATTTTTCCTCAGATTTCACAGTCTAGATTAAAATTGGTATTAAAACATTTGGGACAAGAGAAACACATTTTAATACAGGACAGCCTGCTTCCTGCTCCAGTTAGATTCTTGTGAACTATGGCCTAAACCAACCAAACGAAAAGAATTATTCAGACTAATACACATGCACCATTTTCATGGCTGTCTCAAGTCACATCTACTAACAAATTTTTATTAACATACTTAATATACAAAACTTTCTGACTTTTCATGCCTATATGTCAAGTACTTTAATCATGCACCTCTGAACCTTCTCTTGACCACATCCCATTCATATACTTCTCTAGAAATCATTTACCCCTTAATTTAGAGTTTTATTTAAGTGTAAACTCTGGGAATAAGAGAAAACATCGTAACACTAAAGTTAGTTCTAAAAGACAACATTAGGTCTCCTTATCTGCTTGTCTTCCTTACTTTAAGAAACACACTGTATTGATTTTACACTGGTGAACTCCATGGACAAGTCATTGCTTCCTAGACATCTTTGGAACCTGATATGTGTATTATTAAATTTTCTGTTGTGTAGTTTAAGAAAGACATAGAAACAGAGCAAGAAAACTCTTTATGTTATTTTATTGTTTCGTTTCCATTTTTTTGCTTTTTTTATGCCACTGTATTCACAATGATATTTTTGCATCAGCCACTTTATAGAAATTTTGAAAATCTTCCAATATAACTTTTAAATCATGTTGACAACAATTTGACCATCAGAGGTTATTGCTATTGACATTTTGATACACATGGTTAGAGTTATTGTCTTTGTCTCTGTGAAGCATAAGACATATCATTGATAAATATTTTAATTGTTAGGTGTAGATTAAAGAGGCCTGCAATAAGACAGGATTAAACTCAATGCATTTAAGAAAAGGCAAACTTGCCTGCCCTGTCCCTGTTTTGAGATTCACCTTCTTGAAGTCCCCATCTAGGTACATCCCAGTATGAGCTTCTTTCTATGGTCTCAGTTTCTTGCATCAACTTGTATCCTTCCATTGTGTGCAGTCCTTTCGAAGAAATCAGCCTGTTTCTGATCCAGCCCTTAGGTTCAGTGGCACAGACACATTCTAAACAAATTTCAGAACCCACCAAAGCTTACACATAAGGCAGACTTGTGGCTGTGGGTTGAGAAGTCAAACCTCACCTGAGCTCGAATACAATGGGAGCAACTAGAATGTTCACGGTCATGAACCCTTAGGGATGGTTGCCTTTCATGCTTTTGAAAAGCTAACTGTCTGAAAGAGACTGACAAAAAAAAAATGCTTCCGGTCAAAATAACAATGCTATATAAATTACAAATAATAAATATATCATGTAAAAAGTTACTGGTTTCAGTTACAATTTGTCAATTGAAGTATCCTTTAAATTATTCTTTACAGCGTTTATTTGTGTGTGTCTATGCACAAGCCTGTGATAGCATGTACCCGGAGGACAACTTTCAGACGGTGCTTTCCTTCTGCCATGAAGGCCCTGCATTAAACTCAAGATTGTCAGACTCTGTGACAAGTTCCTTTACCTACTGACCCACCTGGTCAGGCAAAAACACCTTCCATCTGTGAATATGTATCTACCTCCCCATCATTTCTGTTTTCTAGGCATCATTTTGTCCCCTAGCTGATATTCTATGTCCCAGTCTAGTAGGCTGGTGTCAAGCAGAAGACACAGAGTTCCACCAACAAACAAATTACTAGTAAATGATGAAGTGGGCCTGACTCCTCTCTTTCACACGTGTTAATTAACATGAGTGCATACTCCCCGTACCAGCTTTTAAATTTTAATTAAAATATAATTGCATCGTTTTTCGCTCTCATCCCTCTAATACCCTCTTGACCCTACTCCCTCCCTAGTGTAATCAATTTGGAATTATTACTTAGCACTGGTATCTATAACCACCATCATAACCACAGTTCAAGCTTTGTCAGGAAAAAAATGAAAAAGCTATGTAACTGAGAAAAAAATTACTGGATGTCCTGCCTAGCACATAGTTCTCATAACTCCTGAGATATTTTATAGCTCTTAAAAATTATGAAAACCTGTCAAGAATATGAGCATTATTCACAGAAATCTAATTCATCATGAGGCTGTAGTTAATGACAAATTGATTTTTAAACTTTTCTTTATTTTGAAATCTTCATACAAGTATAGAATGAAATATGAGCACAGCTGCCCATTCTCCTCTCCAGCTTCTCCATTATTTCTTTAAAAAACACCCATCCTGCCTTGCTGTCTTTTTTTTAATAACAAAAAAATCATTTTATTTTATATAGTCCAGGTGGTGCTGCCTTTATGTGCATGAGTGAGGGGCCATCAACTCGAGTGTGGGAAATCTATCGGTAGATACATCATTAATTAAGAATAATTCCCTCTCCTTACAAACTACTCACTGCCAAAATACTGTTGAATATGTGGAGGGGCCTGGAGGTCATCTACCCCTATATGCCAACATTTGGGCTAGCTTACACCTTTGTAGATCTCATACTGGCAATCATAGTTGCTGTCAGCTTTTGATTGTAATAGAACTGTTATGTCCAGAACATATCATTTTACAGCAATCTTCTGGCTCTTACATTCTTTCCACCTCCCCTTAAATGGTATTCCCTGAACATTGACAGAGTTAATATAGGTGTTCTATTTAGGCCTGAGCTCTGTGTCTCTTATTCTTGGGAGTTTGACATATCATATATCTCTTCATTGACTTATGTATACTGCCAAAATAATTTTAAAAAGATTTCCCTGATAAATATTGAAAGCAGCTAGGTATAAATGTCAAGAATGTGGGTGACATTTAGATAGTATTCTCATTTAGCAAAATGACAATAAGACATTCTACTCTAGAGCTTTTAATAGCTCCAGGCTTATGGGATTAATTGGGATCACTTTATCTGTCCTGAAATGCCCTTTTGTTGAACAGACCTTAGATCTAATCAGAGAGGGGTTAGTTACCAAGTACAGCCATGCCACTATCGTATCAGTAGGAAGATCATACCTGAAATATTAGTATTCCAACATAGAGATCTAGAACTAGGTATGATCAGTGATGTTTTTTTCTCTGCAAGCAGCCTGCATAGCACTCTGGATACCATGAAAGGTAAGGTTTACTGTTTAGATTGGTTTTTCTATTATTTTCTCTATGCCCTACATTTAAGAGTGTGTGGTGTCTTCAGAAATAGGAGGACTAGGGGCAAGGGATATGCCCTTTGATTTGTTTTTTTAAGACCTATGGGGTCTCCCTGATCAACACCTTGAATGGAATTATCCAAAACATTGCACTGCATATTTTATTCATTAACACTCTTCTGAGAGTGGTACTGTCTACCCATGCATGTTAATTTTGTTTGAACACTTTATTTTTAAAGTTCCAGTTTGAAGTCAGAGTCCATAAAGTATTTTTCTACGTCTCTAGCTCTGAATAACCCACCTACTTCCTGCTCATCCTCTTAGCTACCACAAGAGATGCTCACTCCTTTAATACTCTATCCCTTATCTTTCTTTTTCATGTATTCTATCCCTCATTCATTTTTTTTAGTTGGGTTGTAAGCTATACTTCCATGTACCTTCATCCTTTGGGTTATCCCCACCTTTAATCTTTTATTTTGCCTAAACTCTTAGAACTTGCCTGATAACTCCTTCTCACCCTTAGTATTTGGCCTCACTGCTTTCATTTTATCTAAAATCTACCACCCCTGATTTGTTAGCACATCCTTTATGGGAGGTCCCCCACTGTTTTTCTGCCTTCTGTTTATGTTTCCAAGACAACTACAGAAACAAAATATTTGAAGAAAGGGTCTACATATGAGAGAGAACATAAGGTGTTTATCTTTATGGGCTCAAGTTACTCACTCAGTATAATTTGATTTGCATTTCCACTTATTCATCCTTGAATCTCATAATTTAATTTTTCATTACAACTAAGTAATATTTCACTGTGTATATGTGCCATATTTATCCCTTCATCAGTATATGGACATCTAGGTTGATTCCATTTCCAAGCTATTGTAAATAAAGCAGAAATGAACACAGGTTTGAAGATATTTCTACAGTGGGAAGAGAAATGTACTTGGTATTTCCACAGGAATGGTATGACTGTGTCATGTGGCAGTTCTACTTGAAATTTTTTGAGAAACTTCCAGGAAGATTTTCAAAGTCATTGCACATGCCCATCCACATCCATGGCCGCATTTTTTATCTGTATTCCTGATGCTGGCTCTTCTAACTGTGGTGAGGTGGACTATTAAATTAGTATTTATTTATTTGTTTGTTTGTTTGTTTGTTTGGTGGCTAAGGATAGTGAATACATCTAACAGTATTTATTACCCATTTGCATTCTTTTTTTCTGAGAATTTTCTGTTTAGCTCCATAGCCTATTTAAAATTAAAATGTTTATTTTCATAATGTTTAGGATTTTTTTTTTAATCTGAGACTTTAATTTTCTGTTGGATGACTAGCTAGCACAGATTTTCTCCCATTCTGTGGGCTCACTTTTCATAAATTTTGTTGTTATATAGAAGTTTTCTGTTGGTGTTGTCTGTGCTATCAGAGCCTTACTGGAAAATCCCTCACCCACGTTTATAAATTTAATGATGCTGTTTTTTCTTCTAGAAGTTGCAGTGAATCAGGTCCAATGCTGAGGTACTGTATTAATTTTAAGTGGAGAATTCTAACGATGAAATAACACTAAGACTATTGTAGCTATTTCATGAAGTAGAAAAGAAAGGCAGGCTCACAAATGCTTTATAAAACTATTGCTATCTTGGTTTCAAAACCCAGAAAGGGCAAAACAGACAAATGAAAAATGATAGATTGAACTCACTGTGAACACAGATGCAAAATATTTCAATATAATACTGACTGGCATACTGAATTCAAGTTCATATCAAATAGATCGTTCATCAAGATCAAGTTATCTTTACATACAAGGATGATTCAATATGCAAAAAAATAAATAATTGGTCCTATTACATAAATATATTTAAAGACAGAAGTCACATAATTATAATATTAGACACATAAATTCTTGCAAAATTCAACACCCCTTCCAGATAAAGTCACGGACTAGGAATGGGATATAATTAAGTCTGTATATGACAAACCTATAACCAACATCAGGCTAAATGAAAAACATTCAAAGTTTCTAGTATGGTTAGGAACAAGGCAAGGATGTTCACTATCTTCACTTCTAGTCAACATAGTACTTGATGACATAGCTAGAGCAACACCAACAAGGAAGGCAATAAAAGTGAGGCAAATAAAAGCCAGGGTATTGCTATTTGAATAAACTATGATCCTTTACATTAGAGACTAAATAAAGTGTGATTCTCTACATTAGAGACAATACTCTGCCTGAAACTCTTAAACTTGATAGTTTCAGAAAAGTGGTAGGATATAAATTAATGCACAAAGCAGTAATTTTTCTGTATACTAATGGTCAACATGGAAAAAAGACAGTAAGGAAAAAATTCAATGCACATCTGTGTATGTGTGTGGGAATGAATATAACCAAGGAAATGAGAGACTTCTACACTGAAAAATTTAGGACAGTGGAAGGTAGAAAGACATTCAATGCACAGGGATGGGAAGAAATAATTTTGTGAAAATACCCACCTTTAAAAGACAAACTACAATTCAATACTAATAAAGATTCTAATTTTATTCATCACAAGCACAGAAAAATAATCCCCAAGTTTTATAAAAAGATACAAAAGACCAAGGATAGTCAAAGCAATTGTGAACCAAAACATGGTATAGAATGTATCATCATTCTTGATATTAAGTTATAATACATACACAGCCTTAGTAACTAGAGCATCATGGTACTGGTCAATAAAATAAAATGAAGAACTCAGATAAAACCATGAAATTACAGTAAGATAATTTTGGTAAAGATTCCAAGATACTGTCCAATTTTACAGCTGTTGTATTAGAAATCCAAATACAAGTGTGTGTGTGTATGTGTGTGTGTTTACATCTTTACTGAATTAGATATAACATCTTAGTGATTTACTTCCTATCTGGTGAAGAAAAAAATCATGCTTGGTACCTATTTAATATTTATATTAATTGTTTTTCTGAATATCATCTTCCAATCTTTTCCATTTATACCAGACCCAAATTTGATAGGTTTCTTTTTATCAACCTCAAATGATATACATCACCGCATCATTGTAATAGTAAAACATGCATTTGTAGTTTATATCATCCCATTTATTGTAATCTGCAATCTGTATTACATTGTTATGTGGTATCTCTACTACAAAGTAGATTTAGTGAAGGGTTGCAATATGTCACATATTTTCTACTATGTTAGCAAATATATTTTATATAGTATACAGTACTTATTGAACATGTAAAAACATGGGCCAAGTCTACAGGAAGAAATACATGTCTGGTAATATAAAATGACACAAAATACATGGTTGGAGCTCACAGAGGTTCTAAGGGGTGCACCTATTACTACTATTTTGTTGAATGAACATAGTATTGCATTGCCCTCTAAATTTGTACCTCTGTATCAGAAAACACCAATCCAATTCTTTGTGTAGCTACTGCAGAACCTTTCTGCCCTTCCTTCTTAAATGTTCCCTGAGCCGTATTTATCCCTAGGCTTATAGGACCAGTCATGGGTTACCTCTTGCAGGATGACTCATACATCCAACCATTAAATAGTTGACTTTATTCACCGCTGCTGAACCACTACTGCATCAACAAATACATGTTGCCTGGCATTTTGATAGTAGGATCCTTGGTTGTAATTCTGACCTAGCAGCCTGCCTAGCAACTTACAACACTATGAATGTCTTCAGCTTGGAAAGAATTTTTAATTAAGCTGCAGTCTCCATCCAAGAATCTTTTATAATCAGATATGGTTTATGGGAATGTTCCAAATTACTTATGATATTTCTGTATTTTAGAACCATATGATTATGGGTTCCTAAATTTTAAGCAGTAAGTTCAACTGGTTATTTCAATTAACTCTTGATTAATATGTTTTGTTTCTCCAGAATAACTCTTTTGCAATTTCCATTGGCAGAATAGCCTTGTCTAGTTCTTCAGAATATCTGCCTTTTAATCTTTCCTCCTGCCAAATTCTTTTGGGAAAATTTCTAAGTAAATACTTTTGCTTCTATTTTGCAACAATTGGGCTGTTTCTCACTCATTCTCCATTAAAATATGAAATTCTAGGGACATATGACTTAAGTATTTTAGAAAATGTAGGCAAAACATAAAGGAAGAAGATACAACAAAATATATTTGTTATCTGCTTGGATTGAATGAAAAAGAAAAGCAACACGGCAAGGGAGACATGAAAAAGAATTTGGAAGAGAGGAGGAAAGAAACAAGAAAATTCAAGAGAGAAGAAGAGCAGTAGGGGAGGAAGAGACGCTGTAACGAGGAGTTGATAACTGTTACAGAAAAACTATGTGGTTTTCCCAACATTGTAGATACATATCATGATAAAATTGGGAAACACAACTTTATGGTTCCAGAATGAAAATAAAATACTTCAGAAAGAATGTGAAGTTATTGTCTTATTTTTCTTTTTTGCGGTTATGGAAATTATTTTATGTCTCCTAGATTAGATACTTATCTATTGCCATGATAAGACACTTTGACCAAGGCAGCTTGTTGAAGGTTTTATTTGGATTTATGGTTTTTGGAGACTAAGAGCCTTCTATGGTGGGATAGCAAGACAAATGACAACAGGCACCCCATGATACTTTTTTGTTTAAGAACCACCTTTGCCTAGTAAGTCACCCCTTCCATTTGGCTCATCTTCCCCCAAGCTTTCACTATTTGCAAATCCACAAACTTGGTTTCAGACTGTGAGCCCTCTCTATTTGTAAGCCATCTTTTCTGGGTAAGTTGCCTCTTCCCTACACCTCCTATGACCCATCCTTCTACCAGTCACTACCTCTGCCCACAAGCCTAGGTTCAGACTTCCAGTGCTATCCCTTTATGCTCAAGGGATACATTTGCCTGGTAATTCATTTGTTCCCTCTCCCCTAAAAACATAACCATCTGCAAACTCATTAGCCTAGTTCCAGACCCACCACCTGGGAGACATCTTCATTTGTAAGCCACCATTGCCTGGTAAGTTGTACCTTTTCTTTCCCACACTCTCCACCTGAAGCCATCTCCATACTTAGAGACATAGTTCCAGATTAGTGGCCTTTGAACCTGCTTTGTATAAGGACCAACTTTGGTTAAACATTCCTTTCCTCTTCCATCCTTTTTTTGCCTGGCTGCCATTTATGTACCCACAGGTTTGTTCAGGACTCCTGATTTGGAAGCCAGCATTGCCTGACCCAGTTAAACAGCTTATCCAGCAGCTTTATCAGGCTTAGCTCATGTCAAACAGTGCTTGTATTGCTTCAGTCTAAGGAAAGACAGATTGTCCCATCAGACACACAACCAAAGGAAGAAGGCCACATACCCAGATCAAATCACAGGAAAAAATGAATATCCAAAAATAGGATAATTTCATCAAAACTACCAGTCCTATAGAAGTGCTCTCTAAGAAAAACTACTAGATAAACCCAAAGAATTTTAAAGAAGATATGAGCAAGCACCACTGAACTCCAAATAATGACACTAAATTGCTAAATGAAGTCTAAGAAAATACAAACAGTGGAATGAAATAATAGGGAGAACTCAAAATCTTGAAACCAATTTTAATAAAAAGAAAAGCAAGAGACCACAAGCTGAAGATAAGAGGGACTAAAATCCTCAACATTCTAATTAGAAAATTAAGGGGAAAGCTTTACAAATAGAAGGAATCAGGAGGAGACAGAATATAAAAGTTCAAAGGTAAAGAATCTAGATGAAACAAAAAATATAAAATATTTTTGAAGAAATATGCAGGAAATGTGGTATGCCAGTAAAAGATCAAATGTTTGAATTATAGACATAGATGAGAAAATAGAATCCCAGGTGAATGCCACAGACCAGTTCTTTAATAAGATCTTAGAAGGAAATGTCTCCAAACTAGGAAAAAACACACTAATTCAGATACCAGAAATAAAATAATCCCAACTAGACAAGACAAGAAAAAAATCACATGGTAGACAAGACAAAGAAAGGAATACATGCATATCATAATTTAAACACTAACTATGCAGAAAAATAAATGTATTGAAAGCTGCAATAAAGTTATAAAATATACATAGATGATATATATTATAAAACATACAATATACCTATAAAGAAAAAAATCTATCAAAATAACACCTTATTTCTCAATGCAGACTCTGGAAAACTGAAGAAACTGGGGCAAGTTCTAAAAGATGATGATTACAAACCTAGAATACTTTACCAATGAAAATTATCCACCATAGTTGAAGAAGAAAGAAGAACTTTTCATGATAAAAACAGCCTTTAAAAGTTATATCCAACCACAAAAACTATAAGCAAAATACTGGAAGAAGTACTTTGAAATAAAGAGAAGAATAAGCATAGCAAGGGACACTAATACAATAAATGAAATTACAATTGAATAAAACATGATGCACAACCAAGAACCAAGCCAACAAAAGATACTTTAATCTACCTACACTTTTAATACTAATTCTAAATATGAATGGCTCCATTTTCCAACCAAAAGACACAGACTAACTGAATGGATTAAGAAACAAAATCCATCTATCTGTTGTTCATAAGGAACTCATCTTCATGTTAAAGATAGGTTCTGTGACATAGTCTTCCTGTACACTGTGAATGTGTGTTACTACCACTGATTAATAAATAAGCTGCTATGGCCTGTGACAAGGCAGGACATAGCAAGGTGGGAAACCCAAGAAAGATACAATGAGAAGAAAGGTGAGGTCAGAGCAGATGCTGCAAGTTGCCAGGGGAGCAAGATGTAATAAAACACAGGTGAGCCACGTGACATGTGGAGACACGTAGATTAATAGAAATAGAATTAATTTAAGAAGAAAGAGCTAGCTAGTAAGAAGCTTGAATTATAGACCAAACAGTTTATAATAATGTTAGCCTATGAGTAATTATTTTGTAAGTGATTGTAGGATGGCAAGTGGGAGAGATTTGCCTAGAACTTGGGGCTAGACAGCACTTTTCATTTAAAGATACAAAAGAAAAAGAGAATTTCTTTCTAACAAAGGGATAAATTAATCAAGAAAAATATTACAATACTAAGTGTATCTGCACCAAGTTCTGATATAAGCAATTTTATTTAAAAAATATAATTGAGTTAAAGATATAGATCACAAATTAAATGATAATAGGTGATTTTAACATCCTATTTTCTCTCAAAGATATTCATCTAGACAGAAAAATACAACAGAGAAACCTTAAAATTAAATTATTACTTGTATCAAATGCACCTAACATGTATCTAAGGAATATCTATCCAAACATCAAATATACATTCTACTCATTAGCTCATATAAGCTTTTCTCAAACAGACCATATCCTGGGACATAAACCAAAACTTAACTAATAAAAAAAATGGAAAATATTTCTCCTCCCAGTGAAATAATCCTACCTTTAAGCAATAAGACTTAAAATTACAACAAACAAAATTCCAATAAATGTATAAACATTAAATAATGGCTTAATGACACAGATAAGAAACCAAGTAAGAAGTCAAAGTATTCTTGGAGCTAAATAAAAATAAAAAATCATAACACAGCACAAATCTTTAGGATATAGTAATAGGGGTTCAATATTTAAAATGTATCTCTTGATTTTCTTTTCCCCCAATTTATTGAAAATAGATTATTCTCTTATAAAGTATATCCCGATTACACTTTCTCCTTCCTTTATTCCTCCCATCTGCCCCACCACCTCTCTCATCCAGTCTACTTTTTTCTGTCTCTCATCAGAAAAGAACAGGCTTCCAAGAGATAACACCAAATACAACAAAATAACAGGTTTTAGATAAAAGTTTCTAGTCCTAACTGTCTGCACAGAAAAATTAAGAACAGCACTAAAAATGACTTAGAGTTGCCAATTAAGAATTTAAAAAATTATAACTAAACTTAAACCCAAACAACAGCAAGAAATAATAAAAATCAGGGCAGAAATTAGTGGAATAGAAACCAAAAAAAGATACCAATGAGTCTAAGTGCTAGTTCTTGGAAAAAATGAACAACATTTTAACCAACCAGCCAAAGGAGAAGACCCATTAGAAATGAACAGGAAAGTGTTACAACAGACAGCAAGTAAATTTACAATGTTATAGGAAATACTTTAAAATCTGCACTTGATTAAGTTGGAGGTTCTAAGAGAAATGAATGAATATCGCAACTACCAATGTTAAATCAAAAAATTGAAAACCAAAATAGGCCTATTGTGAAGGAGAGGACTGAAATGGTAATAAAAGAGCTTTTGACTAAAAAAGTTCAGGGCCAGGTGGATTCACAGAATGATCACTCCCAAACTTGTCCTGTGAAGTCAGTATTACCTGAATATCTAAATCTGGTAAAGACACAACAACAATAAAGATAAACCTGAACAAAACCATAGACCATTGTCTATGATGAATATAGATTCAAAAATTCTAAATAAAATACTAGCAAACTGAATACACGCACATATCAAGATGATCATATACCATGATCAAGTTACCTTTGTCCTGGAGTAGCAGTGATTCAGTGAACATACACAGCACAATAAATAATAAATCACATAAATAGACTTAAGGACAAAAACAATTTGATCATCTCAATAGATGTATAAAATGCCTTTAAAAAAATCAACATGTTCTTATAATACAGATCCTAGAAAAGACAGGATTAGCAAAAACATGCCTCAATAAAACATGGTATATATGACAGACACACAGCCAACAATATTTATAGAAAAACTCCAAGTCTCCCTATTAAAATCAAGGATAAAACAGGCTTGTCCACTTTGAAATATAGTGTTAAAAGTACTGGCTAAAGAAATAAGAGAAGAAAATTAAAGGCATATAACTATAAATGGAAGATGTCAAAGTATCCCTACTTCAAATGATAATGACATTTTACATAATCAGCCTCAAAAATTCCAATAGAAAAAAATTATTAAGTTCAGCAAAACAGCAGGGTACAAAATCAATTTACAGAAATCCATATAGCAAACACACCAATAAAGAGATCACAACTTTCAATTAAAATAACATTAAAGCCAATATAATATTTTGGAAAATACAACAAAGGAGGGGAAAGGACCTCCTTGAAAACATAAAACCTTTGATAAACTTGAGACTTATAAAGTCACTATAAAATGGAAAAACACACAGGTAGAATAAATATGTAAAAATGATCTTCCTTCCAAAAACAGTTTACAAATTCAGTGCAATCATTATCAAAATACCAACAATATTCTTCTCAGAAATAGAAAAATAACATAAATTTTATACTGGAAAAAATTCTGGATAACCAAAAAACTTTGAATAAAAAGAAAAATCTTGGTGGGTTTGCCAACCGAATCCCAATGCTACCATCATAAAACAATACATTATTGTACAGAAACAGACACAAACACCAACGGAATAAAAGGGAAGTCCTCACCACTGCATGATCTGATATTTGACAAAGAGGCAGAAAAAAAAAGGAGAAAGAAAATGCATTGGAGAAAAGACAGAATTATCAACAATGGTGCTGGGAAAACTGCATGTCTGCATATTGAAGAAAGAAATTAGACCAGTGTGTATTACTCTGAACAAAATCCTGTCTCCAAGAGGATCAAACACATCCATTTGAAACATGAAATAATTAACAGATATAAGAACATGTATGTAGTGCCCTATAGGCTAGACTTGTAAGAAGGCTTCTGAACAGGACTACATGTGGTGGGAATTAAGACCAGCAATTGACAAATGAAACCTGAGAAAAGTATAAGGCATCTGTACAGCTAAGGAAGTCCACAGAATGGGAGACAATCTATGCCAAGTATATATCAGGTAAAGGATTAATATCCAGAATATACAAAGAACTAAAAAAAAAAAAAAAATTAGTCAAGGAAATAAATGACCCAATGGAAATGTTTTAGGTGTCAAACAAAATTTCTCATTAGAAATAAAAATGTCTAAGAAATTCCTCAGAAGTGTTCTTCATCATTAGTAGTTAAGGAAATATTACTTAAAACATATTTAAGATTTCATCTTACTGCAGTTATAATGTTTAAAATTTTTTAAAATATAAAATTACTAAAAACAAATGCTGGCAAGGTTATGGGAAAAAGAAAACCCACAATCACCGTTAATGGAAGGCAAATTTGCATAGCCATTCTGGAAATCAGTACTGAGAATCCACAAGAAACTAAAAATAAATCTAGCACATGGACCAGATATAATATTCCTTGGCATATGCCCAAAGAATTAAACATCTCGCACTACAGATACTTGCTCAGCTGGGTTCATCACAATAGCTAGGAAACTTGAGTCAACCTAAATGTCCTTCAAGAGATGAGTAGATGATGAAAATGTGATACACATACATAATAGAATACTAGTCATCTATAAGGAAAAATGAAATCATTATATTTGCAGATAAATGGATGGACCTAGAAAAGATTATATTAAATAAGGTAGACCAGTTGTAGAAAATGCCACATATTCTCTCTCATCTGTGGTTCTTAGCTTCCATCTTCGGATGTGATTATACAGAATGGATTAACCACAGAAGCCAGGAAAGTTTATGGGACCATGGTGGGTAGACAAAAGACTTGAGAGGGGGAAAATGGGGAAAACCAGGATACGGTTGACATGTATTTGTAAGTAAGCTTACATATTTACAGTTGACAATATCAAAATATAAACCTCTCTCTCGCTCGCTGTGTGTGTGTTCAATAAATTGTAGATACTGGCACTTTCAATAATACACATGTACCTTGAGGATATTATTATACATGATGCATAAAATACACAGAAAAATATTTAATCATCTTATGAAACATGAAATTTAGGAGTTTGAAATGATAGATGATAGAAACAGGGAAAAAACATGGATATCTGGAAGGAAACACTTGTAATATAAAGTATTCACATGTTAAATAGCTTTATTGTGCTAAGAATTTCACTGTCTACTTTATCAAACCATCCTTTTGCATTTATTAAGTAAATTTTTATAGTATATTGCAATAAACTTAAAATGTCACAAAATCTTGCAAATAGACAACTCTAGCATATTTCAGAAGCTTGCTGAATATTCTTCATTATAAATTATATATTGTTGCCCCTATATCAAGAACTTGTGTTCATTTATAAATAAGTGAATGAAATTATTTTTATGGTGAATAAATTTGTCTTCCTTACCATGATCCCTGCCAATTGTCCACTTAGCAGTCACAAGAGTAGTGACTGCTAAGAGAGATAGGCAACTTTTAGTTACAGGCATAACACACTAATTCCCAAGGCTCTTTGGAAAGAGCAAGTGATGTTAGATAAAATATGAGAAATGCTACTGGAATACTTTAATATCTCTCTGTTTACTTTAACTGTAGGAGAGTCTCCCTCAATTTTATTTGTCATTAAATCTACTACAAGTAAATGAATACCTGGATTACAATAGGAGTTAGTGGATATCAGTTGAGTAAGTGAAGCCAGGCCTATATAAACAGAACCCAAACATATTAATACTACTAAAAGTTAGTTTCTCTGTATGAAAGAAAGCACATCATTGATTAAGTTAAATATGTTGTATTTCATGAATTTTCTAAATAATCATGGGGGAAAAGGCCTTCTTTATGGTTTCCTTTGTGTGTCCATGTTATAAATTGCAGATTCACTTGGTTTCCTCTTCATGCTCAGTAAGGTTTTAGAATTATCCACAGAATTCAGGAGACAAGTTTATTTACTAGCATACGAAGCTCTCATATATAATTGAAGACACCATTAGACCTACCCTCCCAGAGATCATGTTGTTAAGGAAAAAAAACAAAAAACAAAAAAACTATAGCTCAAACAGAACCAGCGTTGAAGGATATTACCTGTAAAGGTGCTTTCCAAATTTAAAAGTACTCTGTTAGACTTTGAACCTGCAAAAGATAGGCACTCCATTCACCGAGAACACATTATTGGAAAGTTTGAAGACTATGCATATGCATAGAGCTTCTCCATCAGCCTCCTCCAGTTTTAGAATATTTGGATTTTTGTTTGGTTGATCAGATCTTATTGCTGTATGGACTTCTTTTCATTGTTGTGAACTCCCCTTCCCCCTTTGCACTCCCAAGCAGTTGAAAACATGGAAAAAAATTGTAACGAGGGAACAATGCTGACCGTTTCCATTTTTTATACCTTCCAGTTCATCTCTCTAATATTCAAACATATATAAAATCCGTGTGATGTCCTCAGGTGTGGTATCCTCCATCTAGCCCTGTATGATACGTACCTCATGAAACCTTACTGACTGCATATGCATAAAACAGAAATGGAAACTCACTCAAATTTTCAGGAGTCCCACAGAACAGACGCTCTGGCTTAGGGATCGTCTTTCAACTTGTTGGTATCACAGCGTCTATATGTCATCTGGATCTAGGCGCAAATCACAGATGTGTCGACACTGTTAATATTCTGGTGGCAGATGAACCGACAGCATGTGGCATCTGGTTAATGTTTAGAGGGGCTCACAGCTATACTTCTCATTAAGTGGAGATGACTTGGCTTGCTGTAGGGCTGGCAGGCATTTTAAAGCTGTGTTATTCTCGTAACAAATGCCAGATGCCAGCTTGGATGTATAAACACGAACCAGGTTCAACTTGAAAATATTAATGCGTGACATTGGAAACTGCTGCTACCAATTCAGCGTTCCAAAACTTCACACATGCAGCTTAAGGACTAAATTCCTGCGGCCGCTGGAGTAAGATTAGTGGAGAGAGAACGGGAGAGTTGGGGGAGGTGCAGAAATTGAGTGTGATTTGGCCCAAATGGACCTGTTCTCATGCAACTAGAGGGGACCTGAGCAGAAGGAGGTTTTACCCATTAATTGCTAAAGAGACTGGGTGGGGGTGGGGTCCTAAGGATGGAATCAGCGAGATGCCTTGGAACTGCGCTTACGTACCAATTACACTAATGATTATGTCTATCATTTTCTAGGCATCGGTGTTAGCATATACAAAATGAACACAGTATGCTTGCCTCATATGCAGACCAAAACACTGATGGTTAAACTTCTGAGCAAACATGGACAGCTTTAATTTTAGTCTGAAGTGTCTCCTGGAAGTTTTGAGGGGATGTAATTGTTTTATGTATTAATATCTAATATGATTTTGAAATATTACTTATTTATATCATTTCCCTTTGATTTTGAATTGTTGTCGAAATGAATAGATGCCTGTAATTTCAGCACACCGAGCCTGAGGTAGAGACGGCTACAAGCTCAAGGTCAGTTTAAACCATATAGTAAAGTTCAAGCCAGCCTGAGTTACAGAATAAGATTCTGTCCCTAAATTTAACTAATAATTTGACTAATTAGATTGTTAAAAAAATAAATAAGCAAATGTCAAAATGACATGATATGAATCTGTTAAATTTAAGGCTACTCATATTGTGCCTGTTTGGAATATATGAAAATAGATAAATAAGATCTAGCATGGAATTTGATGGCACAAAATAATTATAGACTTATAAACACTATTCCCTCTCAGAGGATGATATGTGTGCATTATTTCCTATAAGGTATAGAATTTGAAGATAGGCGAAGGTTAAATTTGGTTCATACTCTGTCATTTGGCAACTTGAGAAAATTGATAACCTAGGGTTCCAAATCCATAAACTGAGACTATGTATTCAGATGAAAAAGAATTAATGAATCAAAAATATTTAATAAAGCCCATGGTTTATGGCAAGTGCATTATGAACTTGAGTTGTTAATACTGGTTATTATGAGTGTGGTGGTGCGGAACAGGAACTCCCAGAAGGTCGCTGTTATCCAGTATCAAACAATCAGCCCTGAAAACATGTACACAAATAACATTACACAGACTGAGCATCAACACTACTGGGAGATCTGTTCTCCACAACTGCACCCCTTCTTTCTATGTATATACGACACTTTCAACATAAACTCCAAATGTGTCACAGTCGGCTTGGGACAAAACTATGCTTACTTTCTCTTTCTACTTCAGAGGACAAAACCTGTCTGACTGGAGAGGGAGCTGGGGAGTGAGATGATATGGAAATATAATTATTCTTATAAACAAAATTCAGAATAAAAACCTGAAAGATCAGAGAAGCAGAGGGCAGCCAGAGTCATGTCCTACCTTTCCTGTTCTTTTGAACAAAAGGGCCAAGATCCCTGTCTCCGCTCTGTTTTACCACTTCCTGTCTCCTCTCTATACAGATCTCTAGACCTCTATGGTTATCTAGTGGCTAGATAGCCCAAGCTGGTTTTATTTGTCAGAATGAAAACAAATTATCATTCAATAGTGGGGGCAAGCAAGAATGCCACTGACTGTGTGACTGTGCATAGGATAGGCACCAGCTGGCTTACAAGGGAGTTCATTGGAGTTCGTTACTTTCTGAATGCTTCTTTTACTTTTCCTAGGAGCCCGGGAAGTAAGGATAGGTAGTGCTTCGATATTATACTTCATAGGAAAGGGATACTTGCAATGTAGGGATATAGAGAAAAGGGTGACTAGGTGAAGAAGATACAGAGCAGTCCCTTAGACATAAGCTGCCCAGGATGTCGTGTGTCTAGAAAAAAGATTATCTGTTCCAAAAACATACACATATAAATAACACTATACAGCTTGAGCAGGTTGCACTAATGCATTCCTAAATATAGAAAATGCTGTTATTATAATAAAAAGATTATAAAGCACATTGGTAGAACTATAAGCTGACACCAGTGTAGGGGGGATTATGTTGTTACATTGTAAATAATTGTCCCACCCACTGGTTTAATAAAAAGTGCTGATTGGCCAAAGGCAGGCAGGAAGTATGGGCGGGGCTACCAGACTAGGAAACCTCTGGGAACTGGAAGAACAGAGCAGCATGCCAGAGAGAAGCCAGAAGAAGCAGAGGACAACTATGCTGCTCTGAGAAAAGGTACCGAGCCGCATGGCTGAACAGGATAAGAGATAATTTAAGGATAAAGAGTTAGCAAGTTATATGCCTGGGCCTTAGGCCGATCAGCCTAAAACGATTGTAAGCATCTGTGTGTCTCTGTGGGTCTGCTGGCCTAAACCCTAGGATAGGCCCGATAGTCCAGAACAGAAACCTCCTACTAATCAGCTTTGTCAAAGCCCTTCCGTGTTTTGTTCCTCTCCCCAACCTAACTCCACACGTGTATGAAGGAACTGTAAATGAGGAAATGTCCAGCTTTATCCTGTCCTCTTCAATGCCTAGAAAATTGTTTTGATTTTGCTTTTAAATGAAAAGATTTAGTTTAAGATTCTAAAAATAAAGTCCTGCTGATTATAGACATCTACTGATGAAATGAAGTGAGAAACTCAATTGAATATAATTTAAATCGCAAGGTTTAAATTTGAACCCCACCAGAATGGCTCAGTAAACCTAAGTCTCAAGTAAGTTATTCTTACATTACAGTATCATAATAAACATGAATTTAAAAATGCTGCCACAAGAATGTAACATTTGAACTGTAGCCAATAGAAATACCATAC
This sequence comes from Phyllotis vaccarum, assembly GCA_033318265.1. Classification (NCBI taxonomy): domain Eukaryota; kingdom Metazoa; phylum Chordata; class Mammalia; order Rodentia; family Cricetidae; genus Phyllotis; species Phyllotis vaccarum. The sequence goes on from JARWLC010000012.1 coordinate 54,394,528, forward strand.
AAGTCATTTTGAAAATCACAGTTCACACTTTCATAAGCACTTTACAGCAGATTAATAAAATGACAAAGGTCATGGCCATAGATAAAAAACAAAACAAACAAAAGACTGAATACACAAACAAGACACTGTACTCCAGGTAGAGAGGCCGTTGGCAGGAATTAAGCACATGGTAGGAGAAAAAGCAAAAAGGATAGAAGATAAACACAGCAAGTGAGCAGTGTACAGGGCTGTCACAGTAAATCAGTGGTGGAATTCAGGAGGTGGCTCAGTTGGGAAGAGTGAGTGTTGTGTAAGCATGAGGACCCCATTCTTTAAGTATGGACACGGCTGCACATGCCTGGAACACCTAGGAAAAAGAGACAAGTAGATCCCTATAACTTCTCCCTATGGAAGAATATTTCCCACTCTTACATGTAGATCTTGTGTAGGACTGAAACCTATATACTTATTTATGGGTATAAGTACAAGTATTCAGAACCTAGTTAGGGATTCTGGTGTTTTAGAAAAGTGGTAATTATAGGTTTTCTTCCAAGATCTTTGAGTTCTCTGTCCCTGGGTAACTTTCTAGGTTTTAAGTACTGGGAATTATTTTCCTTTTGCTGAGCAGGTCTTACATCCTATTAGAGAACTGTTGATTTTAGCCAATTTATGAATCCCACTACTGCATCTGTAGGATTATCATGTCATAGTTTATAGGCATCATAGCTGGACAGGAATATTAGTTGTTTCTATTTTTTGGAAGCTTGTATGTCACTTTTTGGTAGCATAAAAGCTAGTCCTTGGGGAGTAGGTTTTCAGGTCAGAAATAGGGACTTATTTCCCACTTCTGGGTGGCAACTAGTGATGATAACATTAGGCTGTATGTTTTGGAAGTCTATTGGACATCCCTGACCAACAACTCAAAGTAGAATTTCTCATGACTAGTGTTTGAGGTTTTGTTAGATGGTCATCAGCTCTTAAAGGCAGTATTTTCAACCCATATGAGAATTTTTTATTCACACCATATATTTATACACAGACATACTTGTTTTATTAATATTTAGTTAAATTATTAAAAGTATGGTTATTTTTATTTTATGTTATTTAAATTTATTTACTTTACATCTTGACTGTAGTGTCTTCTGTTTCCTCTCTTCCCATTCTTTCCCCCCAACTCCCCTCTGCCTGCCTCTAAATCTACTCCTCTGGAAGTTTTGTTCAGAGAAAGGCAGGCCTTCCAAGGATATCAACAAAACACGACATATCAAGTTGAGGTAGGACTAAGCACTTCTCTCATATTAAGGTTGAGCAAAGCAACCAGTATGGGGAATGGGTTGTCCAAAACCAGCCAGAAACAGCCCATGTTCCCACTGTTAGGAGTCCTGAAAGTAGAATAAGCTACACATCATAATATATAATTATAATATATATACTCACACATATATACATACATACATATATACACACATATAATGTATGTATATGGAGAGAGAGAGGAAGAGAGAGAACCTAGGTCAGTTTCATGCTGGTTCCTTGGTTATCAGTTTTGACTCTGTGAACCTAGATCAGTTTTGTGCAAGCTCCCTGGTTGTCATTTCAGACTCTGTGAGCTCCTATGATCCCAGGTTATTTGATTCTTGTGATGTCCTGGACCCCTCTGTTTCATATAGCTGACCCCAGCTAAGACTTCTAGCAGTGGTAGATACATAGCCTAAACTGGCCATCTTCTGTGACCAGGAAAGACTTCCAGTGGAGGGAATGTGAAACCAACCCAGCCATATAACCTTCTATCTACATTCTGCTCTTCCCATGGGATCTTCTGTAGGTAAAGGTGGCACAGAGATTGTAGGAGTGGTCAAACAATACCTGGTCCAGTCTGAGATCATGCCATAAGAGGGAGCCAGCCTGACTCTGCTTGGAGTGCCAGAACTGAGATGCTACATCATCAGAGGAAAAAATGTCAACATAATAACTCCTAACTATATTCTGCTATCCTTGCAGATTGGTGCCACCCCAATTGTCATCAGAGAGGCTTCGTACAGGAACTGATGGAAACAGATGTAGAGGCCCACAACCCAACTTTAGACCAAGCTCAGAGAATAGTATGGTATTTTGGGGACATCTTTACTTTTATATTTCTTGTACCCTGCTATTACCCTCCCTATATCTCTCCCTACCCTAACAGTGATTTTTTTTTTATTTTCCTTTCATAGTTTCTGAAATTAATTCTGCACTCACAATCTGAAATTTTGGAGCTAGGAATCTCTGATGAGATGGAACATGTGATGCTTGTCTTTCTGGGTATGGGTTACTCATTCAATATGACCTTGTATACATGCATTCATTTCCCTTTAACATTCATGATTTCATTTTTCTTTATATGAATAATATTCCATAGTATATGTGCTGCTTTTTAATTATTTAATCATCTGTTGAAGAGCATTTTAGCTGTTTCAATTTTCTAGCTAGTGTAAATAGAGAAGTAATAAATATTGTTGAGCAAGAATCTGTTAAGTAGGATGTTTGGTCAGATGCCAAGAAATGGGATTGCTGTAAGGTAGATTTATTTATACCTTTTTGAGATTTCTCCACCCTGGTTTCCATAGTAACTGCATCCATTTTCAGTCTCACCAACAGTGGATGTGTTCTTTTCCCCTTGACAACCCTCCAGCATTTGTTGTTATATTTTATTGATATTTTTTCATTCTAACTGAGGTAAGATGAAATCTCCAAGTTGTTTTCATTTGCTTTCCCATAATTCCAAGAGACAGTGAACATTTTTTAGACAGTATTTTGGCTGTTGTTTCTTCTTTCCCACCCCCCCTTCAGGGAAAAGCTGGAATATCAGAGAGAGGAAACAGACCACAGTCAAATCATCCAACCAACTTCTCAAGGTAAAAGCTATCTTCGTGCTTCCTCAGCCTGGCTCCTAGTCGCTTCTGCAGAATAAATCTCTGTCTTCCTACGTCTGCCTTAAATACCTTCTTCACCCAGTTGTTTCACTTCCATGTTCAACTCTGCATCATATTCCAGAGATAAGATAAAAAGTGTGAGCTACTAGCTACTATTATTTGGTAGTTAGGCCTTGAACTCACAGAAAAACAGAAAGAGCTATGTCTCCTGAGTGATGGGATGAAAGGTGCTGGCACCACCACTGCCTGACTGGGAGCCTGGGACTCCCTCTGTAGACCAAGCTGGCCTCAAACTCAGATCTGTTGGGATTAAAGACATAGGTCATCACTCCCAGTTTCCCTGGATTAAAGATGTGAGTTACCACTCTCTGACACTCCTAGCTTGACTGTGGGTGGATCTGATATTCTAGATTTGTTTTTCTTAAATATGTAATGGATCTCAACAATTTAAAATTATAAAACAAAGAAAATGTAATGCATATGCACACTATAATATTATTAAGTCAAAAATAAAAATGAAATCCTATAATTTTTACAAAAAAAATGGACCTAGAAGACACCATGCTAAGTGAAGTAAATGAGACACAGAAAGATATGTACTGGAGCTAACTCCATGTGTTATGTCAAACACCTATTAATCTGAATGTAAAATATTCATTAGTATAAGTGGAAAATATAAGTGAAGATGGATAAAGGGAGCTTGTATTTGAATAATGAATGCTGACTGATGATGAATGTATTGACTGTCACATTTAATCCCACAAAAAATTTAACCAAGACATTTATTATTTTTCCCCTTCATTTTATATATTTATTTATTTTTTGAGAACTCTCTGTTGAGGTTGAGTCATTTTTTTGAGAAATGGTCATTATATATTTTGATATTAATCTTCTGCCAGAAGTACAGCTGATAAAGATTATACTGCATTCTATGGGTCTTCTCTTCACTGAATCACTTGTTTCTTGAGCTGTTCAGAAGCTTTTAAGTTCTATGCAGTTCCACTTGTCATTTGTTGACCTTACTTCTTGGGCAAATGGAGTTCTGTGCAGAAAGTCTTTTCCAACAGCTCTGTTTTGTAGAGTACTGCCAATGTTTTCTTTTGGGAGTCATTGATCTATTTGGAGTTAGTTTTCTAGTGCGAAGTTGACAGAAACGAGTCTAATTTGATTCTTCTGTATGCAGACACCCGGTTTTCCAAGCATTACTTATTGAAGATGCTGTCTTTTTTCCATCTTCTGTTTTCAGTGTCTCTTTCAAATATCAGTGAGTAGAAGGTTTACATATGTGTGTGTCCATGTGCAGTGACTCACAAATATTCACACTTCTCTGACATATCTCCCTGCCTACACTGCAATCTAACGTTTCCCCTTCTACTGTCACAGAATATATTCTATTTCCCTTCTTACCCTTCTTTAAGGCCTCATTTTCCCATTTCAGTGCCCCTTTGTAGTTTTGTTGGCTCTATATACATTCATTCCTACATAAATACAAAAACATAAAAGCAGATGCTTGGATTTACATCTAAGTAGCACATACATGTTAGTCTTTCTGAATCTGAGATACATCACTTACAATAATTCAATTTACACCAATTTCTCTACAAATGGTATTATTTTATTTTGTTTTACAGCTAGATAAAACATAGAAGCATTGCATTTTCATTACCAATTCATCTAGGCTTATTTAATTCTCTTAATAGTATAAGTAGAGTGGCAATGAGCATGGGTGTAAGATATAGAGCACCTTCTGGATATGTGCCCACGCATAGATGAGTTAGACCATATCGTAATTCTACAATTAATCATTTTGGAAATCCCATACTGGCTTTTATGGTTTGCCTACTTCTTTGACTGGATTGAACTAGGAAGTTTTAAATTTAGACATATAGCGACAGATTTTACCTTTTAAAAAATAAAATTAAATTAGCATTCTCAAATAATATATTCTTTTCTGTTACTAGGAAGATCTATCCTCCTTTGTTTATGGGTGGCCTCTTAATAATATTTGAAATAAGAATTTGGAAATATATAGCTTTCATGCTAGTATGTAGAAACCTAAACTATGCCGCATGTATATTTAATATGCAAATATTTACTTTTCTGGTTTGTTTTAAAATTCGTTAATCTGCCCTTAATAACATTTTAATTACAAATAATAGTTCTAAACTATTGATTTAGAAAACCTCTTAGCTTTTCACAATGTAAAATTAGAAAACTTTGGCTTTTTTAAAATTTGAAAATAAAATATAGAGGGGTTTAAAATGTCTTACATGTACTTTTGAATTTTCATTGTTGCTTAACAAAATACTAACGTGAACTTGTTTTTCTTTTAAAGCATGTAGTTATAATTCATTTTTGGCTTCGGAATGTTTAAAATGCAACCACTTTTAAAGAGGCCACATCAAGTTCTTATTTGGATATATCTCTAGTAAGCTAAAATTGTAATCCTTGCTATAAATCTAAAGTTAGTAGTAACTTTGATATAATATTTGACTCTTAAATAAACATCATAAACAAACACAGTGACAGAATAATGCATTTTAGTTTAAAATGGAAAGTTCATTTGATTTATCAGGATTCCCAGGATTTAAAGTAGTCAGTGAATCAGCAAAACTAACAAATTAAAATGAAATAATAAAAATTACTTACACACACACATATATATAATCATGAGCATCAATAATATAAAAAGTATTTCTTAAAGTATTTGGTATTTACTTATTTTAATTTTAGTTTCAAAAATGAACCATCTTATTTATTAACTTTTCTTCATTCTGAAGATACACATGCTTCTCTTTGCAGAATATCAATATTTAAAAAATTGTAAACACTTAATTGCAATCAGTACTGGAAAGCATACATTTCATGGTTACAAACATTCAGAGCAGATAGAAATGAAATCAGATCTTGACCACGACTCCTGCTGACCATTTTCTGAAATCTGGTAAACTCCTTCCTCTGAGTTTCAACTTTTGTTATTAAGTTTACACCCATTTTCTCTCCATTTGGCTGTTTAAAGGAGGTACTGTTGTGGACATCTCTTTGCATTAATGATTCTGGGGGAGGTCACCATGGAATAATTTCTGCTTTACTTCTTCAGTACCCCATTAAAAAGCAGACACCATACAATATCACTATTTCTCATGTTGTATTCTTAAAACACTGCTTAGTAGGGAGTTATTCCCTAAATGCTGAAGCAATGGGTAAACCTTGAAAATGAGTAGAAAAGAAATTTTGTAATTTTTGTTAATTTCTGGAGCAATGAGAGCTGTATTTTTTTTCTTTTTTAAATATAATATAATAATATATAATAATGGGTAGCGGTTGTCATAGAAAAACAGAATCTAATAACAGGACAGGTAGTGGTGGTCCATGCTCTTAACAACACATGCTGGTCAGAGCCATGGTGATGGCAAGTTCAAAAGTACCATAGTTACAGAGCCAGAATGAATCAATCAATAAACAAACAAGTCCACAATAGTACATTAAGTAGATGCCTGGGAAATGTGCTGGTGTCAGTGAAGGATAGTTGCTTAGGCCCAATTTCATAAAACTTTATTTTGTTTAAACGTTACTCTTTGAGAATTGCATATGTGCATACAACACGTTTTAATCAAATATCCTGACCCAAGGCCTCCCACCAACAATTATCAGATCCCTCACAGCATATTTTCCTTCATTCCATTGTTAAAAACAGGAATGAGAGGGCTGCTATTTTCTGAAGTGAAATGGAAGAGGAGTGGATTTGGAGAGGAGGCGGAGTGGAAGAAGGGGAGGGAGGACAACTGCAATAGGGATGTAGTATATGCGAGGAGAGTAAATAAAGTATAAATGTTAAACATATTAAATAGACTTTCAAGGGACTTTATCCTAAAAGAAACATTCTGGATTCCAAGGTGGCCTCTCCAAGGCCTCGTAGTCAATTCTCCAAATCTTACTGTGTGACTTCAACTGCCAGTCTTCTCTCAGTGGGCAAATGTCTGCTCGTGATAGTCTTCACTGGGAGAAATAGCCTTCAGCCCAGATCCTTTACTCGGCCCTTTTTTTTTTTTTTTTTTTAAATGGGAAAGTGAGAAACTAGTATTTGGCACATGTTGTGGACTCACTTTTGAAGCTTGCACATCTATTATATTCCAGACTGACCCTTATTTGGTTTGGATTTTGGTGATCCAAGGATAAAAGGCTATTTCCCATCCAGTTCATGCCAAAATTAAAGTTCCCTTGACATTTGAACGGGAGCTTTTGATTCTGCAGCTATTCCAGTTCATAGTAAGATGAATAATGAGCCACAATGCATTTCTGGTCCTGTTTCCAGAGCCTGTTTAAAGAAATAGTACAGGATATGATGCTAAATGCTTTTAGTTCTGCCATGATGAAAATAGACTGAACTCAACAAGTCTTCCTTGTGCCCAGATTTACTTAAATAACAAACATTTTCTTTTCCGTTATAGTATAGGAACAATGCATATTCTCTTCTAAAATACCCAACTTCACTGAACTCATTTTATTAGATTCTTTCATCATTTATTTCCCTATTATGCATTAAAATGAAATTCCATGAACTACATTATTTTTCTGCATGTTTTTGTGCTAGTACCTTACTTTAAAAATTATTAAATCTATGTAACATAGCTTGAAATCTGAAATAGTAACCCTTCCAGTATTTCTTTTTGCTCAGAATTCTTTTAACCACCTAGGACTTTCATAGTTTCATGTGAATTTTAGAACTTTTTTTTCTATTTCTGTGTAGAGTATTGTTAGGATTTTGACTGGAATTACATTAAATCTGCAAATGGTTGTTGGTAGACAGTGACTTTCATACAGTTAGTTCTACCAATCCATGAGCATTGGATGTCTTTTCATTTTCTTCATTTATTCCTTTAAAGATTTAATGTTTTTATTGTAGAGATAATTTTTCTTCCCAGATATTTCTTTGAGGCTACTCAGAATAAGAATGTGTTCACTATATATTTTGCAGTATTGTTTGTTGGTATATAGAAAGGCTAATGACAGTTGTTAGCCATCATTTGATGCTGTGGACCAACCATGGCCCACTACAAGAGAAATAAATTCTCTTAGCCACAAGGTTGTCTCTTCAGTACTATTACTATGTATTTAAGTTAAAAATAAAACTTCAATGCATTTTAATATAGAAAGTAAGCTAAAATTTTAAGACTTTTTCATTGAAATGTCATTGTTCACTTAAAATCTACTTGAACTGCAGAGATGATTTTCTCTAACAAAAATATCACCTTATATGTAATGATTAATATGAATTATCAAGAAGATATGGAATTTTTCATATTACAACCATGAGAAGCTAAAGAATTTAAAAACTCCAAATATTTACTAAATTCATATTTTATTTCAGTTAACTTTAATACATAATTAATCCTGTATGTCAACTTTCACATTACACAGTGCTGCTAATAGTGTTTGATGAACTTTTCAATAACTGTTAAAGACTAGCACAGTGACCAGAGAGGTTTTGTGGAGATGCCTGAGCAGGTGATGGTCCTCTCTACAGATCTCCTAGTCTCATAAACTTGGTAACATACTCATTTAGCAAAATAATAGATATAAAATTTAAAACAAACCGTTAACACAAACAAAATACCAAAATTTCATCAGTTTCAGTAAATAAAAGATTTTCTGTGAAAAAAACTAACTTTAGAAAATATCTAATAAATGACAATATTTGAATCTCAGTAGTTTGCAATCGTTGAAATGCATCTCTTTTTGAGGAAATTGAAATTTTCACTTAGTATCAGTAGGCCACATAAGAACTTCAATGCTTGTCTAGAGGGGCTTATGGACAAAATCTTAAAGGCATTCAGTGGTGGTCAGGTTTTTCTTAATATTCAACTAGCCAAAGTGTTTGGTAATGAACCTGTGGTACCTGGCATCGTACTGAAATTTTCACTGCTCTGATGATGACAATAAATACACAACTACATAGAAGCATTATTAAGGCTACGACATACATGTATATGGACTTTAGAATGGACAGTATGTGGACCCTCGAGGGGTGGGATCAGACTGTGTTCTTGTGCGTGGGCTGACACCTTGGAGTCCATTCCCTGAAGAGGAACACCTAACCCAGCCTTGACTTTGGGATGAATAAATCAGACTTGCCTGGAGTGGATGTGCAGCACCGAGCTAACACACCGTGGGACTTCTTGCCCAAGGGGATAGGAGGATGGGGATGGGGGAAGCTGAAGACTTACTGGGAGGGATCGGATCGGGAGGAGGGAAGGGGGAGGGAGCAGGGGGACAAATGGAAAAAAGACTTTTTTATAAATAAAAATAAGAAAAAGAAAAAGTTGAAAAATAAAAAAAAAAGTTAATTTAAAAAAATTACTGGAATAGCTTAAAAAGGATTGTTACTTACTGAGCTATAAACGTTTGTTACCATTAGACAGTGCAGCCATCTGATTCTGGGCTTTAGTTTGTGTGAGAGAGTTTTTAGTTTTTGTTTTAGAGAGAAGTTTATTATAGATTCATAGATGATATTGAGAGTGAGAGGCAGAAATGGAGAGAGACAGAGAGAGAGAGAGAGAGAGAGAGAGAGAGAGAGAGAGAGAGAGAGAGAGAGAGAAAGGGAGAGAAGAAGAAGAGGAAGAAGAAGAGGAAGAAGAAGAAGACGATGACGAAGAAGTAGAAGAAGAAGAAGTAGAAGAAGAAGAAGAGGAAGAAGAAGAAGAAGAAGAAGAAGAAGAAGAAGAAGAAGAAGAAGAAGAAGAAGAAGGAGAAGAGGAAGAAGAATTCCTGTACAGAAGTAGAAAGTAGGGTACCAGCAATCTGATACTCGAGGACTTCTTTAAAGGGCTTATTGATGAAAACATAAACGTTACTCGTATTCTCCCATTTCACTATGTCTGCTCTCATGGTAAGATTTTCTAGGTTAAACGAATCTATTTTTCCTAGATTTTTAATATATTGGCTTATATTTGTTTACAACAATCCATAACTTTTTTGCATTTCTGTGGCATCACTTCGTGTATCTTTTTACCTCTCTAGTTTATTTAAATTAACTTGTTCTTTTTCTAGGTTAGTCCACACAATTATCTTTGAGTTTAATTTATAGTTTGAGAGAACAGGCTTTATGTTTCATTGATACTTTATAAATCTCTACTTCACTTCTAAAAAAAGAATGGTTCATTTACTTTGTAAAATAAGTTTCTATCATTAAGCTAGGTTGAAGATGCAAATCACTTTTTGATACTCAGAGATCCCATCTCCAAGAAAATACCAATTCCATATTTGATCTGCACTATGATAATAAGGATTCTATGACAGCTCTACTTAAATATAAAATAAATTAGAAAAATGCAAAGAAAAATTTGAAAGAGTAAACCAGATATAAAGTTTTGATTTAATACAACCATTATCAAACACATTATGCAGCAATGAAAATGAATGTGATACAGTCACATGCAACATTAAACTTGATATGAAAGGCACAACACAGAGAGGTGCTGGAATTGTAAGACTGTATAAATGATGTTTCTGCTTACATGAATATTAATGAATATTAAACATACTCAACTCAAGAAGTATCTGGTATTAGAGCACAAATGAACAGGGTAACTCTAACAGTAAACAATGTGAGCATGACAATGAATGGTAGGAATATGGAAAATAAGTGTGAAGAGACGGGGAGATCACACTAACAATAGTTAATCCGGGAAGTTCAATTGAACATTTCAGGAGGTGTTTACTGTTAGAAACAAAATATTCGTTTTTTTTAAATACATACTGTATTATTAACTCTGTTTCTTTTTAGTTAGAACTTAAAGAATCCAGCTTAGCTAATTCAAAATGTCTGGAGAATGTATATAAAGTACTAGCTCATCATGAAAAGAAAGTTCAACAAGTTTTAGTGGTAAATATGCTGGGACACCACGATTAGTAACAAGAACAGATTTTTTTATTCTTTTATATAACTGCATTTCTCTGTCCTCTTACCAATTTCTGTCCATGTTCCTCTGAATATCTGATGTTTTCTTTCTCAGTAAACCAAGAGCCATACTTGATCCAAGTGTGTCTATCTTAACTATTTATAATGGCTCTGCATTTGCTATAACATCAACTCTTCACAATGTCTCTGCATTTGCTATAATTATAGAAAACCATGTGTGCCTATGTGATGTAGTATCTTGCTGATTATTAATGGCTCTGGAGTGATTGTCATCAGTCATTGAATTGACTGTGGCTTTTATGAGAGTAGATGGAGTAAAGCAGTGTATACACTGGACACAGGCTGAGATCTGAAGAAGTTTTCTGAATGAAGGGTATAGTTAGCACAGACATATCTGAACTATGTCTAAATTTCACATTTGTGTGACATTGGATGTTATGCAAGTTAATCCACTTAGAATTCATATTACTTAAAAATCTGAACTGGAGATAAATAAAACTAATGGATGATAAAGTTTCCTTCCTTTCCAAACCTCCTGAGTCTAGAGAGATAGTCATGGAACTTTAGCTAGAGATGAGGAAGCTGATCTAGATGAGATAAGAATGTCTCCTATATAATTTAATATTCTAAGGAGCTGTCCATCAGTAGAATATGTCAATCTCTGCTTTACTTTCTCTACATACAAGTTGGTAGTGAGATGTAACCAGAAAGCCCATGTACCATTATTTTATATAGTGTCATTTCCTTATTTATCATTCTCTGGAATCCTAAAACTCACACCTACCCTCTTCAAACTAAATCCTTAAGGATTCAGTAAGTCATAGCAAATCATCCAAAGAAAATTAAAGAATGTAACCTTGATGCACAAATTACCCATTTAAACAATCCTCATCTACTGCCAGAATTAATTTTTAAAAAGACCAACCAAAAGACTATGGCCTAATTATAAAGTCAGAATGGCAAGTAATCTTTATTAGAAAAAAATAGTGTCTCTTTTGTTGGACATGTCTAAAAATTTTTATGTCTCTCTCCTTCTTGAACTTTGCTGCATATATTTTTGGAGTAAGTAAGAGTTTGCATTTCCTTGTCCACGACACTCCTCTTAACTGGACTGTTGTGTTACACTACACTCAGGAGCTTCTGAAAGGAGTAGAGAAACTAGAACTTTCTATTTCTGACTTCAGTATTACGCTGGTTGTACTGGGAATGTGATAATCATGCCTAGTGGGACTTGATTAGGCATGACTTCTATCTTTGATGGACAGTAAACCTCTACAATAATCCAGGACTGACAGTCTTCAAGAGCACATCACATGTAGAAACAAAAGGGTCCCAGGCCACTTTTTGAGCTTCTTTGTATTACCCTTCTTCCTTGGTGTTCCTTTATCTCCCCAAACACCACCAACCTGTACTTATTTTTTTTTTAATGTATGCATTTCAGTTTGCTGTGTTAAGATTAATTTGGGGTGCTTGTACCTTATTTACCACAGATTCACATGTTGCCACTGTCATTTCCTCTTCCACTGAGGCTATATTTTACCATCACTTCATCTCGAACTGAGATTGGGAGCTGTGTGTCCACAGTTGAAAATGTCAGAGTAAAACTAAATAAAGGCTCAGAAGACTGTGAATGTGTCATTTTCAGTGTCCCCTACTGAAGACTACTGTGGATTTCCAAGAAGGAAACACTGGATAGTCATATCTATGTTAAAGCAAATATGAACTACACTTTAATATATTTGGTATTTTTAGAATATAAAATTGAAAATGAAATCACTTAAATTGATATTCCTCACTTAATGATTCTTAGCAGAATAATAGCTGATGTAATAATAAGTCTTTCAGTTATTTCCCAACTTAAATCTCTATACATGGCAAACATTGTCATGTACACTGGAAATGTGAGGGCATTGTTTTTAAAATGAGCTGCAAAGTATTACAAAAAAGATACACCATTTCAGGCTCATTCATGAACATCACTGTAGAGGCAGTAACAATCAGATATAAAATTTATAAATGGCTCTCACTATTTTTTAAGTAATCCATTCTGTAGATCCACTTCAGACTATTTTGAAATCAAATTCTATTTAAGATGGCCAGAGCCAAATCTCACCTCACATGTGTATGGTTAGCATTTTACAGACAACATTTTTGTAACTCTTGTGTATTCTTTCAATTTAGCCCACTCTCTTCTATCTTTAAACTTTAAGCTCATTTTTCTGTAGGGGAAACAGAGACTGGAAAGACACTACCAACTTCTGTTTCCAGCAAGTGTTTGCAAAGCATAAACATCATGGAAAGTACTTCGTCTGGAATTTCTTTCCCATTCTGCACAGGTCTACGCCAAAATAGGAAATATGAAAGTACCTCTCCAAATTTCTATTCAGGTACATTAAATCCTTTGAAGATCAGTAAAAAAAAAATGAGAAAAATACTTTTGCTTTCATAAATATACCACCTAAAAGTTAAAATCAGTGAAGTAAAATTAGGCTAAGCTTAAGCTATTAGCAGTAAGAAGTGTCAGAATATACATACTTGGGCAACTGTGGAACAACTTGATTAGATTAAACGGCAAAATAAATTAGGGAAGATCACCTTCTGAAATATTGCAGCTTTCCCTAGTAACTTCACTATAAGTTTGAGGCCAAAACCAAAAACTCAAACACAGAGAGATACCTTGGTCTATGACTGTGGTCTTTGAAAGTAAAGGTGCTTTCTCATAGATTGTGATCACATTAAGACATTAATACTAGTCATCTGCCAAATCCTCCCCAATTTTCTTCTCCTGGTACTCCTTTGCCAGTATAAGGATAAGTCCTTGCTGTCATAAGTTCATAGAATGGGCTGAACTTGAACTCGTTCTTCAAAAATATACAGGATATACACAATCCAAGAAAGGGGAAGAAAAATATACAGTTGACATTTTAAAAGAAATTTCTTTAAAAAATATTTTTATTTTTATGAAAAGCCTGATCAGAAAACATATGAAGTATTAGAATTGTGCAGAGAACATAAAATGGTTTATCTCACTTGAAAACCTGATGTAACTTTGGAAACAAGTCACAAAAGTGAGTATTTCTCATGAATAATTCAGGAGTGAAGAAATTAATGACCCTTCTAAAATTTTATTATTTTTTATTTGAAAATGTAATTTTTATCTATGCATCCCTCTGCTCCCCCACTCTTCCCTCCTCTCAATCCCTTACAGTCAGCCTTCAGCCTTGCCCCTCCCCATTCCCCTATCCTCTCCCCCAAAAGGGCAAGAAGTCCCAAGGTGGGTCAGCACATTCATTCCAGGCAAGTTCAATTTACTCATCCCAAAATAAAAACTGGGTTAGGTATCTTCTGCAGGGAATAGGCTCCAAGGTGCCAGCCCACCCACAGGAATACAGAATGATCCCACCTCTCGAGGCTCCACCTACTGCCCATGCCAATCAACAGTTGCCTATCCTTGGAGGGCCTAGCTCCTTTTCCCGATGGTTCCCCAGTGGCTGATCTTTATTCAATGAGCTCCCCAGAGCTCCAGCCAGCCATCACTGTGGGGTTTTTCCTCATAATCCCTATCCCCTTGCTCATACAGTCTCTTCTCCCCTGCTCTCAGCTGGACAGGAGCTTGGTCCAGTGCTCAATCATGGATCTCTGCCTCCACCTCTCTATTCATTGTTGGATGTAGGTTCTGTGATGACACTTAGGGTGGTTATTCATTTGATTATGAGGAAGTCCTGTTTAGGCACCCCCTACACTGTTGGCTGGAGATCCAGCCAGGGAAATCCTGTGAGTTCTTGGGGGTTTCCCTAGCACCCAGTCTCTTTCCAACCCATCGGCTTCCTCTATTGAGCTATCATCTCTTTCTATCTCCCTCTTTGCTCCTTTCATTCAACCCTCTCCTTTTAAGATTTGTTCCCAACTCTTCTTGGTTGCAACTGGTTATGACCCCAGTTTGCTAAGGCGATCTTCTCTTTTCTCTTCTTAGGGGAATCCCTGAATGTCTCTCTTAAGTTCCTTCTGATCCTAAGCTGTTCAGGGGTTGTGGTTTGCAGCTTGGGTATCCTTTGCTTTTTGTCTAAAATCCACTTATGAGTGAATACATCCTGTGCCTCTCTTTCTGGGCTTGTGATACTTTGCTGAGGAGGATATTCTCCAAATCCATCCATTTGCCTACAAACTTTAGGATGTCATTTTTTTTTCTTTACTACTGAGTAGTACTCCATTGTGTAGATGTATCACAGTTTGTTAATCCATTCTCCAGTTGAGGCTGTTACCAGGTTCTTGTTATTGAAAATAATGCTGCCATGAATGTAGTTGAGCCAATGCCTTTGGGGTATGAATGTGCATCCTTTGGGTATATGCCCAATAGTGGTATTACTGGATCCCTGGGGAGATGGACTCCCATTTTTCTGAGCAAATGCCATTCCAGAGTGGCTGTACAAGTTTACAGTCCCAGGAATGTTCCCCTTGCTCTGCATCCTCTCCATCACAGGCTGTTATCTGTGTTTTTGATCTTAGCCATTCTGACAGCTGTGAGATGGTATCTCAAAGTTGTTTTGATTTGCATTTCTCTGATGGCTAAAGATGTTGAGCATTTTAAAAGTACCTTTCAGCCATTTGTAATTCTGTTAAAATTCCCTTTTTAGCTCTGAACCCCATTTTTAATTGGGTTATTTATGTTTGGTGGCTCTAGTTTCTTGAGTTCTCTATATATTTTAGATATCATTCTTCTGTCAGTTAGTTGTAGGGTTAGTGGAGATCTTTTCCCATCTATACGCTGTCGCTTTGTCTTATTGACTGTGTCCTTTGCCTTACAGAAGCCTTTCTGTTTCAGGAGGCCCTACTTATTAATTACTGTTCTTAGTGTCTGTGCTACTGATGTTATATTTAGGACGTAGTCACTTGTGCCAATGCTCTGGAGGGTACTTCCTACTTTTTTTCTATCAAGTTCAGTGTAGCTGGGTTTATGTTGAGGTCTTTGATCCACTTGGATTTGAGTTTTGTGCAGGGTGATAGGTTTGGATCTATTTACATTCTTCTACATAATACCATCCCATTATGGCAATACTATTTGTTGAAAATACTATCTTTATACCATTAAATACTTTTAAATAAAGAACAGAGAAAGTATCTTTTGAACTGAGTATTGGTCTTAGAGTAACATACTAGATCCTTCTTTCTGATTCACCCACCTGTATATTCCTTCTAAAGCAATAGCAGAATGAATATGGGAAGTGTAAAGTAAGGGCCACATACTATTTATATACAGAAACTTATCAGTCTGCATGTTGTGAAGACACTACATATTCCATTGAAAGATGAAAACAGTGTTTTAAAATAAACATTGAAGACATGAGAATCCAATCACTAAAACTCAAACAAACTGCACATATACATTCAACAATAAGTAGACTCATTTGTTTTTTAAAATGGAGAATTGGAAGGAAAAGATTGGGGTGGAACGACACACACTATATGCCATATGTGAAATTCTCAAGCAATAAAGAATGGAAACATGAAAGAAAATAAAGTCTGTTTAGATCTTCCAACTTGTTATTTTCCCCATTGACACTAGGGATGTCTGATGTGGACAGAAAAGTGCAAAGAGGGGAACATGGACAAAACATGAAATGACATTTAGCATAAAAACAAGGAAACACAAAAATGCATATAGTGTTGAAGTCTCTTGCTTGGTTAAGGTTCAGATGGAACCACACACACTGAGGCACTGCTAACAGCACTGGGATGTGGCGCAACAGCAGGACAGGAAAACAGTCAGGAAATCACTTACCTTCATGTTAAAAACATGAAGATATTTAAGAACTCTAAAATAAATTGATCAGTATGGAAAAATCGCAAGGATTTCTTTCATTGCTATGTTACATTAGAAGAATAATATTAGTAAGTTTTGCCTATGCCCCATGACCTGTCTAGTCTCAGGTTCTTGGCCACATTAACAGTATCAAGTATGGATATTTCCAGTGAACTTGAAGAGGTCTGATACATTTTTTTAAGTTCCTAACTATAATTCAAAAGTAAGAAATCACCACAGGTAAACTCTTTCTAGATTTCGTATCTGAATTTTCCTACATCTTAAGCATTCTGGCATGTCACAAAAGCCAAATACTCCTTTGTCACTCACTTATAGCTTTGTTTTACCTCAGTATTCATTTAAGAATATGAGCAGTTAGCAATTCTAAGGCACTATGCTCACTTTGCCCTCAAACAAAAGTGGACTCATATCATTTCTTTTCCATGAAAGGAAGCATAATGAGGTTTTTCCTCAGTCATGAGTAAAACGTGCCACACCATTATCCTAAAGTGCTGTTTATCACTAAAATCAGCCATCACTCATAGTTGTACTAACTGAACCAAGTGACCTGGCAGAAATATAAGTGGACCAAAAATAAACTGAATAAAACCAAACATGATTGTATCATAGCTTTTAGTAAACTAAAGAGAAAACTTTGAATTAGATTTCAACCTAGTTTATTTTATCCTATTGGGGAAAAATATTGCTTCAGTATGAAGCTTTTCTTTCTATATTCATTTTCTAAGTTGAAGACATTCTTATTATTCAGCATGCAAACTCTAATATATATTTTCTTTTAATCTTATATTCATATGATATTGAATCACACTAATTTTTCTCTACTATAATAATATATGTATATATGTATGTATAAATATATATGTATATATATATAAAATAATCAATGTTAAGCTTTAACTTTTACCTATGGCTTGACAGATAATATCCTTCTATAAATTATATTTTTATTATTCTTTATCTGGCTTTTGAAAATGACCCACCAATCTAATTTCAGAATGTACCTTTTAATAAAGCTTTTACAAAGTATTTATTGGTGAATATATTTATGTGTTTCTCTGCTTATTTACAGATCTTTTTATTTAGGTAGTAACAAATCTATACAAATATTCTAAGTAGTCTGATCCATATAATCATAGCAGACAAACCATAGGCATAAGATTTGAGAGTCTGAACTATGGTCACAACACCATGCATTTGTCTGTTTCACAGAGTTGCTTTGACAGCTGTTATAGGGAAGTGATGGCCTTAGTAGTTAACATTCTGTTGCTATGAAGTTTTGCGTCTCCTATCCATGGATTCAGACTTTTGAAGCGGAATGTCTTTTTGTAGATTGTGAATATAAATCTTTAATAAAGGAGAACTTTTGACGCTTGGCAAACACCATTCCATAGATAGGAGGAGGGCGGAGTCAGACACAGATCAAGCCAGATGCCCAAAGAAGCAACATGAAAGGAATATAGATGAGCCACGGGCCATGTTGCAGGAAAGAATAATGAAAATGGGTTGAGTTAAGACAAAGGAGCTTGCTAGCAATGTGCCTAAGCCATAGGCCAAACGGCATGAACATTTCTTCGAGACTTTGGGATTGCCGGACCGGATAAACAGCAGGCTAGTCTGAACTGGGGGCTAGTCCTGTTCAGAAACCTATTGTTACAGACTTTGGGCATCTCTGTCCTCTTTGATGACGGGAGAATCACAGAACAACCTCTCCAGAAACTACTTGGAAACTGAACATCAACAAAGGTTAATCCATTTCAAAAGGTTTCAGTGAGAGCCATGACTGTAAAACAAAGCATTTTGTGGCTCAATCAGGTGGAGGCTGAAGTATTCTGATTTTTCCACCGGCCATGCTTGCTGTCAGGGACTCATAGATAATGAGCTCCTTGCTTATAGAAAAATCAAGCTAGAAGATGGATAGAAAACTTTATGAGTAGCTGGTGCTTCTCTGTGTTCACAGAGTCTCCCTTTGCGACTACAATTTAAATCACTAGGTAGAACATCTTTGTGAAACTTTATTCCTGGAGTAACACACTAAAGTTTAGTTATTGTTTACTATTAATTTAAATATTAAGCATTAATATGATTGAAAGGAACCTATAGAGAACATAATCTGACAGTAAAAAGCCTTAATAACAATTTCAGAAAAGCTACAATTGTATCTTGGTTCAAATACAATCCTACAGAATAGGAAAAAAGTAATATAAGCAGTGGCTAAGTTTGAGATGGTAGATAGACTTCTGTAAATATGAAAATATTAGCTTTATAATTCTGAAATTCTCACATTAAAGATAATAACCAGTTAGACACAAAAGTCTATATGTTTTCAGTATTATTTCTTTTTATTATGCAGAGAAGTTATACCAACAAAACTGAGAATGCCTTTCTTTTGCAAAATGTTAGGCTTAGTTGATTCATACACTATCTCTGATTGCTTTTTCCTTGAGGAAAAGAGCACATTCACCAGTCCCTGGTCAGTTCTGTCTCTTTAACTGTATGTATTACATATCCCTTTGCTCCCTTAGACTCAAGTTGAGAAAGATAGAGCCACTTCCCATTACAGGGGAGGTTTGAGACAGGAAAAACTCTACACTAAGATACATGGTGGGTGCATGGGGACTTCCAAACCATGCATGTATGCTGTGTGTCTGTGGTGATTTTTTAAAAGAAAGGCCCCCAAAGGGAGTGGCACTATTAGGAGTTTCAGCCTTGTTGGAGTAAGTGTGGCCTTGTTGGAGGAAGTATGTCACTATAGAGGCGGGCTTTAAGGTATCATATGCTCATGTTATGCCTACTGTCACAGTTCACTTCCTGTTGCCTGTGGATCAAGATATAGAACATGCTGGAGGTGTGCAGAGTGATCAGAATTATGTCTGCCTCTGTGCCACCATGTCCCATACCATGAGGATAAGGGACTAAACCTCTGACACTGTAAACTATATCAATCAAATGTTTTCCTTTATAAAAGTTACCATAGTCATTGTGTCTCTTCACAGCAATAGAAACCCTAACAAGGACAGAAGTTGGTATCAATAACTGGAATAGCCATGCTTTTGCTTGAAGAAATATGAACCATGGTGATGTGGGAATGTCTTTCTATATGCTGTGAATATCAGTCTTTAAATAAAGGAGCTGTTTTGTCCCATGACAGGCACCATAGAAAAGTAGGAGGAGAAATCAGAGCATAGGTAGGAGAAGCAGGGCAGAGTCAGGGAGACCGAGCCAGAAGCCCAAAGGAGCAACATGTAAGGAACACAGGTGAGCCACAGGCCACATGGCAGACAAATTAATGGGAATGGGTTGAGTTAAGATGTAAGAGCAAGCTATCAATGTGCCTGAGCCATAAGCCAAACAACATGAAGTTAATATAAGTGTCTGAGTCATTTCTGGGGGCTTGAGCCACAGCAGCATGTGGCTAAGGGGTCTGGGGCTGCAGGTCTGTGGGTCTGGGCCTCTGGCCACCTGGGACCAAGAAACCCCACTGCTACACCATGCGACTGTGGATTTTAAAAAAGAAGTTACATTGTAAAATATTATTTAAAATGTGTTATCTTGTTTAGGTTGCATTTGTTGAACTCTGTGAAATTGTGTTCCTCTGCTTATCTAAAACACCTGATGGTCTAATAAAGAATTGAATGGCCAATAGTGAGGCAGGAGAAAGGATAGGCAGGGCTGGCATGTTGAGAGAATAAATAGAAGAAGAAATCTGGGAGGAGAGATGAAGGAGTGAGAAAAGAAGGGTCAACCACCCAGCCACCCAGCCATCCACAGAGTAAGAGGGAAAGTAAGATTTACAGAAATAGAGAAATGTGTAAGCCCAGAGGTAAAGGATAGTGGGGTAATTTAAATTAAAGAAAGCTGGCAAGAAGCAAGCCAAGTTAAGACCAGGCATTTATAATTAAGAATCAGCTTCCATGTGATTTACTTGTAAACTGAGTGGTGGACCCCCCAAGAAAGACAAAGGGCCAAAAGAGTAAAAGAACAACACAGTTGAGTGCTTTAAATGCTGCTTAATGGACTATTATGTTAGAAATATGGAAAACAGTGATGCTCAAGGTGATTTGAACTTTGAGTGCCTGGCTCAAGAGGCTTCAGAGGAGAAGAATTTTAACATTTTGTCTACACATCATTCTAGTGATATTTGAGTAAAGAATGTGGTTGCTTTTTGTTTTTGTCTGAAAAGTTTGCCTGGGGCTAAAATGAAGAGTTTTGGATTAATTTTGTTGGTGGATGTAATTTAAAAGAGAGAGAAAGAGAAGAGAGAAAGAAAGGGGGGATATAAAATGTACAATTTGAAGAGAAAAGGAACGCCAGGAACTGGAATAGATCTATGTCTTGTATTCAAGGAAATAAACAGATGATTAAGGAATGGAATAAAGGGAGTAGAGACCTCAGGTCAAGATCCCACCCAGGTGAGTTTCCAACTTGTGAAAATGAATTTTAAAAAAGCTTAGAGCCGGATGTTGTTTGTTGTACATGCCTTTGATCCTAGCCCTCCAGAGGTTAAGGATTGTATATTACTGAGTTTGAGGCCAGCCTCGTCTACAGAGCAAGTTTCAGAGCAGCCAAGCTTAGGTAGTGAAGGAAACCATTGAAAACAGAAAACTGGTGAAGAACAAGAAACCAAGCCATGTTTCATCCTCCCTGCTTCAAGCAGCAGAACTTGGTAGCTTCAGACATGTGGTACTGGCTTTAGAGTGAGAGATAGAAGAAAGGGGATTAATGGAAATGGGCTGAGTTAAGATGTCCCAGAATTAAGACAAAGAAAAGCCATGAATAAATCTGTGAAGATGAAGCTGGAATTGCCTTAAAAAGCACAAGATGATGGAGATGTCAGAGCCATGGGACACCTGCTGAGTAGAGCTGATAAGAGGGAGTGGAAACATCCCAAGAGAAAGAAATATGTTGTAGTTAACAAAGCTAAAAAGAGTTGGAAATCGGAAGGTTGTCTTGACATCAGACATAGAGATGCAGATTTTGAAGTTTGCTCAGCTGGTTTTAATCTTTCCTTAGTACAATATTTCCTCACTGTGCTCTTTTTCCTACATGTTGGAATGGTAACATTCTTTTCTGCAGTTATATATTCAAAGTATGTGATCTTTATAAATTTGATTTTATATGGAATTACAGTTAAGAGATTGCTTGAATCTCTTTGAACTTTAAACTTTTAAGTAAGTATGAGACTGATGTAGACTCTTGGGACTGAATGAATTTTTGCATTATTTTCCATATTTTGTATTTTGAAGTTCACTTTTTGTTGCTTGCAGATCACGATGTAGAACACTCAGCTCCTTCTCCAGTACCATGTTTGCCTACATGCTGCATGTGCCACCATGATGATAATGGACAAAAGCCTCTGAAGATGTAAGCCACCCCAGTTAATATTAATTTTATGAGTTGCTAAGGTCATGGAGTCTCTTCAGAGCAGTAGATACTCTAAGATAATGCCAAATATTTCAATAGCTATGAACAAGTACTAGACAAATATTATTTTAAGTGAATCATATTTGTTATGGACTAAGTATATTTTAGAACTTTTGGTATAATGTCTAATGATTTGCAAAATAAAACTGTCTTTTATTGATAAGTGTTCTTAAGAAGACTTTGCCTAAACCCAAAATATATATTTTTTTTCTTCACAATATTCTGGCCCATCACTTACAAACATAGCACCAATGGGAGAGTACCTGCTATCTATTCCTGCTACCCTAGGGCTTACTCTTTCCTGTCACAGTAACTCTTCCAAATCTCTCTGTATTTTCCCTCCTTTATCCCCATCTCACCTTTTATAACCTTAATATTTTCACTATAACTGGACCAAAAACTTTCAGTCTCAATCATTTCACCCTAGTGATTTACTAATTCCACCCCCATGTCCCGAAATAATGGCAGGAGGAAAGGTGTCCTCTTACAATGATGCTCAAGGACCTCAGATCTCATCTTTGCCCACATCCCAGCCCCATTTTTATTTCCCAATAGCTACCATGCTTCTTATTCTTCTATTCTTAATAGGTTTCCTCAATGTTCACCATGAGTACTACTGGTTTTTCTTTTTAAAAGTAAACCCACCTCCTTTTTTGGACATCTGTCTTATAATTCTATTGGTCATAAAGTGTTTGATCCATATAAATATTTTTTCCTCAAATACCTAAAGCTATAGCTTTCAGAGTCCACCATGTTTAAATATAATATACACTGAGCAAAAATGATAAAAAACACTTTTTCTTGGGTTGAATACTCTTGAATTGGATCTTTTTTCACATAGAGACATTTCAACAAAGAGTTATTGGTCATATTTCAGAAAGGTAACTACACCACAACCAATATTAATAACTTGTTTTGGATTTAGTTGCTGTGATAAAAAAAAAAAAAAAAAAAAAAAAAAAACAAATAACAAAACACCATGACCAAAAGTAACTTGGAGATAAAAGGGTTCATTTAATGTTACAACTTGTAGTCCATGATCCAGGGATTAGGACAGGAAGTGATGCAGAGGCAATGGAGGAAGGCTGTTTGTTTACTTGCTCCTGGTAGCTTGCTGAGCCTGCCTTCTAACAGCACCCAGGCTAGGGGAGGCATCACTCTTGGTAAGCTGGGCCTTCACACATTAGATATTAATCAAGAATAATCTTGTTCACAGTACATTTTGGTGAGGGAATTTTCTCAATTAAGTTTCCCTCCTCTTAAATGAATCTAGCTTGTGTAAATTAATATAAAACTAACAAGCGTATTTATTATAACAAAAGTGTACCTTTTCTTCATATAACAAAGGCAATATACTCAAAACTATCTAAAACCCTAGGATATAGACACTCTATAATTACAGCACAAGGCTGAGAGCTTCTTATCAAACTTCCTTTGAATTTTTTCACATAAAATTAATGACATATTAATTCATGAAAAGTGATCTAGAGCTTGGTGTATAGATTTCCTGATCTTGAGAGAAGGAATGTTTTGAAATACATAAACATCTGATAAAGGCAAATCACTATCTTTTATGAAATATGAAATGTAAAAAAAAAAAATTCTCTCCTGAATAAAGTTCACAGTTCTATAATTCCTGAGATTACTATGTAGTTTACACAAGTGGCATAGTTATTTGAAAAAAATGGCAATTAATTAATCAGAAGAATCTCATTTATATTTTTCTAAATTATTTTACTCATGATGAATGATAACGAAAGCAAAAATTGGTATAATTATTAATGTTCTTGGTTTTTTATGTATTTAGGACTGATTAAGGTAATAAAGTCTGTGACTTTCTAATTAGTTGTATTTTTTTAACAGGCTAAATTTGATGAATCCTTTGTCCTGTTTACCTTTACACTGTAAAATATTTACCCAGCATACAGAGTATATACATATGAGTTTGTTTGTGGTCTTACAATGGTGTGGCTTGTTGGAATATCAAATATAAACAGAGAAAACCTTCTATACAATATGTAATAAAAATTATCAAAACAAAGCAATTGCTTGTTTCTATTAGAACATAAAATACAGTGTTTTTATTTTACACGTATTTGTGTATACTGGATTCCTCAGTTGTTAAAACTAATTTTAAATAAAGCACACTTAACTTCCTGTCTGCTAAATGTGCTAATTTCTGGGAGCCGAGACAGGTTCATCCATCTGGTTCAAGTTTCTCTTGAAACACTGATTACACTATTGGCTAATATCAGCACCATGTAGTAAGTTCTAAAGTAACACAAACTGAGCTATCCATTGCCAAGACTGGTAAGTGTTCTTCCTGTTAGCTCGCCACTAGTTTTATTTCAAAGACATGCTGTAACCTTGTAAGAATGAAATAATCTAAATAAAAGAGAAATTAGGGAAAAGATAAAAATAATTTAGTAGTCCGTTTACTGGTATCCTTTGAATGAGCCAAGTGTGTATTTGAGCTGAAAACCAGACTAATACTCTGGAAGTCAGTGGAATTGACACAGATGTGTGTTATTCTTTCTGAATAAAATATTTATTTACAATTGACTAAAGATTATAAGAGAAACTGAGGAATAACAAGAAGGCTTTATGTAACCATATTAATAATAAACAATTGGAAACAAAAATGATAAAACTTAAATATCATTTTATTGAAATATCTCATAAATGACAATGTTAAAAGCAAAGTGTGATTATATTGCTCAAATTAACAAATTTTTATCCAGTGTGTTACAATGAGGTTTCTTGGTCCCAGGCAGCCAGAGGTCCAGACTCATAGACCTGCAGTCCCAGACCCCTTAGGCACCCACCACTGCTCAGGTCCCCAGAAATGACTCAGACACTTGTATTAACTTCTTGCTGTTTGGCCTATGGCTCAGACACATTGCTAGCTAGCTCTTACATCTGAACTCAACCCATTCTCATTAACCTGTCTGCCATGTGGCCCGTGGCTCACCCGTGCTCCTTACATGTTGCTCCTTTGGGCTTCTGGCTCAGTCTGTCTGACTCCGCCCTGCTTCTCCTACCTATGCTCTGATTTCTCCTCCTACTTTTTCTATGGTGCCTGCCATGGGCCAAAACAGCTCCTTTATTTAAAGATTGATATTCACAGCATACAGAAAGGCATTCCCACATCACCAGTGTTTATACTTCTTCTTTATTTCGAATAAACAGGAAGAAAAATAAGACCTAAAATTAAAAGAAAGTCAATGGCATTTGCATAACAGTTGATAAGTCACTTTTCTCAAGCAGAAAGAAAACATTAAACTGTAATTTACAGTTTATAGCTGTACCTAATTAACATTGTCTAACTTTATTCCCTCCCGTGTCTGACATGCAGGTTTTTCTCAGAAAGTAAGCTCTAGATCAAGTAGAGTGAATAACATTGTGCTTTCTGTGAGAGAGGCATAGTACAGGTTTCCATATTCAAGAAGAATGAAAGTGTTTTATTCCTTTGATGAAGAATAGCATTTAATTTCACCTTAGGAAACAGGCTCATTTTTTCCCCTGTCTTTTGTTGCTGAGAGAGGTACTTCATCACTGCACCTACTAGTCCTTCTAAGAATGCAGCTTTCAAATGACACTCTAATGGGTACAAATGAAGTAGCGTATGTTAAATGGTGTGGGACACACTAGCAATAGACTGCCCAATCCAGCTGTGGTTCTTACAGGTGAGAGGCCTGCAGTGAAGCAGTATCCATTGCAGGGAGGGAACGATACGTCGAGACGATTTGATTCCTTCTTCCTCTTCCCCGATACCACTTACTCAGTTTGTTTAAAAGTCAATTTACTTAAGTATTTTCTGTACTGGCACATGGACATCTTCCAGCCTATGCTAATGTTCAAATAACTGAGCAGCAAAATTACCCTGGGGAGTTGGTGTCTTGTTTAACTTGGCATTGGAATGGTTGACATTCTGAATTTCCCCATTTATGACACTTTATCACTAGGAACCCATTTGGTTGTCCTCAAAATGAAAGAGAACATAATCTTAGATGACGCTGCCTGCCTGCTGGACAATGGTTCTGAATGTACTGATCACTATGTTCTTTCACAGGAATTGTTGTATCCATAGAAAGAGCCATTTATTTGGTATTAATTTGGTAGTGATTATATGAGAGATACACAAGACTCAACTATTAATCAACATAATAGGAAGGATTGTCCTTTTATGTATTCCTTTGCTTTGACTGAAATTTTGGAGCTGGTTTAAAGAAATAAGATTCAGTTATGATTGATATTGATGCCCACATTCACAATATGGGCACAGGTAACCTAACTTGGTAATTATGTTGAGCCAATTATTACCTGAAATCTGAGGGAGATGATTAAAATATTCTAAGGCAGTGATTTTCAATCTTTCTAATGCTTTGACCCTTTAATACAGTTCCTCATATTATGGTGACTCTGAACCATAAAATAATTTTCACTGATATTTCATAACTATAAATTTAGTATTATGAATCATAATTTAATATTTATGTTTTCCAACAGTTTGAGAACAATTCTAAAAGGAAATAAAATTTATATATTTCTCAAGCTCATTAGGTTTTATAAGGATCATATTTTTTATTAACTATTTTCTCAGAAAGACTTTAGGTGTTATTGAATATAAAAAAGGAATATGTCATGGTGCTATTTATATATGTAATGCTAATACCATAAGAGACAAAATTTCTTTTATAACATACAAGGATATGTACCTAATTATGCTGCATCCATTAGTGTGATCACATCTTTGAGGAGAACTGCCACTTCTTTAAAAATATAAAAATTTTAATTTGAACGTAAATTTGTCATTTCCACCTCTTGTATTTGGTTTCTTGCCCAGACTTTCCATCCTAGTGTGGCCTGGACTTTCTGGCCTAGCCTTGTGGCCTGGACTTTCAGACCCACAGTCCCAGAGTCCCACTGAAATACACAGACGCTTATATTAATTGTACTCTGAGTTACCTGGGGCCCAGCCATATAACTTGCTAGCTCTTGCTCTTAATCTAACCCATGATTCTTTTCTTGTTCAGCCATGTGGCTTGGTACCTTTCTCAGAGCAGCATCGTTGTGCTCTGCATCTGTGGCATCTGTGGTATCTCTGTGGCATCTCTGCTCTGTTCTTCCTGTTCCCAGAGTTTTCTTAGTCTGGTAGCCCCACCCACACTTCCTGTCTGCCTTCAGCCAATTAGCACTTTTATTAAACCAGTAGTGGGACAATTATTTACAATGTAACAACACAATCCCACTACAGTCACCCTCTTCTTTTTTTTCAACTCCTCTCATATTGTCTCCTTTCAACCACTTTAATGGATCTCCTTACTCTTTCTCATATTAATGCCCCCCTTTTTAACTATTGTTTCATACATGTATGTATAATCTACCAAGTCCAGTTAGATTTCCTGTATTTATATGGTTCCATAGTTGATCACTTAACACTGGATAACAACTTAACAACTAGAGTACTTATCCATGGAGAAGATTAATTCTCCCTTTCTTAGCATTTGTTGGTTGTCTGTAGTTCTTTATCTTTTATCTATGTGTGTTGACTAGTATTATATCAACTGACACAGGCTAGAGTTATCTGAAAGGAGAAAGCCTCAATTAAGAAAATGCCTCTGTAAGAACTGACTTTAAGGCATTTCTTACTTAGTGATTGATGGGGAGAAGCACAGCCCTTTGTGTGTGAGACCAGCCCTGGGCTGGTGGTCCTGAGTTCTATTAAAAAGCAGGCTGAGCAAGCAGTGAGGATCAAGTCTACAGGCAGCACCCTTCTATGGCGTTTGTATCACCTTCTACCTTCAGGTTCCTGACCTAGTGAGTTCCTGTCCTGACTTCCTTCCTTCAGTGATGGACTATAATGTGAATGTGTAAGCCAAATAAACCCTTTCCTCCATAACTTCTTTTGCTTACAGTGTTTCATCTCAGTGATAGAAAACCTAAGACACTAAGGTATTTTGACAGTATTTAGGTTTTATTTAGATAGCTATATTGTTGAAATATGAAAGTAGCATCCTTGCTATTTCTGAAATACATAATCTCACAGCAGACGTCCTGTTTCTTCAGTTGTTAAAAGTTTTCTGCCTTATTTTCCATGCATTCCCTGAGCCTCTGGTACTGAAATTGTGCTGAAGATATACCAAATGGGTGTGGACAGTCCGTGATCACTTATCCTTTGAATTTTAAACAGTTGCAGTTTTCTATGATGTTATACATCTACTGAAGAGAGAGGTTTCTCTGATGGAAGATGAGATCAACATTTAATCTGTAGCTATAAGGATAACTGTTAAGATTGCAGTTAGGCATTGTATTGTCTTATGAAAGTGGCAATTACAGGTGGTTCTCCAAGATCCATGACCTCATCAGACCATGGTGGTTATCTAGGCTTCTTTCCCTCCTCTTGAATGGGCCTTAACTTCACTTAGACACTTCGCTGTTGGTTGCCAATGAGATATGAATGCCACTACTTACCTCTTAGAGTATCTTGCAGAGTTGGTTCATAGACATTAGGGCTGAATGAGATTATTTTTTACATCCCCTGGATCTGGCAGATTCATAGCGCTTTGTGGTGCTTACTCACATTTTGAAACAGTTTATATATTGTCACAGTTGATGGAGCTGCAACTGAGTTTAAACTTACAATGAATAGTAAAAGATGTTTTCTTTTGCAGCGAAGATGAAAGAATGAGAACATTTCCACTTGAGTGATATCAGAGGAATACTTGATCAATTGGATTTATAGTTATTTTCATAATTTCATTCTAAAAAAGATTTAACAATAAAAATCTTGCTATTTACATGAAAGGAGCATAACATTATTTTTATTTTAAGAAGAGATTTATTGTTTGACAAGAGAGTCTTTGGAAATTTATTGTTCCTGTTTCCTAGTACCTACAATTTGTGTAGATTTTCAAGCATTGCCTATGATTGGACTTTTTTATGGCACCAAGTTCTCTATTGACTTACATCAGATGAACCAGCAGAATTAATATGGAGCATGCTTCATCATGTACTGTTAACCTGACATATTAGGAGCTGCATTTTAAATCACTGGTAATGTGGACAAGCAAAAAAAAAAAAAGTCAATTAAAGTTCCTTAATTTGGAATTTAACTTGACTAATTTCTTATGTTCTATTTTAGATTATTAATTTATTAGTCACTTATTCATTCATGCACACTTCTAACATGTATTTCTGAAGAATTGATGAAATCTTGTAGGTCTTATGTTAGCCATTCAAGATCTAAAAGCATGTCTGATGTTTAGAAGCTTTAGGTCCAGGGAGTACTGGAGAGACATGCCATTACTGTGTCAAAAGACCTAGGACAGCAATGAGCACATGACACATAGCCCTTGTGCTCAAAATTTAATGCAATCAGTCCATGAAAGCAGACTGCAGAGGAGATGGAGATGGTTTCAACAAGTTGGGTTGGGTGAAGAGGAAGGACTGTCAGAAAGGGAGCCACAGGTAGGATGGGAGGGAATCTGCTGTGGTAGTTCAAAGTGATCCTCCATAGAAAGGAGAATGAATGATTACAGGAAAGAGAGCATACTGAGATTGTCCTCTACTTCTGACTACACAACTTGGGGGCGTGGATGAATAACAGAGTGTTTAAAAGTGATTTTGGTTGTTATTTGGATTTTTTTGTAGGATTGGATACATCAGTCCAAAATTATTTTGACATATTTATTTATATTTCCCCAAATTATTCCAGGATTCTTCAACTCAATCATGTCTCTAAATCCTTCTAGAGTAATTAGGCTAGTTAAAATAAATCAAACTAAACAATTTTAGAAAATGATTTAATTTTGTTATCTGTTTTAAAGTGTCACAAGAAGATGGGTCATAGATGACATACAATGGTAAGGAAGCTAAGTTGATGGAGAAACTAAGTCATTTTAAAAACTGTATTCAGCTAATTATAAAAGATCAGCAGAGAAAGGACTGTTTTTTCCTCTTGAAGTCCAGACTTCAGACATGCAAAACAGTAAAGTCCTCACCATTGTGCTTCTAACTGAACGTGCTTTGAACATAAGATACATCCTGTGACATTAGGTGTTTTACTAATGATGACTTCATTTTTATTGAGACAATTTAACATTAGGATTACAAACAGCAGTTCATAAAAAATCTAAGTTTAATACATCTTACTTCAGAATTTCTTGGTTTCTTCTGGGCATATTTGACTCACTATTTGATAAATATCTTTCTCTCAATATGTTTTTCAAAACAAGAAGGTAATTGGAAAGTAGGAATCACTGGATTTATTTTTAAGCTCAATAGAAAGCCTTTGTGTGTGTGTGTGATCAAATGGTTTATTAGTAAATTATTTCTTTAATATCCTTTTTCAGTAAATTTTTTATTTAAAAAGTTTTTTCCCATATCCACCTCTCCTCTGCACCTTCCTCCCCACCCCCTGCATCCTTCCTCAGCCTCCTCCACACCACATCCCCCAATCCATTTTCCTGGAGGGCAAAGAACCCCAAGGTGAGTCAGTTCAGCCTGGCAGTCCGAGCCCCCCCCCCCACACACACACACCCGGTATCAAGGCGTGTTCCTATGTACGGAGTGGGCTCTGAAAAACCTGTTCATGCACCAGGAATAAACTAATCCTACTACGAGAGGCTCCACAAACTGCTCACACCGTTCGACTGTCATCTACTTTCGGAGGGTTTAGTTCTTTTCCAGGAAGTTTCCTCAGCTGTTATTTCAAAGTCAGTGAGCTCCCAATAGCTCCAGTGAGACATCTCTGTGGGTCTCCTCCTCACGATCCTGATTCTTTTGCTCATCTACTCTCTCCTTTCTCTCTCTTCAGCTGGACTGGGAGCTCAACCCGGTGCTTAGCTATGAATCTCTGCATCTGCCTCCGTCCGTTGCTGGATGAAGGTTCTCTTCTGGGGCTCTCCAGAGACTGTGTCCAACAGAAAGCCTTTCTAATCCTTTATCTTGAGTTTGCTTTTGCCTCCAGTGTGGACAGCCTTAGTCTCGCAGAAAATTAAAGGACACTTAACAAAATCAAAATTTAATAGGAATGTTAGCCCTCTATAGAAAACTAGCTGAAAGCGGTTGAGACAAAGTCCTAGGATACACAGGTTAAGTGAAGTTGGCAAAGGTTATGTAGAATGTAGTAGAAGTGGTGCTCTATCTTTCGATGTACTCTCCTCTTATATTATCTTTGTATAAGATAGCTATTTAAAATTGACTCCTTTCCAGGTGTACAGGAGACAGGTGGCTTGCCTTCTGTAGCTTGCTTAAGTCATAAAGCAAGATAGCAGGGATGCTGGACAAGACTGTTCTGGGGCCTGCAACAGAACTCTAACATTTCTTTGAAATAGACAGTGAGGGTTTCATATCATTAACTACTTTCCTTTAGGAATTGTCTTTTAACCTATTATCTGAGAAATAGACAAATAAGTAAATAATTTTTTTCAGCATATCTACTTTGATTCACTACCAAATGTTACAAATTTTATATTTACTTATTGGTGAAACAGAAAAAAATCCCACTTAACTCTATAGGCTTAAGGGGACCCAGTATATTTTAGGTTATACTTAATTACAAATATGCAATTTTAATTTTTACAAATAAATAATATGATATCCTGAAAGATGCATGACATTTTTCAGTACCTAACTGCAAACTGAGGCTTCTCTTACATTAGACCAAGGATTATTAAAATCCAGACCTCTGTTTTCCCAACATTCCTGTTCCTCCTTTTCCCTTTATCAAAGAAGCCTGTTTCCTGGAGCTCTGGGGAAATTATACCAACTGCATGTTGCACTGAAACAAAAGAGGTTTTCTCTGCCCTTTTGTTAATTCTAGTGGCCTAAACATGCTCATGAAGAGCTTGACTTCACTCATGTTTTTCTTCCTAAATTCTTCTAACTTAACTCTGATCTCTGATAATCCCATATGTTGCCTTGGCTTTTGCTCAGTCTATCTGCCCTGCAGGAGCACATCATTCACGTTTTAATATGATAGGTCCTCATTAAAAAAGGGGGGGGGCATTAAAAGCAAATATGATGAGATCAGATAATATAAAAATTCAAGTGAAAACATCTTGATCTAGCATAAAGAACCTCCATGAAGGAAATTCTGTGTCTCACCAGGCTGGCCTTAGAGCAGATATAAGAAATATTTTGCTCCTGATGGAAACAAAAATACTCATCTTTTGCAGGTCAATCATGCCCATTTTAACAGTCTGACTCTCTACTTTTGCTTCATAGTTTTATTATAACCATGAATATATTTGCATTTGACATTGTACTCTATGGATTTAATTATTTTTGCATAATTTCAATGTTTACATGTGGCATTTCTATCTAGCACTGGTTGCTTATGTC
Organism: Phyllotis vaccarum; assembly: GCA_033318265.1. NCBI lineage: Eukaryota > Metazoa > Chordata > Mammalia > Rodentia > Cricetidae > Phyllotis > Phyllotis vaccarum. Next base: position 54,426,929 of record JARWLC010000012.1, read on the forward strand.
TACAATTGCTTATTTATTTCTATCATTGCTGAATGTCTTAAATACTTTTTTCAACACAACACTCTTAAATCTTAGAACATCCTACAGCAGGTATTCAGTTCTGTTTATGCACTTTTGACACACAAGTCTTATTCTACAACTAACGTCTTGGAAAAAAAGGTTGTTGTCCATATCATCTAGTTTGTTCTTCAGCTTAAAATATTATGGCTACTCAAACATACTTCTAACTCTTTGTTATATGGAAATACTGCACTTCCCTCTAAAGTTAAACAAGCTCTTATGACTTGATTTAGACAATAAAATGTGGGGAAAGTGGCATATGCTATAGGCTTAAGCTTTAGAGCTACTTTATGGTTCTTTACAATCCCCTCCCTCTCCATGACAGAGGGTTATGAAGATAAGACTTCTTCCTGACTTAGGCCCTCTGCATACATTATGGTTGTGTAGCTTGGTCCTCTTGTGGCCCTTTATGAGAGCAGGGACTGTTTCTGACTCTTTGGCCTGCTTTTAGGACCCTTTTCTTCCTGCAGGTTGCCTCATCTAGCCTTAAAGAGAGGGGCTCCTAGTCTTGTTGTAACTTGATATATCATGATTGGTTGATATCCCTGGGATACCTGTCAGTTACTGAAGGGAGATGGAAGAGGAATGGAGGGGGAGAGGGAGAGGAAACTGTGGTTAGGATGTAATATATGAGAGAAGAGTAAATCAAAACATAAGCAAATAAACAAAAGCCCCTCCCTCTGAATCCACACATGACGGTAGTGCTGGGGGTCTGTGACAGACAAATACTATCAATAAAAAAAATAAATATTCCCCCAATATGCCATTGTGAATTTGAGATTATTTCTGCAGAATAATCATGCTTGATTTTATATAAATATCATACCTACAGCGACTGTCCATCTAATACGTTAGGCATGACGAGCTAACACAATTAGATCAATATCCAGGCTTATAATTAATTTTGAATTTGTCATGACTCATTAAAGCACATTTTCAAACATGCCCAAAAGAAAGTAAAGTCAGCAGAGGATTATTTGTGTTCCATTATACAGAGTAAAGCATACCGGTTTTCTTTAACTTCAATTGACCTTTGAAGCACTGAGAGAATACTGGAAAAGCCTGAAGTTGCAAACACTTGATTTCCCAATTACTGGAACATTCCTTAGGAGGCCAGTTTGGAAACATGGAAGAAGTAATAGGGAAAAGCTGGAATGAGGGGTTGTAGAAAGGAAGAATTGACAAATGGTATTAGTAAGAAAATTAAAAATAGATTTAATAAACTTGTTTTGACACTATGAGGCAGTCTGAGTTATTTGGACATATTTACATACTATGTGCAGTTAATATACAAGTTATATGCAGAAACATGCCCCAAAGTAGAAACTACCATCTAAGAGGCTACCCGATGTTTTTTAGAAGTAACTATTTTGGGAAGATGGCGAGACAAAACAACCAGTAACAACTTGGCTCTTTATGTAACTCCTTTAGAACTGTGAAGTAGCAACATCATGGCAAATTTTGTCTTTTTTAAAAGTCGTCATTCTTTTTCATGCCATTTCCAACTAAATTATTGTGTATGTGTTTATGTGTATGTGTGTGTGTGTGTGTGTGTGTGTGTGCATTTGTGTGTGTGTTGAATCTCTTTAAAGTAACGTAATACATTGAGACATGTTTTCCTTCTGCAATGAACATAAAAATCTACAAATATTTATTACTTTGTTCCAACAAGTGTTTTAAAGCAAAGTTTCTCAAACTTTGTGAAAGAGTCTTGTCAAAACACCAATGGGTGTGAGTGCTAAAATTCTGCATTTCTAACAGACTCTAAGTAGTGCTCATGATCCAGGCAACAGAACAGTTTTTAGAGGCAAGTCTGTAGTCAAATTTTTTAACTATTACTCACTTTAGCACTCTTGGAACTCACTGAATCCAGTAATGACTACACTTATCTGGGGATCCATAAAAGCAGCTTGTAGTGAGAAGCCCATCTACCATGAACTTGCCCCACTGAGCATTGCCAAGACAAAAATCTACCACTGGAACAAAAATGTATGGATCTTTGGTTATTATGAGTTTGGGACCCACTAAATTAATGGAGAATTGATGTTGCCAGCACTGATGGAGAAAAATACTTTATTTAATACAACCTGTAGTCCAACAGGGAAGTGAAAACCTCTTCGCATGCCATGTAGCTGTGTTCATTGGTTACAGATATGACCTTGGCAGTACCGTTCTCTCTGGATACAGGACCATCAGTCTAGTTATGCATATATATTCTGTACATTACAATTTCTTTGTTATTTTCAAATACAATTTTGAAAAACCCAAGGTCCTGAACCTTGGGTTGTGTTGTATTGAATGGAAACCAGTAACCGTGCTGGCAAACTGTAGAAGTCATAGAAGTTACAAATTTAATCAAATTAGTGTTAGAGAAATGATTGTTTAATAATTGCGGACTATTACTTGGATTTATCATATGACTTTGTAATATGATATATATTAGTGCCTAGAAATATATCAAAATGTTCCCACTTTTTTCCAACATTCCAAGTAAATATCATAAAGGTGTATGTGTCTTTGATGTCAAATAAAGAAATAAAAGGAATGTTAATTGTGAGATAAATTCCACATTCCTACATCACTCTCATTCTGCTGGAAGGAGAACAGATCATAAATTAATGTATAATAACACTACTCTGAAGCAAGCAAGTAAATATTAAAAAGAGTTGTACTTTTCAAAAATAAATGTAAAATAGATTTTCTATTAAACAGTAAAGAGATAGCTTCCTTCAATCTGAGATCTTGAGAATCTCTATTAGAAGCCAATATGTACACCAGAGACAAGCTAAATGGCGTGGAAGATACAGGTTCTTAATTTAAACCTGACAATTTGAATTACATTTTCAGGACTCACATGGAACAGAAAACCCACTTAGATAAATTGTTCTCTGACATACACACACCTATACATAAACAAGTATAGGTAAAAGTAGCTCATATATAAGAACATACAAAATATATAATTAAGCAATAATAAATAAATAAATATAAAAAACTTAACTGGATTTCATGGCTCCTCTGAATGCTGAAGTAGTAGTTACAAAATTATATATATATATATTTTCAGGCTCATGATGCTCCACTTCAAACCTTTTGAAAAGTAATTGATAATTGCATGAAAACTTTGAAAATCTATAGTTTACCTTGGTCATGTTCCCCATCCACTCTTCCTCTCAGATCTGCTCCCTCCCTAGCCCTCTACTTCTGGTCCCTTTTTCCCCTTTTCTTTCTTTTTTGTTTCTTTTGGAGAGACTATATTGCAACAGTTATCTTGATCCCCAGCTCTTACAATCTTTCCACCTCGTCTTTCTGGATGTCCTGAACCTTGGGCTGTGTTGTGTTGAATGGAAGCCAGCAACCGTTCTGGCAAGTTGTAGATTTCTGTGATGATCTGTGTATGCAACAATGTTTCTTTGATAAAGGTTAAGAGCTGTACTTCTTTGTGGACATAAGTGTGTATAGGATACAGTGACACAGAAGCAGTGGCATGTGCATCTCTAGGTTCCAGGGGCTCACCAGCCATGGGGAGTTGCTAATTTTATAGTGTGAGACATGAATTCCCTCCTATGGAACATGTAAGACTACTTAGGTGGCTTTGGTCACTCTGAGGCATCAGTGCAACTCAGACTTTTCAGGATATCTTGCTGTGCTTGTCATTGTTGTAAATCCGAGTCATTATAACTAGGAAAACTACTGCTTTCTTCTCTCTGTTTCAAGTTGTATGAACCCTTCTGATATCATGGGCTAGCACTCACAGAAGAAGCTTTTTGTTCAGATCTAAATCTATTCCTCCAAGTCTTGTGCCTCAAGTGTGTAACATCTTACTTTTGTTTGTGTGAGAAGCACCAAGGATCATGATCCTATGTTGTTTTGGGTCTCATGGACACTCCTGATGAACAACTCAAATGAAAGTTCCTCATGTTTAGCACTGTGTGTGTGTGTGTGTGTGTGTGTGTGTGTGTGTGTGTGTGTGTGTGTGTGTAATGATCTTGTTGTTGGGAGAATTGTCACCCCAAGTGACATAACTTCAATTAAACTATAAAAAAAATTATCCCTCATTTATCTTTTCCATTGCCCTTTATAACAACTGTCTCTTACAATTTCCACACATAGAGTGCCCCCCCCCAGTCATGATCATTTTCATTATCCTTGTGTCTGTGAGCACTCCAGGTTATGAACCAGTGACTTTTCAAAATTCTTAAATGTGTCGTCTTTTGATTAAGGAAATTTTCATTATTTTAGATACTTGTCTATTTTAATATGTGTATTTCTTCAACCTTCGCAATAGAATTTGGAGTTCTTTGAAGTCAGCCTCTTCCTTAATGTCTTTATAGCTAATTCTATGTCCTTTCCCCAAGCCTCTGTATATGGCTGAATGAAAAGCACAAAGTGAGAAAAGATGGAAGGCAGATATCTTCAGCAACTAGAAAATCATGTATTTTTCAGTTGCTGATAATATATAAAATGAATAGGTTGCTTCAGGTGAAATGTTTCTAAAGAATAGAAAGGGAACGTAAAGAAAAACGACTATGAGTGTTTGCAGAGTATGACATTTTGCAGCAGGCATGAGCATCTTTATCGTTTTCTGCTTCAGAATAATAGTTACAGAGGAACAATGGCTTCTGAAGATAGACTCCTATGACTAAATGTGCCTTTTGTGGAGCACTGCAAAGTGGCAAGCAGGCCACAGCAGCTTAAAATTTACATAAAGTGACAATGGCAGTGAGAGTCACAAGATAGTGGCTGGAAAGCAGGGAGCACAGAGGGCATGAAGCTCTTTACCCGCCATGTCTTGGCTGTTTTTCTGTTTTCATTATTCACTTTGGATACTTTTCTATACTTGTTTGAATGTTAAAATTTTTATGATGTTTACTTTGTTCTCTTTTTTAGACTTCAACAATTTTTGGTTTTGTTTTGTACAAAACTATGCTCTACTTTCATATATATATATATATATATATATAATATGCATGAGTTTGTTCTAAGTGCAAGCATGCCCGTGTGTGTGTGAGTGTGTGTGTATGTGTGTGTGTGTGAATGTATGTGAATATGTGCATATGTGTGAGAGTGTGTGAGTGTGTCTGTGTGTGTGAGTGTGTTTGTGAGAGTGTGTGTTAGTGTATGTGTGAGAGTATATGAGTGGGTCTGTGTGTGAGAGAGTATGTGTGAGTGTGTTTGTGAGAGAGTGTGTGAATGTGTATGCAAGGGTATGTGAGCGGGTGAGTATGTGAGTTTATATATGTGAGTTTGTGTGAGTGTGTGAGTATGTGTGAGTGTATGTGAAAGGGTGTGTGAGTATGTGTGAGTATATGTGTGTGTGAGACTGTGTATGTGTGAGTGTGTGAGAGTGAGTGAGGGTGTATGTGTGGTATGTGTGTGTGTAAGAAAAATGTAAGGACTAATTTTTTTAGGTTCTGAACCAAGATAACTAGGTTTAGGCACTTGCTTCTCTATTATGAGCTTGAAGGGTGTGATGTTGAAGAAATTACTTAACTTCTTGTCTCAGATTATGAATAAAATGTATTTGAAAACATACTTGGAAATGAATTAGAAATGAAAAGACAATGAATTTAACTGTCATCAGATTTTGGGGGGAAACTACATTATTTTGTAGTGGCTAAGATGTAAAAATTGAACAGGTTGCTTCAGGTGGAATGCTGAAACAATTAAGTTTTTCTAAAGAATGGAAATTGAAAGTAAAGAAAAAGAAAAACTAAGAGAAATTTATGACTGAATTGAACCTAAGGCAGAAGTTGGAACTGGCTAACATTCTAGTAGAAGAGAAATGATCCCTAGCATCAGCAACCGCTAAGAATTTAATCAAAATGAGAAGTCATGATCATCTATAAGTGTTGATCAAACAGTTATCATTAGTAAGGAATGCAATGTATTTTTATATGGTAAAGGGTGTATCAGACATTGGATCAGCACATGTGAGGAGTAAGTGAGACACAGCTACAGAGCAGCACTGCTCCTCCACATACTGTGGCAGTGAGGTGAGTTACCTCGCACTCTCTCACTGCGTCATCTATGATAAGCAGAGACAACCATAGTAGGAAAGCTTACATCAAAAATTATTATAGTGAGCAAATATTAATAAAGAAGTGTCTCTGTAGTCAACTCACAACAAGATTAGCTCAGTGACAGAAGCAAAAATTTCTCAGGACAGATAAACCTTTTTCACTAAGATATCATGGTAAGAAACAAAAGGGGTTTTAACATATTCAAAGTTGATCGAAAACAGAGACATGTGCAGAGTTTAAGAACTCTTTGGACTGATTTCCCAGGATGACGATAGTGAGTTTGGAGTTAAAGCCAGGCAATCCGCATTCTGACTGAGTTTTATGTGCTGTGATGCTGAAAGGGGAAGCGTGGGAAGGAAAGGTGTGAATAACCTACACTCTCATGGCTTTATTAAGAAACCAAGCAATGACACTTGTGCTCTTTTATAATTGAAGTACTTATTATATTATTGCCAGGACTTTTTAATCTGAATGAGATGTTTATGATTAGTTTGGTCTTTTCAGGTGTCTTTTCATGTTTTATGTTGGTGATTAATGAGTGTTTATTAATTATCCACACTAAAGCATTGGATCTGCTTTTCAATAGCCATGAAAACTTTGACAGTATTGAGCACCAAGAAAGATAAATTGGACAGATGATTGTTTGCTTTGTATTTCATTGTACAAAATGATAAAGAAAATATGAATCAAACAAAAAAGGATAAAACCTAGGGATTTCCTGACTCAAATAAACAAAAGTACTTTACAAATTACAAAATTAGACTCCCATTGAGAAAGTACAAAGGATTTGTGGAAAGCCTTGTATAGTTAGAACAAAGAGAATTTTGAAAAGATACATTTTCTATGATACAAAATTATAACATGTAGATTACATTTACGTTATACATACATTTTTATTAATGAGAATTTTATATATGACAGAAAATAATTTTATATTATTATAAGTTAAATTCTTAAACATAATTGACATGGTAGTTAAGAAAACTACAAGAGAATGGACCTGTCTTCTTTGAAAATATGAGTAAGGCTACATTTGCATCATGACGAGTATGTGTACTTGAAGGACTGATACTATTTTTTATCTTTACCTATATGTGATAAATAAAAACAATAAAGCACCCATTTATTTTTGTATCATCTGAATGAGTCTGGGTTGCATCATCTTAAGTGATGAACTGAGTGCATGTGAATGAATAGGTAAGAGGTGACCCAAGAAAGAGCTAGACCTTTATGTCCCAAATCTGTATGTGTATTGTGCCCTCTGCTGGTAGATGAACATCTGAGTCAAGAAGTGTTTATGGAAAAGGAAGAAATTATCCTTCCTATTCCACACCACACATTATAATTAATCAGGAAATTAAGCAAACATTATAAATATATCTTTGAATTCCAAATCATTATCCAGGGAATCAATATTCATTTGTAGATAAACACCTCATCAAAATATTTACAAGATTAAACTGTGATTATATCTATATTCAATAATTATGATTAACTTGAGCATACAATGGGAAAACTAAAAATAAACACCCACACTAGTCTATACTCATTTCTTGAATGGAGGTCAAACAAACGCCCAGCAAAATAACTTCAGAAAATATAGTCATCAATGCCTTTTGTCCAAGAGGAGTTCCTGTAGAATATTGGACTGGTAGTAGACACAAGGTGAACATTATGTAGCTTAAACTAAGGCTCAGGAAAAGGCTTATGTGTTCCCACCAGAAATTCATTTCTGATTCCATTTCAAAAATAGCTCAAGCCAATATTAAGGAAGTCTAATGTATTTGTGGAAAAACTGATGGCAATAAAACCATTTTTCCCCCCTCTAGGTACAGGCATGTGCGATTTGGATACATATCATCAAAGACTAGAATAATCTTCTGTGCCTTTCTTGAGGTAAAGGCTAACTTTTGTTCACTTTAAAGTAGTTATAGAAGTACAGAAACTAGAAAATGAAGAAAAGGGTTAGTCATGTACAGCATCCTAAAATGACACAGTTTATCAAAATGTCTGTCTCTCCAATAAGCAGACATTACCACTGTTTCAACTGTTCAAGAAACTTCCCGTCACCACCCCTGGCAAGGGAAACAATAAGAGAAATGTGGAGTAAAGCCATGAGAGAAAACAGCACACTATACTCCATTCTGACCACAAGTTCTTGGATGTGACTGTCAGTGACGAGAATGAACAAGACTCATGCCAGTAGAAAGAAGGCCAGAGTCAGGGAAGAGGTACCTTAGCATTAGTTAATAGAAGGCTAGCAAGTGTGAACCCCTCAGTCAGTCAATTCTCACTTTTTTCTATAGCAAAGAAACTAAGTTGATTGGGTTTTGTTGTTGCTGTTGTTTTAAAGCAGGAAGGAACAAGGAGAGGCTGTGCTTTTTCATCTTTCTGAAACCTAGGGTAGTATGGGCGATAAATGCTGTACACTATATAATGTAAGTGTGGGGTGTGTGTGTGTGTGTGTGTGTGTGTGTGTGTGTGTGTGTGTGTGTGTGTGAAAATTATAGCCAGAATCATGGTGATATACTCTTCTATATAGGCAGAAAGAATATTAATGACCAACTAGCAATGAGTCTATCAATAAATTTGGAGACACCATTTCCAGTTCTGTAAAAAGAAGGCATTACAACTAATTGTGTAGTAACTCCATGCACCTGAATATTCAGCTTTACTTCTGAAGTTTTGGGAAAAAATCCAGAAAATCTATAGAGTTGCTGAAGGGCTGTGAATAAGTAAGTCTCTCTTAAGGAAGTTCATGAAAGGAGTAGATTCTGGTTTGTTTCTGAAGATCTTTATCAAAGTTTGGCACCTAATGCATGGATGACTAGAAGCCAGATACCTATTAGAAACTTTTTCACTGACTGCACTTCTTTTGAGTTAACAAAGCCCGGAGCAGGAGTTTGAAAGAGAGGGAGAACAGGGTTGGGGGGATTAGGGTGGGGTGTGACTGGCATGGGAAGTGACAGCTAGAAACAGGAGGGTTGGCATGTCTCTTGAGACTAACAAAGTTCTCTCCATATGCACTGCTGCAATTCTGAAGAACTCTGATAAGTTTCAGAGGAAAGATATACACAAAATAAAACAATGGCGTCATTCTGTTTGTAATGAATGTTAACTAAACAATGTGGCCACATTATGTGAGCAGGGCCCATAAGGTAAGAAAATACAAATAAAAAGATAAAGGAATATTAATGACAAATTAGTTTGTGTGATATTCTTTGTCAAGCTTAGAGCTTTGGCACTAACTCCATAGCAACTTAGGGCTTGGAAAATATTCATGGTGCAGTTGGGTAAAGCAGACAGGAGATGGAAGGTGTGTTTAAGGTGGATGAGCTAGAAACTGGCTCTTTCTGTAAGCAGAAAAAAAAATGATTACTAGGATGATATATGGAACACAAGCAAAATAGATAGAAAAATACCCAGAAAGGCATGAATAGAAATGTTAAGCAAAGTAGATCAGGAGGATTTGCTTGCTGGCTTTTTGTGGAGCTGTGTAGAAGACCAGTGGCTTTGAGTTGCAGGAATACAGAAGAAACAGGATGCTGGCCAAGGAGGAACACAATATGTGCACACATGACTTTGGACGCATCATTGTCTGAGATGCAAGAAAAATGTCTTTTCAAGTATGCCTATGAGATGTCACATTTGAGAGAAAGAAAGACAGAGGTAAAAGAAATTAATAAGAACTCACAAAGACTGAATGGTATCGATGGAAGGTATTTGAATTATTGGACATAGTGAATTTAAGTTTGGTAGAATTGACAGTTTTATTTGGTTTTGGCAGCAATCAGTAGATAATCCAATTGAACAATGAAATAAATTATAGCCAAAATATTAAATACATTTTTCAGCAAAACAGATTTTATGAGCAGTCTGATTTCTCCATCTAGCTAAATATCTCAATACACCATAAACACTCAGGTATAGTAGTTAGCACTAGGCAGCAACATGGAACTGACATGAGGCAAATAGAAGGTGCAGAATTATTGTTTCTACCAAAATTAGAATCCATAGAAGGCCGTGTATGAGTTCTATAATTAACTAATGCTGTTATAATTAAATGTCTTGTAGAATGACAATAGCAGACCGAGTAGACCGAGTAGGGGTAAAGAGAGAGGACATTTCAGAAACAGGCAGACTGAGTTGGGTGTTTAAGGACTAAAATAAGAGGAGAATCTGGAATATAGGAGACACTTGGAAAAGAGGCTGATGCATAAAGCCAGTACGGTGTTCATCATTTGATGAACAGTGATGATCAAAACATGGAGGAGAAGTTGGGTTTGAGAGGAGTAGGCTCAGATGACCGGCACTGACGTAACTGAGTCAACATGGAGAGCATTAAGCAGATACAGATCTATGTCCGACCGTGGGATCTGGGTGAAGAGATACCATGGCAGGGAGAGCTTGGCCATCAGCATTACACCCAAAGAGCATCAGAACTTAATCCCGGCATGAGTAAGAAGACACTATGGAGGAATGGTCGGTGACAACTATTTACCCACTCAATGTAGACACCGTGGAAGATGAAGTTGAACCCAACACCAGAAAGTTTCTGACTTTAGATAAAACAGATTTTTCAAGTAAATGTTTATTTTATTGCCTTTAAAGTTTAAAGTGAGAAAAAATTAACCTTTTTTATGAGCTGGATGAGTGCTGACTTGTTTTAATTATTTTATATTTTACTACAATATAAATAAACCTAAATCACATTGTTGCTCCCACTGGTTTTCACACAGAACATTAATCTTGATTTTAATAATTTTTTCCAGTGCCAGATGCTTAATATCTGCTTTCTGTCACCCTTCCTTCTATTAAAATTCTTGGAATATTTTTGTAGTAGTGGTTACCTTTGTTAAAACGTGTTTGATGCAGTTGAAGGTAGCAACAGAAACAATTAAGATTTTAAAAAACTAAATTACCCGTAAAAGCATTGGTTGAGCATAAATGCTAGCCATAGGCTTGCTGTTTTTATTGCATTGTAAAATGAAATTATCTGGACTCAATTTTAGATGTTGATATCATCATTTGATTAAGATTATGTGTTTAATATATCTCTTTTCTTTAAATTGACATGGGCTCGTGCACACGTGTAGTAGTTACGCTTGTCAACTCCATTGAATTAAGGAATGCTTAGGGCATTAGTAGAGTTCAGAGTGAGAGCATTTCCAGGGAAGATTGAAGGAGGGAAAGGGACGTTAAGAATTTGGGTGACGCCATGCTACTGTCTAGAATTCTGAACTGAATAAAATAGGCAGGAGGAGAAAGTAATCAAAGAATTGACAGTGCCCCTTCGGTACTTCCCTACGCACAAAGCTTCTGCTGCCATTGCCCTCCCAACCATACTGGGAAAGTGTTCTCAGACATCATCTTTTTCTTTTTACCATAAAGTAAGTAAAAGTAAAACATAATTTTTAACGATTATTGAATGTTGTCCATCACTGTGCACCCCCTTGATCAGATATCTCCCAGGTAGATCATAGCACGTACATCACACACTCTTATTTTTATCAGACCAGGTTCATGGAGTCCAACAATAACATGAGAGAAGGTTACCGTCTAAGAAAGCATTTTCTTGAAGAATACATAGGTATAGAGTTACCACTATGCTCTGTGCAGATAAAAGCACAAAAGGACGGTGGTAAGCAGCAGGGCTGAGAGCTTTGCCCTCCATGCTTGCACATGTACCTGTAGCTCACAGCCACTCCGATTGCAGGTGGTTACATTGCACTTTTCAACTCCATTCCCTGAGAAGCTGAATAGTAGCTCTCGATTGAACAAGGGCGTAATATGTTTTCATTGTTCGTCATATTACTTCATTCTTAGACACGCATGGAATATTTGCCAAATACCAATTGGCACTCATTGCTAAATAATATAATTATTCCAGGAAGCTAGCTAATCATTAAGGTATTTTTTGATTAGCTTCAATGAAAGTATTTATTGATTTTTAAAATGGCATATGTGTTTTGTTTTACAAACACCACATAGGAGTTAAATTACTAAATGATGTCTGCCATATAAAGGAAGACAGATAGCTGTTAAATTTGATGCCTGGATTCTGGCTTACTGTTCTGAATACGTTTGTGTCAAACGAGGGGAAGATAATGCTGAGTACATTATCTTTTTTTCAGATTAGTTTTATTCAAAGTAAATCTTTGCTTCTTATGTAGTGTGTTGGGAAACTATTTCAAATTGCACATAGGAGATTAACAATGATATTTAAAGCAAAGGAATGGGGTTTAGATTTTAATGCTGAGTCCTCTTGCTGTAAACAACATTTGAAGTGAACAAGCCAAAGAACAAAGAAGAATCAAGGGAAATCTTCTCCCTCCTCACTAATATCAACTGTGATGGACAAACTTCTTGACCTATCACATGCAAGAGTGACAGGAAGCTTGTGACATTTCTTTTACTCAACTTATTTATATGAAACTTACGAGGTTTTCATGGACTGGGTCCCACTGTCCGCAATTCATATGTTGAAACCCTAGCTTCCAGTGTCAGAGCATTAGGAAACAGGGCTTTCAGGAAGGTTGGGATTTAAATAAGTTCAAGGAAGAGGCCACATCGGGTAGGAGGAAATGTCAGATATTTTTTTGCATGTACACAGAAAGGTGGCCACATGAGGATGTAGCTCTACAAGAAGTTGTGGATAAGCATCTCTGCTCCGACAGCTAAGCTGTCTGTAAAGTCTACCACAGCGCTCTACCACATTTCCACATGACAAATCTGATGCCTTGTGTTATGGATGCTCTGTGTTAAGTAATAAATAACTTCTACTTTGAAAAGTAATTAGGTAAAGAAGATTCAGAATAGATAAATGTTTTACAAATGAAACAAAATTTTATTTGAATATTTTTCCATCTTTCATTCTGACTTTTGATTCCTCTATGGGTCAGAAAAAAAAGGTTAAAAAAAAGATTACCTTCTTTTTTTTCTTTCTTTAGTTCCATATGCCTTCTTCTGTTTCTGAACAATTTTTGCTCTTTCCCTGAGTTTGGCTAGTTCTCGTGTGCAGTCAGAGCTCACACTTCCTCCTCTCCACAGTCTCCCTTATGATTCTAATGTGAGTACCTCTCTTATCAAGCTGTACCTATATAGTAGCAATTAATTACATATATAATTAAAGTGCTAAATCCACTTTTTTCTACATATGTACTCTAATGCTTGTTTTCAGAAATAATCCTTTGTGATTTTGTTGTTTTAGATATATATTTGTGTTTTCTGACATCATGTTTTACTGTTTCTCTTTAGCTCCCTTTTTCAATTTTCTTTTTAATTCTCTCACCTTCCACACCTACTTTAGGGCTAACTAAATTGTTTTCTTGGATTTCTATTTTCCTTGTGTTGCTCTGAACTTATGAACTATTACTTTGTTGATTAGACATTTGGCACATTTGCTAGTGTAAATTTAATTAATCTCTTCTTTCACTTATCAGCAAGCTTCCTGGAATATTCATTTCATAATCATTGAGAACTGGGTTGTATTCATTTCATCTTACATGTTAGTTCCAGTAGCTATTCTTATGATCACTATTTATTGCTGCCATTACATCATACAAAGTTCTATATGAGACTTATTATACTTATGAAATCAGAGGATACTTGTTTTCAAGTATATTCTATAACTGTAGAATATTTTAACCACTAATTATTAACCATAAATGTTAATAAATATTGGCATTTCCTTCATCCCTTTTCCAGAATTTCATGTGTATTCTTGTTCATCTTTTCTTTCCTTGTTCAAGCCCTCCTTCCCTCCTTCCCTCCATCCCCCTCTCATTTGTTTTGAAATAAGGCCTCACTGTGTGGGAAATTATGTTGTTACATTGTAAATAATTGTCCCACCCACTGGTTTAATAAAATGCGCTGATTGGTCAAAGGCAGGCTGGAAGTATGGGCGGGGCTACCAGACTAAGAAAACTCTGAGAACAGGAAGCACAGAGCAGAAAGCCAGAGAGAAGCCAGAAGAAGCAGAGGACAACCATGGCTGAACAGGATGAGTCATGGGTTAGATGAAAGGTAGAGAGCTAGCAAGTTATATTCCTGGGCCTTAGACTGATCAGCCTAAAACTAATTGTAAGCATCTGTGTGTTTCTGTGGGTCTGTGGGTCTGTGGCCTAAACCTTGAGGCTAGGCCCAAAAGTCAGGGCCAGAAACATCTTACTACATCACTAAGTAGACCTTAATGGGCTGGAATTCATTATATAGACCAGGCTGTCCACAGACTCAAAGATATTTACCTGCCTCTGCTTCTTGAGTGATGGGTTATCAGGCCTGTTCTACCTCATCCAGTTTATTAGCCTTTTATTACCTGCAATCAAATAACATCCTTATACTTATTTCCTTATTCTGCTCTCTGAAAATTATCTTTTCTATTCTATCTCACATTATTAGTTTATTATTTTCTAAATACGTTTATCCTCATTTTAATATTTCTGGCAAATCTTCCATCTAAATGATCCTATTATTTTTTAAAAAAATCATAATCTCTGGAAAAAAATGAAGAAGAGAAACTACTATAGATTTTAGAGATTGAGAACTTCTAAAACTCAGCACATCAGTATTAACAAGGCTTCAGGTGGTGGTGGCTCAATAATGCAGGAGGAAAGAATCCTGTTGTGTGCTGCACAAGCTCATCACTGACCTTACAAACAACCAGACAGGCAAGGTGCAAGCTAACATGGTAGATGCTGCTACATTGTTTCTAAGACATTTCATGCATAAACAAATAGAAAGTGTTACCTAATATGTATCCAGGAAATAAAATTGGAATGTAGCATGAACAAAAGGTGGTCTCTCCCTTGTAGGCAAGAGAGAAAGTGGTCTAGGTGTTTCTTTAAATCCAGATGTTATTATCCAAGGACACAGGATATAAAACAATATTTAAATTTCTGATGTACCATGACTCATGACAGTAGCAATAATGCCAACAAAATTACAGCCTTATTTTAGGTGTAACCAACAACTTGTGAATGTGCAAAGAAAAATGCATTGCCACAAACTGTTTTATATTTCAGCAGAGTTGGAATTCAGGATGAAACTTCTTTCCCAGACAGATCATATTCCTACCCTGTTTCCATTAATGATATGAATCAAAATGAAGCAGTTGGTCATTACTTCCACAGATGGCCCAGAAACACAAGAATATAATTAATAGACTTGTATCTCATTAGACATGTTGTTAAAAAAGTAAATATTGGATATTCCTGTCATAAAAGTATAAATGACTTGGCTTGGAAGTTATGTTAACTTGTTTTATATCTTTGCCATTTTGCAAGGCACATGCATTGATTTGTAAAGTTCAGTCATACACTGAGAATTTTCTTTTAAGAGAGATAATAATAAAATGCTGTTATTGAAATAAAAACAGTACAGAATTAATTTGATTGATGTAAGTAAATCACTACTAATTCATTATACATCTTATTGCTTCACACAAGTATAGAAACAGAAATTTTGGTGGCTTCTGAGGGGAGTATGACATATTTTCATGAGGTTTCCCAATTGAAACAGAACAATATCAAGGAGCAAAGTAAATATGCATAAATAATGCTAGCCACAGGAAAAATCATATGCTGAGCACACAAATTTTAAAAGGTTTTCAATCAGTCTGAAATTAATAATGGGCAGGGATTTGTTCATGTAGGCAAAAGATAAAGAAGTTTTGATTTGGTTTTGCCAATATCCATAGGTAAATGCTTCTAGTATTTATTTTTCATGAAATAAATTCAATAGACCGTGGCAACTCAACTAAACAAATATTGATAATTTTTTTTTTTGCTGGGTCCTCCCAGATTGCAGCTCTGATGAGTTGCTTTTGAAATCATTTACTCATCCCTGATGAAAGCCATGGAAAATTCTTTTCTCCTCTAGCTTCCAAATATATAGAGTTAGAGGTCTTCATACAAGTGATAAAAATATTAAGTACCTTTAATGAGCAGTAAAACTCATGATCAAGCATGTGATTTTATATATAAAATAAGTTTTAGTAAAATGTGATGCCATGGTTTTTTATGAGAAATATACCATGTGTGGTCCAAGAGAGTATTTGAAAAATTGAAATACTGAGAAAGGAAAAAATAATAACATATTGCATAGTTCAGTGGTTTGATAGTCACTCAGTGTGGTGATCTGCTTTTTTGGCTAACATCTATGCCATGCTTTATTTCTTCAAGATAGCCATTCTCCAGGTAGACAGTTCCTTCTCCTTCTTCTGCTATTCTGTGTTTTCAGTGTTAGAATCAATTCTTCAAAAAGGCACTGCTTAGTTTTTGCTCCTTGTTTGAATTTCAAATGCATGTTTTAGACATGAAGCATAGTACACTCCTCAAGAGGTACAGACCTTACCAAACTGCTTCAAAGTGGGACAAGCCTGCTTGTACTCATTTATTTGTTTCTTCTTCTTCCTCCTCCTCTTCCTCCTCCTCCTCTTCCTCCTCCTCTTCCCCCCTAAGAATTTTTATATTTATTTTACATACCAACCATAGATCCCCCTCCAATTGCTCCTCCAGCTCCATTCTAGTCCTCCTCCCCAATCCCCCCCATTTCCTCCTCCTCATGGAGAGACAGTAATGTACATTCAGCCAAGGCAGAAACAAATCTACGCCTATTCCCGAAGACTATAAAAGATGTTTCTCCACAGGTAATGGGCTCCAAAAAGCCAGCTCATGCATTAGGGATAGATTCTGATCCTACTGCTAAGGACCCCTTAAAAAGACCAAGCTATACAACTGTTTTCTATATATAGAGGTCCTAGTTTGGTCCCATGCAGGCTCCACAGCTAAAATTCATGATCACATTAGCTTGGTTCATGTTTCTGTAGATTTCCCCTCATGTTCTTGACCCACCTTGCTCATATACTTCCTCTTCCTTCTCTTCAGCTGGAATGCTGGAGTTCAGTCTTGTTCTTGGCTGTGGATCTCCATATCTCCTTCCACTAGTTACTGGATTAAGGCTCTATAGTCACAGTTAGGAATGCCAACATGTAGAAGATTGCAAATAGATCCATATCTATTGCCATGAACAAAATTCAAGTTTAAAACCTCAACATAAATCCAGTTACACTGAACCTGACAGAAGAGAAAGTAGGAAGGAACCTTGAATGCATCGGCACAGGAGACAACTTCTTAAATATCACACCAGTAGCACAGACACTGAGAGCAACAGTTAATAAATGGGAACCCCTGAAACTGAGAAGCTTCTGTAAAGCAAAGGACACAGTAAGACAAAACAGAAGCCTACAGAATGGGTAAAGAGCTTTACTAACACCACATCTAACAGAGGGCTGATCTAAAAATATATATAAAGAACTCAAAAAACTAGAGATAAAAATAGCGAACAATCCAATTTAAAAATGGGCTGCAAAGCTACACAGAGAATTCTCAACAGAAGAATCTCAAATGGTTGAAAGACATTTAAGGAACTGCTAAGCATACTTAGTCATCAGGAAAATGCAAATCAAAATGACTCTGAGATACCATCTTACACATGTCAGAAAGGCTAAGATGAAAAACACTGATGAGAGCTTATGTTGGAGAAAATGTGGAGTAAGGGGAACACTCCTTCACTGCTAGTGGGAGTGCAAACTTGTACAGCCACTTTGGAAATCAGTATGGCAAGTTCTCAGAAAACTGGGAATCACTCTACCTCATGAACCAATGGTACCACTCAGGCATGTATCCTAAGGTTTCTCAATCCTATCACAAGGACACGTTCTCAGCTATGTTCATAGCAGCATTTATTTGTATCCATTATCAAACAGTTATTTTCTTGTACACTGAAAGTTTTGTCACCACTGTTCCTACCCATACTTTCTCCCATGCTGTAGCTCCCATTTTTTCTCTGCTTCTTCAGGAGACCCCTTTTCTGCAAGCATGAAGGTGCACATTTCTTTTGCTTTTTACCACTTTTGTGTTCTTATTTTGCCTGCATGTATGTCTTCCACCACTTGTATACCTGCTGTCCATGGACACCAAAAGAGAGCATGTGATCTCTCAGAACAGGGGTTAAAGACATTTGTGAGCCACCATGTGGGTGCTGAAATTAAACCCAGTTCTCTGGAAGAGCAGCTGGGGCCCTTAGCTGCAGAGACATCTCTTTAGTGGTAGAGACCCTTGTTTTCATATTCATTTCATGCTATATTTATTTACATATACAAAATAGTATTAATTGTTTGTCCATTGTATTTTAAACATAGGGATGTTGTGGTAGAATATCTAAATGTGGTTCATGGTGTTTTTCTTTTAGTGAGAAATTCAGAAAAGTCAAATCATTTTGATTGTTAGATAGCATGATTGGAGGGATGAAAAATATATAATACTGATATCTAGCCAAGTCTAGGAAAATTCAGAAGGATTCCTGTTGGATACTGAAGTAGAAACATAAATAGAAATTAATGTATAATTCCCGTATGACAGAAATGATGAATTAGAAAAATTCATCTAGCAACATCTGAAACCATGTGCTTAGTTTTTTTCTTATTTATGTACAATGTATAAAGAGTATCTGTGCTTAATCAGCGGTATGTAGGGGTTTTTAAAAATGCTATTGGGTGCACTTAAATTATACACAGAAGCAATGTATAAAAATGCAGTGAATTTGGGCACAGTCTGTTAAAATACAAAGTTTGAGGAGGTGAAGCATGTCCTAATGTGAAAGCAAAGCTTTGTTCAGAGCTCACGGGACAATTTTTATAAAGATAAGAAGAGAATTATGAAGATAAATTTTGATAGAGCAATCTCAAAGGAAGAAATAAAGAAGAAAATGTTTTCATTTTAAAAGCCCATTTTTTCAAGGGTAGTGTATCAGTAATTGTCTATGGAATACAATGAGCTTGAAAATAACTGCATAAGCATTAATCATTTCTAATTATCTTCAAGGAGAAAGGAGTTACAATAAAATCTATGCTAGCTGTAGAGAAAGTACAAATTTGGTGAGGAACAAAATCTTTGTTAGGACCTACTGTGGTTAGTCTCTTTATTAATGGAAGTGTGGTAACAACTCCTTGTCATTTTAATTATAATTGTATATAATTATTACTATCTCACATCTCTTTATACATATATTTAATATCTATATATCTTCTTTCATGAGAGATTTTTAAATATTTAAAAATGTTGTGCATGATATTGATGTTCTACCCAATAATTCTCTGTCTAAAATATTAATCGCAATGTCCAATGGCAGAGTTTATTTTGAGACATAACCTGACAATGTATTTTAAAATTAAAAATTCTACCTATTGTATTATCTAGACATTCTACCCTCAGATGTTTATCAAGAAGAAACTAAAGAAACTAAAACACAGACTTGCTCAGAAATATTCTTAAAATGTATTTGTAATGTTTCCAACCTGAAAACAGCCCATGTATCATTATCAGTTTTTCTGATCAATAAATGGTGGCACAACCACATAATACAATATTATATATCTATAAAAGAAATAGTTATCATAGGCACCAACAGAGGAAGTATCAAAATAATCATGCCAAGTGTAAAAAGGCAGATTATATTCAAATAAATGCAAACTAATACATAGTAATGTAGGAAAATTTTATAATGAAGCACAAAATGATTAGGGATGAATTAATGTTTGCTAATGCTTTATGGTGGTATTTTATGGTTATAGTAATGAATCAAAAGTTGTTTATATGTAAGTTATCTTCACTGGTTCTTTAATACAGTTAATAAGTACTGTTTCTGCCTTATAGCTCCATGGATACAGATAACAACACTAAAAATTTAATATTTTCCTTCTATGTCACAAATAAATCACCTTTTCAAACTCAAAAGAAGGGCCTGGAGAAATTTCTCAGTGGTTAAGAGCACTTGCTGCTCTTGTAGGGGACACAAGTTCAATTCCCAGCACCCACATGACAGCTTACAACTATCTCTTGTTTTTTGGAATCTGATGTCTTCTCTGACTTTCATGGGTATCAGGCACACACATGATATACATTTATACAAGGGAAAGACTTGTACACATACAATAAAATAGATAAATATAAAAATTAGATTTAGAACCTCAATGCAGATGATTCTCAAGAATTTGTCTGATATTTCACTACCTAGGTGACATGACTCTGAATACTATTCATGGTCCTTACGAATGTGATGCCAAGTCGCCAATGTGTACTCTTTGATAGCAAACCCCTGCAAGCTTTGCAGTGTTAGCTCCTGCAGAAAGTGCCTTTTCTCCAGGGTCTAAGGACATGTTCAGTAAACAACCTTAAATGCACTTTCTTTTTCTTTTAAAAGATTTATTTTTCCATGAGTTTGGAAAAAGTCAGCTCTTTCCTTACTATATTTGGTCTTTTAAAGATATTTTCCCAGAAATAAGATTTAGCTGAATTTAAGTATTTGAAACCCTGAAAAACACCTTCTCGCCCACAGCTTCTGAAATGCTTGGCCACTTCCTGTTTCCTTCAGGCCACTGAGGTACTTGTATGTGCCTATAAATGAACCCATATGTCCACTCTGTTCACTTTAGCATCTATTGAAAGCCTAGCCCCTCTAAACTAAGTTTGTCTTTCTTCTCTAGAGACAGAGTCTCCTGTGTCTGAGGATGGACTTCGATGTGTTTTGTAGCAAAGTCTTGGTCATCTAATTCCTTAGAGTTGGTTTAACAAGTATGCTCTTCTATGCCTGGCCTGAAACCATCTTGAAAACATTTGTACCTTTTAATTTTGTTTTTGGTCACAATTTAGAAATATCCAATATTTAATGTTCAGCTTTATATTGTGAGCTAGGATGTATTTAATACACAAGTGAAGAAAATTATAATTCTGAATAAATTTTTCATTAAAACTACTTATAATTTGAAGATAAAGAAAAAATTCTAGTACTGAGAGATCAAAGTATGAAGACTGGAAGAGAGGAAATTATGCCCCCCTTTTCTACCTACCTCAGTGCCAACATCAAGGGGGGGGGCATCTGCAGTGGAAATACAGATGTTTTTGAGTCTACACAGTCATTGTGGAAGGCTACATGACCCTGAGAGATAAGCCAGACTATGGTTTGGTTCCATGTCCTATATAGCCAGAAATTAAAAAATAAAGTTAGGATGGATATGTTTTCCATTTGATTTAAACTAGATTTCTGTCATAACTTAATTACCTGCCTTTGAACTTTATACAATCCTAGGTGTTCTTCACCAGGGTAGGACACTCATTACACATTGTCATCTAACAGCTTCTTACTGAAAACTCATTGTTGTCTTTTAGCAGGGACTACTCTCTACCAACTTGGCTCCAACCCTGAATAGGGTATTAAATTTCTCTCTTATACCCTGCCAGTGCCCAGCAGCTGAAGAGTGTAAACTGATGAGGCAGAGGAATCCAGTAATATGACTTTTGTTTTATGCCTCTACCAACATCCCCACACTACATTTATTGATTCGCCACTTCTTGCATATTTGTAGCTTCCATTTTTATCTATTGAGTATATGTATTCAGAATTAATTAGTCACATGGTAATTTCTGATTTAACTTTAAGGAATTGTTGAACATGTGTGGCAGAGTATGTGGTATGTGTGAGTGTGTGTGTGTGTGTGTGTGTGTGTGTGTGTGTGTGTGTATTAGAAGTTTTCATATAATTGCTGGAAATGTGTGTTGACACTCTCCCACCCACCCCCAGTTTACTAGTACCTTAGTATATTCCATTTTGGTGTCAGTTAACCTGATGAGCACTGGGTATCATCTCAGTTACATAGTTCATTTCTTTAGGCCACCTATTGATTCCTTTATTTTTCTGCTTGATATTTAATTTGTTAAAACAGGCTAATTAGGATACCCATCACTCAGCATCTGTCCCTTCTCTGTGTAGGAAACATTCAAGATCCTCTCCAGTAACTGTTCTTACATAGACTTTGTTCATTCCACTCTACTCCAGAACTTAGAACAAATCCATTCTAGTCAATTGTGCGTCTGCATCCTAATCAGTTCCCCTCTGTCACTCTTTCTTCTGCTTCACTTCTAAGCACCTGAAATGACCATATTCTATTTCTGAGAGTGACTTTTCTAGCTTCCAAGCCTGACTGAGAATTATAATAGCTGCCTTTCTTTGCATGCTTTGTTTCCTTGAATATAACATTGTTTAGCCTCATGCCCATTGCAACAAATAACATGATTTCATTTTCCTTACCCACTTATTCACAGATGGACAGGTTGATTCCATATTTTAATGTTGTCAACAGTTCCATGGTAAGCCTGGAAGTGTTTATATATCCATAGAATGATTGCTGAATTACACGGTTATTCTATTTTTGAGCATAGCTCATGTATTTGTTTGGATAAAGGTGGCTATACAAATTATATCTCTACCAACACTAAACAAGGGTTCTTTTTTTTTTCCTTTACACCCTCTTTTATATACTTCATCTTTTTGACAATGACTATTCTTTTAAAAAAAATAACAGTTTTTCATTTATTTTACATATCTCCTCCCAGTTCCCCCACTTCCCAGCTACCCCCTTCCCTTTTCACTTCTCCTCTGTCTCCATTCAGGAAGGGGCAGGTCACCCATGGGTTTGAGTAAAGCATGACACATCAAATTGAGGCAGGAACAAGCTTCTCTCTTTTCCTCAGGGCTCAGTAAGTTAATCCAGCATGGGTAACATGATCTCATAAACTAGCAAAGTGCAAGGCACAGGTACTGATCTAACTTCTAGGAGCCTTACCAAGAGACTGAACTACACAACTGTCACACACATGTAGAATGCCTAGATTGGTCCCATGGAGGCTCCCTAACTGTTGGTTCAGAGTCCATGAGCTCTCCTGAGCTCACATCAGCTGTCTCTGTGGATTCCTTCATCATGACCCTCCTGGCTCTAACAATCCCTTCTCCTGTTCTTCAGCAAAACTCCGGGAGCTCTCAGCTCAGTGCTTGACAGTGGATCTTGCATCTGCTTCCATCAGCTACTGGACAGAGAATCTTTGATGACAATTAGGGTAGTCACTAATTAGATTACAGTAGATGGCCAGATCAGGCACTGTTGCATTGAGGTTTCTTGGTCCCGGGTGGCTAGAGGCCCAGACCCACAGACCTGCCGCACCAGACTCTTAGCCACCTGCCCCACCGCTCAGGCCCCCATAAATGACTCTGACACTTATATTAACTTTATTCTGTTTGGCCTATGGCTCAGGCACAATGCTAGCTAGCTCTTAAATCTTAAATCAACCCATTTCTATTAATCTGTCTGCCACGTGGCCCGTGGCTCACCTGTGTTCCTTACATGTTGCTCCTTGGGTGACTTGCTTGATCTGTCTGACTCCGCCCTGCTTCTCCTACCTATGCTCTGATTTCTCCTCTTACTTCTTCTATGGTGCCTGTCATGGCCCAAAACAGCTCCTTTATTTAAAGATTGATATTCACAGCATACAGAAGGGCATTCTCACATCAAGGCACCTTCTTCAGTATTGCTAGGAGTCTTAGCTGGGGCTATCCTTTTTCAATTTCCAGGGATTTCCCTGGTGCTAGATTCTTTCTAATCCCAAAATGTTCCCCATCAGTCCTCTCTTTTGCTACTTTCTCTCTCCATCCTGCTTCCAATTTGCTTTCTGCACCTAGCCTGCTCAACCCACTCCCTCAAGTTCCCCTCCAGGATCTCTCCTATTTTCTCTTCCTGGGGAAATCCACGCATCCCTCTTTAGGCCCTCCTTGATATCTAGCCTTGCTGGGGCTGTAGATAGTAGGTTGGTTATTCTATACTTTACTCCTAATTATGAGTGAGTACAATGGCTTTTTAACATCTAATAAGATTATCATGTGTTTTTTTTCTCTCAGTTTGTCTATATGGTGAGTTATATTGACAAAATTTTGTATGGATCATCCCTGCACCTCTGTGATGAAGCCTACTTGATCAGGTGGATGATTTTTTTTTATGTGTTCCTAGATTTGGTTTATCAACATTTTATTGAGTATTTTTGCATCAATGTTCATGAGGGAAATTATCTATAATTTTCTTTATTTGTTGCATCTTTGTGTGATTTGGATATCAGAGTAAATCATAAAAAATTATCAATGCCCCTTTTGTTTCTATTGTGTGGAAAAATTTGAAGAATATTGGAATTAGTTCTTCTTTGAAATTCTGGTAGAATTCTGTGTTGAGAAAATGGACTCCTTATGGTTCTGATTTGCATTTACCTGGCTAGTGATATCATTTAGTTTTCAGATACTTGTTGGCAATTCATAAATTTTTCAAAAGGTTTTTATTCAGATCCTTCATTCATTTTTAACCAGATGACTTCTCTGTAGGGAGATTATGTTGTTTCATTGTAAATAATTGTCCCACCCACTGGTTTAATAAAAAAAGCACTGATTGGCCGAAGGCAGACAGGAAGTGTGTGTGTGTGTGGGGGGGGGGGGTACCAGACTAAGAAAACTCTGGGAACCGGAAGAACAGAACAGAATGCCAGAGAGAAGCTAGAAGAAACAGAGGACAACTATGCTGCTCTGAGAAAAGGTACTGAGCTGCATGGCTGAACAGGATAAGAATCATGGGTTAGAACTAAGGGTAAAGAGTTAGCAAGTTATATGCCTGGGCCTTAGGCCGACCAGTCTAAAACTATTGTAAACATCTGTGTCTCTGTGGGTCTGTGGGTCTGCGGCCCTAAATCTTGAGGCTAGACCCAAAAGTCTGGGCCAGAAACCTCATACTATTGTGTTATATGTGTTCCTTATAGTTTTTTAATTTTTTTAAATAAAATGAATAGTTTAAAAATACTTTCTACAGTTTTACATGGTGATTATTTACTTCGATGATGGCTTTCCTAAATATATAGAAGCTTTGTGAATTTTAAAATTATGTGTATGTATCATGTATGTTTGTGGGCAAATGCATGTGAATGTGAGTCCAAAGGCATTGGATCCCTTGGAGCTGGAGTTATGGAAAATTGTGAGCTGCTTGAGCTGGTGCTAGTACACCCAGGTCTTGAAGAGCAGCATGTGTTCTGAAAGGCTGAACCATTTCTCTGTGCCCCACAGAAGCTTTTCTTGATTTTTTCATTTGTTGCCTGTGATTTTGAGTCATAACCAACACATTTTTCTACATGGCTACTCCTTTTCAATAGTTTACAAATCTTGTCTCTCGAGTCAATGAATAATTATGCTCCCTTGTGGGTATCAGGGATGTTTTCCTCATTTTTTTTTGTGTGTGTGTTCTTTGTATTCCTTTGTTGACATCTCTGCATCTAGTGTAGCATTACAATTTCATGGAGCTTCTCCCCTGGCAAAGCTTTTGTCCTTTGGACAAAGTATTATGTCGAGTTGCTTCTTCTACGATAATCTTGTCAGCATCTGTGTCTTAGGTTACAAGTGTTTATAAGCTCACTGATGTGGTGTACTTTTGCTTAGGATGAGGTTTCAGGTTGTACACAGGTGGTACCCACAGGTATTGTGGGTTGATATCTGTGGGATGGGCTTTGCAGTGAGCAGGATCACATTTTTACTATATGTCAAAGCAAGGTCAAAGCTATAGAGACATTGCAGACTCTCTGGCAGCACGTGGACTGTCTAGGAGAACATAACATTTATTGGCTCATTATTATGTTAGCTACACATAGCACGCTGGCTTGCTGTGAAGTAAGAAAAGGGAATTCAAAAATAGCCATCACAAAGAAACTCAGCAAGATATGGTAATACAGATAACTAACTCAAATGAATCAGGAAAAATATGATTCAAATGAGAAATTCAGCAAAAAACTAGTTATATAAAGAAGAATCAAGTAGAACTTAATTATTAAAAACTTGGTCACCTACTTATTATATTTATAGAGTGACTTTGGAAAAGTAAATTGAAATGGAAATCCCTGGACTCAGAAGGAAGGTAAGAGGATGGGCATGTGAGTTAGCCTACTGTACAACACTTTCCAAGGGATAATCTGATGCCTGGTTGTTTGTTAGGTCAAGAAGATGGCTACATACATGCAGTGCCAGGTATGTGTCATCTGTGTGCCCTGAGGCACAAAGCCCAACATAGATGTAACCTATTTGTTGGGACTTGGCTCTGAGGAACCAGATTTCTGGCTTTGTATCCACCCATGTAAAATGGTAAAATCATAGGAGAATCTTGGCAACACAGTAAGATACCTGTAACTACTAGTCCCCATAGCAGGCTGTACCGTATTTTTATTCTTGATTTCTAGGTGGGCTCAAGCTGCAGTAGTTTATCTTGCATTGTGGGTTCATATTAAGAAGCACTACAGATGTATGAACTCTGGGAAAAGATCCAAACTAAGTTTCAGACTTATCATGGCTGTGGGAGTCTCTTATGCCCTGCTCCAGGTCACTTTTCCTTTAACAATAACATATGTATGCTTTGAGCAGAGCCGAATTGATGAGACAT
Organism: Phyllotis vaccarum; assembly: GCA_033318265.1. Classification (NCBI taxonomy): domain Eukaryota; kingdom Metazoa; phylum Chordata; class Mammalia; order Rodentia; family Cricetidae; genus Phyllotis; species Phyllotis vaccarum. Next base: position 54,453,359 of record JARWLC010000012.1, read on the forward strand.
GCTTTTCTGACTTCTTCACTCACAAGAATTGGAGTAAAGTTGTCTGTTGTACCTTTTGTGGTGGACAATAATAGTCAGTAAAAAGAACAATAGCATCATAATGGGAGGGTCACTGTTAAATAGCATTTGTATTGAAAAGAGAACATAAAAGGCTCAGATATATTAATCATGGAGTTTTAGTAAAGTGCCAGAATTAGAGCCTGATTTGTTATCATCTCCTGAAGCTAGTCATAAGACTGAGCAGGAAATGCGACTCTGAACTTGGTTATAAAAGTATAAAAGTATCAAACTTATTTAATACAACTTTGTTATGTCAATTATGTCTTTGATAGGGAACAATGAGGGATCCTGGGCTGAGATGCAGTTGAAAGCCTAGAGTCTCTTGAGTCTCTGAGTGCTCCTGTAAAGCGGTTTGTTCCTAGGTTGGAAAGACATCACTGATTTAAAGGCCATTCAGAGACTTCTGATGATAATTGAAACCTCTGAGCACCATCTCCACATATGCTCTCATGCCCAACAGAGCCATAAGTGCCATTAAATCTCTGAATTAACTTGATCAAGAAGGGCAGGAATTAGACACCTAAGAAATTTTAAGATACAATAGAGTACTAGGAAAATCAGCCCTTGGCATCTCAGTTATATAGGGAACTTTTGTAATGTAAATTATAAACTTATATTTTGTCCTTTAATAGAATTTTGTTTCACTATCGACTTTAAAGTATTTTGGTTTTCACTCATAGATAAAATAAACATCCAATTCAATTTTAAACTCATCTAAAAATAAATTATGTCTATATCACAGTTATGTCATATTTTATATATCTTAAATATATATCAGTGCCCTTTAGCATAAATTGCTTTATTCAAATAGAATTGAATTACAGAAAATGTCATTTAATTTCTGAATTCATTTTTTCAATATTCTGTTATTGTTTTAATAACATAGAAAATTTAATTATACCAAATTTGAAATTTGAGTTTGTAATTGATCCATGGTTATAAAACCATGAAGTTCTTTTTTCTTCAGTGAGAAGATATCATATTTATTTTCAAGAAGAAAACTGAAGATAATGAACATTTAATGAAATCTTCACAAACTACCTGAGAAAGAAATAACTGCATATGTGTAATTTGATTCAAAAGTTATTTCTCTCAAAAGTGTAGCATTTTGCCTTTAATATACTTCTACAAGGCTGTGCCAGTGTACCCACGGTCATACGACAGTTCAGAATCAAACCCTCACTCCACACATCACTACCCACGTCTGTCCTTATCGTCTGCTGCATGGGGATGCTCTACTGCTTTTGCTTGCTGCACATGATGATGCTCCCAGCCCTTTGCTCTCCAGTTCAAAACAGCATGTGTGTGCACAGCTACAGATCTGCTTCTCCTTACACACAAAACTGAAAGCCTTAATTTAGGAAGAAAAGGAAAATGGAGAAAAAGAAGAGAGAGAAGAACAGAAATCTTTTATTTTTTCTTATTTATTTATTTTATCTCATAGCAGTTTTATTATTTTTCTTTTTTTTTCTTCTTTTTTAAATGTCATTTTTATCTAGGTATCTGCCTCCTCCCCTTCCCTTCTCTCCTCCCAATCCCTCCCAGTCATCCTTCAGCCTCTCCCTCTCCATACACCCATCCTCTCCCCCAAAAGGGCAAGAAGTCCAAGGTGGGTCAGCTCAGCGTGGCACACCCACTCCACTCTAATGTTTATGTTTTTTCTTCCTTTTCTGACCAAAGAATTTCTTCCAACGTACTTGGAGACACCTCATCCAAGGGAAGCCTTTTTGTTCCCAGTACTTTATGGGATGGTGTTCTTCTATCCCTTTAGCAGTAAATGTTCAGGTTTAATTTGAAAGTCATATCTACATGCACATTGAAAGCAAAAAGTCATTTCCTGAGACAGACAATATCTCTAATAATGGTTTTTTCACTATGTTTGTTCATAAATACAGTGAATATATATATGAATATATATTCATAAAACTATGAACGGACATAGTACTTATTTTGGTGGTATTTAAGGAAAAACGGGGTTTTTATATAAGAACATATTCTAATAAATCCAATATTGCTTTGTGTTAACAATCACAAAGACACTACTACAAGGTTTTCTTATTTCATAAGGCAGAATTCTAATGAGATAAATAAAAGATATTTAGGTAGATATTCTCCTTTAGATAGAGAAAAATATGATTATTTAAACATACTTTATCATTTTAATGGAAAAATGAACTTTTACTGTGTTCAAAACATAAAGACCTCTCTTATTATAGTCAGAAATAGTCTGTGACTGACTGTACTGCAGTATGGGTAAAACCAAATGCTCCTAGCAAAGAGCAGCAGATTTTGCATCAAAAGCAGTAAGATGTTCTCTTCCTACTGCAGATATTCTGTAGGAAGGATTACAGATGTTAAGAGCTGTTGCTTGGGGACAAATTCTCTATGTCAATCACTATGTTAGTATACATCTTATTTCTCAAGCAAGCCTGAAAGATAGTTATCATTCACTTCAAATATGAGGGCTGACACACCTTGGGACTTTCTTGCCCTTTTTGGGGAGGGGAGGGGGAATGGAGATGTGGGTGTGGCTGAACGCTGACTGTGAGGGATTGGGAGGAAGGAAGGAAGGGGGAGCAGGGGGATATATGGATAAAAACAGACTTTTTTAAAAATAAAAATTAATAAAATGAAGAAGAAAAAAATAAGAGCAGGATGGAAAAAACCTAGGTAACCTTCTTTATCTTAAGTTACTTGCATTGAAGTTTGCAAAAGTGTAAAAACTTATTCTCTTCTAATGGTGTTGCTTGGGCAAGAGTTATAAACATTTTCATCTTAATTGAAATGGTTTTAATTGTTTATTATATTTGCTGCTAATCTTACATTCATGTCAGAGGGAGTGTTTATTGTGTGCTTGGCACTCCTTATAAATGTTCTTAAGATGAAGAAGACAGACAATTGCTTTTTTTTATAAGCTTTTAAGAACTGAAATGTATTTCAACATCAGCTTATGTCCTTCAGGCAAGTAATTCTTCACTTGCAAAGCTATGTCTCAATCCAATATACACTCGGATTGTGACATTGCCAACAGTTAAGATCTACCCAAGAACTTCAAAGGGAGTTAAAGTTAAGGTAGGTCATTGTAACCTGTGTGTAGTGTTTTAGAGATGGTTATCTATTTGTGATTGGCTGTCTACCAACATGCACACAATAGATACAGCCCTGAAACATACAAAGAAACACAAAATTCATGTTGCCTACAGGAAAATATATGAGCCTGGAGGCAAAGACATGAAAGCAAATGGGCAATTATTATAAAAAAGGAAAGTACGGGTGTGGCTTTGTGTGTGTGTGTGTGTGTGTGTGTGTGTGTGTGTGTGTGTGTGTGTGTGTGTGTGTGTGTGTAGCAAGGTATAATCAAAGTACAATTAATATGAAAATATCATAACCACATCATTACTTTGTAAAACTAATATATAATAATGAATAGATGGAATTAAAATTGATAAAAATATACATAGAAATGAGAAAATATAACCTCATTTAGCTCTGTCTTCTGAGTGTGAAGGGACAAAACCATACCCAGATTCCTTGGCTTAAAATAAGACTTTGTTGCTGTGTGTTGTGGTTCTCTGGGTTGACTAATCCCATGTGAGTATTTGTCTCATGAGATCTCCGCGCAGTTATCACAGATGGAAGCAGAAGCTGTGTCCCCATCTGTCTTAACTGATTTGGACATCTCAGGGCATCTCATTCACGCTCCTAGAGCTCTACTGTAGCTCATTCAGAAACCAGAACATGATAGCTTTGTGACCTGGCTAAGTCTCCGAGTATGTTTGTGTTCCAAAAGTAAACATTCTAAGACACACAGACAGATGTACTGAGACCACTTAAAGCTTCTCTGACAGTCTCTGCAGCTTCTCTCCAGCAGGACACTCAATATAGAGAAGATTCAAGAATGAAAGGGTGAGATTCCCACCTTTTAAAGCAGTGGCAACTAATGCAGTTGTTTCTAATCTACAAAATTAAATAATAATCTATGAAATAAAATTCCCTCAGAGATTTGTTTGAAAAATCATTACCTTGAGGAATTATCTTGCTATTTAGACCTATTTCACATAAATAACTTTTGTTGGTATGTATTAATAAGATTATAAATAATTATTGAATTCTTAGTAACATAAACAATATTTGAAACATTTGCAATCTCTTTATATCAGCAGAAAGTAAAACACTAAGACATAAAATAGTAAGAACAAACTACAAAGTGATTACAAAGAGCTCCTGTTAGGGTTCTGCTGCTGCTGTTGATCTGTATAAGAATTCATCAAAGACACTGGGATATGTGTCTCTCTCAGTTCCATCATTCACTTCACATGAAACTCAGTGATATATATTCTGCTATTGTTTGCACAGTTATGTAACTGCAATTCTATTTTTACAATTGTGAGGAAATGAAAAGTTAGATTGATTGCCCCAAGTCGAAACACTTAAAAGAAATTGCTGAAAGCAATTAATTATTCTAGAAATAAACCACAACACTAAGCCTGAATCCAGATAGTTCTGCTATGAACAAAGTTTGTGTCAGAGGCTCCCCTGTGTAGTAATAACAGGACTAGTGAAATTCTGCTTTGTGTTTGTAAAGATATTGACCTTTTATATCTATACACACTCCTTTGATTTATTTCTAAATTTGCTCTCTGTTAATTTTATATATGTGTTGTCATAGTTAAGGTTTTATGAAGAGACATCATGACCATGACAAGTCTTATAAAAGAAAATGTTTAATTGGATTTGGCATATGGTTCCGAGATTTAGCCCATTATCCTCATGGTAGAAAACATAGAAGCATGCAGACATAAATGGTGCTCGAGAAGGAGCTGAGAATTCTACATCTGGATCAGCGAACAGTAGGAAGAGATCCGGCTTGCACTTCTGAGTCCTCAAAGCCCACTCCCTAGTGGCACACTTCCTCCAACAAAGATACACCTCCTAATAATGCTACTCCCTATGGATCAATTCAAACACATGAGTCTGTGGAGGCCAATCTATTCACATCAGCATGTGTATATACTGCATTCAACCATACAGACCTCTTATTACCTGCCCTTACTCTCTCCCACTCCTGATCAGCTTTTTGCTCTTCTCAAAAAGTTCTCCTCTGACATTCATGAGTGTGTGTGTGTGTGTGTGTGTGTGTGTGTGTGTGTGTGTGTGTGTGTCTATGTGTGTGTCTGATCCTCTAATCCTAACTGAGTTTAGTTATGGTTGCCTGCATGACAGCAGATGAAGTGTTATTTACTACACTATTGACATCTAAATTTGTCTGCCTTGAAGACACATCTAAGTAATACACAGACTAATAGGCAGATTGCATTTGTTTATTTAGGAATGTATATTATGCATGCACACATACACACAGCAGGACACACACATATAGCAATGCAAAAAGAGGTCATGAATTTAAAAGAGAGCAGGAAGGCATTGGTTAGATGGTTTGGAAAGAGGAAGATAGTTCCATTATGTAATTATCTATAAGACTACAGAAGAAAATGTGTTCTCCTCCCCCTGAAACCATTAACTGCCACAAGCTCACTAGCAACTGCACTCCCCAGGATGAGGGAAAGGGATGTACACAGCCTTATGCAAGTGTCGTGTAGGTACCCATGGCTACTGCAGTTTCATGAGTGTAACGATCATGCTATGTCCAGATGAAGTATCTCCCAGTGCCCTTCCACCCTCTGTGGCTCTTCAGTTCTCTCTGCCCTGCTTCCATAGATCTTCTTGTAACTAATGGACACAATGACCTCTAATTGGTTGTTTTAGTGTTATTTTGCACAAATTTTAGAAAAAAAAAATACTTAGAATAATAAGATAGAGAAAATTCAATAACCAAGGTTCCCATTTTGGGAAGGAGTTATTTACATCCTAAGCTTTTTATATGTTTATTTTAAATAAAACAAATTAATTGCATTGACATGGCAAATCCTCATTTTCTGACATATCACAAACATACTGACACATTATCAGAACATTTTAAAATTTAAAATGTTTATATTTATATTTAAAAATCTTTGTATTAAAGAACATTTAAAACATATGTAAAATAGTACAATAAATTCCTTGTGTCTGTTTTGCAAGTCAACATGATGAAGGTCCCTATTGTAAAAATTCTCATGTCTCTTCACTCCAATTTTTTTATCACTTCATCTAAATGCTGTCGACATTTGGACATTTTTCAGTTTCATGACAGATTTTGTTTATGTAAAAGGTCTAGTTGCAGGGGAACGTTGTAAGCATGTTCCTGTCTGTAATTGCCTCAGTGTTGTGTCATAGCGTGTAGAGAGAACACAGTCAGAACTCTCATGGGAACATCAGTGCACTTCCTACACTTAGCTTTCAGCAAGACTCACTAATATGGGGTGGGATGGGGGCATACGTATCCTCTAATCATCAGGAAGAGAAAATCCAATGTCACGGTCAAATGCAATGAACAAGTAAAACTGTGTTTAAAACCAACAAAACACAGCAGCTCAGCATCCTCGAGATTCAAGTCTCAGCATTTATGGAGCTCATCTTTGCTCAAGTGGATTTCTATCAAGTTGATTTATGCTCTTGTCTAAGCAATGAAGCTGGTAAAAAAATGCCTGCCTTCCAAATGCTGCCTCGGAAGCTTCCCTTCAATTTTCCTATTAGTACTTTGGGAAACAAAACTACTAGGGGAAAAATCAGAAAAAAAGTCCAGGACTATTTATGAGATAAATGAATGTCTCAGAGCTACTTGTAAGCAAGGGCACCTGGTTTTGTAACTGTAGGCAAATAAGTCAACAATCCCATTCGAAAATACATTTCTGCAAGGTTTATAGCTAAGCTGATTCAGTTCCCCTGGACCTGGATCTAACTTTAAGAAATGCTGACTTTAAATCATACATGCCAATTCCCAGGCTATAGGGAAGGATATTTCACTCTGTATCATCTGTATGCTCTACACATTAGTTATTTTCTTGCATAAATTTCATTTATTCAATAATTAAAATAGCAAATTAAGAGCTATTTTTTGTTATTTTACTTTGCACTTAATTCACATTCTCTCCCAGCAGTGTACTCAGTTTGAGGGTTTGGAGACCTTGCTCCATATATGCACTAGCACTGCTTGGCTTCTATGATTCTTATTTTTAAAAAAATAGTATTTTTTCATTCACTGAAGGCCTACTGTGTGGTAAGCAAGTTACACATATTATACCATATTTCTTCTGCCAGCTCCGGGAGGTAATTTGAGTGTGTTTTGATGAACTCAGGTCAGAAAGCTCAAGAGAACAGCCTGGCAGCTGCCCAGTTTTGAGAGATTACAATGAGTCTCCATTCTTAAATGTTTTTAGAAGATATCAGACAAACACTTATCTCTACTAACACTCATGCCCTGATAGCCCTGATGCCATGGTTTTAGTTGACTAACCTGAGGGGAAACTCTTATCATTCAACTAAAGTATACTAAATTGTGCTTTTTACAGACACACAAAATTGAATATATGAGAGCCCTTAATTTACTGTATAGCACAACATAAAAGGTTATTTCTTTAATCCCTAATGCACTTCAATGATACAATATTACCACTGGCTCAGGGGAGCTCTTACCTATAAATTCTGTTAATCATTTGCATGATTTCAAATTACGTGAAACTGACACAACTTTATGACATTTTAGAGGACACTATTCCAGAGATTAGAATCCTCAGCAAACATATTGTCAGTTATTAAAGATGTTTGAGAAAGGGGTATGAAACCTACTAATTTATAAGGTTCTTATATAATTTGTTTTAAGGTGGTTATCAGGGTGGCTGAGCATGGAAATATTCTTGCTATCCCGCTGAATGACCTGAGTATGATATCAAAACCCACAGTGTGGGAAAAAGAGAACTGACTATGGCAGGTTTTCATCTTATCTCCATATGTGTGCATACATACATGTGTGTGCACATGCACACATATACATGCGCACACACGCGCGTGCGCACACACACAAATAGCCTTGAAGACAAATACACCCAAGTAACATACATACTAAGTAGGTTGCATTAATTTATTTAGGAATACACACACACACACACACACACACACACACACACACACAGCACAACACACACATGTAGCAATTAATGAAAAAAGAGTTAATGAATTTGAAAAAGAGCAAGAAGGCATTGGTTAGATGGTTCAGAAAGGAGATAGTTCCTTTATGTAATTCTATTATTTTCTGAAAAATTAAAAGAAAAAATGCAGCATTTCTCTTGCTGAAATTTTCTTCTGCTGCTGATACTTCTCGTGGCTTTTAAGGTATCAAAAACCTTTCATTTCTCTGTGTTGGAAGTTGCTGCTGATTTTTGAGTTGTATTTTGATTAACGATCCTCTCAGCCTTTATGGTCAGTATGGAGAAGTTCCCTGTCAGTTGAAATGGCTCCTATAGACTGAATTTATTCAAGCCTAGGAGGTGTGCCTCAATAGTGTGGAAGTTGTTTATCATGGATAGGGCCCTGAGTTACATCCCCAGCATCACACACACACACACACACACACACACACGCACGCACACATATACCATACAGAACTAATACATGTAGGAGGACCTGGGCAGGTGAGTAGTTGTGCCTAAGTGTTCTAAAGGCAGACAAGGGTAGACTGGAGGAGGACACTGGTACCCTAATGCTTACTCCTTGCAACGAGTGTAGCAAACATTTACTTAGGAATTTCAGGAGTTTTCCTCCTATATGTCTATTCTTACTGTGTCAGCGAGGGAAATTGGCAGTTAAATAACAAAGAAATTATAATGTAATTCAAGCAGTGACCAAAATATATTTCTGTTTTTTAATGTGTTCTTCTCTCATACATTACATCCCATCTGCAGCTTCCCCTCCTTCCAATATTGCCATTTTCCACCTCCTCTCTCCCCTAGAACCACTCTTCAGTTTTCCTTCAGAAAAGAGCAGGCCTTTCCGAGTATTAATCCAAAGTGGTGTCAAACAACAATAAGACTAGGCACAAACCCTCATATCAAGGTTGGGTGAAACAACTCAGTAGAAGGAAAAGGACCCTAAGCATAGACAAAAGAGTCAGAGATACCCATTTCCCAATGGATATGAGTTCCCGCAATAAAATGATGCTACATAACTATAACATATTTGTAGAGGTTCTAGCTCAGACCCATGCAGGCTCCATAATTGTCACTTCAGTCTCTGTAAATCCATATAAGCCAGGCTTGGTTAATCCTATGGCCCAGATTTTCAATATGTCCCTGATCCTTGGCTTCTACAATCCTTCTTTGCCCTCTCCTGGCTCTGCCTAATGTATGGCTGTGGGTCTCTGCAACTGCTCTTATGGACGCCCACGACTGATACTGCCTGGATGGCCAAGAACCAAGGCTGGATAGCCAAGAGACTTAAGATAGAACCAAACATAACTGGCAAAAAAGAAGTCTAGCCCGTTAGTTATCAGAGGCCTCATTCAGCAAAATAGATGTTTCTCATGAGTGTCCTTTAGGGGGTAGTCTTGTTTATTGCTAAAAAGAATTCACAATTATTCATTCACCTTTTAGTTCACCATAATTTGCAAAGGAAGATGCAACGACATAACAGAGTTGCCTTGAAAACAGTAATTTATTTGCTGAAAGTGCTGGAGACTAGACATAGAGCTCAGTGTGGCCGCCACTGGCTTCTGCTGAAGCTTAGCTGCTTGTGTGAGGCAGTGGTCCCCCCCCCACCCCAACTCCCATATGCATCCGTGCATTTTCTCAGTGTTCCCACATAACTGTTTTCCGTGCATACCCACATTTCTTGTTCTTAGATGGATATGGGGGGCAAGATTAGGGCCTATCTCAATGACATCAAGTTTAATCAGTACCTTTAAAAGGCCATATCTTTAAATGTAGTCACATTCTGAGTGGGTATCATCACTTCAATGCATAAATTTTTGATGAAAACTCATAACAGCAAACATTGCCTTTGTTCACCCAATCTGCCTTCCACTAACAAACTGTCTGATGATAAGAATCATGCCACATTGTGTTTTACATGTCTAGCACTTTTGACTCAGACATGTACATAATTCCCTAAAAGAAACAAACCAAGTCTAACATTCTGGGACCATTAGCAGGATTGGAGCTCCTCATGACACATTCATCCGGGAATGTTGGATGAGTAAAGTACTTACCTACAACTAAATTGCTCTTCTATGGGATTCCAGCAGCAGCCCTGTGTGCAAGGATCGACAAAAAGCACCTTTCTATTTGAAGATATAAGGTAGGGAAAAAATGATAGAATATATAAGGATAAATGTATTTTGTGATGGATAGTCATTTACTATATTTTTGTTTCTATATCACATGATACAATTTTAATGGCTTCACAGAACTCATAGCCAACATAGAAAACACAACAAAGCCATTAGAAATCCTTAGGCATAAAAAATGGAAAAATATATAATAGAGGAAGCTGTCAACAATGACCACTGGGATTCACACACACAAAATTCTCTAGTAGTTTGACAAAGAGGTGTCTGTGGTGATTTCGTAACTAGAGGTCAGTATTTTCTGAGGAGACTAGGTTAGGGTCAGGTTTGTGTGTAAAATGAATACATTGATACTGTATGAGTTATAAATGCCAGGATAGGAAAATCAGTGCTGATGAAACTTTTTAAGAAGCATTTGGAAAATACAAATGCTGTCACTGAACACAGCTTCTGTCCTAGTGACTAACCTATTGTCTTTAAGAATGTTCTTTCAAGTCCACAAAACTGTAACAAACATTTTAAAGGTGTGTTGACTACCCATCATAAACACAATTGTTTTCACTGAATAAACAAATAGTTATAACAAAAATATTATAAAATTTATAGAAAGTTATCCTTCTGTTTATCTGGAATAGGAGTAAAGCTTGATAACAGCTCACAAACTATTAGGCAATGGTTTGCTTTTCTGCTAGATATTAAGAGATGAAAGGGAATGGGAAGAGGAAGGAGAAGTTTTAAGATAAGTTAGTGTAAGAAGCATAGTATTCTAAGTTTATAGGAAAAACTCCGTTAACTTAAAAACTTGGTCACTGCCTAGTACTCTATGCCATATTATCCTACACATGTTCCCAGTGTTGCTTAATTTTTTTTTTTATCTTTTTTGCTCTAGGTGTTGTTTCCAATTCTTCATAGTCTAAATGACAGTTTGTATTGTCTTCATCAGAAAAAATCAACCCACACTTTGGATAAATGTCCTGGAAAATACGTGTCTATCAGTTGATGTTGGCTGTACTTCTTTTTACTTTGGCTTGGCATGGTTAAATTTCTTGAGTGTTTATCTTAGGAGATATATGTGTTAGCACAGAAGCAAATTGCAGGGACAGAGTGTTCTGCACTAACTTCAACTTGACATTGTTTAATAAGAGGTTATTTTGATGACTGAATAGTTTAAGAAGTGAGCCTTGGGACTCAGTTCTTGGTATGTTCATTTATGATAATTTTTTCAAATCTTGTCATAAATGGTAGTATTTTAAATTTAACATTTTCTTGGAGGTGAATTGGAGACTAATTCAGTATATATTCTACATACTCTTATCGCACCTCCTCACAAGAAGTTAGACTCTCTTTTCTTTGAGTACCATCACTTGTATCACTTCTTATGCTTGAATCCATACCCATTCTTCATGATATGTGTTTTCAAGCTTCTGCACTCTTGTATTTTAATTTAGGGTCACCCAACATGATCTTCCATAAGGATGTGTCAGTATCTGGACAGATTTTGCCTTTGGGAAATACCGGCTCAACGTTGGCGGACAAGGACAGGAAGAACCAAGGTATTTCTCCATAGCTCTCTTCATCACAGGCAACATCAGTCTGAACGTATGTCTCTTCTAAAATCCAGCTCTCACCTGTCAGGCCAGCTGGGCTTTGTCCAGATAGGCCAAGTACCTGAATTTCAATCACTCCGTCTCTATTTTATCAGCCTAAAGATTGAAATACCTTCTACTATTTTCAAACTTGGAATAACTTATCTTCCTCCTTTTGGAAACCAATGTGACTTATATTTCAAATGTTTCAAGTGGATTATCTTTTCATAGAAGTGGACAGATTGTAACAGATGTGATCCTTTTCCTCTTTAAAAAAACACTATGATCATTGATAAAATCTTATACTTCTTACTATCTCATGACCTCTGTTACTGTCATCATACAAAGTAGTGAGATACAGGAATTGCTGTCTAAAGAGCTCAGACTATTGTGTTGCAAATGCAAAGAAGAATAAGCTTGATTACAAATAGCAGGAAGCAGTAGAAGGGATAAACAGGACAGCCTGTTATAACAGCAAGGAAGCAATGACAGAAAGGCTGGCCACTCTCTATGACCTAAGTGCAGAATGATAAGTGGCTGTATAACACCTTAGCATCATCTGCTAGTCCAGTAGTGACCCTTGTACGCTCAAATCTATGTCATATCCATCTAAATCAGTGTGGGAGGACATTATTTCACATTAATCATAACATATTCTAGGTGGTTCTTCCCACTTTCTTATTGAAGATTCGAGGCATCAAAATAAAATCTATGAGTGATGGGATATGATAAAGATATGCATGTAAGGTGATATTCTTAATTAAAACAGGGAATAAAAGTGGCGTTAGGGAATGACATCCACTAATCTCCTTCCAATCAGATTTTGTGATGTGCAAAATCAGCTGCAGGTCTTCCAAGTGGCTATATCCTTAAAAGCAATAACACTTTGTATGTAGAAATTATTCAAACTTCAAAGTGCTCTGATTTCCTCATCTCTATTAGGAAAATCTGTTAAAACACAGGCTCAATACTATTTTTTCTCATAAATTTCTATCTCTCATTCTTTAGATGAGATTCTAGGAAGGGCTCCAATTCTCCAAATTGTAAATGCTTTGTAGCCTAAAGTTTCTTTCCTGGCCTAACCCCAAGGTCTGGACCTGCCCACAGCTACTTAGTCCCAAATAATCACATAAAGGCTTATACTAATTACAAACTGTTTAGCTTATGGCTCAGGCTCATTACCAAGCAGCTCTTACAACTTTTACTATTTCTATTAATCTATGTGTTACCACATGGCTCCATGGCTTCACCTGTGTTCCATTACATCTTGCTTTTTTGAGCAGCAGCTTGTAGCTTCTCTTTGATTTTGCCCATCTTCATCTTTTATCTGTGCTTGGATTTCCCACCCCCTTCTAAATCAAAATAGCCTCTTTATTAGCAAATCAGAGCAAAGTATATTCACAGTTTACAGAAGACATCCCACATCAGTTTAGACATGTGACTCCCAAGGTGCTATTCAAGGAGTCCTAATCTCATATGACAGGAACATACTACCTCTTATCTGGGGGTCTGGAGTAGCCCTGCAATTATGATTGTCAGAGTGAGTTATTTCCCAAGAAGTTTAAACATTTCGCATTCAGATCCCAATTCTAAACTTTTTGTATGCAGGGGCCAGAGCTCATTCCTTGCAAGCCCATTCAATAATAAAGGGCAATTTATAACCTTCTAAAGCATGTCAGGAAACATGGTAGAATATAAAGTATATCTTTTCCTAGAAGTTTATTTCATGGAGCTTAGATTATTTTTAAATAAAAATCCTGTGTAGCTTTTACTTATTACAATTTTCTCTAAACATCTTCACATATCAATGTTTAAAATTTTAGGCCAAGGATAGATCTCACAGTCTTCTATCTGAAGATGAGAAGTTAAACAATTAAGCTGTGAACATTATAGTTGTTATCTTTGTATTTATACCCACCACAAACTTGCTCTTATGTGAAAATGTATACCTTTTATGTTCTTTTTCAAATTTGTTCTTTCTCAGTTGAAATCAATTTCTAGTCAGAATTTCTCAGTGTTTAAAAAACAGATTAATACTGATCGGTAAAGTTAGCTATGTCATTAATTTCGATTTTCAAGAACATAACTAGATAGCTGATATTACACCATTTAATTATAAGGAGAGGAAGGATTGGGGCATGTTTCTAGGAAACTATTGAGCTAGGATTTCAACCAAATGACTTAATTGTCTGTCCTCTGTCTATGATTTATTGCCTCTTTCAAAGGATCAGCCTGAAAATATTCTCCAACTGTGAGAGATCAGGCAGTAAATTATCCAGAGACCTGCACTAGGCTCTGCATTTGGTGTTCTATTTTTAATCTCTTCTCTTTATTTTGCTTTGTTTCTTCCTTTCATCCCCCTTTTCTTCTTACAAGATCATTTTAAAACCATTAGTTATATTTTCCTTAACCATAGGACTTTTCTTCTTCTATGAAATTAAATAATTTAAATCCAATAATCCAAAAACCATAATTTGGAATTATTATAAATCTTTTTCTAATACTGTATCATACAGAAGCATTTGATCACAATGTGGAATGGGACTGTTGTGTTAGTCCATTTTGTGGGAAACCTTGTCTATAATATATACAAGTGCCTAGACTGGAAGTGTACACAAGTCTAACCTAAAAAATGCCCAACAGAACTTAGTGTTCAGTCATAAAATTCTCATTATTCATAATACAGTGTTATTATCATAATAACTAGTAATAGAAAGAGTTAATGTTCAAAATGATTGCACTTACCATCCTGAAGTGTGTGCTAGTGCCCTCTGCTGAAGTCTCTTGCCTTGCTGAATCACCAACTGGAGTGCCTAGGGCAAAGATATCTTCTACATTTTTGGAAATTATACAGTTGAAACACAAAATAGATCAAAAGGAGCTAATGGGTGGTTGTCAAGTCCCGTGAATTTAAATGCCCTTTAAACATAAAAATTCTCATCCTTTAAGTCATCTTCTGGTCCACAATAGAGTAAATTATATCATATTATCAGGAAGAAGCCATTAACACAGTTATTTATATGTCTGTTTGATATATTAAATATTCAAATTTATTTCATTTTAATATTATTTCATAGGGACAGAAATAAATATGGAATCTTAGTAGAAAAGATTCATGAAAGAAGTGGTATTACTATCATATTAGCTTACTCGGGATGGCTTAAAAATAATTTTTAAAGCAGACTTTCATACCCATTAATGTAACAGTTGCAAAATGAGGCCAAGAAAGTCTCTTTAATTTGGCAGCATTCAGCACATCAGAATCTATAACTTCAATATGCTAAAAATAAGATATATAATTAGTGGTGGCATTTTGTATTTCTCTGTTCCTTATGTAATAAGGACATAAACGTACAAGTCTAGATGAAAAAGAAGGTCTTGTTTGATGAGCTTTGTTTTGTAGCCCTCACTCACGTCTACAGATTTTAATAATTTCTATGCAATTTCCAGCATGGTATATATGAAGATACTCCAAGTGTAAATGGGCCTTGTTGAGGAAATGTCAGGCAGAACAGAAGCATAAGAGCTTTGCACAGTGTGGCACTGGCCACACAGAGGTAGGAAACTAAATGTCCTCTATTCTATAAACATAGTCACTGGGGTAACGGTGTGCACACACCCTCCACTAATGCATTTCAAAACGGAGGTTATTACTGATAAAATTATTAATACATTGAGGAGCTGGATAAATGTACCATAGTATCTTGGAAAGAAAACTAGAACTAAAGATTAAAAAGGTTTAATTGCACAAATACTTAAACTGGCTCTTAAAATGATCAGGCACTCCAAAATTTCTTCCCAGTGCTTCTGACAGTGTTTCATTGAGCTCCAATGAACTCTTTCTGTTTCACTTCTGTTGGGACAAAATAATTATAGCTGCAGAGAATGTAAAACAATATCATTAGCTCTCCTTCCATGCCAGAAAATTAAAACTAAACAACACAAGTTATAATTCTGCAGGAACCTTAACAGGGTGACTTTAAGTAGAATTGTGTGGGATGTGAATTATCTTCAGCCATAAATTACTGTACAGCTAACCACCTAAAATCACAAAGGTTGGACTAGTCCAAGACTGACTGATTTGTTTGCGATAGCCCTGCACATTGCAATAGCCAGATGTGTACATTGTGTGCTTCAGAATAAAGAAGACTTTGATGATCTTCTATGTGGATTTTCCTTTTCTCCATTACACTGCAGCACAATTTAAGCATCAATAAAAGTTCCTGTCAGGCATAAATACTGAAGTCAGGCATGGTGACACACACCTGAAACCTTAGCCCTTGGGATGCAAAGGCAGGAAGATTAAGTGCAGCTCACTTACTTGGCAGTTCAAAGCCAGCTGGGGATATATGAGACGCTAGAGCAAAAACAAAACCACACAAATAAGTGCCTAGAGCTTTTCATCTCAAAGTCTCAACGAAGAATAGTCCTTTGACTCGATCTTTTTAGAGCATAATAAACATTGCTTTAGAACTTCTGGTAGTAGTGAGTAAACCCCCATGAGTCTTAAGATTCTGTATGAAAGCCATCAATAGAGATGATGCAAAGATGGGGGTATTTAAATGTGTAATATTCCAATGTATTAAATTGCATTAGATTAGAGCTATCAACCTTACCATGGAAATCCAGGATTAATTCCTATGCACAGCCAAAGTAATGCATATATTATTTGTATTAAATAAACCAGGAGAAACCTGGAATAGGATTGCACCAGTTTTATGTGCTTTCTTTTTTGTTATCTTTGTTTTTGTTGAATTTCTAAGCTCATTGGAGGAACTGCTCCCTTGAACTTACTTCTGACATTTGAACGAATCCTTAATCTTTGTACTCTCTATTTCCAAATAGTATTTTGCGTTGAATGTTTCTTAACTACTCGCTGCTTTGATAAGTCCATAAAATTACCCCTTAATATTAGCATGTCTATTGATACTGCCATTGTTCCAAGTGAGGATTTATTTATTTTTTTTAATGCTGAATGTTTGGGGGTTTCTATGCTTGCTCTTTATATTATCTGATAAGATTTAACGATGGATTCACAACTCCAGGATTCTGAGTTCTAGACCCTTGGAATTCCATATTAGGTTCTATTTTTATTTAATAAATCATAATCTCAGCTGTCCAAGAACTACCCAGTTGATATGAAGCAGCTCGGTGGAGGAGATGCGGGAATGGAACATGCAGTGAACAGAAGATAAAGACAATGTAAAACTTTTTACAAATGTCTGCACTTTATAAATGTAAGGACTGTAGCCTCTCTTCAGAAAATCCAGGCCCTGTTGGGTGAAGTGCCTGGATGTCATCCCTAAATGACAGAGCCATTGGATACAGTGAATTCCAAATGTTCTAGTTTGTTTTAGTTGTACATTCTGGGGCTTACATCTAATTTTATTTTAAGACAATGATGTTGGTCTGGGCATCAGCTATTATTCCATTGCTTCCAATAAAAATTTAGAAAAAAAGGCAAATCAAAGAAAAAAGAGTTCTCTTGGCTTATGTAAACCAAGGGATAGACTCCACTATGGCATCAGGCAAGAATGGATACAGGTACCATGGCTGGCCCGGTTTCATTCACACCCAGAAAGCCAAGAAAACAGCAAAGGAATCAGTGTATAAAACCTCAAAACTGCTCTCAAATGTTCTATTTCCTTCAGGAGTTTTCATCTCCTACATATTCCAGATTAGCAGCAACTGGACAAAGTCTTCAAATGCATACGCCTGTGGGGACAGCTTTCATTCAAGTCACCAACAGTATCTCTAATTCCACGACCCTTTCTCTGTTATTTCCCAGGCTCCTTGGTTCTATCTTCACATACATGACTTAAGAAAAAAGGCTTCCTGTCACTGAAAAGCAATGTGAACAGCAGGGCAGCATTCTGGATAGAACTGGAAACTATGGCAGAGGAGCTGTGTTTGAATTCCATTTCTTCAGACTGCAGGATAGAAGAGTAGCTTGTTATGCAAGCTTTGGCTTTTTTGTCTGCACAAAGAACAAGCCAAAAGCACCCAGAAAATTCTTAAGGAGACAGTGGATGTGAACTGATTTGTGCAATTCAGTGTGCCTAAGGACACTTGAGTCAGTTGTTGAAATGTATCATTATGTGATGAAAGGAGTATGACTTTCGATGTGTGAACTTGGATTATCTGTTCTTATTTGAAAGTATTGGTTCTCATGTGTTAAAGATGACAGGGAGATGTGGTGATATGTTGCATATGATTATTGGGGCTGAGCAGCTGTGAGACTGCAGGTCTGGACCTTGGGCTGATCTGTCAGGCCAGAAGCCAGAAACTTCAGACAACCAATAGGCAAAGAGAGAATGAACAAAGAACATTGGCAGCATCTTTGTACAATAAGAAAGAAATGTATAAATATTGTCTTGTGAAAACTTTAGCTATGTACATGCATTTGGCTTCACCTAGAAATATAACTCCTCAGTAAGTTAATAAAATAGTCAATGCTGTTATAACTGTGCTTTGGAACAAAGAGGGATATCAAAGATAAGAAGAGAGAAGAAAACATTCTGGTTAATCACTGTGTGGCAGCGTTTAAACATTTGGCATTGAGAGAGATTAAAGAAGTTTGTTTTCTAGATTTGAAATGTGTAGGGTTTTGTTCTCACATATTTATTGAGTTTACAGAGCCTAATAGCAGATGGACTATTAGAACATAAGCTATCAAGGATGCAAGAAATATTTCCAGTTCAGGAGAACTGAGGAATAATTAGTAGATTAGAAAAATATACATGAAATGTCAACTGTCAATTGAATGACCCATTCAGTGACACTTCAGAGTTCCTGGAACTTGTTTTATCTGGTTAGATAAAGTTGCTGGTTTACAAAAAATTTAAACCATTCAAAAACTAATCAAATTAGATACCATAGAATAAACACTCAACTCTATTTTGTTGCTTAGAAACATCTCAGATTTTTACATACAGTCTAGTTCCTTGTTGCAAATCTTTTATACATTTACTTATTTACTGTGTATGTATGTTATATACCTGTGTGTGTGCATTATTTACTGTATATGTATGTGTATATACCTGTGTGTGTGCGTTATTTACTGTACATGTATGTGTAGAGACCTGTATATGTGAGTTGGTCCACATGCAAATGCACACATGTGGCAGTGAGATGAGAACCCATGAAGTCCATTCTCTCTCTATTACTTAAATTATGGGAAATCAAACTCCAGATGGCAGGATGGGTGGCTATTAGTAATAATCTTCATAAATTTCAGGTGATTTCAAACTACCTTTCAGAAACCGAAGGGTCATCACTTCAAAGAACTT
The DNA here is from genome assembly GCA_033318265.1 of Phyllotis vaccarum. Lineage (NCBI taxonomy): Eukaryota > Metazoa > Chordata > Mammalia > Rodentia > Cricetidae > Phyllotis > Phyllotis vaccarum. Next base: position 54,472,513 of record JARWLC010000012.1, read on the forward strand.
TGAAGAATAGAGGAGACAGAGTGGAGCAGTTAAATGACTAGATGGTAAGCAGAGTGACTGGAGAATCAATTGTGAACGACATCCAGATGGTCTTTCAGCTTCCTATAAAAAGCATATTTTTATATTTTATATATTTTACATGAACCTTTAGTAACACAAAACCCTGAAAAAAAAAAGGTTCTCTATTAAACACAGTTAGAGGTTTTATGAGGATATTCACAACTGTCATAGGTTCTGCTATCAAAGTCAGAACCTTTACTCCTGTGCAAGGTGTTAAGGGTATAGATTTAAAACTAATAAAACATTTGTCAAATTCTTCAATAACACTAACCTAATTTTCTCCAAAAAAATCATTAAAACAAACTAAGGAAATGTACATATTGAAGTTCCTTACCCCAGTTGAGGAGGTGACACTATCCACCAGGATACTGAGGTACCAAGCAGGTTTCCTAGTTTTTGAAGTTTAGTTCTGTTTGTGGGAAACAGGTCTGGCACATAAAAATAAAGAGTATTAACAGGCTTCAACTTGGATATATATTACCACAAAATTGTCAGCCATAAGGCTTTTGGTACTAGAAAATGCATACTTCTCCCATGTGAGCCTAGTGACCAGTGGTTAGTGAATCACCTCTAAGGTTTCCAGTATGCATTTCAGTCAAAGTATTTTGGGACACTGAAGACTGGACCACTAAATAATTCTGTCCTAACCATCTTGGTTAAGGGTTGTCAGAAGATAGGTTTAGTGTGACAAGACAGGGTTGAATGCACATCATCCATTCAAAGACATATTCCTAGAAGTGGCTTCTTTGAGTGTCATGAGGAACATCATGAGGTGACTAGCCTTTGTCACTCTATACAAACTAACTGTTCACTGTCTTTCACTTAAAGTAATGTTAATAAGTGAGAAAGAATGACTTCATGTACTATTTGATGCATTTGGTGGCTTTTATAGTTCAACTTTTTAATTATTTACTCAATTTTGTTAATTTACTACTATTTCTGTGGGGTCTTAATAGAGTGCTCTATTTCCCCCAGCGTACTTGGGAAACTTATTAACACCTAGGAAAAGATCAAAAGGACTCGTGAAAAACTAAACACTAGAAAACACAACTAGGTTTTATAGTAATGCTGAAAGCTTCGTTAGCCCACTCTATAAGCTTTCCAGTTAGGCATCATATGAGCCCTTGGGAAATTTATAATGCTTCTGCTTTATATGTTTTCTCCTTAATCATAGATATAAAATTTCATTCACATGAGAACTTATCAGTTTCTTGTTCTCATGTTATCCTCATGTCATGACTATCTGCTTTTGTTTGGGATTGCTATATAAAAACAATAATAACAAGCTAATTTACATGCATACTTTTTCATTAAACTAGTATAACATATTGTCAAAAAATATTTTTCTTTATTTCTTGATAGGATACTTTACATTGCCAATTTTTAAATCTTGGGTTTGTTTTCAAGGACAACATAGTTCTATATATATATATTAAGATGTTTATAAATGTAAATATAAATAAATGTGTTTCTTTTATGAGGTTATGGTTTAGTTTATTGACTATGTCCTTTCTTATTAAACATTTGTTAGGTTTAACAAAAGTAAATCAAATTCAAGACCTTCCCAACATTGGAGGAGTTACTATCATTGAGCTATACACCTAAATTCAACTTAGGTTTTTTTTTTAACAAGCTTCTGAAACTCATTTTTTATAGTCAGCTTGCATCACTAAATACAGTAATGTAGACTATTTAACTTTTAAAAATAGAAATTTGTTTTTCATAGTTCTAGAGCAGTGGTTCTCAAACTTCCTAATGCTGTGACTCTTTATTTAATAGAGTTCATGTTGCGGTGACCCCCAATCATAAAATTACTTTTGTTGATACTTCATAACTGTAATTTTGCTTCTGTTATGAATTGTAATGTAAATATCTGATATGTGACCCCAAAGGGGTTGTGACCCACAGGTTGAGAACCACTGTTCTGGTTGAAAGTCTGCAATTGATACATTGGCATGACCATTCTTATGATTTAAATTCTCTCTCATAAAGCTACAAAGCACTAATTCTGTTCTACCATCAATTTGAGGGATTAAGACTGCAATGTAGAACATTTGAAGAAAAATGGAGACATTTATTTTGTATCATTTTGAAGACTGGGAATGATGTTTGTTTCTCTGGATTCTAATCCAAAATATAGCACTTGACAGAATTGTATGAATCTGATAGAATGCCCATATCCTAGTGAATGAAATTGCCTAGAAATTTTATAGGATGAATTCCTTTTATTCACTATCCTACCAACTCTTTATATAAACATTTCTTATTTTTTTCTATGTGTTAGACATTGCATTATGTACTAGAAAACAATGAATATAGATGTATCTAATAAATCAACCTAGTCAAAATTAAGATAACAACAGTCTGTTTTCCAAGCCTCTGTGGTTCAAGTATAATTATGATACTAAGACAGGTTAAGAATAACACATCGCAACAACATAATCTGTGGACAGAACGCACAATGATCTATTGAGAATGTAGGAAGACACATGGGAAGCACAGCAGAATTCAATAGCCTGGGCTCCCGTGAGATTTTTTCCTCCTGTGGTGTCTCCTTCCCAGAACTCACTGCAATTAAAATGAAAAACAATAGCTGAGAAATGGACTCGTGGAGAGAGATCAAGAGAAACTTGAGTTTTACTTTGGGAAAAATAGACTCCTAACCCTTGGAGGTGGGCCAGACAATTTACCACGTTCTCCTTTTGCTTTTCTCCACTATCGTAGGGAAAATGTCAGTGGTGGTAAACAATAGGACTAAGAAGGCAGCAGAGGTCAGTTTCCAAGGAGGAAAACTTTCTCTGCAGGCAATCTGCAGTTGCACTTACATATACGTCCTTAAGGCTGTTTCTGTGTTTAGATTTTTTTCTTCTATATAGTCAATCTGGAAATCATTTGGCTGTGAGCAAGTTAGTAGTGGACAGTAGATAGTCATCTGAAAAAGAAAGCCCAGGGATTTTATGAGTGAAATACCCTTCATGAGTTAAGATGACCTGGGCATTCTCAGAGAAAAGGAAATGAGAAATGCAGCTGGCAGTAGAGATACTTCAAAAGCATTGCTGAGGTAAATTTCAAGATTGCAGAGAATAATAGCAGATGAAATTATATAACACCAGAAGTGAACCGGAGGTGGGATGGAGGCTCAGTAACAATAACAGTCTGTCCTCTGTCTAACAGAGTCTTGGAGCTGGTTCCTTGAACCATGAGTGTGGCAGCTCTCAACCACCTATAGTTCCAGCCCAGGAAAATCCAGTGCTTCTGAATTTTACAGCCACTCATATGCAAATAGTCATACACAGTTACACATAACTTACAAATGAGCCGAGAGGGACAGTTATCATTCTTCAATACCATTCTTCTCTTAAATGCTTGATTCTTAAAGTGTCACACTCTGAGAGAGATGGTTGGATGTGGGTGGATGTAATGTCTAAGACTAGGATGGCAATCAGAGAAATTAATGTAATTTTGTAGTAGGAATGATTCTGTGTTCTACTGAGAAGAGAAATACTTAGCACATGAAAAGTCACAGATTTTATTATTCTTACAGTGAGTCCATAAATTTATACAAAAAAAATGCAGTGAACTGACCATGAGAACAGCATTAGTGACTAATAAGTATCTTTAAAAAATAGGTAAAGAAATTGCAATAAACACAGAAGCCTTCTTCAGAGCTCTTATAGATGTTTGGTGTAACATGGTCTTTGCCATGGTCTAGCACATCTTTGGAGACATTTCTTTTCCTGGAAAAATAAAGCAAACACACAAAATAAACTGAATAAAATGGAAAGGATCTTTTAAATTTAGGTTTTTTATTTATAAAAAGACATAATATTTTACTACAAACTGATCACCATTACAATTATAGACAATCATTATTACTTCACTTGAATGATTGTTAAAATTTAATTTGTGACTTATGAAAAAAATACCATTTCACTATGTCCATATGATTTTTTTTAAGTGACTCTCAGAAGACTGCTTGTGTTTGGCTCATGGAATTGCTTTTGCTTTAATATTAGTTTTGGAAAGAGAGAAAGGGAAAGAAGGAGGGAAAGAAAAAGCTGGTGAAATCTGAAAGGGGATGTTATGGTGTACTGAAATTATCCTGATCATATCTTAAAAGACTGAGTGAGTACTACATTTCACTTGATTTTATTTCACTAATGATCAATAATCACACACTTAAATATTTATCATTTTATTCTATGGGCATACTATTAACACTATGAATTGATTTTAAAGAACAACAGCAGCAAATCCATGGCTTCTAATTAAAATAAAAGAATTAAAACACCTATTTTCTCTCAAGATAACCAATGTGACATTAGCATGCCAATGAATTTAATAGCAGTGTTCTGAGATGCGACTTTGAGAATCAAGAATCTATCTAGAACCTCTTTGAATAAATAAAGATTACTCTAAGAAAATCATAAGGTTGCAAATCCTATATCTTCAGTTTAAAATGAAGTCTGATCTTCCTCGCACAGCACTTTCATATCTCACAGATTCTCCTTACATCACTGTTGGGAAATCATTGAGTAGGACAGCTTCAGATGACTCCTAAGAATGTATAGAAAGTAAGGGATGGAGCCCAGAGCTGTAATAAAGTGCCAAACAAGCCCAGTAGAATTGTTGGAGAGAAATTAACAAAGCAAGGAATGACCAAGATGTGGGGCACATTTAATGCTGATTCATTGCTGTTGAGAATAGAGACTGCTACTTTGAAAAGTGTTGCAGCACCTACTAAAATAAGAACATGAAATAACTTTCTGTTATTTCATAATATAATGTCAAAAGTCTGTTGGGTTGAAATAGCACCATGCAGTAATTCCCAATTCTGACCAGCAGGACATCTGACCCATCCTAGATCAGGGTATCAACTGTCAGAAATCAAGGGTCAGGAGGCTTGAGTTCCAACAGAGACTCTGAGGGTAGTCACATCCTAAGTCATTTGAGTTGTTGATAAAATTCAGGTCCCTTAATTTGTAGATCTGAGATTTTAATCCTGTCCTATCTGTCATCAGTTTCCAACCTCAGCTCCTGAGACACATTTTTCTAGTCAACGTATATAGCATAAGGCCAACAGAGAGAGAGGACCAATTTCTTTTATCTCTTCCAATTGGGAAACTTGACTTTTTAAAAATTCCTGTGATTTAATTAGTCACTCCTGGATAGTTTCCAACTGTATGACCACTTGGGAAAAATATTGCTACAGTTGGACATAGGATCAGGAGGCAGTTTCATAATATTTCCATTATTTCTCAGCAGCTACAACCCAAAGCATGTAACTAATAAAAATGCGAGTTAGTGTTCCTCAAAGTACGGATACAAGTACAGCAACAAAGCAACAGGATGGAAAGAGGATAGAAAGAAAACTAGCAAGTTAGTTTTCATGTATACATCATAGGTCACCAAAGGTGTCAGTGTAAATATGTGTGCAATGTGATGGCAATCCCAGCAACCAGGAGGGTGAAGAAGGGATATTAGGAATTCCAAGCAATCGTGGTTGTCCCTCAGGAACCTGTCTCAAAATCAGTAAGTATGAACCCACATTTATGCACACACACACACACACACACACACACACACACACACACACACACACACTTTCTTAAAAGTTACTTTAGGATATTAGAAGTTTTTGTCATGCAAATATTCCAGGGTCATACCATTGTCTTACTCAAATATGTTTCTATTATAGGGCAAGGGTGGATGCCATATTCTGACAATAAATAACCCAAACATGACCACAATCTTAGGAAATAATAGGAAGAAGAAACTCTTTATCATTGGCACTATTTATGAACTTTCAAAGAAAATATTTGAAATATTATGTAATAAAGTTTATGCACATTTTGAGCAGTTGATTTCATTAGTCTATGATTACAATTGGCAAGCATGAGTAAATCATGATTACACTATACTATCATACCCAAGCTATTGGTTATATATATGATTAGTTTTTGACATTAAATTTTTATTATCCATCTCTAACATCATAATAATCTAATACACTCTAAACTTCACTAAAGGTAAAAATGAATATTGAAAGTTTCCTGATTGATCCAAAATAATTTGCAGCACATAAGATTCATCCTTACATACGTAAGAAAATTTTTTATATCAATTGTTAAAAAGATAGTAAAAAGAATTTTTCAGGCTGCATACATATATCTGAAACCCAAACTCTAGAATTAATATTCCATAACATGTCTTTATTAGTCTAGCTTCCATCTAACAATTTTAAGTCATTTTGTAATTATTTAGAAAAATAATATTATACATTCCCATCAAATATATTGGCTAGTATGTTTGTGTGTGTATACATATATATATATATATATATATATATATATATATATATATATATATACATATATATATATATTCCATGTTTTGATATAGTATTTGATAATTTTGGTAAGTTTATCACAGGTAGTATGTTTTTTAACAAGTTCTCCCATACTCTCTTTTTTCCAGTAATCTTCATTTTTCTATTCTCTTTTTAAATTTATTTATTTAAAAAGTTTTTCTATACTTATCACTGTTGCTCCTCCTTCTCTCCTCCCAGTCCTCCTTCAGCTTCCCTCCACCCCATCCCTCATCCCTTCCCCAAGGAAGACAAGGAGTCTCAAGGTGGGTCAGTTCAGTCTGGCATATCCAGTTGAGGTAGGACCGAGTCAGTCATCCCAGTATTAAGGCTGGGTTAAGTGTTTCTCTATAGGGGATGGGCTTCAGGGATATACTCTGATCCTACTGTAAGAGGCTCCAGAAACTGCCCATGCCATTTGACTGTCGTCTACCTTTGGAGGGTTTAGTTTCTTTCCATGAAGTTTCCTCAGCGATCATTTCGAGTCAGTGAGCTCCCAATAGCTATTTCTTTGTTCTCCCTCTCTGTTGCTCCTCCCACTCAACCATCTCATTCTCTCATGATCTCTTCCCATCTCCCCCTGCTTGCTCCTCCATATGATTCCAATTTACTCAGGAGATCTTCTCTATTTCTCTTTCCTAGGGAGATTCATGGATGTCTCTTTTAAGTTCCTCCTGTTATCTAGAAGTTTGGGGTTTGTGGTTTGCAGCCTGGTTATTCTTTGGTTTATGTCTAAAATCCACTTATGGGTGAGTACATCTCATGTCTATCTTCCTGGGCCTGTATTACCTTGCTCAGGATGATACTCTCCACATCTATACATTTGCCTGAAAATTTTAGAATGTTATTTTCTTTTTCTACTGTGAAATGTACCACAATTTGTTAAGCCATTCTTCAGTTGAGGGGCATCTAGGTCATTTCCAGGTTCTGGATATTACAAATAATGCTGCTATGAACATAATTGAGCTAATGCCCTTGGGGTAGGAATGTGCATCCTTTGAGTATATGCCCAATAGTAGTACTGCTAAATACTTGGACAGACTGATTCCCAGTTTTATAAGGCTGGCTGGAGCTCTGAGGAGCTCACTGAATCAAAACAGCCACTGGGGAACCATTAGGAAGAGGAACTAGGCCCTCCAAAGGTAGATGACTGTTGATTGGCGTGGGCAATATGTGAAGCCTCATGGAGTAGGATCAGACTATGATCCTGTGCATGAACTAGCATCTTGGAGCCCATTCCCTACAGAGGAACACCTAACCCAGTCCTAATATTGGGATGAAGGAATCAGAACTACCTCAACAGGGTATGCCAGACTGAACTGGCCCACATTGGGATTCCTTGTCCTTTTTGGGGAGGGGATAGAGGGATGGGGTAGGGAAGGCTGAGGGAGGACTAGAAGGGAGTGGGAGGGGGAAGGGAGGGTGAGCAGGGGGATACATGGAAAAAAACTTTTTTAAATAAATATTTTTAAAAAGGATGAGGTCTTTGGGGAGTTACTTGGGTGTTTGATCAGAGCCCTCACAGTTAAAATGAGTGAGTATAAATTGAGTTACAGAAGTCTGCTTCATTTTTTTTTTTATATATCGTGCCTGTGGGAAGATTCTACGAATGAGAAAAAAGGACCTTAACCAGGTATTAAATATATTACTGTCCCTCTCTTGGGCTTCTCAGCTTCAAGACCTATGAGAAATAGATTTTTGTTGGTTATCATCTTCTATGTTTATGGCACACTGTATCCATACCACATGGACAAATACAAGACTCATTTCACTCAAACAATACTGACAGCATGAGTTCTCACAACAGATTTGATAGCTCCCTCTCACAGGATAATTTTGAAGCACTTCTTGGAGTTGCTGTGCAGTTCGCATCAATTTCTTAATTATTTTCAGCACAGCATCTCCCTTTTGATAAGACATGCTGCTTGTAGCTGCTACAACTCCATGTGAGCAGCTAATCTTATAGGTTTTTTTTTCTGAGTCAAAATAAATTAAACTTAAAAAACATGCCTATGAAATGGTTTAGATTTCTAGATTTTATAATTAGCTATATTTCACAAAGGGGAAGAGACTCATTTATAGCCTAAGTCTGAGAAAGATGTCTGTAAACTTCATTTATAATCAGGAATTGTGTATAATCATAATGAAGAAAATTGGTTGTTACAAGCACTAAATCAATGATTTTGGGAACATATCAAATGAAAACAAGAACACTGAGCTGATTGAGAATGTCTTTCTGTATGTTGTTACTATCAATCTTTAAATAAAGGGCTGTTTTGGCCCATGACAGGCACCATAGGAAAAGTAGATGGGGAATCAGAATAGGTAGGAAAGGAAGGGCAGAATCAGAGCAGAATGAGTCAGATGCCCAAAGAAGAAACATGTAAGGACCACAGGTGAGCCACGGGCCACATGGCAGGACAGATGAATGGAAATGGGTTAAGATGAAAGAGCAAGGTAGCAATGTGCCTGAGCCATAGGCCAAACAGCGCGAATTTAATATAAGCATCTGAATCATTTTGGGGGCCTGAACAGGGGCGGTGGGCTGCTAAGGGGTCTGGTGCAGCAGGTCTGTGGGTCTGGGCCTCTGAGCCAAGAAACCTCATTGAAACAGATGGCATCCCAATGTGGGCTGAATATTACTTAAAGCCTGAGGAAGTTTAAAAAGGGTTTTAGCACAGAAACTGAGCCAAAGCAGCTTCCAAATTGTGTATCTGAAGTGGATCATTGTACAAAGAAAGCATGGCATCCAAGTCACATTCAAAATGGCACCGACGGACTGGTGGCAGGGAATGTAAGCTGCAACCAGGCCAATTCCTGGTCTCACATAAGACTCAGTAGCATGTGACTGATTTAAGGCTTATGTTTACTTTGTATATAAAGCAAACAGAATCAAACAGTTTCTTAGTAGCAGCATTTTCTTGGGTCTGCTCTGTTTTCTGGTGGTGAACAGAGATGCGGCCCCTTTAAGAGAACTTACTGATTCAGCTTTGCAAAAACTATGCAGCTCTTTAAGAGAATATTTCAAAAGCTCTTCTGGTTAGAAAATGATTAAGGATTCATAATAAAGCAAATTCAGATAGAGAAAAAAAAACCTGTAAATAGGTTACAATGTGTGTAAAAGGTACATAGGCTTCAGAGAGAAAAGAAAGAATGTAAAGAAAGTCCATAAAAAATAGAAATAGAGTAATAAAAATATAATAAGCCACATAAAGATGGAAAATAGACACAGAGTCTGGATTTTGATTATTGCTGTATTTTCTTTTATTTTTTTTAACTGTTAATGAGCTAACTGCAGAAAGACAATGGATTGCAAAGGCTCCTAAGTTAAACAAGAACATATATTTTAAAGGTATCTTGATTTTGAAATTTGTGTCTAAGGATTTATTACTTTGGAAGAGTTCTGCTTTTGTTTCCACAGAAGATGAGAACCTGTGGATTGCTTCCAGGCAAATATGGTTTCATCAGCCAAGACCCCCTGAAAATTCTCTGATGGAAAGAGATGGTCACATCAGCTTCAGGGCTGCAGACTATGATCCAGTCTCAAGAACCCGTGAGATTACCAACGCCCCTTATTCAGCAGGAAGTAGTAATGGAAAACTATGCCCAAATTCCCAAAATATTGCTTCTAAATGTTTGTTTTCATTATAAATGGTTAATGGTTGTAGTTAATCTCTCTTTCTAAGAAGAAAAATGGGATATGATATATGAGTGATTTTTAAAAATTAGATTATTGAATTTTCTTTGATCAGAAAATAAGTTGTTAATCTCAAAATATTTTAAGTTGGTATGGATTTTGGTTTATTGATACAAATCTAAGGTCAATTTTGTTATGCTTTATGTATTTTTCTACTCTTATTTAAGGAATGATGCTTATGTAACTGATTTAGAATTATAATGTATAATTAAGAAATGCATGTTAGCTAGATTTTTAGGTATACAAAGATATATTTCAATTAGATTGATAATCTTCAAATACTTCTAAGACTTACAGAATATGGCATTTAAAATATTTTAAGAACTTAGACTTTTCTGGACAGTGAGACAGATATGCTCCTGGTAGCCCCAATCTACTTCAAGAGAAAAATGGGCCTTGAAGAAATTCCATATGGAGTTTACTTTCTTTGTGGCAATGGTTAGCCACTAAACAAGAACCTGTTCTTGTATTGATTGCTTGACAGGATGTTGTTTAAACTGGGCGTGCAAGTTCCATAGGAAAGTGATCTCTGGACTTTGGCAGAACAAGCTGAGATAGTCCTTTGGATGCTGCTTTGCAGTGAAAACTGTCAGACATTCTTCAGGACTCAAGGAGAAGTGACTGATTTTCTATCCCAGAATGGGCAGAGCAGATTTCCTGCTTCACTGAAATGAAAAGAGACTCTGGGTCTATAGGTTGAAGATGGATGCCCCAACTTTGTAAAGGAACTTAGGGTGATTGTCAGACAGACAGGTGTCATCTCTGTCATATCTAGATTTTGAAAGTTTTGTGCACTTCTGGTTTACTTGGGTAAATATTATATCCTTCTGTGGTCTTTGATGTTGTTGAAGATTAGATAGTTATAGGTATAGTTTTTCTTGGTTATTTTAAGGTATATTGGATATGAAATTTTGGATTCACAAGGATTAAGTAGATGATAGAGTATTTTCTTTAATATTGTTAAATACAAATAGACTAGATATTGTAATTTTAATTCTTGCTTAATAGCTATTTTGTTACATGTAATTTTGCTTTGTTAAAATTGAAACATTCCTTTTTGATTAGACAGAAATGGGGAGATGATGTGGTAATGTCTTTCTGTATGCTGTGAATAGCAATCTTTAAATAAAGGACTGTTTTGGCCCATGACAGGCACCATAGGAAAAGTAGGTGCGGAATTAGAATAGGTAGGAAAGGAAGGGTGGAGTCAGAGCAGATCGAGCCAGATGCCCAAAGAAGAAACATGTAAGGACCACAGGTGAGCCACAGGCCACGTGGCAGACAGATTAATGGAAATGGGTTGAGTAAAGATGAAAGAGCAGGGTAGCAATGTGCCTGAGCCACAGGCCAAACAGCATGAACTTAGTATAAGTGTCTGAATCATTTTGGGAGCCTGAGCAGCAGTGGGCAGCTAAGGGGTCTAGGACTACAGGTCTGTGGGTCTGGACCTCTGGCTTCCCAGGGCCAAGAAACCTCATTGTAACACTGAGTTAGTGAAAGATATAAAAATGACTTAGCAAGCAGTTGTGGGTCTCTGTATGAATCACTTTGTACTGCAACAGAAAAAAAAGTAAGAAAGAAACAAAGAAAAAGAAAGAGAGAGAAAGTTTCTTTAATGGATGTTGAAAGATTCATCTTTGGATGTAAGAATGACAACTTAAGAGGCAGTTTAATGGTATGCTCATTTAAGAAAATAAAATATTAGATTCTTCCCTAGGACCTGTAACTTAACCAGTCACAGGTTTTTGGCACAGTTAACAGTACTAGACCTGAGTCTCATCATGTGGAGCAATGCTAAAATTCAATCAGAATGTTAAGGCTATAGCCATGTCATTCATGATATTATTGTCCCAATAAGCACACGTTACCAGAAACATCTTATTATAGTTTACAGAGCTGACAGCTCAGTAAGCATGTCGATTACTTCTCTCCCCTCAAGTACCATACACAGAATCTTCCAAGCACTATGAAAGCTATCCACTAGAGATAGGGCTTTGAAGTTGACAACAGCTTGAATTCTCTATGTTCTATAACTCAAGTGTGTGGTGGATTCAGAAATAGGATCTTACCACCAAGTTCTGGACCATAACAAAGAGCAATAGAAATATCATCAGTCCTTTAATGAGCTATTTCCTTCTGTGATTGGATGGAATGCTTGTATTTCCATTTTATTGTTTCTGTAGGCCTCATAGAATGTCTTCGACTTTGTAAATAGTGATTAAAGACTGGCTTATTCCTGAGCTTCATCAAATTGTTGCCAAACATACTATAAAATTGTGTAAAATAAAGTCTAAAGGAAAACTATTTTATCCTCATGGGCAAAATTGGTTAAATAAAAGTAGCAGCATAATTTTGCCATTATCATACCAGTCTGGCAGCTAAGTAAACATTAATTAAGCAGTAAATAGATAAATTCCATTTGAAATACAGGCTACACAATTTTGATTGCTTTAAATATTTTTGAATTCCAGAGGACAGTTCCAAGTAGTAATCTTTTCCCATTTATTTTTCAACAACAAAAAACTGAAGCCACACACAGAAATGGCTTGTCTTCTGAGCCCTGCATTGTCCTGGCACTGATCAAGTCATTAAAGCATCTGTGCCATATTTTCTCCATTTGAAAATTAAAGGAAGTGGACTAAAACTGAAATGGAGACAGTTTGGTTCATTGCAAGAGCACCATAAAACTAATAGAAAAGCACAAAGCCGTGCACACTCTTATCAATAATTTTAGCACTCAGGGGGATGAGAGGAGACTCTCAAATATGATACCAGACTGGGCTGCAGAGTGGGATCCTGGGAAGAGAGAATAGTAAAAGGAAAAAGAAAAAATAAAGACAAGAAGGAGAAAGCTAAGAAAAAGAAACAGTACACATTGTATGAAGGTAATCTCAGTTCATCATCAGCTACCTTTTCTTTTACTTTTTTTTTAAATTTTCACATTAGTCTAGCAAAGTAACATATTAATCATTTTCCCAAGTAGATAATAAAGAGCTCAAGGTATCGAATAATTATATTGTAAGGAACTCAAGCCAGTGTTGGGCACAAAGCAGTTCTCAGGGAATAAATATTGAAGAACTTGCTATATGTGTGATGAGAAATGCATTGTTGGTCCTAAATGTGAAATTCTCCTTTTATGAAAACTTATTTCATTTAAATTATGTACTTGTAAAGAAATGTAGAGAAAGACTATATTATTCTCTAGTTCTCTAGTTTTGGCAGTTAACTGTTCAGTCCTTTCATGTTTTATTATTTTAATAAAATAATAATAAAGCTTTTAAGGGATAATAAAATAATAACATAGTTCTCATCAAATTTATATATACAATTATATTAAAAGAATAAAACTTCCTCTCTTGAGTCCTATGTGTTAACTGAAACATCTAACTTCTCTCAAAAGTCTCATTCTATCAACTTAGATTCAACCACTTTGAATATATTACAAATTTTCCTCAACAGTTAAATTTATTATAGTATTCCACAGTCTCAAGCCACTTAATCAATCACTGATGAAGAAATGGCCTTGACCTTGGAAAATTCCAACGTACTCAATGTTAACATTTAACGTTATATAGGGCCACAGAGTGTCCTGTGTATTTTAATAATTTTAAATGTTTTATTATGCATCTGTGTTCACCTTTGTGTGGTTCTGTGCCCTGTGTTCTTGGAGATGTCCTCCAAGGCCAGGAGAGGGCATCAGACCCTCTATAACTGGAATTACAGGTGGTTGTGGGCTGTCTGATGTAGGATTAGAAACTGATAGCAGGTGCTTTGCAAGATCAGCAAGTACTCTTAACTGCTTAGCAACTCTCCAGCACACCAGAAAATGAAAAAGTATTCAAGGCCATCTGCTTCACTCCCTGGTAACAAGATGGATGACTCTCTTGTGTATCAACAGTGTTCTAAAGGTACTCCAGTCACTCTGAACTTGCTGCCTTGCCAATAATGGAATTTAATAAATGCTTTCATGAGTTGTACCATTGCACAAAAAGAAAAGAGTGGTATTCCCTTCATCTGAAACCATGACAATTTACTGATCATCATCCCTTCTGTCTCATTGTGTGCATAGAACTCCCACAAACCTACCAGCCACAAATACAGTTTAAACATTTGTCATTAGATGGAATGACTCTCAGCCATATTCTTACTTATCCAACCACCTTCTGGATCTCTGTGAGTTCAAGGCCAAACAGAGCCAGACAATAGTGACACACACTTTAATCCTAGCACTAGGAAAGTTGACTGAGGAAGTGAGACCTCTGGAGGAAGAAAGAGGAGGCAGGAGTCTACCCCTTCGCTTGTGTTCTCTTTTGGTTGAGAACGGAGAGGAATTGAGTCTGAGGACTGCTGAAGAGCAGCTAGTTGAGAAGTGGCTGTGGCTTATTCCTCTTTCTCTCTGATCTTTCAGCTATTCCCCAATATCTGGCTCTGGGTATTTTTAATGTAAGACTAAATAGAATTCATGCAATATTTTGTACCCAACATGGGCCACTAACCTACAACCTTAAGATTTAAGAGTCTCATGTTCTACAGGCTTACCTAGCATTTGTATATCATTTGTAGTCAGAAGTTTCTCTTCCAACATAAACTCTCAAATACCCAGCATCTGCTTCCCAAATACTTGAATTGGAGGCTTAATATTATAGAAACTGCAAGGGCCATAGTTAACACATATTATTATTTACCCTTATGCTTAAATTCACCCACAATTCACATCTTTATTTATCTTAGTACCTTTGTTTAGTGCAGCATTCTCATCTTGCTTCCTCTATGTCTGAGTTGCATCTGGTGTGTCTGCCTTTCCTCTTCCCAGAATTCCCGAAGTCTGTTTGCCCCACCTACACATCTTGCCTGGCTACTGACTAATCAGTGTTTTATTACACCAATACAAGTAATAAATCTTAACAGTGAACAAGAGAATTATCCCGCACATTTAGATAAATTGCATCTACCTTCTCAATGCCATAAATACCCACAGATTCAACCTTCCCATTGACAAATGACATTTCCTCTTATTGAAATCTACTTCCCACATCTTTTACTCCTGTTGTTTCTCAACCAGTAAGTCAAGTACATAATTTGTCTGAAGGCTGCCATAACATAATTTTTCTTCTTTAGAAAAAAATAGAAATGTTCCAGAGTTATATGAAAAGGATTATAGGACATAGAAAACGAGCAGTGAGTACAGCAGGAAGGAGATGGATGTAAACCTGCTCAGCAAACATAGTTCTTGGTCTCAAGCTGCCTGACGACTCTACCACTTCTACTACATTGTTTTACGTGGGACTAACTATAATAACATTGACCGGGTATTGAATAACTAACTTTGGAGCTCTTCCCTTTGGAAGACTGACAAGCTATATCTCAGTCTGTTGGCACATAGCAAACACATACATATGTAAAATGATGTTTAGAAGTATGATGATATTGCAGAAAAAATTCAAATAAAAATCAAATTCCACGAGTAATTTGAACTCATTTCTTGTTTCGTGAATCAATTAGGCAGTCACATATGTGAGTGTAATTGTCAAAGCACAAAGTTAGTTGGACAAAAGGAAAAATGATGCTATTTTAAAATTAAATTTGCCCCACACTTTGGTATTTGTAGAAATACTACATGTGTGATTTTCTATGATTATGTGACTATGTCTTGAATTCTTAAAACATTTAAGGTTGTTCAACAATGTAAAAAAAAAAGTAGTTTCCAATGGGCAAGCATATTTCTGTCCTCTAATAGCTAAAAGACTCAATTGAAGTTCTAGTCAGGCTGAAAGTAAAAGGTTCAGGTCAACTGAATTCCTGCTAAGAGTCTCTTGACCCATTTAACATGCTTGAGCCAGTGCCTGACCTTTACCCTGTCCTAACAGGAGAAGAAAGGGAAGGAAAAGCTGGTTAGAAATGGCAGGGCTTCCATGAACTTTCAAGCTCCTGAAATATAAATATATTGAGGTTCAAACACCACTAAACTGTCCTGTCACACAACAGCATCACATGCCAAAAGGTGTGTGTGTGTGTGTGTGTGTGTGTGTGTAGGAGGGGGGTGTGGCTCAGTCTAATCACAGACCCTAAAGAAGAACCAGTCTTCATTCTGTCTTCATAGACATATTAAGGCTGCTATTTCAACCTCTGGACAGTCGTGTGGACATGTGGAACTGTTTGTTAATTGCTCATTTATTTATAAAACCTTACCTACCTTTTCGAGGTTCTTCCTTGGCTTCTGCGTCACTTAAGCAAGTTTATCAGGACTTAAACAACAGTATTACAAACAACTTTTTAAAAACTATAAAAGTGACATAAACACATGTATTTAGGATCCCCTCGACCTGATCTTGCCTCTAAGCCTCTTTCTCTACTCAGCTTCTTCTCTGGTCCACAGGAACAATTTTGGCAAAGAAGCCTAAATTAGCTATGCAGTAATGTGGCCAAATCAAATATCCCAGTGTTTTTTCAAGTTTGTGGTAGTTAGAAATAGTTTTGAATGAATGTTAGTAAAGAATGTTTTTCCCAGAGTCATACAATTACTTTGTACTGAAGAAATGCTACTTGTAAGATTTTTTTCCTCCCCCCTCTCAAATTTGAGATTGGATGTAACTTCCTAAATTACAATTATACTATTAAAATTTATAATAAAATTTAAGATTTTTCATTATTTTGAATTCATTACCAAAAGAAAATTAGTAATTAGTACTTAGATATAACAATATATTTATATTTAACCCATGCCATAATGACCAGTTCAACTTCACTAAAAATAAGATGATGATGATGATGATTGTAGCAGAGTAGAAGACAGAAAGACACCATGAAACACCACCACGATGAGATGCTAGTGAGATGCAGAGGAAAGAAGTTGAAATGCTGTTGAGAAAACGTACCAAGCCACATGGCTGAACAGGGTAAAAATCATGAGTTAGTTTAAGAGCAAGAGCTACTGGATATGCCAGAGCCATAGGCGGATCAGAATAAAATTAATACAAGCGTCTGTGTGTTTCTGTAGGTCTGGGCCATGGGGCCAGGCCATCAACTTATCACTTCAGATGATAAATTGAAATCACTTTAAAACATTGAATTTCTGCTTTTTAAAATAGTCAGGTTGTTTAAAATATTCCTATATCACAAATTCGCAAACGTAAAATTATTTCAAATGCATATAACTTAAAAAAGCATAATATGGATATTAGCTGTTAGGTTAATTATAAACAAGCTAAAATCTGTAGACATGGAAAGGTTAGTTAAGAAAGAAGGGACTTGGAGGGGGCACAAAGATGCCCACAGCAGGGGAAATACACTATATTTTATTTGTGGACTGTGGGCAGAGAGATGCGGTAGAGGAAGGGAAAGTGAGGAGAGACAACAAGAATGGGGAGGGATATCATCGGAACCTAGTCCAGTAGAACCAGTCCTACAATATACGAAGGCGATCCGAATAAAGTTGCCTCATAATGGCAAAGAAAGTTCCACCTGGCCGTCTCTTGTCATCAAATGAAACATCCAGTACCAAAACTGGGTTACATACTATTGAATTGTTGGTCAAAGAGGTCCCGGTGAAAATCCTCAAGTAGCCCAGGTTTTTACCAGGATAAAAGGTTGTTCTTCTCAACCTGGAGGTAAAGCCCCAGTGGTGAAGACAATACCCATACAACTCACTGAACACGGAGAAGACAAGCTGGTGCCTACAGTGAACCTTCACCTCCACATCCTAGTGTCTTTTTTATGGGAAGATACCCTGTAGACTTCCAAAAAAAAAAAAAAAATGTAAACACCAAACCAGCCACAAACCTTTTGATTACAATGTCCTATTTACAAAATATGCTGGGAAACTAAACCTGTGGGCATAACCAATTAACATCTGATTTAACTTAATCCCACTCCATGAGATGGAACTCATACTTGGCACTATTTGGGTGGCCAAGAACCAGAGATTAGATAACCTAGAAACCTAGGGAGAAGCCAAATACTACTGGTTTAAAGACAAGAAAAGTGTAGTGGTAAAATGACTCCCAATGATATTCTGCTACACTCACAGGTCACTGACTTATTCAGCCATCATCAGAGATGCTTCCTCCTGCAGCAGATGGAACCACATAGAACCACAGCCAGACAGGATGCAGATGGAACCGCATAGAACCACAATCAGGCAGGATGCAGGGAGAGATCTTGGGACTCACAGCTCTAAATGAGACATCACCATCAAATTCCTTCCCTTACAGTTCAGGAGAACATCATGGAAGAGGAAGAAGTAGGGGTGTAAGAGCCCGGGAGGATGAAGAAAATCTCCAGGAGAACAAGGCCCTCTGCATCAACTGAACAAAGCTCATTTAAGCTTATGTAGACTGATGCAGCAAACATAAGGCCTACACAGGTCTGTATTCAGTTCTCTGAGTTTATGTATTACAGCTTTCAGTCCAGTGTTTTTATAGGAGTCCTGCATGTGTGAATCAATGGGTTTCTAATTCCTGCACCTTCTCTTGGGCATCTTTTTCTCTGTTTTCTTCTATTGGTTTCCTTTGTCCAAATTTAGTGTGTCAGTGTTTATTCATCTTATATTTTATTTTGTTATATTTTGCTGTTATCTCTTAGAAGCCTGTTCTTTTCTAATGTGAGACAGAAAGGGAGTAGAGGGAAGGGGAGGTAGAGAGGAACTGGGGGGAGGGAGGGGGTTATAGTCAGAATATATTGTATGAGGAAAGGGTCTATTTTCAATAAAGAGGGAAACAAAGTATAAGATCATAATTGAATTTCAGTTGGATGGAACAGAAGCGTATACCTTTCAAGATCACATAGGAGGTAGGGATGAATTAGGAGATTCTATCAGAATAAAATGCATTCATGTATTAACAACAGTGATCATGGGTCTTATCTAGTAGTGCTCTTAATCATAACATTGTTATCTTTATATCTCCAAATACTGCATGTTGGAACAGGAGCAATCATTGGGTCCCCAAGTAAAGAAATTCTGGAACTGGAGTAGGAAAATCAAAGGACCACGTTCTTTACTTGCCACTTTTTTCTTAGTTTATTTCTTCAAATCCTTGCTTTCCTGTCTTTAAAACAAGTTCATGGGCAGACAAAGGAAGAGCAGAGTAAATTTTCTTCCTCTCATATTAACCTTGCAATAAAATAAAATACCAGTATGAATAATTGTGCATATGTTTTAGAGTTTGTATTCAAATCCAGATCTGTACTACATAAAATAACACCAAAGATGCCACTTATATCTTTTAAATCTGTCTGTGCCTCTTATGATGGCTGACCTTTGGTCTTCTTCAAAGAGAATAAGCAAACTGTAATTAAGGAAGCGCTGTGCTATGCATAATGCACTGTCAAGAATGACCTTGACCTGACTTTAGTCCAGATCCTTTGATCTTTAACTCTACTTGGCCTCTTCCTTAAACCACAGAAATAGTTTCTGGCAAGCAGAAATCACACTAATCTTGTTTACAAGAAAATTGTCCAACCTTCATATTCATCATGCTTTTTTTTTCCCCACTTGATTCTCTTCCCAGTGTCTTTTCTCACTCATCCTAAACACTAACAGAACATCTTCTAGCGATGCTCTTGTCTCTGTCTCACTCTGCCCTGTGTATATGACTTAGATCCTCATGCATCCATGTTGTTCTTAGAGATAATTTCAGGCTCTATATTTTGGAACATTGGCCTTGACTGTATGGTTATACCTGAAATGACATCGTTGATGTTTTAAGTAAGTACTCATTGAAAACTCTCTCTCTGACATGATGTAGTAAAGAGTAATGTAGTGAAACTTTGGTTATAGTAAGATTATCATTCCTCCTGCTTTCCAGGGCAGAAGTACTATGAGAAATGAGGCTCAGCCCCATGCTTTTCTTTGTAGAAAGAGGCTAGAGAAGGAAGAACACATCTGTGAATCCAAAACATCAAGGGTTAAATCCTGCCATCAGTGCTTACTGTAGCATGGTCTTGGGCAAACCTCCATTTCTCCCTCTATGAAATAACAATAGTATCAATAATCATTGTTGGGGGAAATTAAAGAAACTTTTAAATGATAAATCCAGGATATAAGGTGAACTGAGTGTTGATCAGCTCTTAAAGCTGTACTTAAGCTTAACCATTGAACTTGAGTTTCTTTTAATTAGGTATCATTTTCATGCAATGTATTTTGATCATGATTTTACCTTCCCAAATCGTTTTAGAACCTCCCTGCCTCCATATCCATCCAACTCTATTGAACTTGAATTATATGTTCCATGGAAAGTACTTTAATGTTCATTGTAGTGGCAATTGGGTGTTATTTTCAACTACGTGGTTAATTTATGTAAAAATTACACTCAAGGATTAATATCTTGTGGAATCCTTAAATCTTTCCATTGTTTACCCCACAATAAAATTAGAATCATGGTGTAGAAAGTGATGGTATAAACAGGAAATTAATTGTAAGACATTTTAATTCCTAAGAGATGACCTAAGACATGTGGGGAAGCCAGCATGATTTCTACACAGACAATGTCAGCACTGAGATAAGCCAAGAACAGCCATTTTACAGGCTTATAATTTAGGCAAAATTTTTCTTGCTAAGATAATTGCTATAAATACTTTGAAACTCTGGACAGATACTATAATAATAATAATAGTATCTGTCAGTATTAATAGTATTAATAGTATTAATCAGTCAAATAATAAAATATATTAACTATTATAACTAGGATACCTTAGAAGATAAAAAAAAATGGAAAATGGAGGTTTTGTTGAAATAAAAATACAAATAGAAAAGAGTAAAAAAGTGTAATAGTCACCCAAAAGCTTAAACATCCTGGGTCAGTTTTAGGTCATACTAAAGAAGGAGGGGGGAGAGAGAGAGAGAGAGAGAGAGAGAGAGAGAGAGAGAGAGAGAGAGAGAGACAGAGAGACAGAGAGAGAGAGAGAGAGAGAGAACTAGGCAATAAGAAGCAAGTGCTTGAATACAATTTCCAGCAGCTTTGCTGTGTTTAATTCTCATTTCAAGAACTCCTTCCATCCTGCTAGGAACTCACCAGCTCTTTGGTTTCCCTCATTATATGATACAGGATTTAAGGACATAGGTTGGAAGAACAAACTGAAATCATCTCCCCTACTTTGCTACTACAAACGTAATGACTAGAGAAGTTGTAACTGTTAATATCAACTTCTTCAGTTGTGACAAAAGGGGAAAGTTTTACAAATGCTCAGATTTGATTTTGAGTATTAAAGACCTAATCTATGTAAATCATGTCCCAGCTTATATTTTAGATTTAAGAAATATTTCTTTTTGGGTTTTTGTTTTTGAGATTATAATATAATTACATCATTCAGTCCTTCATTTATTCTATAATGTTATATGTATGTATATCTTTTCAGGAATGATCATTTGATGTTAAATAATCAATTAGTATGCACTCCTCTGGAAAGGCCTATTTCTCCTGTTTTCAGACTCTTTAGTAGTTTATAGTCCTTTGTCCTAGGGTTGAGGTCTCCTATATCCTGTATCACATCACCATGTCCACCAGCATCATCCTTCTTCAACTCATGTTTAAGCAGCTAAGTTGGTGAGACTTTATAGGTATAGCATCTATCATTCCTAGGAGACACCATCTCATAGAAAATGTCCTGGTCTTCTAGGTCTTTCAATCTTTCCACTATCTCTTACAGTGCTGTAGATGTATCCTTTGGAACTGGACTCAGCCATTCTGTTTTTCAATTGGTTGATATTTTCTTTAAAGGTCTCCATCTATTGCAAAAAAAAAAGCTTCTTTGGTTTGGGGTAAGGACTACACTTATCTGTTGGTATAAAAACAAATGTTTAGAATGTAGTTGCTGCCACTGGTGGGACAGTAGACTTGGAGAGTTAAGAATGAAATCTCTGAACAGTGCTATTTTTATAGGCAATGAATGAGTCAAGACCTCCAGGGGTAGGGTAAGTCCTGTGACCCTGTGGTTTATTTCCTTACACTTATAGTAGAACTTGTGACCTGTTACCTTATAATAAGAGTAAATTGTACTGATTGAAAAACAGAACTCAGGGTTAGGCCCCGAGAAGGATCTGTGATAAACATAAGGATAGATTCTGTTGGTGAAGGATGCAAAGTGCATAGGGTCACAATAGTGCTCTACTTACTAGAAAGACAAAGCTCAGGATTAGGAGAATTCTAATGATGCTAAACAATTCTAAACAATGCACAGGATATTGGGGGATTCAGGAAGGCTGGCTCATAGAATAACAAAAGGATCACCAGATTGATTGACTACTTTTCATTCTGGTTTTCTAAATAACTAGGTATCATTCATTTTCTTCCACTGAAAAAATAGGCCTACATGATTGACAGTTAGGGATTATGTTAGTTTAGTGAAGTGACAGCAGTAGGTTGTCTTTTAAGATTCATGACTTCACTAGCCCTGGGTATTTGGCTAGGTTTCTAGTACTAAGCAGGATGAGGTGTCTTAAGTCTACTTACAGAGATGTTGGCCAAGACCAGAGTATGTCTGCTACTACTACAATCATACAGTTACTGTACCATGCTGGTCACTGCTGTGGATCATTTGCATAATAACTGGACATGATTGTTTATGTTAATGTTAATTACTTCAGGGAGTCTCTGTAACCTCAGTGACCAGTAGAAAAATGAGCTTCTGATATCAAGAAGGCAATTCAATATGATTTAGTAGCCAGTATAGATTCAAATTTCTGGAGTCTGACCCTAAGTGGATAATTTTAGGCATATATAAGTATAAGATAATTTTGGTGAAAATTATTTTGGTGATAATTAGCTCAATCGCATGTACACAACAAAGCTTAAATAAATCTCCTTGAAGAACAAAGTGAACTAAATACAAATCAGATTTAACTACATCAGAACTGTCTGTAAATACATAAAGATGGGGAAAAATAAGCGTATGTTAACATAAGCTTAAGGGTCTGGAGAAGTGTCTAATGCTAGAAAAGTTTCTAATCAACAGATAGAGAAAAGGTAAGCAGGCTAATAAGAGTATCAATTCCCGGTCTTCTGGGCAAATAACAGATATTGCATTTCTTCTCTTGATGGAACAACCTTGTGTGCTCAACATTCCAACTTCCCTTAGTGCTTATGTATGAGCACAAAGATCTCAGTGTCTCCTACAATTACTTTTGGCTTTGCTGGTGATGTTCATCTCTATATTTCTTTGAAAGTAACAGTCTGCAAGAACAAATATTATGAATTACAAAGGCATATTTTGTATATTTAAATATGCCATCTTTATTTAGTCAAAGGTCAATTTTATCATATAAGAAGGCCACTTGGATTATCTCTATATTTCTTTTTTAAGTGGTATTTTAAATGTTCTTTTTACCAAAAAGTATCCAAGTGGCCTATTTTTATCTTATGTTTTTCTCTACTTTACAAGTTTTCTACAAACTAAAATTTAACTTTAACAAAAAGTCACCAGGACTTTTTAAAAATCAAGTTAGATACCATAATTACCTATATTTATATAACAACAGAAGTAAAATTTAAAAGAAAGGTATTGTAGAGGTTCCTCATAGTGTCTGAACGCACTAAATGGAACATTCCTAAGATTTGGCTTTAGCCACATTCTTTCTTCACAAAGTATAGAGAGGCAAATATGTTCCATGAAATTTTACAAAATAGTCAAGAAGACTAGGAGCCAGAAATAGAAGCCAAGAAGTTTCTTGGCTGACATTTAAAAAAATCTCAAAGTGAAGACAGGAAAATCACTGTTTACGTAGACAAACCTTACTGTGTCTGGAGAAAATAACTTATATTTGTTTTGCTAAGTTGTTGGGGATTTTCTTGTGTGTGTGTGTGTGTGTGTGTGTGTGTGTGTGTGTGTGTACTTTCTTTATGTTGTGGTTTTTGGTTTGGTTATTTTTAAGGAGAGCTAAGTACAGTAACCCAGTGACTTTCTCAGACCATTAACTTGACCTTTGACTAAAAAATGGTGTGATACTGTCCTATGGTTAGTTAACACATTCCTTCCTGTCCTTGGGTTTTCCAAAATTTCTATGTGAAACCTCAAAATGTTGTCTAGCTAGTCCTTAATATAAGCAAATGAATGAAATTTAAATAACTCCTCAGATAACTATGTGTGATCCCCATGGAACACAGACAACATTAAATACTCCCTGTCTGCAAGTTGAATAGTTCTTAGATACACACTTCTATTTATTTCTGCTTGATATCTTAATCGACAGTTATCAGCAGTGTCAATATAAATTAACACAGCACTACTGTAAGAATATATAAGCAAAGAGACTGAGTCTCCTTAAAATAGGGAAGGGGTTGAATAAATAAATAATCTCTTCTCCAAAAAGCTTTGATTTTTAACATTAAAATCCTCTGCAAAATGAGAAATGACAAGGCATTCACTACAGTGGCTTACACAAAGTCTACTATCTTTAGAAGCAACTGGGAAGAAGCTTGTTACCACAGGTACATGGTTTCATTGTGTGTTCACTTGGCGCCTTTTCCCTGTTAGAATGTAAATTTATAACCATCTTTTCTACCTAACTGGACAGCTTCCTGGTGCTCTCCTCACTTTCAACTTCTACCCAGTGGCCGACAATGGATGTACTTACACTTGTAAGACTTATTTTAATTAAGTGTGAGAGTGTATGTGTGTGTGTGTGTATGTGTGCACAGATGTGATGGTGGCTGTGAAGACCAAAGTTCTCCTATCTCCTGTAACTGAAGTTACAGAGGCTATGAGCCATTCTTTCTGGATACTAGAAACAAAACTCGGGTCCTTTGTGGAAAGAGTGTGCGCTTAACCACTGGGCCACCTTTCCATCCCTGCTTGTGTCGCTATATCATCTTCTTTACTGTTCAACTTAGGACAACTATCTTCCTGCTTCTCCACTCCACTGAAGAGTCTCTATTGGGATCTATAATAAATTTATAACAAATTATAAAAATGCTCAAATAAGATTTGCCATTAAGTAATAGGTGGACAATTGGAAGAGCCAGAATTTGTGGTCCATGAGTGATGCCGAGAATTTAACATAAAAGATTCAGACCAGGGCAGGATCCAGTCAAGTTTAGAGTGGGATAAGAACAAGAGATCTGCTTTAGTCACACTGAATTTGGATTCCTCTAAGTCATTAAAATTGCTCATCTAATAAGCGTATCAGGGTTAGGACCTGGGTACATTAAGAGAAGCAAAGGAACACAGGACACAGAGTAGTAACATGATCAGAAAAAAAGAGCCCTACATGTCAGCCAAGATTAACAGTGGCATCAATGTGACTAAGTGAGAAGACTCTACTGCCCAAATGACTACTGACTGCTGATGAACATTTCCAAACACACATGCTCTCCAAGTTTTTGTCCAAGTAAATGGAACATCTGACCAAATCAAAGAAACAAAGCAGATGCCCTGGGCATTTAGGTTTCCATGCATAAAGAAAGAAGTCTGAGTGAAATCTGAAAGGTTTAAGTCCCTGTGACTCTTTTCCCCAGTTCTGAGGATGCTGGAGAGTGACTGCTTGTGATCTGGAAAGGAAGTTCCTCAATGCAGAAGCTACTGTGATGAATATTTCTAACTTGTGTTAGGCTAGACTCTTGCTTCAAACTCTTGATTCCAGGTATACCTACAACTTTCTGTCAGAGGAGTAGACATTGACATTCTAACCTTTGTGGAAAGAAATTTTTAGAAGAGTCTTGTGCTATGGGCTATTGGTACACTGTGTGAAGATGGATTGCTGTGACTGGTGTAAAAAAAAAAAAAAGCTGAGCAGCCAATAGCTAGGAAGGAGGTATAGGTGTGATTTCTGGGGAGATAGAGGAAGAGGAGGAGTCTAGGCACAAGGGAAATGTGAGGAGGTCAGGGAAAAAGAGGTGAAAGATAGAAAAGAGGTAATGTCATGTAATAGAATATACATTAATATAAATGGGTTAGTTTAAGTTATAAAAGCTAATTAGTAACAAACAAGCTATATGCTGAGCTTTCATAATTAATCAAAAGTCTCCTTGCTATTTGGGGCTGGTAGTAGAAAAGAAAATCTTTCTATAGTACTGCCACCTTAATTCCTACATACCTGGAAATTAAATGATGCAAAAATTTCCAAACAAAATACTCCTAAGAAAAAAATGTCAGCTTCATGAACCCCCATTTAGTGTTTTCATGCAATGGAGTGAATGGATTGACTTCATGCCTGAAGGTAACTTTTGGTACATAGAAGCAAACATGTCATAAGGAAGGACTTGTGAAAAGAAAAAAGATAAAACTATCTAGCCTTTATAGCATCCCTTGGGATGGGTTTGTGGAACTCCTCTGCTTTGGACTGTCTTGAGAGGATTTTGAATCTGTCTATATAGTTTATAAATCCTTGAATCTCTTTCTAATGAGAAGGCATACAATACTCTATTTTATACGCCAAAGCTTCTGTTAGAAGCTTCAATAATAGTTTGTTCAGTGCTCAACCAAGCAGAGATTTCCCTGTTCTATGAAACACCCACAAAAATCACATCCTGTTGCTTAGTATCTGTTTAACAAATAACAAAATAATTTAAAAATATATTAGAAGGACTTGTAAAGTACTTACTACATTTTGTTCTATCTAAATTATTACAAGAAAATTATTTTTGCATTCTAGTCAACATGAAAAGAACAAGATATCAGATATCACTTGGCAAAAATATCTATCTTATTCTCAAAATTAAAAATAGCAGAGAATATGTATAAGAAATTGGCCCTCTCCTGAAGAGCAATACTTTATAAATAAAGAAAAAACAAACATTAAGAATTGTAGACCAAAGGCAGAAAGTTAATGAAAGATCCTTTCCATATTCTTCTGGATTCAAGAGTTTATTTCATAAACTGTACTGTTTCCTTTTAGCTTTATGAGATAGTGACCATGTCCTGACTCTTCTGGAATTTGGTACTTATACCATGCGGACCATGTTAGCGCTTCCTTCCTCTGTCTGGTTTTCTTGGTGGAGGCTGTCAATAAAAACACAATCAATTCACATACTTCAACCTCGATCTGGCTACTGTAATTATTCTCTGTAATCAAGACTCATAAAATAATAAAATGATCCTTCTACAACAAATCCACTTATTTGATTCATCTGAATAATAACCTCCAAGAAATTTCTATTACATTTATAATGAAAGCCACATTCTCATCATGACTTCTAGTTCAGCAGGAGGTAGACTTTCCCACCATTTCAACCACTTTTTGGGCAATATACTTGGGCACTTCCTTATACAATGGCCTCCTTCTCATGCTATATACCCTTATTCCTAAGCACTGAGCACCACTCACATAGACATAGGCCTTTTCTATCACTTACGAAGGAACTTGAGTGTTCCTTTCCATAGACCATGTCATCAAACACTGAATGTAAGATCTACTTTTGATATTCTCCACTTCATTTTTAGGCCCTCACTAAATCTTGAAAATAACATTTTAGTTGTATAGTTGTATTATATATTTTGAGTGCTCCTCACCTATAGTTCCACCTAAGTTTTTGAAGTAGGAATAATATCAATCATGTTCATATTGCTTCCACCTAAATATCTTCTCAGGAACAAATGCTCAAAACATTTTTTATGAAGAAAGCTTAAGTAAATAAGATTTTTTCAGTGGTGCATGGGATGTTAACTAAATGCTCCCATATATAATATCTGGTACTGGAAGGATGTTGAGAACTGAGCCATGACTTTTCTCATTGGTGAAAAGAAGTGCAGGAGAGTATATAAATATCTCATCTTCTCAGCTGTGGGAATCAGTCTGGTTACCCTGGGAAGGAGTTGGAAAGAGACTACAGTTGGCATCAGATGTCAGATGCCTACAATGTACCAGAGAAGCCCAGATATGAGGGCAAAGACTATCCCTTAATTATGAGAATGTGTATGCAGGTGCAAACCTGTAGTAGTATGACCGAGCATTTGAGAATAATAAATTAATACTATTAAGATTCATTTTTCCCTAGAACATAGATGCAGTTCCCCTAGAACTGAATTTATGGAGGGTTGTGAACCACCATGTGTGTGTTGTACACCAAACCTGGGCTTTCTGCAAATAACATTTCAATCACTAATCTACTAAATTTATGTTTCAATTATATTATATTTGAAAATATCCCCACATATTTCCTTTGGTGTCAAATTTAAAAAAGTTATAGCTAACATAAGGAAAACCATATACAATAGGTACAATAATTATATACAATATATACAAATGATAAATGAGTAATGCCCAGTCCATTAACAATTGACAATTCAAAGAAAATATTTCATCAATTATCCTATTTTGGTGAGTGCAAAGGATTATACCTAATTCACTTTCTTTCTAGCTTGTATTACTAACTAAAAACTATTATTTTGTTGTCTCTTAAACTTATACACTTTAACTTCAAAGTTCTTTTCTAAAACTGTCACTAGAAAACTATAACTATTATCTTCAACTACCTCAGAGACCCAAGAAGAAAATATTATTTACCCAAGTAAACAGGAAGTGCAAGCCAACTCATAAAATCTAGAAATGACAGAGATGACACCTATCTGCCTGGAGAGTTACCCAAAGTTCCTTTATACAGTTGGGGCATCCATCTTCAGCCTACAGGCCCAGAGTCTCTTTTCATTTCAGTGAAGCAGGAAATCTGCTTTGCCCATTCTGATATAGTTAAGTCGCTTCTCCTTGTGTTCTGAAGAATATCTGACATTTTTCTCTGCAAAGCAGGAAACTGAAGTACCATCTCAACTTGTCCTGTCAAAGTTCAGAGGTCACTTTCCTATGGACCTTGCATGTCCAGTTTAAACAGCATACTGTCAAACAGTCAATACAAGAACAGGTTCTTGTCCAGTGGCTAACAGTTTCCACATTTTTCTCTTGAAGTAGATTGGTGCAGCCAGGAGCAGACCTGTCTCACTGTCCAGAAAAGTCTAAGTTCTTAAAATATTTTAAATGCCTTATTCTATGAATATCTGAAGTGTTTGAAGAAGATCTGGTCATCTAAAATATATTTGTTTGATCTTGAAAACATATTTAAAGCTAGTAAATCCTTTCAAAAGAAGATTCAATAATCTATCCTTATTTTCTATATATCTGTATCCCCTTTTTCTTTCTATTTTTTAACACAAATCTTGAATCTAATAGTTCTTGTTTAACCTTTTTCTAACCATAACCATTAACAAATTAGCCAATTAACCTAAACAATGACAATCATCCGTAATGCATTGAATGACCAAAATCAACCCACCCACATCTTGGGAATGTGGATGCTGTGTTCTTAAATTTACTTCCTGCTGTCTGCGGGCAACAGTATCTTCAGGGTATCCTGAAAAGAAAAGTTTTGTTAATTGTCAAGTCCTGAAATAAGTAGCTGTGTTATTTGTTGTCCATTCTCTGCATAACAGGAAAGTGCATGGCTTGTCTCAAGTCCTGGCTATAGTGAAGCAGGTCTGTGAAGCGGGTTCATCTCAGCCAGCTGCCTTGAAATTGTCCTGAGAAGTTTGTAGTCCAAATCTGATCTTTGATTGGTGTTTGTCAGCCTAGTGGCTTTGTCAGAGTCCATGTGAAATCATGATTGTGGGGCTCCATCTTCCTTTAGGATACTTCAGGTTCACAATTAGGCATTGTTGTGGATCACTGCAGAAAACTGGTAAGAGACTAAAATTCAACACAATGTACAGGAAACTAAATATATAAGTATTCTTTTCTGCATAGGATTAGTAATAATAGAATAGTCTCTTATTTTTAGTTATTCTGTCCTATATCAGATGGCTCTTCTGATATGATACAGAGATTTTGTATTTCCCTTTAACAAGTATGCTTAAGTTTAGAGAAGGAGAGAGCCATACTCCAACTCTCAAGCCAGCTTTACATTATAATTAAACTGATACTTCAACTTACAAAAACATTTTGTAGAGGTTAAGCAATGAGATTTTACCCTATAGAATATACTGGTACCAATAGATCCGATATTCTTTTGCTTGTAAATTTTTCTGGATAGCCTCCCCTTTGCTTTAGACATCTAGATGTCCAAGGTCTTTTAACATCTTGAAGATGGGTATTTCTAGTTTTCTGTAAAGACAAAAACAAAAACCTGTGCCCACCATTTGTTTTTTCTTACAACTTAAAGAATTGTAATATGGGCAGATGAGCTATCAATTCTTATTCTCATCAAGTTTCTCTGGTTCAAATCAAGTCTTTATTAATTTTGATGGTATCCATAACTTTTCTTCACCTGTGGAAACAAAAGCAGTAAACCCCTTCCCCAACGTAGTACATATCCTGTCTTTCATTCAGAGATTAGTACATCTTTGAAGCAAACAGTCTGGTTTAGTTCAGCTGTTTTTTCTATAGTCCAATGCCTTTCAGCAGCTGTTGTTCCTGTCTCATTAGCATTGAGAAAATTCAAAGTTAATAAAGCATTACGTAGTCTATATCTAGGAGTCTTTGTTATTCTTTTCTGTTTATTTAGCATATCCTTTAGAGTTCAATTTGATCTCTCTATGACTGCTTGCCCTGTAGGATTGTGTGGTATTCCTGTAATATGCTTTATATTATACTAAGCAAAAATTTGTTTCATTTTACTAGACACATATGCTGGAGCATTGTCAGTCTTAATTTGTACAGGTATTCATGTTGGCTGTAACTTCTAGCAAATGTGTGATTACAGAATCAGCCTTTTCTGAACTCAAAGCAGTTGCCTATTGAAATCCTGAAAAACGTGTCTATTGTATGATAGACATATGTTAATTTTCCAAATTCTGTAAAATGAAATACATTCATCTGATAGATTTCATTTTTATGTATACTTTTAGGATTACTTCCTGCTGGCAATGAAGTTTGGTTATATAAAGAATAGGTGGGACACCTTTTTACAATTTCTTTGGCTTGTTGCTAAGTAATAGAGAAATCTTTTTTTAATCCTTTGCTATTGACGTGGTGCTTTTTATGAAATTCTGAGGCCTCTACTACATGTCCTATTAATAATGTATCAATTTCATCATTACCTTGTGCTAAAGGACCTGGCAGACCTGTATGGGATCGATGTGTGTTATATAGAATGGATGATACCTAGTCCTGATTATTTCTTATAACATAATAAATAATAAAGTTAATTCTGAGTCATCATTAATAAAATCAGCCATTTCAATGTTTAGAACAACTCTTTCTGCATACTGAGAGTCACTGACTATATTAAGAGGTTCGGTAAAATCTATTAATACCATCACAATATCATGTAATTTTGACTTTTGAACAGAATTATAAGGGCTCTGAGCCAGTTTACTTATATGTTATGATTTCTAATCTGTCTTTCCTGATTTTTTGGCATTGATATAAAATGTAGGGGCTCCAGAAATTGGTTTATGTCGCACAATATGAGGAAGAATCCAATTAGTTTTCTTTAGAAATTCAATTCTTTTGCTTTGAGAATATTTTTTGTTAATATCTTTCAAAAACTTACTGCAGGCTCTTTGCAAGGCTCACTTTCTACCCATAATTGGTCAATGTCTTCATTAGTTAAAGGTACAATTTCTGTTGGGTCCATTCCTGTCAATTGACAAAGTCTTAATTTTCCTTTAAAAATAAGTTCAGAAATCTTTTCCACATATGTCTTTAATTTCTTAAATGGTTTATGTGGAAAAAATATTCATTTCAATATAACATTTTCTCTTTTCATTAAAATTCCTGAGGGAGATTTCTTAGAGGGCAAGATAATTAGAAAGCAATTAAGGTTTGGATCCACATGATCCCCGTGTGCATCCTGCAATTTTTTTTCCACCAAAGCCAATTCTTTCTCAGCTTCAGGTGACAATTCTCTTGGACTATTTAAGTTCTTGTCACCATTTAAGGTTTTGAACAAATTATTTAGTTCATCATCTTTAATTCCAATAGTGGGTCGTAAATTGTCAATGTCTCCTAGTAGTCTTTGAATTTATTAAGTATCTTCAATCTATGTCTCCTGATTTGTACCTTTTCAGGTCTAATTTTTTGTTGGCCTATTTTGTAGTAATTAATGGAATCTCCTCTTTGTGTCTTTTATGGGACAATTTGTAATCCTCAAGCAGGCAAATTTTTTTCACTCCTTCAAAATTTTTTACTAAGGTATTGATATTTGAATCAGCCAACAAGATGTCATCCGTGTAATGATAAATTATAGATTTGTTACATATTTGTTCTACTGACTTTTGCACAAAATACTGGCACAGAGTAGGACTATTCAGCATTCCTTGAGGGAGGACCCTCCACTTATATCTCTTTACAGGCTGAGAATTATTATAAGTGGGCACTGTAAAGGCAAATTTTTCTTTGTCTTGTTCTTGTAAAGGTATTGTGAAGAAACAGTCTTTTAAATCAATAACTATATAGGCCATTCTTTAGGTAACAGAGAAGGCAAAGGAATCCCAGACTGTAGTGAGCCCATTGCCTGGATCACATTGTTTCTTGCCCTTAGGTCTGTTACTATTTTTCCACTTTCCAGATTTCCTTTTAATAACAAATACAGAAGAATTCCAAGGGCTGGATTATTCTTCTATATGTTGAGCATTTAACTGCTCCTGTACCAGCTGCTCTAAGGCCTGCATTTTCTCTTTTGTTTGAGGCCATTGATGAACCCATATAGGCTTCTGTTAGTCATTTTAGAGGTAGTGCTATGGGTATTTTTGAAAGATCGGCAGCTCTTTTGCCTTGTTTCTGTATAAACTGAATGGTCTGTGACTGTTTCTCATAATGCCTTCTAATTTTTTTTTTTCCAGAACCACGTGCTAGTTTATGGCTTATTACTGTGTTTGGAGTAACATTAATCTGTGTGTTCCATTGTTGTAGTAAATCAAGTCCCCATAAATTTATAGCAATGTTAGCCACATATGGCTTTAATATTCCCCTCTATCTTTCTGGTCCTATACATTCAAACCATCTTTCACTCTGTTTTACCTGGGATATCAACCCAATACCCAAAAACTTAACATTTACCTCCTGAAAGGGCCAACTTGGATGCCATGACTTCGGTGATATTATTGATATATCCATCCCTGTGGCCAATAAGCCTTTAATAATAACATCATTTATTTGTACTTTTAATTCTGGCCTTTGGTCATTGATAGAAGCTTGCCAAAATATTTGCTTTATAATTTTTACTGAATTTTTTTCTTTTTCTGTATATTTTCTATTGTTTTGTGTAGTATGTTTTTTTAAAATAGGTTTTAATTTTTTAATTGTTCTGGGAAGGTGTTTCTTCTACAATGGCAGGGTAAAATTGGATTAGATTTGATATGGGGGTTTTTGAAAGCCCTCTTGGGGCGTTTCCCAAGGGCAGAAAGTTCCCTTGTCTGTCCCTTGTTGATCTGCACCCTTTCGTCCAATGTCTTCCTTTTCCACACCTTCTGCATACTCCAGAAGGAAGGGGTGTTCTCTCGGGATTATTCTTAATAAAAGCACTGTTTCTGGGAACACTTTGTTTACAGTCTCTTTTTATGTGACCTTGTCTTCCACAATTGTAGCATTTAACATTTTGACTTTTTCTTATACCTCTAGAAATAAGCTCTCCTACCCAGTTATCATCACTGTCATAAGACTCTAGATTAATTGTCTCATGAATCCAATCCTCCAAAGGTGCTGAACTTGTTTTTAAGGGTCTAAGTATTTTTCTACATTGTGCATTAGGATTCTCAAAAGCCAGTGATTCAATTGTTTGCCTTGCTTCTGAGTCCAGTACCATTCTGTTTACTGCTGCAGTTAATATATGCAAAAAGTCTGCAAAAGTTTCTTTGGGGCTTTGAATTGCTTTTGTGAGTGATTCAGTTTTCTTTCCTATTTCTTCAATCCAGTCCCAGGCATTTAAAGCTTCCATGTGACATAAATACAGAGTTTGTTCATTGTATAAAGACTGCCTGCCAGTATCAGCATAATCTTCTTCCCCAAGAAGTTGGTCTTGGGAGACTTCTATGCTTCTGGCCCTGCTTCTTTGTTCTGTTGTTTTAGCCTCCTCCCTCCACCATGATTTCCACTGTATAAATGGCCCTGCCTCTAATAGAGCTATAACCATATTTAACCAGTCTTTAGGGGTGACCCAGTTACAGCATGACCAGCTGTTTAACATTTGTTTGACAAATGGTGAATGCATCACATCTGTTACAATTGCTTCTTTTACTCTCCTTAATTCTAGCATCTGTACTGGAGCTCAGCTAGCTTCTGTATCATCTGTATCATCTTTATCATTCTTATTTTTTTTAAGGTTACCAGGTATATTAATGTTGCCTGCTTTTGTCTAATTTTAGATGACCTTGCTGAAATTGGTTCTTCATATTCCTCTGTTTGAATTTGAACCTCTTTGTGTTCTCTCTCAACAGGCTTTTTTAAGACCTTTTCTTTGCATTTATATTAATTGACTTTTTAAATGAGAAAATAGAAATCAATCAAAAAATATTTGTAATAAACAGTATGATAAACATTATGATAGTCCCATCTACCTTATTTATCTTTTCATTTACTAGTTGTAACACCAAATCATCTAGTGAATGATCACAGAAGGACCAAGCTCCCTCCATTGCTTTAAACAAATTCCCTCTTTAAAAAAAAAGTGATTTACAACACCAATGTCTGTTGATGATCGAATTGATTGTGAAATGGGGCAGCTACCTAGTGTGATAGAAACCCAAGGAGGGGTCTAAAAAGAAAAAATGAAACAACCCACCAGGAGAAAGAGGCCACTGTCTGAAAAACTTACCCATATGAAAATGAAATGGAAACACAAGTGGCCAGCTTGCCTAAGAGTAGAGGTTAACTCAGAACAGAAAGCCTAGCCAGCTGGTAACTACTCCTCCAGCCTTGTGCTGCTCTGGCCGGCAAGTGCTGGTTTTTTTGGGTAGGGAGTGGAAAAATTCATGCCCCAAAGTTGGATGCCAAGTGTTGCATGAATGAAGGAAACTCAAGCCAGTCGGAAATATCAGAGGACAGATCCTCCTCTTCCAGTCTTTGTTTGCTTGTTTTGCTTTATTTGTTCCAGACAGAGTTTTCTGTGTAATAGTCCTGGCTGTCCTGGAACTTGCTATGAAGACCAGGCTGGCTTTGAACTCACAGAGATTCTCTTGCTTCTGCTTTCCCAAGTGCTGGGACTAACAGTGTGAGCCATGGCTTCTCCTGCCTGCTCTGTCTTTCTATGCCTGCCTTAAATACTTTCTTCCCTCAGTTAAGGCATGGTACCATCACTGCCTGGCTGGGAGCCTGGAACTCCTTATGTAAACTAAGATGACCTCAAACTCAATTGGATTAAAGGTGCAGGTCACCACTCCCAGATATTTCCTATGCTGGGATTAAAAGTGTGAGTTACCACTCTCTGATCCTCCTAGACTGACTGTGGGTAGATCCCTCTGATATCTCCCACTGTTTTATTATATTTTAAAATATCCCCCACACAATTAACTTTATTTTAAAACACACATATAATTATGTAAAATATTCATGACATCAGTTTCTATTCTCATAATAAAACACTTTATTCTGAAGTCGAAGCTTTCTAAAATATGTATGCTTTCTAATTCTTTTGTTTTAGAATGCCATAAATGCACATACTGTGCTTTTATCAAACCCATCCTCACTGCTTCCCTTCCACCGCTGTTCCATTTTTATGCTTTTAATCACTAATCTAGTTAGTGCTGCCTGTATATGGATATAGGATAATCCACCTGAGCATGGGATGCTTCTCAGGGGCTACAGTATTTGATTAGAAATTGCTCATAGGAGTGGCACTATTTACATTATTTGGAAGGTTTAAAGGATTAGGAGATGCTGCCTTGTTAAAGAAAGTGTGTAGCTATGGATAGGCTTTGAGGTTTCAAAAGCCCATGCTAAATCCAGAGTCTGTCTCTGTCTCTCTGTCTTTCTCTGTGTCTCTCTATTTTTCTCTGTCTCTGAGTCTCTCTGTATCTTTGTGTTTCTGGGTCTCTCTTCTTCTCTCTCTTTGATTAGGATGTAGCTCTCAGCTACTGCTCCAGTGTCTGCTTATATGCCAATAGGCTTCTGCCATGCTGATAAAGGACTAAACCTCTGAAACCAGTCCCCAGTTAAATGCTTTCTCTTATAATAGTTGCCTTTGTCCTAGTGTCTCTTCATAGCAATAGAATAGACATTAAGATAGAGGCCATAGGAGTCCCCTTATGTTAGAAGCCATCAAATAACAGCAGTTCCTTATCTAGGAGTGGGACTGTTAGGATTTTACCTGTTTAATCTTGGGCAGGTCTTCTGCATACTGTTGTGGTCTCTGTGAATTAATGTGCACTATGCTGCTGGCATGTCAGACATTTAATTATTGTTTTACTGCAGATATACTTTGTCTGGTACTTACAGTCTTTCTGCCCCATCTTCCACTATGATCATCCTCTTCCATAGCAATACTTGAGTTTTGGAAATAGAAGAATAGTTGATGTATCAGTTTTATGAGAACTCAAGAGTCCTATAGACAAGTTGTGAGTCTCTGTATTAATCACCAAGATTCTCTGATGATTGTTGAGAGGTTCACTAATATAAAGAGATAAAGATGAGATGTTAAAGAGCATTTTCCTACTATGTCAATTTATTGTATGACGTTCTCATCTACAGCCCATGTCCTGACAGTATAGACATCAGGAACATCTTGTAGAGTAGGCTTTAAATTCAACCAGAAAGTGCTTACCTATGTCTACACCATGCTTGTCCCTATTGCACCAGTAGGCATTTCTGTAGCCAAGCTGTTATTATAGCTCACAGGAGAAAGCCAACACTTAAGTCTTCTCTTTCATTTCAATGACATGTAGGTCATGGTATATTTTCTATTGTGATTTAACGATAGGACCCTCCTGTATCTAAGGAGGTATTAGTAGTTGGTAGCTTCTGAGACAAGAAGTACTACTTGTCTTAAGGAATATGGTCACTGGTATGTCTCCCATGGCCCAGACGGTGACCCATGTCCTCATGTGCATATGGATATTATCAACTGGACTCAGTGTGTTATAAACAAACATATAAATAAATGTGCAAGGAGAACGTGAAGTTGGGAGGGATGATGGAAGTCCAGAAAGGAATTGGAAAGGAATAGAGAGTGGACTGTGATCAAGGTACATTTCATAGATGTAAAAAATGTCAAATAAGAATAAAAAGTAAATTAAAAATGAACCCTCTGACAAACTGCATGACTAGATACTGGAAAACTAGCATTTGATTCTCAAGTTAACTGTGATATATAGTTATTTCTTTTCTGGTTATTATTTGTAAGCCACCATGATATTCTGTTCTAAGCTGTGTCAATGACTTCCACAGTGCCCTTTTTCCTTCATAGATCTGATATTACAAATATTTCCATTAAATTTTATGTCAATTCAATATCCCCATACTATGGGAAACAGTGACAGAAACAATTTTCCCATTAATATTACGTAGCTAGTGAACCTAAGGCCCCAGAAGTTCAAAGCTTTCATAAATATTAATTTTAATCCCTTACGTCTTGGGCTTTCTGCTGTTAGTTTAACCCTTAGTTGAGTTACTGGATTCCCTGGAGGCCAATCCTCAGGAACCACTTTAGATAACAGAAAAAGTTCAGGGTCTAGAGACATATTTTCTCCCTTCTTGGCTCACTTCCATTGTTTTGTACAGTTGCTTGTCTCTCTCTCTCTCTCTCTCTCTCTCTCTCTCTCTCTCTCTCTCTCTCTCTCTCTCTCTCTCTCTCTCTGTGTGTGTGTGTGTGTGTGTGTGTAAAGTAGCTCAAATATAAATTTGAGTATTTTTGACATTCTTACTTTTATTCAATGTGTTGTCCTTTAAAAAAAAAAAAACTTATTCCAAGCACCAGAAAATATTTTACAAATGTCTTTTCTAAGCACAATGTTAGAAAATTTCAAAGTGAACTGACCAGTGAGTCAGTTTTAATTGCGTTATGAATAGAAAACATCAGGTCTTTGGATATTTAAATTTTAAAATTCAATCAAGCAAATGGATATTTATAACTAAATAGCATCTTCTGATACATATGAGAAATATACCAGAAAGAAAATCATGATATATAAAATATAGTATATTCATGTTATTCCCTGATAAATTAATATCCCAACAAGCATTCTCAAATTCTGTCTTCCTGTTTTGTTTTGTTTTTAAATATAATTAGCCAGATGTTTATTTTCCTTCCCAATAAGAGATCCTCATGGTTAGGACCATGCCCTGTCACTGAGCCAGCGATAATTGGACAAAAAAAAATGGACAAAAAATTTCAATTCTGTAATCTATCTTTTAACTTGGTCCTCTGCTACTTTGTGTGTTGAAAGATGTCCAGACAGCTGCAACTGTGCATTCAAAAGCTGCACTGACAGCCCAGAGGTCATGGGATCATCAGCCCCAACACTAACATCAATAAGCTACTGTGCAAAAGGAAACTACTTCCTAAGAAACAGAACAGAATACACTTCAAAGTGTTGTGTAGATTGGGAATATTACTTTCTCTAAATGACAACCCCAATTTTATATTAATTATGATACATAAATGGTGCAGGGATTTTATTCATTAGCAATTAAGTATTTTATCTGTTTTGCTACAATAAAGTTCTCCAAATACTAAGTGGTTTTTCTTTGGTTATGGAGGAGTACTAAGCAAAATCATTGGCTTCTATTGACAATTAGGGGAAAATAACAGAATTCTAAATGGGAGTCAGAACGTTCTAATGTAGAAGACTAGGTACTTCATATTTACTCTGTTTCAGCATTTTTCTAAATGGTCTCCCTATACCCCAAGACCCCACATCCCTTAATTTTATAGACTGAAGTGAGCACAACCTTGATTTTTAGGCTGGAATTTGTAGAGAAATAACTTTCATGCAGAAATAATTAGTTAATTTTTGTCATTCCCCTTTTAGTAGAAAGGAGAAATATTGAAGGTAGAAACTCAGTTCCATCCAAGATCAGTTTAGTGAATTGGTGAGTTGATAAGGGTTATTTGAATATGGATAGATAAGGGCTGTATATAGAAGTGTGTCATGATAACACCCATGCCATACCTGGAAAACAGCATTATATCAACTGCATATAAGTCAAGCTTTTTACATCTCTGAAAGTTTTTACAATAAAACATGCAATAAAATGAATATGTAAATATAAATATCAACTTGAAAATATAACAGTGGTTATAAGAGTAATCTCCCAGATTATTTTTTTTCTAATTCATATAGCATCTGTAGTGGGAAAAATGATGAGCAGAAAAAAGAGACATGAATTATGACACTGTCAGCTAATGCTAGAAAAACTTTGCATGACATGGGATTGAGTTTGATTCTTTATCCAAAATTTCAGTAGATTGTATCTAACAACAAGACACACATTTGTCTGAATAGCTATGTTATCCTTTATTTGTGAGTTCACTACAATTAGCAATTTTAATTAACAAATAAACACATTTTAGAAATTGAAAAATGATAAACAAATTTAAGAATTTAATTTAAAACAGTTATAGGCGATTTTTTCTGAGGTAGGAAACATTGGAAAATAGGACATGCTCAATTAAGAGATGCTTTAGTGGAGAAAAACTGAAACATAAGTGTCAGTAAATTTACCTCTTCACAAAAATGCTAACACTGGTAAAGGCATACCCCATTCTTGGGCAGGGGCCACAGCTAAGGTGATGTCATGATTGCCAAGGCCATGGCATGAAAACTCACCCATTTTCATGACTTAGCTTCATCTTACTGCACCCACAGTCTTTCCACCTTGTCTTTCATGATGTTCCCTGTACCTTAGAGAAGGAGTGTTCAGCATGAAGAGGAGGGTCCAAAGTGGTGAGAACCAGGTGGGAGGGGGCAAACATAATCACAGTGCGTTGGGAACATGTATCGAACTAACAGAAAAATAGAAGTGTTGTAAGAAACATTTTTGTTCTTTTCTTTTTATATTTTTACATTTTATTCTTTGACACCCACATGCATACATACAAATAGGTATTATATATATGATATATAATATAATGTTATATTATATATATATAACAGATGCACATTGTAGTCATAGCCATTCATCTACACTTGTAGCCTCTTCCCATGCACACATCACTCCCTCCCTCTCTCCTCCTACCCAGTTTCCATCTTCCATGGCTCTTCCATGTTTTGTCTGTGTTTTTGCTTTGTGTTTTTTTTTTCTTTTCATCAAAATCATGAGTTGTGAAGAAAATGGGTTTAAACTAAATTTTGGAAATGTCTCGTTCCCACTTTCTCCAGAGAAATTGTCCTCCCTCTGTTGAAATTATCTCTACAGAATAGCAGATGATGGGTACTGAGGTTACATGAAGGAAACAATCTGCTGAGATATTTATTATACAAGGCACAAGCAGAAATGGAGACTGTTAACTTCATGAGCATCTGACTATATCCTAGTTACTGTCGTATTTGCTATAATGAGACACCATAACCAAGGCAACTTATAGAAGAGATTAACTGGGGATTACAGTTTTGAAGGGTTAGAGTTCTTTTTACCATCGGGGCATAGAACATGGCAACAGGCAGAGATACATGGTGCTGAAGCTATAGCTAAGAGCTCACATCTTGAGTGGCAGCTGTGAGGAAGAGAGGAGGAGGAGGAGCACTGGGAATGGCCTGAGTCTTTGGAAACATCAAAGCTTGCTCCCAGTGACACACCTCTGTAATAGGAAGTTTCTGGCCTGTCCGGCCAGTGGTCCAGAATGAATGACCTGTAGTCCCACAGAAACACACAGACACTTATACTAATTACATGCTGCTTGGCCTATGGCTCGGGCATATGGCTTGCTAGCTCTTGCATATTGACTCAACCCATTTCCATTGATCTGTCTTGCCACATGGTCCATGACTTACCTATTTCTTTACATCTTGCTTCTTGGGTGGCTGGATCAACCCTCCTTCCTCTTTGTCTATGCTCAAATTTCTCACCTACTTCTAAGACGCCTTGCCATAGGTCAAAGCAATCCCTTTATTAGTGAATGATAGTCATAGCATACAGTTAGACATCCCACATCATACCTCCTCCAATAAGGACACATCCCCTAACTCTTTTCAAACAGTGTCACCAATTGAGTGCTAAATATGAGAACATATGAGCCTGTGGGAATCATTGCCATTCCACCACTGCATGCAGGGTCTACCAGAGAAGAGAGGAACGGTTTCTTGTTTGTACTTAATATTTTCAAGTATGCAATCCTCTGTTTTTGAGTGTGGGCTGCCTTGTCTCCAGAGATGCCTGCATTTTTCAGTGGCTACAGAGTAAAACTGTGCATGTGCTTATTAGAGGCCCTGGGCATGCCCTTTCTGACCTCTGTGGAATGTCCTGGAGTCAGGCCACTCTGGTCACTCTGGGTATTTTCTGCATTCTTCATGGCAGGCACACTAACTACTTCCTTGCAGATTCAATAGGCTGTGTCAGTATTGCCCCTGGATTTGTTCACATAAAATTCAAGAAGACAATCTCATAATTTTTATACCTGAGATTGAAAGGGTTGTGCTTGGGTCTTTCTGTGAGCTCTCTCTAGTCACTGGCAACCCATAGAAACACAAGGAAAGAAAGGAAAGAGATATTTTAGTTACAACTGTTTGGATTCCACATCTGACTACCTGATCAGATATTTCAGAATAATCCCTTCACTGCTTCACTCAGATATCTCAGAATTAAGAAGAGATTTGTTTACTTTGGAACTTAAAAATTCATATTTGAAATTTTGCTGGGTTTTGACAAGGGTATTTATGAAAATTCTTTTTTTTTTTTTTTTTTTTTTTTTTTGGTTTCTTCCCAGGGGAAGATTTATCCTGTAAACTGTAGCTGTTAGAATGTGAGGCTTGACATTGGCCTGCTGTGTCTATAGCAATGGAGAGCTTGCACTTCATTACCATTCATTAATTAGCAGTAAAGTCAGCAAGCAGACTCTGTCTTTGTCAATAATCCCTGGAAAATGGAAATTAATTCATCTTATAATTTAAATAATGAGAAAAGAAATACATAATGGAAATGTGTTTAGCTCCTCTGCTTGAAATGAGCTATCTTCTCCTAAGCTAACACTATGACAAGGGAAATATTTGTATCTTGCTTTTGATAAAATTTAAATTTCTTAAATATTTTTAATGAAAATAGAAATAAATATGGACCTGTTCCTTATTATTTCCCCTAGCCCTTCCCAGGGACCCTATAACCCCTCCCATGTTCTCCCCACACTCTCAAATTGATAGCTTCTTTTTCCTTTGATAATTACTGTTACAGACACATATGCACATATATACACATACATGTATGTTTCTGTGTGTATATATTTATATGTACACATGTACATATAAATACATATATGTACAAATACAACTTGCTAGATTCATTTTTGTTTGTGAGTATATGATTGCAGGACAGACCACTTTGTTTTGAACAACCAACAAGAGGCTCATTTCTGGGAGAGGCTAACTCTTCCTCTCCTAGCAATAATTTGTTGCCTGAAGTTCCTATTTTGTGGTTGGGACCTGTGAAGTTTTCTGCTTTCCATGACTTTGGAGATTGGTTTTGTTGATACAGCCATTTCTAGGGGAGTCATTTTGCAGCAGACTTCCCGGTGCTCTCTGGCTCTTTGGGCCTCCCCTTCCATGGTTTTCTCTGAGGCCCTGTCATTGAAGACACAGCACATGTAGGAAACAGGAGTCAGATGAATCAAGCAGGGTTTGACCTGAAAGCCTCCAGCTTTCAGTATCCCAAAGTACTATTAAGCTGCCAAAGGAGAGAATCAGTTAAAAATTCTACCTAGCTGTGATACCTATTAACTATAACATTGGCCAGGACAGTAAGTTATGCATACAGGTGACATTTACATGCTATGTGTTAGTCGTTTCCTTTCTCATGTTGTATAAGCAAACCTGCCTGAACATCTATTTTATTGCAAGTTTTATTACATCTTGCTTATGGGAAGGCATAAATGATATAACCTACTTTTTAAAAATAAAATATTCCATAACTTTCACTTGATACCAGATAATGAACAACAGTCTAATTGGACTTAAGAGTCACTTAACTCAATGGGAAGAAAATCTTGGCTAGTACTGGAGGGCTACTCAGCTTCCCAGGGCTAGTGAGGTCGTAGACCTTAGAAAAGAATCTGCTCGCACCACTCTGCTAGACCAGAGTAACTCTTTACTTTGTAATAAGTCTTATCCTTGCACCACAGAAGAGTGCGGCTACCAGCCCTCATTAGAGGAACTTCTCTACAGCTGATGGAGACCATCACAGAAAACAATGCAGTCAACCAATCCTGGGGGTCCAGCACAATACATCAGGCCTCGGTATTGATCATCTTCATTTTTAATATATTTTACTGTGTAGTCTCATATTCTTCCCAAAATCTTAAGAAACACAGTGACTAATTAAAACCTAGAAGCAAACATTTACATATATACGAAGTCCTGTACAAACTCAAAATCAGACCCAAAGACACATTATGTTGCATTTCAGTATTCAGCATTATAGACAGTGTAGGTATTAAACATGCAGAAGTACTGCATAGATTAATCCAGCTCAGTGTATAAATGATAATCACCCTTTCCTGCTCCCACCCAATATCCGGGCAAATTGGATGCCTGTAAACAGACAAATTGCATGTCTATAATACTCATTCCCCTTCTTATGTTAAAAATACAAAGATTCCTATCTAAATCAATTTATTATTTAGATTGAGAAGTACTGCAAAGAAGAAAAGGTATCATCTTTGTCAGCATGACTTTATTCTATTTTTAAAAGGTAAATAACTACATTATCATTAACATTTGAAGTTCAAATATAATCTAATTGTTCTTGCATGGCAAGATTACTAGCTGAACAAAAGCCTGAATTTATTAAATTGACAATCTGCACAGCTAATTCTATTACATTATTTTGCAGAAGGAAGACATAAACTGCTTTCAGCTGTGATTAGAAATGTTGACAATTTATTTGAATTATAAATGATGGAAAGAAGAACTAAATCAAATGAGAAACATACAGAACTTTCTAAATTAATAGGAAATGAAGATAATTTATTATTGTTCCATTTGCTCCCAAAGGATATTGAGGCTTTCTTAGGTTGACTCTTAATTTTTTTCCAATCTGTACCTTGTTTCATAATTTCTCATTTTCCATTCAAAATAAATTAGAAAATACAAAAAATACTTTACTCTGGTCATGACAATGACAGATTATAATTCCATGGAAATGGAATGAATGAGTATGCCACTTACATCATATGTAGAGCCTCATTAGAGGATCATTGATATTAGGCTAACAGAAACCAATGGCTGGCTGATGTTACTGTGTGCTAGAGAGGCTAACACTACACACCGCACAGTGTAATGAAATGAGGACCAGTGTGCAGATGAACAGGATTAATTAGGCTACTAGTGGGGTAGAACATATATCCAGAAAATGATTTGTAGCTTAGGAAACAAAGGATGATACTTCAAGGTTGGTTTTCAGCGTCTCTTCAATGCAATATGCAGGCAATTATTCTTTCTATAGTAGAAGAATTAAAACTTGCTGGTACTTAAGTTCATTATTATGAATTATTTATTCTTAATAAAATAAAATAAGAGTAGGAGTACATAAAAACTTAATTATGTTATACATAAAATAACTAGCATGACCATTTTTATTTATTCATTCATGATGATTCATTTTTATATTTGAATAGATATCAGAATTATCATAATTTAGTAGATGAAATAAATTTATCAAGACTTGATCATAGCATTGACATAATTCATATT
Organism: Phyllotis vaccarum; assembly: GCA_033318265.1. Taxonomy (NCBI): domain Eukaryota; kingdom Metazoa; phylum Chordata; class Mammalia; order Rodentia; family Cricetidae; genus Phyllotis; species Phyllotis vaccarum. The sequence goes on from JARWLC010000012.1 coordinate 54,517,323, forward strand.
AAAATTGAATTTATCAGCGGGTGAATAAAACTATAAGAAGCCTAACATTTCAAAGAAATGTTGAAACATTAAATTATTATTTCCGCACAGTGTACCTATAAAGTTAAAAAATAAAATTATAGGATATTTTGAGGTAAGAACTATTTTTCGTTATATGCATAAAGCAGGATTAGGTCATATTTATTGAATTTCTGAAAATGAACACAAAGAAATTAGCATGATCATTTCCTCTTACTTCCTTTCCTCTCAATTTTTATTAATTATATTTTCTTACATTTTTATACTGTTGAGATTTATTATATTTTATTCTATAACTATAATAAGCATAATTTTGGGTAGCTTTTGTCTTGAAATTCAATATCGTCAGACCACCTATTACAATAACAATAATCTTTTCTCTCTTAACTCTAAATGTTTATGAACAATGTATGTAGATGAGCATTTTGCCCACATGTATATCTGCATACTACATGTATATCTAGTGACCACATAATTCTAAAACAAGTGCCAGATCCTCTGCAATTGGAGTTACAGAATGTTGAGAGTTGCCATATGGATTCTGAGAACTGAGCCCAGGTCCTCTACAAAACCAACGAGTGTGCTTAACTGCTGAGCTAAATCATTTATTATTTCTTATTTGTTTGTTGGTTTGTTTATATTTATTTAAAGGCTTGGCAGATACTCTTCCTCGATATCATGTTTGCTTATATGCCATTTTCTCTCATTATACCTGAAGGATGGCTTTGGGATGGAAAGTGACTTGGTTTTTCATTGTTTTCTCACATCTTTGTAACAATAATAATTCTATGTAAAGTTTTTGAGTAATAATTCAAATGCAAGGCATTTGCATTTGTTACCTCTATTAATATTCATACAAACAATTGTAATAGACTAAATAATTAACACCATGGGTATCCAGGTTCTAATCTCTGGGACCTATAAACATTACCTCATATAGTGAAGGTAATACAGCAGAAATGGTTAAAATAATAATCTTTGGTTTAGTAGATTATTCTGTATGACTCAAGCAGGTTAGACATTTAGTCGTAAGTTCTCTTTTTAAGAGGGAGGTAGAGCGAGATCCAACTACATAGAATAAAGGGCTTGTGATAGTAACAGCATGAACAAGAGGAAAAGGGACTCTTTTTGACTTGAAGACACTGAGGTCGTGAGCTCAGGGAATCAGCAGAAGTCTGAAAGGGAAAAAGACCTGCTTCCACAGGAAGCATGTCATGCTAGACCTGGATTTCTCCTTCAAAATCTAGTTAGGACATCTGACAACCAGACTGTTAAAAAGTAAAAGTGTGATGCTTTTAACTACTAAATTTGTGAACATTTCTTACCAAAGATACAGGAAAAATAGCCATGAATTAAATGTATTTTCTGGATTGAATGTAGAGGTAGAGAGTCACAGCCTGACAGAAAGTAGCTGGCTTGCACAGTCTGGTAAGAGTTAGGTTTGAACCCTGGCACTCTGCCTCCAGCTCCTTGGTGCCTAATAAAAAATGTGGCTTTGATGCTCTGCAAGAGACTTTCTGAGATTTTATTCTTGCAAAGCCAGATTAAAGGCTTGCTGTCTTTTCTGATTAACTAGATATTTTGATTTAAAGGGTGATACTTAGCATCAAATGACCATAGTTTAAATTAAGAATATTAAGGACATTGTTCAGGCTAATATCTTCTCATTGAGCAGTCATTAACATCTGACTTCAGACATGAAGAAGAGTACACATATCAAACTGAGATTTTTCATACAGCTTCCTGAAGAACAGATCACATTTCCTCAATAAAATAATTAAAAGCCAATTAGCATGAGTTCTGTCTGCATCAAAATCAGAACCCTATTTCAACAGAAATCATTCTGTGAAGTAAAAGTGAGTATAAGATCACTAATTTCTAACACTGTAGAGTTAATCATCCATTCTCCCTAAAAGTGTTGCCAAGAACTTCTGAGAAGAATACATTCATGCTTGACAAAAAAATTTTAACAGAAGTTATACACACAAGAAAATTAAAAATTTCAAAAAGTTTAAAAAAACAGACCCATTTTGCAAAATAATTGAAGGGTAAGTATACAATATATGTCCAAATTAGAATGTTTTAAGATTAATAAGTACTAAATATACAGGAAACTTGCAAAAAGAAACAGGAAAATTTCTGAACAAGTTTGTTGGTAGAAGTTGAAGAAATGTTTATATTTCTAATGGCGAAACCATTGCGGTAAAGTTTATAATATCCTTGTGTTCTTTTGTAATAATAATTATAGTGTGCATCACTAAAAGATGTCAAAATCTGTGTGGATTTTTGTTTTGTTAGGTATTAAATTACAGTTAAACATATGATATCAATATAGTCTAAACCCCAAAGTTCATAATCATGTTGTTTTCAACAAAATACTAAACACATTAATTATGGTAATATTTTTCTTCATAGGTTAAAACAATTTGCTTATATTTTAAGGACATCCATCATTTTTCTTTTGTTTGTTTGTATTTTCTGTACTCTATTGTTCATACTGCATGACAATATTTGTTTTAGAGTGAAATTTTAGAGTGAAATTGATTCTCTTGTTGGTTTTTGTAAATAATTTGTTTCCTAGAACTTCACTTATGCATACATATTTTTACAAATACTCCCATAATAGATCATGCCTTTGTGGTTTGTGAAAAAATTTTAAGAGTTCCTCCATTAAAGTGCATTTACATTTATTATTCTGTCACCTGCTTTTCATAAAGTAGTCATGTTCTGAGTATCACTTGAGTCAATTTACTATCAAAATCATTATCTAGTGCTATGGGATAATGCTCTTGTAGTCAGAGATTTGTCACCAGTATTATTTTAATAAAATGCTGACTGACTATTATCTAAGCAGGAAATATAGGCAGGGTAACCAGACTAGGAAAATTCTGGGAAGAAGAAAAGCCCAGACACAGACATCAGCCAGACACAAAGGAAGCAGCATAAGAATGCTGGACTAAAATAAACAAACAAGAAAATGGTACTAAGTCACATGGTTAAACACAGATAAGAATTATGGGTTAATTTAAGTGCAAGAGGTAGCTAGTCATATGCTTCAACTACTGGCTGAGTATTTATAAGTAATATTAAGCCTGTGAGTTGATTACTTTGGAAGCAGCTGCCAGATGTTTGAGAGTTTCTGGCAGGGCAGAAATTTTCGACTATAATCTAGGCTTTCTTGTAGAAAGATAATGATAAAGTCACTTCCTTAATGCTGGCCACTATTGTATGTACTTAATTTGTGGCACCAACCATCACAAACAGCACTGAAGGAGACATTACAGATAATTTGGCTGACATGTATTACAGAAATGTTGAAAATCAGACTCAGCAAATGAGGCCTTAGTTGTGCACAGCTTATCTCAGAGCCAAACTTAGTAGAACTAAAGAATATTGGCAGTTATTTTAGATAAGTCTATCTGTACCTCTAAGAACAGCCCTTGTCGCAAATTCACTTGCAAAGAACTATGCTAATTTCTTACCTGTGTACCTTCCCTCTCAACATTTACAATTTATTCTTAATGTGCTGCCATTAACAAGTTCTAAGTCAATATCCTTTTGAAACAATCACTGTTGAAGAAATTGAAGTAATCACTATTTTTGAATTAGCATCTACCTTGGATCAAATGATATGAAACTATCTTGTTAACTAACAAATTAACAGATAAAAATTAATCATTGACCAAAATTCAGCTAAGTATATTTCATAAGCTAGAATATAAGTTCTTATGATGCAAAGATCGTACAGCTACACATTGAAACTAGGTCAAACATCTAGCTCCTAAAAGTCTTTCATGACTACCTGGAAGACATTTATTATGTAGCAATTGTTTTACATATAGTACTTTGTGGTGGTTACAAAGAAAATGGCCCTCAAAAGGAGTGGCACAGTTAGGTGTTAGGCGGTATGACCTTGTTTGAGTAGGTGTGGTCTTGTTGGAGAAGTGCATCACTGTGGAGGTGTGCTTTGAAGTCTCATATATGCTAAAGGTACCACCCAGTGTCCCCAATTAAATGTTTTTCTTTGTAAGAGTTGCTGTGATCATGGTGTCTCTTCACTACAATAAAACCTTAACTAGGACAAACATATATGTACATACATATGTAAACTTATAACCTGATGAATTAATTTACTGTTGATTTGATTAGGGATGACATTTGGGATTGTATAATCTATCAGGAGGTTCATCTTTAGGGAAGACTCATTTCCCTTCTCTCATAAGTCATTAGTTGCCTGTATATTTTTGTGAGATTTTTGCCCATCCACATTGGCATGTTAACTAAGTACTCTCACTGTTCAGACCTTGTTTAGTCAGCCATATTGCTAATATTTCACAGGTTTCCTCTCATTCATAGAAGACACTGTCTTCCAAAAAACATTGTATTTTTCTAGCTCTTACAATCTTACCCATCTTCCATAATGTTCCCCGAGCCTTACCTCTCCATCCGCAGCTGAAAAGGGAAGGGGCAGGGGGAACTGGACTCCTCCCCTCTCTCTTCACCCAGTCATCTCACTTCCTGGTTCAACTCCCCTAGAGCTAGGATTAAAGGTCTGTGCCACCACTTCCTGACTCTGTTAGGCCTTGAACTCACAGAGATCCAGACAAATCTCTGCCTCCCATGTAGTACAATTAAAGGCATAGGTCACCACTTTCTAACCATCATGGCTTGACTCCGTGGGTGGCTCTGTCCTCTGATACTCCAGACTACTTTTACTAAATATACAATATATCACCACATATCCTTGTTAAGGGAGAGGGAAGTACTATGTTCTTCTTTAGGGTTCTTTTCTCAGGCATGAATAAATGAAGTGGTAGAGACTGAGTGGGCACTAGGTCCATTTAGATAACTATTTGTTGCCCTCAAGATATAAGTGCCACTTCTTGCACCTTTCAGAATATCTTGCTGTTATATTTAGTATTAGGAATCATATGCTTTACAGCTGGGGAGAGCTGTTGGTTAATGTCTGTCCTTAGCATCTTATATACCTTCTTCCGGTACTATGGAAGGAGGTTTACAGGTTTGTTCCAGATTAACTTTCCACATCCTCTGTTTTCAGGAATAGGGCTGTAACTTCAATTTTGAAGAAGCAATAAGGACTATAGCAATAGTCTATGCTTTTGGGGGTCTCTTGGAATCCTCTAATCAACAACTAGTGAAAAGAGGTTTCTCATGGCTGATACCCATTTTTATTAGACAAGGTCTGGCTTTGTAATTATGTCAATCTAAGTAACATAACTTCATTTAAACTGTATACATACATATCTATATATGAATAGATAAGTGTCAGACAGAGGTAGGCAGACAGACAGACATACAGATAGGTAAACAGATAGATAGAAGGCAAGTGTATATAAACATAAATACTCATAAAATAATGTTTTCCCATGGCCTTGTAGGAAAATGTCAATTTTATTTTTCTTTCATTCTCTAAGGGACCTCTGACTTTACATTTAAGAAATCTAAATCCATTGAGACTTTAGTACTAAAAATCATAGGTTCTCTAGACAGTCCTATCTGATCCCAGTCTTCTTATAATTACAAATAAATTTGTGAATATATGTATTTAAATCTACCCATCAATCATCTGACTACCATTTAATGGCAGCCAACTCTATGTAAAAGAAACAATTGTCAGCTTTGAACTGCCTTATTTTCCGAGTCACATAAATCTTAAATTACAAGTTTGCATTGAGAATATTATGACTTAAAGGAGATTGTATATAATTGTTTAAAAATGTTTTGTGGATATACCTTATAATTTGTATGTAATTAAATATGGAGAAATGGATAAACTTCCTCCGTAAGAAGCTATAAAGTATGTACACTGGTACTTAAAGGGCACATATTAATAAAAAGGCAAAGCTGTAAGCTTCTTTACTAGTACATGGTTTTCTGAGCCATATCATTAGGAAAAGGAAATAATGACCAAGTCAGATATGATAAGTAGCCAGCAAAGAGCAGAAAATAAAATTGCGAAGATTTCTTAGTATATATATAAACATACACTTTCATTCTCGGCAAGGTTTACTACTACATAAGAGACATGGACATGATTAATAATAATAAATCATCATATTACTTGAGCATCTGTTATCTATTAGATACGGCTGAAAGTGCTAAATAAATACTAACCCTTGTAATTATTACAATGACCTAATGATGCTGGAATTCTGTCTTTAAATATGGTCATTAGGAAAACTGAAGAAAATGGAAAGGTGAAATAACTTACCTCTGGTTATATGCTCTTAGGTGGTAGGCCCAGTCTACTACTGGAAGTGTGGTTCCAAAACCTTGTCTAGTTAGTATGCAGCTTGTCTTCCTGTTAGAAAAAGGTCTGATGAAATGCTCTAATCATTAGCAATCACTTACAATGCTTGATAATTCATTTGTATTTTATTTAAAAATATCTACTTTTATTTAAGTTCTATGACATATACAAGTACCCACATACAATTGATATGTTGTGTGTATCTTGCCAGATTTAATTACACCAATATTAATATATAATAAAAACTTAGAAATTATTAAACTGCAAGTAACTGCTGGCATTATATTTCCTCCTAACTATGTAGCCACAAGGCCTCATCAGTGAACTTCTAACAAATTTAACTGTGATTAATCTTTAGAATAAGTAGGTTTTTCATTTAGCACTTAGTCTTATTGTATTGGATCCACTCTATTTAATTGCCACCAATTTCATTGAAATTAAAGTAAGGATTTCTGTACTTAGTTTAAATGTCATTTATTCACCAAACCAGTTGTTCATTCATAAATAATTAGATACCTGATTCTGATCATCTCTAGATTTTCTAATTGTTAAATTATCATTTGCTGAGATGTTCTTAAAAGTCTGACTCTTTGAAACGTAAAGGTTTAGAAGATGGCTTTTACTTCACTCCAGTGTTAACTTTGATTACAGCTTTTGACTTATTCTCAGAGAATTTCTTTTGAGTTTATTGACAGCAACTCAACAACTGCTCATAAAAGCAGTCAGAATCTCACATTCTGATGCTCAGTGGTTCTCCAATAACTTCTGGAACATTTATTGATAAAATTCAGCTCTACTGGTTGAAATCATAGAGGCTTCTGAGCACCAGTGAAACACAGAGAATACTGGTCTTAGATACTGAATTTATGCCTCCTCTGACCATCCATTTCCCTCTTGGAATCTCTACAGTGTGATTTAACACGTCTCCAGCTTTTATCTTGGGATCTCAGCAAGTAGGCAATATAACATTTTACACTTTGACCTTTGTCTAGTTTACTCATTTACTACTATCTAGGGTCTATAAAAATAGTGAGACGTGGCCTGTTTCGCCAGGTAACAAACTTTCTCATTAAAGCAGTGACCCATGGGAGGTTTGCAAGCAGAAAGACATTTTCAGTTATCTTTAGCCATGAGACTAACCAAAAATGACTAAATAAACTTGGAATATATAAAACCTGCTGACATACATGTAAAATACTGTACATCTATGTATAAATGTATTATTCCTTAGTAATGTGTTTTAAGCTTCCTCAGACTTTCTTCCATGTTGCCATTCACAGACAGTCCAAATTGTGGTCTTCTCCCTGGATAGCACTTCAATTATTTTCTTATTTTGCGATAATGAAAGAAAATACTACTGAAAAATCTATTATGTGATTTAATATGATTTTTATAGTTGTTTGTTATTATATGACACTATTTCAGCTTGCCAATAAGGAAAACATTGAAAAAGAGGTTAAGTAACAAGAATTGAGTTGCAAAGCTGACAGGTGGCAGAAGCAAGATCTAAAATCAACTCATTTCTATTAATCTGTCTGCCACGTGGCCTGTGGCTCACCTGTGTTCCTTACATGTTTCTTCTTGGGCGGCTTGCTCGATTTGCCTGACTCTGCCGTGCTTCTCCTACCTATGCTCTGATTTCTCCTCCTACTTCTTCTATGGTGCCTGTCATGGCTCAAAACAGCTCCTTTATTTAAAGATCGAGATTCACAACATACAGAAAGGCATTCCCATGTCACTGTACATTTGTGTGTAGAGAGCCCCCCACTTTTATTCTCACAAACAAATATGACAATTTTGTCTTTTTCTAGTTGATTTCTCTCTATTCCATTCTCCTACATATTTCTTGCAGCATTATGTACCAAATACCTATTGGCATTAGCGTTCTTGCCTTGACCCCCTCTCCTCTTCTGTTGCTTTTCTGTTTAGCTTCATTATTCTTGTTATTAGAACTGCTAGATTTCAAAATATTTTGAGATCTCAGAACACATTCTAGTCTTTGCATTTCCTACAGTCATAATATTCTTAGCAAGAAACATCTCGGCAATATTCTATGTGAGATACTTTATCGGGTGGTCTCTGTTGTCCTGTTCACAGCTAGTAGACTCAGATCTTTCTTGATGGAGGCTATAGGGCATCAACACCTCCTATTCTTGATTTCCTATGTTACATCTCTCCAAAAAACTATCTTTACCTCTATAACTTCCTCCGTCTATCCATTTCATTGTTTATATACTATAGCTTCAACTTATTTAAATCCATTGATTTTATAATTCAGATATCCTAGATTAAGATATACCTGCTAATCCAAGAAAGGGGTGGAGTTCTACAGCAACTTCTCGGGTTCATTTGTCCAAAGAAAGCAGAGTAAAAGGTCATCTCTTAGGCTTTTCTTAATTCATTTGCGGTTCTCAATCTGTCCGTGTTCATTGCCTGAATCAAGTCCTTCTCAGAGCCAGTTCTTAGTATATAATCTCTCAGTGCTCAACTGACTTCAACTGCTTAAAATAATGTCCATTATCAGTTTCTATTCAGTGAAGTTACTGAGCACACCACCCTATTGAGTTTTTATTTTTCTGAATTCCTTTATTGAATTATACGTTTGTGTAAACATTACACCTGTCATCATCACCAGCACAATAGCACAGGGAGGAGAAATAAAGGGGATATTAATGGTGAAAGAAGAAATGTCACTTTTTACAAACACAATTGTCACTGGCATGTACACAACAGCTTAAAAGTCTCAGAAAAACCTTTTCCTGTTTACAAAGAGCTTGATACGGCTTAATTAGTTTGATCAAGGCTGGGAATATTAAAAGAGATTTGGAGCTGGTACGAGAGAGGAACAAGAGGAATAAGAGAGAGGATGAGGGAGGGAATAGCCGAAGCCTATTATACATATGCATGTTATTGTCAGAGAGCAAGTACAATAAACATTTTACTTTTAAAGCTTTTCGGCATAGTGTAGTACAAGGTTTCTGGCCCAGACTTTCGGGCCTAACCTCAAGGTCTAGACCCACAGACGCGCAGTCCCACAGTGACACACAGACGCTTTCATTAGTTTTTGGCTGATCAGCCTCAGGCCCAGGCATATCACATGCTAGCTCTCTACCCTTATTCTAACCCATGTCTCTTGTTCAGCCATGGGGCTCGGTACCTTTTCTTAAGGCATCATAGTTGTCCTTGGCTTCTTCCGGGCCTCTCTCTGGAATTCCCTCTGGTGTTCTGATCTGGCATTCTGTTCTCAGAGTTTTTAGTCTGATAGCCCCGCCTACACTTCCTGCCTGCCTTTGGCCAATCAGCTCTTTTTATTAAACCAGTGGTTGGGACAATTATTTAAAATGAAACAACACAACCTCCCACAGCATAGTATTTATTTGTTTATATTTTATACTTATTTACATTTTAAGTTTTTAAATTTAAATCATACTTTATATTGTAAGAATCCTCTTTGTATTTATATTATAATTTATACAATATTTTTACTTATGTAAATATGAGTGATTACTAAAAGCTTGTCCATATAAATAATTCCCTGGACATAAAATGTCTGGAGTGAATAAAATGTATGGGGTATGAACAGGTTCAGTTACACATGTATGTGAAGAAAACACATGAAGATACATGTCCTCTAAGATACATGTCCCCTTGTGCTCAAGAAACCTAAAAGAAACCTCTTGGAATTAATAAACACATAACTTTCTGGTTGCTATTAACACTCAATAGCCATCCTAGAATGGTCATGATGGTCATATGAATGTGATGATTAGAGTGATTGATCTGATTTTACTTGTCAAAACTCACCTAGTGCAATTGCACCTAAATGTCCAACTGTCCATCAACAGAAACCTACAATGAACTTCTTATATAAGGCTATGTCTTGGACAAATCAGCATTTCTAGTTGGAGCCAAGGTACCTCACTCATCAATGGGATCCAGATTTAATAATATGCTAAAGTTCCACAAAAATTAAGGGTTTCTGATGTTTTATTGAAAGAGGTATATTTAGCATTTGATTCTTCTTCTTTTCTTCCTTGTTTTGAGTTATTGATGTTACATGATCCCTTGGTAATTTTTCTCATTTGAGTCTCTTAATCTCCAAAACTGCACTTGAGTTGAGTCTGCTTGGTGGTTCATATCATCTAGTGGCCATCATAGTAATTAATTCCTCATAGTCACTAGCTGTTTGAAAGCCCTCACCTGGCTCTGTTTATGACTGCGCCTTCAGAGGTATTAATGGAGCATTTTTGTGTAAACCTCACATTCGCATCAGTCCTGGTCAATGTTGAAGCTTCATCACAAAATATCTTATTAATTCCAGTGCTACTCTTAATAGTACATTGCAGCTAGGCTTTGTGAGTGAAATATCCCTTTGGATTTTTCCATAGAACACAGGCTGTAAAATGTTCTGACTTCTTATGTATATGTATTTTAACATATATATTTGCTTCAATTGCTTTATTATTTCCTTTGTTATATGCTGAAGAAACTCAGGTATTTCTACTTATGATTTTTTTAGTCGTTCTGTCATTAGGCTTCTAAGAGTTGTTCCTTCCCCCAAAACTATAGTCTTTGCTAGGGTGTTAAATTCTGTGTTTTGAGAAAGTGACCCCAAGAATTCTTTCATAGCCAGTCTTACTACTAAGCACTATTCAAGTTCAGCAGCCCAGATAGTATTTTAACTCCCACTGGTATAAGATAAATTCTGGAAAATTATTTTATGTGTAATCTCTTCCTTTTATCACACATGTGCATCATTTATCCAGGTAACGTTGGAACTTATTATCACTGTCAGAATAAACTGTGGCAACAACACTCAAAACAAAGATCTGTTGCTTCACAGCAGAGAATGGAATTGTCAGTATATTCTAGTTCTGATGATTGCTAGTTCTTACTATGGAGGAATGGGCAACCTCTTCACAAAGCTAGACTCTAGTAAAGCTGCCAAGTTAAAGAGCCTTTCTACACTGGGCAGATGTCTCCAGTGTGTATTTTAGGGCTCAAGTATATCCCACCAGGACTATTATGTTCAAGTACAAGAATAGTCTCCACTGTGTATCTCCTTTATTTTTGGTAGTCTATCACTAAACAATTTTATATTCAACCTGACATTAGGCTATGCTTCAAAGGAGAAGAGTGTTTTTTTGGGGGCCCTTTGTGGGGCACTAACAGCCATCAGCTGCTCTTTAAAGACAGTCTTTCCCTTTCTGTTTCATGTTACAAATAGAGCTTTTCAGTAACCCAGCAACTCTACTCTTATTGTGGCTACTGTTCTAGTTTTCTTCCTGTTGCTGTGACAGAACACTGACTGAGAACAATATTTGGAATAGAGGATTTATTTTGCTGACACAATTTCTTCTCCAGTCTATCACCAAGCAGAACCAAGGAAGGAAATCAAAGTGGGAACCTCTAGGCAAAACTGAAACGGAGACCATGGAAGATCGTTTCTCAGTGTCTTTGTCTCAGGCTCAGACTCAGCTATCTTTTAACACAGCCCAAACTCACCTGTACAAGGAAGGATATGTTTCCAGTAGGCTGGAACCTCCTATGTCAATTGCCAAGGAAACAAATGGTCCACAGGAAGCCTCACAGGCTTCAGTAGAATAATAGAGCAAGTTTTTGTTTAGGGTTATTACCTTCCTAGTCTCAGGTTCTTGACCACTTTTACAGTGTCACAACCATCTCATAGAGTGGACCTTAAATATGACCAAATTAGTGGTAGTTTGTTCCTATAATGTTTGTGCCTCTATTGTACCAGTATATCTTACAGGCAGGTCGCTGCTGCATATCAAAGGGTTTGTAGCTGGGTAATGTCGATGTATATTTCTCTTCCATTTGCACTCAGAGTACCTTCCAGGACCTTGTCATAAGGGGTGAAGCTTCTAGTTGGGCACATATCACAGAGAATGGGAAGTAAACACTAAGTTCCACCCCAAATGAAAAGCTATTTGCAATTGATTCCTGATTTTTTTAAAAAAGGAAGGAAGAAAACGAAAATTAATTTTATTAAGAATATCAATCATATTCAAGAGTAGGCCTATGCCCAGAAGTAGCCAGCCAAAACATGATAAACTCCATTTGTGTGTGTGTGTGTGTGTGTGTGTGTGTGTGTGTGTGTGTGTGTGTGTATGAACACACACACTTTTTATTTTCATTTAGTTTTTGAGTTTGTTTATTTCTTACTGTTTTGCTTTGGGGGAATTTTTTAGCTTGTTTATTTGGATTTTTTCTTGAGAATAAGAGAGAAACAAATATGAAAATTGATGAGTAGGAAAGTAAGGAAGAAATGGTAGAAGTTGGAAGAAAGAAAAGAATATGATCACAATATATTGTATGAGAAATACATTAATTAAAGGTAAATTAATTTAATAAAACACAATCTAAAGTCTCTTATCTGTGGGACCATTTAAAATCCAAAATAAGTATGTGTTTTATTATTGCAAATGTTAAGAACCAGGCAGAACTGCAATCAGATCAAAGCAAACCAAACTCTAACAGTATAGCTCCAGATTTTTTAGGGCAATGTCTAATATCTAAAATTTACACGTGATCCTCTGGACTTATGTAAGAGAACTTGGGTAGCCTCTCCTTTCTGTGGCATTTTAAGTACATAAAGCATATTTGATAGGTTCAGTCTGGCTCTATTCATTACCCATTGGAATCCTTGATGGTCGGTTATCCCATGGTCTACATATCTCCAAGAGTTATAGTCTCCACTTCAGTTGAGGTTGACCTTTCACCAGTGGCTTCTCCTGGTCTCTTCAGAAATGTCAACATTATCAGATAGCCCAAGCCTCTGCTTCTCCCCATGTCCTCTTAAATACTATAGCTCTCATACTGCCCCAAACAGTACAATCTTGGAGAATCTTAACACACTACCAAGTTAAGCTGCAAGCATGGGGTGTAACTTTAATCTCCAATAGACCTTTTTGTTTGTGTGCCGACCCTAAGAAAATACTTTCCAGAATAATTCACCTCAATGGCATTTATCTCTTAATCATAGCTAATTTCTCAACTATTGCTATATGTTGTATATTTTTTAAAAATAGTCTAAAATATTAGAGAGGTCATATGGCATGATTAAGGTGTCAGCTGATAAGGTCAGAAGACGCTTATCCAGGAGCCCGGGACCCTGGAGGGGGTGTGGCCAACCTGGAGGGGGTGTGACCAACCCCACTGATAAGTGGCTGCTGGGACACTCTCTCTTCCTGGTTCCTGGCTGCTGGCTGTTGGAGGGACAGGATCGGAATCCATCGTCCTTCCATTGCACGTCCATCGCTTGTCCATTGCTTGGATACACCAGTCCTTGTTCAGGTGCCACTATAAGCTGTTACTAATATCATGAGTGTTGATTTATATTATAATAAATATTAATTTTTGACTGGTGCCTTGTAAGTAAAACTCCACCTACAAGATCAGGAACAAATCACAGTGAATTCTCTCCAGCCAACTTCTCAGGCTGAACAGGGTAAGTTGTATCTATCTTCACAGATCCTCGGATTGACTGGTTGCTCAGAGAGATCCTAATCTTCTCCTCCTTTTTTGTATTTCTTTCCCTGCCCAGCTGTTTTACTTTCTGGTTCAACTCTCCTAGGACCAGAATTTAACATGTGAGCTACCACTGCCTGGCTGTCAGGCCTTGAAGTTCCAGACAGTTCTCTGTCTCCCCAGTGATAGGATTAGAGACGAGAGTCACCACTCCCTGACCTTCATGGCTTGGCTGAAGATGATCTGTCCTCTGATATTCTAGACTATTTTTATTAAATACACAATATTAATTACCACACTCAGTCATAGCAAACTAGAACCAACAAAGGCTTCTCTTCAGTGGTACAAGATTCTTGTCAATCTCAGCCAGTTGATGGATCTTTAGCAACAGCTCACTAGAAACTACATATTATTAACTCATCACTCACAATATTATATGAGTAGTCCCATAGAGTCTCTGAGGAACTCTCAAACTGCCCTCTGAAACTTCACAAGGAATGACTCTATTGTTTGTATGACTCTCATCATTATCGGACAGGTGCACACAATAGTTCTTTGATCTGAGTGATCAATGGCTTTCTAGTGCGAAGCTCAATAATATTACCCCAATCATGAACAGCTCCTTCACTGCAACACCCCACTCCCAGTACCAATTTCTTTTCTAGCTTTCTTTCTGCTGCTGTGCTGAAATACTGACTAAAAACAATTATTGAAAACAATGGTCTTTTTTCTTTATTTTTTTCTTAATTTTTATTTTTTTTCTTAGAAGTTCTTGTCATTATTGAGGGAAGCCAAAGAAGAATGGAATTAGGAGCCAGAAATTAAAGCAGAGATCATAGAAGGACACTGATTCCTAGCATGCTGCTCTTGGTATGCTCAGCTACTTTTTGTATATTTTCCAGGTTTACCTGACAAGATATTGTAATATTCACAATAGGCTAGAGTATTCTACATCAATTAATAAGCAAGAAAATGCCCTATTCACATTCCTACAGATCAATGTGATGGATGCAATTCCTCAGTTGAGATTTCTTCTTCCTGGGTATATCTAGGTTTGTCTCAAATAGGCAAAATGCTAATCTGCTCCCAATCCATCTCTCCATGTTTAAAATTAATTTCCTTATGTCACTTTCTCTATTATGGCTTTCTCTAAGTCTTCAATGGGTTAAAACTGGAGGTTTTCCTTCTTATGCACTAGGGTACAGATGAAGTAGTCTCAAATTTAATTTAACTTAATCAGCTTTTTATTTAATGTCTTTTATGTTATTAGATATGTAAGAGAATTATTAGGGAATGTGACAATGACAGAAAAAATAGAGAATAAGATTAAGCTAGATATCACAATTCTTTGGGGGGAGACATATATAATACAGATAAACAAGAGTCAGAGGAGACATCCTAGATCACAGTATAGCTCTCTATTTACAGACACACCATAAAGCTTACAGATGCTTTTAGATAACCCTTTTCAGCTTTATAAATCCCAGGAAGAAACTCTTTTAGTTTTTCCACCTGACTAGACTGTTGATTGAGAGAAGCTTATGAAAAATGTGTCTTGTGCAAAAATGCACGAATAAATTCCAAATATGGCAATTAAGACTTCAATCAGTAATAGACTGCACAGTCATAGATCTACGAGGTATATTTTAAGGCTTCTATATATTGCTACTATAAAAGTGAGAGACAGACCAGATCCATTTGTATAGGAAATCTACTTTTGTTACATGAAGGTCTGCAATCAGAAGACTGCCAAGAAATGAATAACACATTCCTAAAGGACATTAATATGTCTTCTCCACATGAATAGATAAACGAGTGATATTTTACCAAGTCCTACTCACTGTCTGTGTTTGAGTTTTTCTTGTTACCCATGCACTTCACATTTCAAAAGCCACTTGCTTTCCATATAAGAAGAGAAAAATATCAGGAAT
The DNA here is from genome assembly GCA_033318265.1 of Phyllotis vaccarum. Classification (NCBI taxonomy): domain Eukaryota; kingdom Metazoa; phylum Chordata; class Mammalia; order Rodentia; family Cricetidae; genus Phyllotis; species Phyllotis vaccarum. Next base: position 54,533,031 of record JARWLC010000012.1, read on the forward strand.
GTGCAGCACAGGGACAAGCCAGATTAGGATACACTGAGAAGACAGCTCCTCTGCAAGCGAGGATAGGCCTCAGGAAAGTTCTAAGTTGTAGACCTCAATCTTTAACTCCTAGCCCCACCAAATGATTGTAAACTCCTTGGATCTAAACTACTGTATCTGTGGTATTTTGCTGTGGTGACATTAGCAGACTAGTAATACAAAGCATAGTAATCTCATCATTTCTTAATTATATGCTATGGGATAATGCTCTTGTACACTGTAAATATTTGTCATTTGCATTGGTTTAATAAAATGCTGATTGGCCAGTACTAGGCAAGAAGTAGAGGTGGGTGTTGTGGGATTATGCTCTTGTACACTGTAAATATTGGTTTAATAAAATGATGATTAGGCAGAAGCTAAGTAGACAGGAAGTATAGGTGGGGCAACCAGACAAGGAGAATTCTGGGAAGAGGAAGAGCAGAGAGACACCTGCCAGACACAGAAGACAAGAATGCTGCATTGAGCAAAAATGGTAACAAGCCACATGGTGAAATATAGATAAAGATAATGGGTTAACATGAAGTTACCCATAAAGTAAGACTTAGCAAGTAATAAGCCTGAGCCATAGGCCAAACAGTTTATAATTAATATAAGCCTCTTTATGTTTATTTGAGACTAAATGGCTGTGGGACCAGTCAGGTAGGACCAAAAAACTTCCAACTACAGATGGGGCAACCAGACTAGGAGAATTCTGAGAAGAGAGAAGGCAGAGGAATAATTTACAGCCAGATGCTGAGGAAGCTGGATGAGAATGCTGAACTAAGCAAAGGTACCAAGACACATGGCTAAGAATTGTGAGTTAATTTAAGTGTAAGAGCTAGCTAGTAATATGCTTGAGGTAGTGACCTAGCAGTTACTATATTAATCCTCTGAGTCAATCATTTGGGAAGCAGTTGCTATGTATTTGAGAGTTTCTGACAGAACCATTTGACTATAGTTGTGTTGTAATCTTGAGTATAACAGTGATGTGGGTGGAAGAGTAGCATGAGATAAGTGAGAACTTCTCAAAGAGCTTTTGAGTAGATTATTATGAAACTTCACAACTGTCTCATATAGAGTACTAACTATTTCTGTAAGATAACTTTGACATCAAATTAAAAGTAATAGAAGTTACTTTATTGTCTGGCTTACTTTGTCTCTGGTATTGCTAAATTCAAAATGCTATCTTCTTCTCATATTTAGACACCAAATGTGACTTTGGTTTCAGCTTACACAAAATGATTCTCAAGTCTTTCATTAGTATATAGAAATTAATTTTATTTACTTAAATAATTCTATGGATTTATGTTAGGTAATAACACATTTAATACTGCTATTATGTTAATTTCCCTGTGTCGATGGCCAGTGATTGTAAAGGATAGAGATCATTTCTTTTAAAATAAAAACAATTACTTTAGTGTATAAAGTGTCCCAGTTTTCATATTTTTTAGGTTCTTTGGCTGGATCATTTTATTGTTGGTACTTCCAAATAAGTTATTTTAAACATTAATAATAATTAATATAATCACATGAAATGCATTGTCTTTTGTCAGTGCAGGAAAATAGTTTGTTCACTGAGGATGTAATAAAAACTTCTCAGATATTTTATTATGTCCCATGTGTTTCTAATTCAACTATTTCAAAGCTGCCTAGCGTGATATGATTGAGAAACAAAACTTCTAAAAAATGCTTTTTATTTTTATAAGCTTCATTATAAATTCACTTGCAAATAATTATTTCATAAACATCATGCACCAAAATTAATCAGATTCAATATCTAGAATAAGGCATTCATAGGAAAGCTGTGGAGAGTCACATTAAGCACTGTATTTTCAATATCAACTATATTTATGCACTTATTCATCATCATAACCATAAAATCCTCAACAGAATTAGAACTAGAAAAAAATTATCATTCTGTCCCCTTTTATACTCCTGTCTATTGCCTGCATTCAACCTATTCCATATATGCAGTCTTTTTTATTCTACTTTCTTCATGTTATACTATATCCACATGTATGTTTATATAGATGATAATCTAGATTATGTCTAGAGGATATATTGTTTCCTCTCTAAAAGGTATTTTTAAAATATTTCCCCCCAAATAGATCAATTTCTCTTCTTCAAAACATACTAACAATTGTGTAGACTCTAAAGAGAATTCAAACAATACAATAGATTTCCAGAAATACAATCATTCCCTCACAAAGATATGCATCCCCACCCCAAGAAGATGTCATTATTTTAAATAATAATGTTAATTTCATCTTTTACTTAGAACTTTTGTATGATCTTTAAATTCATAAATGTAGTTATTTATGAAATCAATGCAAGAGGTATTATAGTTAGAAAACTTTAAAATCCCCTACCAAAGTCAACTGTGAATGCTGAATGATATCAAGCCAAAGAAACTAATACCGAATTTCCTTCTATTCTACATGGACAGCAGTTTTTTCTTCACACATATCTAATAATAAAAATGCTGCACAAAAATCAATAATGAAATATGGGAATTTGAAAGGCATAATTGTCACCACAATAAAAGACACAGAGGAAAATAAATCATGATAGTTAACTACTTCATGTTACCACAAAGTGGATTTTTGTAAAGACTGAAAGCCAGCTAAAAGCAAGATATAAACAAATAAAAAGACAGTAGCTACATTTTTGACTCACATGACTCACAAGTCATCAAATCCTGGAAGTCTCTGCTTTTCTGGTTTTAACTTCGAATTCCTATAACTAGAAAAGTGTTTCAAGACAAGCAATACATGCTGAAATTTTCCCTATACTCCACTTTATAGCGATCCACACAATTGCCTGGTATAACAAACTATAAAATAGTGCAGGGCACCCAGCACCTTATTGAGCAATCGCTGCACAATCCAATTAGTATCACATTTTTAAAAATCAACATTATCCCTTAATCATTCTAAAAGAAAAAATTATTTTAGAAATTTAAGGCTTTCGAATATAAATAAAAATCCTTAAGCATAAGGACTCAATGTGAAAATATATCAATTTAAAAATTTGTAATAACTACAAGTATGATTATCAATAATAGTAATAAATAAATAATAGTAATTTAAAAGTCTGTCTAAAAATTAGAGCAACATCATGAAAAATTGTCACAAAAGCAGTTTGAAAACATAATATAAGAAGTGTATCATAAAGGCCTCTGAAGACATTTGCATCCTTCACGGCCTAGTGCTATAACTAAAACCTACAAGCTTTAGAACAAGTATACCAGTGTCAGTTGTACAGAATCACAGATCATTTTAGTACATGGCCTAGAAAATGTCAAATGCATTTTCAAATGTGTCTCTGGAGTCATCTATAAGATTTCCTAAGAGAAAAATTGACTTGGGTTTATTTATTTTGTGATTGCAAGTATACTTATGTACGTGCATCGCATGTGTACCTAATGCTAATGGAGATCAGAGGAGATGTAGAGAATGTAAACTACATTTGCACAGATGGGAATCAAACCCAAGTCCTTATCAATGATCCACTGGGAACTAAATTGGAGTCAGTGGTTATTTCCAAGGAAAGAAATCCCAGCTGAGTTATAAATCTCTGGAGAGCATGAGTCACCTTATTAAAAGGTCGTTAACTACTTAAGATAGATAGAACTGCACTAGAACTTAGTGTATTAACTACAGAACACATCATTAAAATTATTTCCAAGAAGAGTATTCATAATTTTGTTTCTGGATTGCTGGTATCCAAATAATAACAGACCCCTTTGTGCAGCTAAAGCCTGAAGGAATTCATAAGTTTCTCTAGAATTAAGCTTGTTACTTTTATATGTCAGTATGTCTAGGCTCCAGGCTTCAGTTATTTAATCAAAGAGTAGCATAGGTCTGTAGGCATGACTAAGCCACTGTTGGCATACTTCATTAAGAGAAATTATTCAAGATAGGCTGAGGAGAAACAATGCAATTGTTTGGAAGTCCTGAGAGTAGAGCAGAGGCCACCCAGAATAGGAACTGTAATACTGTGAATATCAGACTCTCTTGTCTAAAGGTTCCAGCCTGTCTCTGGATCACCTGCCCTGTGTATTTTGGACTCAGCCCCCAAACAAGCATCATAGAACACACGTACTTAGTCTGTATGCCCGTAGCCACATACACAGGAGATCCTGAGTCTTTGTTTGAAGTAGTGATTTAATTTCTCAGAACCAACCTGGTACCATTGTTACACTGTAATTCTTCAAATACAGGCAAGCAATGTCGAGCTATGTGGAAATACCAGGTATGCTCTAGCTTACACTGGTTGAGTAATGGTAGCTGGTAACAGTAGGATAATGATAATCTTCCTTAAATAGTCTAGCCATCTTCCATAAGTATCTTTTAAGACCAAAAAAATTTGATTTTAAATATAACACGTGTTGCTATTTATTTATTTATTTATTTTTGAGAGTACTCTTTCCAAAATGGAAAAGAGGTTATCAGGTAAATGACAAAGCAAATCAAACACTATTAACTAAGTTTAAGTTCTGTAAAAATAAGATTATTTAATCTGATGTTGATCTTTGCACTCTACATTTTGAAAAAAATACCAAAATTTTCACATAAAAATGACATAGTACAGCAGAAGAGTCTAGATTTTGGGATGATCAACAGCAATAGATGACTTCTCTCTTTTAGTGAAATGGTCACAAAACCGATGTATGTGAAGTGTTGAGCTTAGACAATCTGCAAAGGGATTGTACTAAGATTGAGGAAACAGGTAAATAGGTGATAAACACGAAGGACTACCAAGTGGCCTTTAGCTTCATCAGGTCTTCAGAGTAAGGGTGTTGCATGCCTCCATGAAATGCCCTTAAAGAACAAGATTGGGACCTTTGTCTAGTGAAACAACTCTCACGCAAAGAAGACCTAGGACTTGAAATTTCCTTAGCTCTTGAACCACACTGTTTGGTGATTCTGAGCTATGTTTTCTATGTACAAAAATTTAATGGAGGACATAAGGATATAAGTTCAGACACAAAATGCTAGGATCCAAGGCTTCTCTCAGATTTTAAGGTAACTCCAGAGAAGGATCATGAAGGCCAGAAGAGGCCACCATTCTACGTATGTCTTCATGAAGCCATCTTAGAGTCCTTTTAGAAAAGGCACTGGGGAAAGTGTGTGTGCAGGTGTGTTTATACAAAGTCATCCATTTTAGATGTTCCCTGGAAGGTTTTCTTTATCTGGAGAGTCAGGATTAAGCTTGATGTTAGAATTATTTTTTAATGAAGGATACAGCTGAAAGAGGTAATAGTAGAGAAAGTGAAGAAAGGATATATGCGCCTTCAGGAATACCTGTCTTAGATTGGAACTGAGGGTTTCTATACTTTCTGCAAAGGCTTAAAATGAATTAAACACACATTGTTGTCTGATTTGTGGAGAAAAGAAACAACCAGGAAGATGTTTTTCCAGAATTTCTCACTAAGGATTTCTCCATCTATTTACATGGATCACCATATACCCTTGCATTTTTCTTCCAAAGTTAGATGAACTTTCTGGGATTCTTAGAAAGACAAACACATCTGTTCCAACTACCAAAAATATGTGATTTTAATAATCTTTCCTCTTAAAACATTAATTTTCTGTGGAAATAATATTGCTATTTCTGTTTAGTACCTGTAAAACAGAGTCTTGAGTTGCTGTTTCCCCAGTATGGACTGCTCCATTGGTGTTCACATGATTCAATTTCTTTCTCAAGACCCTTTCTCCTGACTGTGATTCTCCCCTTTGCTTTTTAGAAATACATGCCAACAGTTCCATTACGGTCACTCAGCTGAAAGTTTTCCTGTCACTAAGTCACTGAGAGTTTGCAGACCTCCAGTGTCATCACCACCATCATCATCAGTGGAAATGGATCATCACTCTCTTTACCACTCAGTTTCCAAGACAACTGCCCTCACTTAGCTATCCTATGGAGCTGGCTTCTCCTTTTCAGTGTCTGCTTTCATATTTTAGCAGATAAAATAAGGTTTGAAACTAATCAAAAAATGGAAAACCAGACAAATTAGGGCCTATGGGAGTTTCCAGTGGAAAAAAACTTATTTACTCCCAACTTTCATTCAATGTGAAATATATATTTTATTTTTTTAGATGCTTGGAGAAATAAAAAAATGTGAAGAAATTAAAACAGCAATACCAAGACAAATGAAATTGATAAGGATAGATAGATAGCTCAGGGGCTAAGAATACTTGCTGCTCTTTGCAGAGGACCTGTGTTTGTTTCTCAGCAACCATGTGACATCTCACAACCTAACTCCCATTCCAGGGAACCTGATATCGACTTTCCAGCCAACCTGTGCAGATCTTGTCTGCTGGACCTGGAATCTAAGGACCTGAAAGAATGGTGAAACAGTTTACTGCTGTAGACACTTTACTTCAGTTTTGTGTAGTTTCATACATGAACACAACAAAGTGACAATTCAAGTTGATTGTGTTCAGAAAAACATGATCAGGAAGACATGTAAATAAAAGTCTGTAATCACATACTAAATATTAACAGACCAGTCCTTTCCTAGAACTTTTTCATGATAGACAAACTTAAACACAATTGCCTAACACATACTATAAATTAGATCTGAGAAAACACAAAAGCAAAGCAGAAAGCCATATCCAGATTCAGAATACACTGAACAGATTGGGCTCCATAGCAATGTTCTGATATCCAACACGAATGAACTTGTCATATAAATTGAATGTAATATTTGTCACAGGAGGCATAAAATTACATCCAAGAAAAATCCAAGGAACAAAATGCATCTGAGGTAAAGGCCCTGTCTTTTTCCCAGAAGCCTCTCTCTCATTTTCTCAAGGCACTGCTCATCATACAAATAAAATGAAAATAAATACTTAAAAAATCAAATTGCTAACAAATTTAGCTCTTTTAAGAAATTCCATTTATTAACTATAAATTGTTTTATAAGCTATATGTACTTGTAGGAAGATAAAAATGATTCCTAAAACACTACTTCAGACATTAATTCATACTCATGTTTCACCTTATGTGTTTTCAGCATGGTTCTGAGAAGTCTCCTGAAGACAGAAAAAAAAAAAAGAGCATTTTTGCAATCACTGAAAAAGGGCGCATCATCCCATTAGGGGAAACAATATGTTTGTCAGTGCAAAAGTGATGTGGGAATGCCTTTCTGTATGCTGTGGACATCAATCTTTAAATAAAGGAGCTGTTTTGGGCCATGACAGGCACCATAGAAAAAGTAGGAGAAATCAGAGCATAGGTAGGAGAAGCAGGGCAGAGTCAGAGGCAGACGGAGCTGAAGCCCAAAGGAGCAACATGTAAGGAACACAGGTGAGCCACAGGCCACGTGGCAGACAGATTAATATCAATGGATTGATTTAAAATGTAAGAGCTAGCTAGCAATGTGCCTGAGCCATAGACCAAACAGCATGAAGTTAATATAAGTGTCTGAGTCATTTCTGGGGGCTTGAGCAGCAGCTATGGGTGGCTAAGAGTCTGGCGTGGCAGGTCTGTGGGTCTGGGCCTCTGGCCGCCAGAGACCAAGAAACCCCACTACAACACAAAACTGAAATAGAGATAATCCCCTAATAATCTCAAAACTTAAAAAATCCATAGTCCTCTCTTGGGATCATTATTGAAAAATTATGAGTAAGAAGACTCTGAAGAGCCTAATGGGATGAGAGGTTCAGGAAAGGGTAAAACACTGATGCTTGCCTACTCAGTAGGTATACAGTAGGAAGAGTAGCAAAGACCCAGAGAAAAGACCAGTTACGTTTAAACATCAACAACCGAAATCCGTAACATTTAGATAAGCTGTGATAGAAGAAAAATGCATGAGCAACACTCCCAAGAGGAAATACTTCACTTCCTGTACATGAGATAACTGTTCCACATTCTGCTAGCTGTTTGTATAAAATGTGCCAACACCACATATGTTTCCAAAAGACATATTTCCACTGAACACATTCTCAATCCATGAATTATTAAAATTGATTGCCGGGGCAGTTCCATACTGTGATGACATCTGCTAAAAAGATTTTCCTCTGACAAATTCAGGGAAATACAATTAAAGAAAACATGTGGGATGTTTGGAGCCATTTGTATATGTTTTATTAGGGCTGAACTTCAATAGCTGCCTAGTGGAGGCGAAACATTATCAAGAGACTCTAAATTCTCTGGTTGTCCAACATGACAAGATACTCAAATCAAAATAGAGTATCTCTGGCAATTTTCGTCCTTCAGGAAAATTGCAACAGAGGATCAAGAAATAAATGAAGTTTTGAACTTGGTGAAATTGGCTGCAAAATGTTCCTTAACTCCAGACATTGCTATCCTCTCAGCTCCTGCTGAGCTTAACTGCTCCCCAGGGACAAGGACCTCACTAACTTTGAAAACCAAGGCAAAAAGACTTGCCTTAGATGTAGCAGCAGTGGAAGCAGATTTCCTTCTATAGTTGCATTCTTCAGCACTACAACTCCCAGAAATAGTTTATCAGTTTTCATAACATTTAAGATGACAGCGAATCTAATATCCCTTTGGTACTGAGGATAATCTCATGATGAGGTAATATATTTTCTTTTATCTTTAACTATGGAAAACACTGCTAGCCATTTCAATAGCTTTAAATGTGAAAATGCAGTATCTATAGCAAAGATCATGCCAGTCTCTTTCCTAATTTATTGTATAGACATCTACTCAGCACCTTTGACCTTAAGTTCTTGTAAACTTGTGTTGTGTGTTATCAGTAGAGAGAACTTCAATATTTCAGGAAGCAGAGAATAATGGGAAGGGAGCTTTGCATCCTAATCATTGAGAAGTGTGATTGGTTATAAAAACAACACTTCAAGTAGAGGGGTCAAAAGGCAAGAAAGAGAAATTCTATTGGATTTGTCTCTAAGGGCTTAGCGTAAGGGAAAAAAAGGACATGCTTTTCTACTCTTAAGGCTCTGATACTTACTCTCTCTGTAAGATTACCATGAGAAATTTGTCTTCTGCCTCATTAGATTCTCTACTATGATCAATTTTCATGAGATGGAGTAAGTTTTTTATCCTGAGATAGTGAAGGAAAAAAACCTAATATTTTATTATAATACTCTTTATTTTTAATATAAGCTAGATATTGAGGAATTTTGGCAAAATGATGAATGCTTAAATTATATTACTATCCTACAGATGGATTTATTAGGTAAGAATCAAGGGCAATGGTTAGACCTTCATAAAGGAAGATAAGCAAAGATCAAAATAAAGGAAACATGGTATTTTATATAACCTATCTATATGTACAAACCCCAACTTTCAGACAAGAAACAATGAGCAGCAAGTATTGGATGAAGTATCTCCTTACACTCTGCAGAAGTCCACATCTCTACAGTTTTTTCCTATTACCTCAAGTATCAGAGAAAAGAGAACTCCATCTCATAAGGGATTCTAGGAGTGGAGTCTTCTATCAATCACCCTTTCCCATCCCTTATGGCACTTTCTTTAAGTGAAATATCTGACTTTGTGGGGTTAACACAACTCTATATCATTTGTCAGTCATAGACCTTCGACAATGCAATGAGAAGCTAGGAAGATTTTCAGAGGATCCATACCAATATACCAGTAACTTTCTTCCCATGACTTTATCCAACAAAGGCACAAGAATAGACCTCAACTTAGACCAGACTACTTACTGTTCACATGGGTTAAAATCAGAGGATCTGGGAGAGGGATAAATAATAATAATAATAATAATAATAATAATAATAATAATAATAAACCATTTGAATATTTGCAATAACAGTGTGTATATCTGAAGGTCAGTGTATCGTTTATAAAACATGCTCAACTTACTGTGTACTTCAAAACTTAACATGTTCTCATTAAACATGAAGACCAATAATGTGAAATAAGACCTTCTTAGCTTCATGATAATGTAGCTATTTTGAATGTGAAAGCAACATCTTCATATCTTTCCACAGTCAAATGCTATGACTCAGTTTTTCTTGCCTTTCCTATAAGCTGAAGGTAGAGATGAGTTGTGAAAATTATCTTGAGCTTAGATTATTATCCATTCACTTTTATTCATCATATTTGGTTCAGAATTGAGTCATCACTGACTCAAATATAATACATATTGGAATTAATTTTTATTCCCTAAGATTTTTGTAACAACTGCAAAATAGGTTGGTTTTATAACACCTTACCAGAGCATCTATAGCCAATATTTAATATGGATAAAATATAATTGTATTATTCTATACAATTTTGTTTTTAGGAAATAAATTATAAATGATGCTCTCAAAGTTAATAAAATATGTACATATATATACACATATATATGAATCTTATTAAGATGTAAGTTCATACTACCACCAAAATTTATCTACTACATAGAAGCTTATATTAGATACATTTTGCCACATTGGCCTTTCTGTCATTGAATATGTTCTTACACTGGCATTTAGGCATCTGGATTTGGGATCTGGTGTTGATTCTTGCGTTGGTCTTTGTCGGGTGGGTGTTTTGTTCCTTTGTTTTCTGTTTCCTCTCTTTTTTTCCAGCTTAACTGGCCAAGGTTCTGGGGACTAGCAAGTCTTTAGGTCCTAAAGGGTATTTCCATTCATGTTTATGTGGTCTTGGGTGCCTAGTTCCAGCCTTGCCTCTTGTAAAGTAGAAGTCTTCTTTCAAAGTTGTAGACCAGAAGAATATGGAACCCAGTGGAAAGGTGCTATTCTTCTGACTGGTGTGGGCTGCACCTGGGCCTATGAATTCTGCTCTTCCTCCAAGTGTATGAACTGAACCTAGGTCTGTGTAGTCTACTGAATTTGCAGGGAGGGGCAGCTCAGCTAGGAGCCAGTCACTCACCTCTTCTTCTGACTAGTGTGGCTGTACTTGTGCCTATGAAGTCTTCTGGGGTTGCTGGGAAGGGCTGGCCACAGGAATGATGATGAAGTGGATGGGGTTGAGTGGCAGAGTGGGTCTTAGGGAAGCAGAATCTAGTGGATGATGGCAGTCCAGCTCACAGGCAGATCACTCACCTGCCTGCCTACTGCTGGGCACTCAGTACATGTTCTTTTAAAGCTATGTGACTTGCCCATATTTTATCCCAGTTTTGACTGTCTTTTAATTATTTTACTTGAGGATAAAAGTTTTTAGTTTTAATAAAGTAAAATATCATTTATTTGCCAACATAGCACTACCACTACAAGTTTGTGTGTGTGAATATATATATATATATATATATATATATATATATATATTCCTTTATTAACCTTATCATGCAGGTGAAACACACAAATTTAACTAACTTGCTTAAGTTCACACAGCTTCTAAGTGAAGCCAGACGTACAACCCAGAGAGATGGGCTCCAATGCTTGTGCTTTTAGCCAAATGAATTCAGAATGATACTCTTACGGGACATTATCATCTCTGTCTCTCTCAATCTCACATCTCTTTCTCTCATCTTTCTTTTTCAAACTTTAAGTTCTTATCAAAGGCCTTTCTACCCACCTAATCAGAGTTCTACCTCCTTACACAAAACTGTGAAAAGTAATTATTCTTTCTATATACATAGATATATAGATAGATATGTATGTTTATACATATTGCATGATTATTACAGTCAGTTATGAATCTCACACCTGATATTTGCCTAAGTTTCAAAAGTGTTCTCATCATAAAAAGAAAATCATAAGTGTGTCAGATCATCATGTCAATTATCTTATTGCAACAAATATTTTTCAATGTATACATACATTAAACTATCAAACTAAATCCCCAATACATCTCTTCTTTATCAACTAGACCACAATAAAATTGGGGAGGCAAAGGAAATAAATTCCATATGATAGTTTACTCATTGAGAGGGATTTAAAAAGAACCTTGCTTCATACTCTGTCAGAAGTAATTAAATAATATTACTACTGCTCACTAGATCTCCTAAGCTATGTGCTTTTGTTCAAGGGTCATTTTTACTTGGTCTTGAAAATATTGCCTTAAGATTATAACAAATCCACTTTATTTAATGAAAGTTATGAGCTACATTGTCTTTGCACAAACAGGTCAACAAAATTTGAATACTAGACTCAACTCAAGGGTTAGAAACAAAGGGGGTAGGAGCTTCATTCCTTTGTCTCCCTTCTTCCCTGAGCCTCCATGTCCCATAGTAAGAAGAAATTGTTCATGATGGCAATAAAGCTCCTGTTTTTAGTACTCCTTCTTTGTCTTCTCCCTCTGAAGATACACAGGTCAGGAAATTGTACTCATTACAATAAGTAACTGATACTTAAAAACACAGAAGACAGCACGGGATGTGCTGGATTTGTAGTTTTTATTGTCTTTATTTGAAAATCTTTTTTTATTCTCTTAAATTCTCTCTTCCCATCAGTCCCAATATGCACATGGAATGAGAAGATTTCTGGCAATGGTGCTTCTACTTGTGGGAAGAGGGGATTTTTCCAGGTCTTGGTGTGTAAAGTACAAATAACTACAGACATCATTTAAAATTCTATTGCCTTACTTGGTGCCCATTCCTTTATTATAGCACTTGCATTTTTTTTTAAGTATTATTCTAGGAAATTACTTGGAAAAAAAGGAAGACATTTATAGAAAGTTCAGCTTCTTTACCCAGTAAGGCTTTTGAAATCATAGGTATAATGATGAGGTGGACTTGGACAATGCTCGTACCTCCAGGAATGTTGAGTGTTTTCACTACCGTGCCAGCTCATCAGTCTGCCACTGACAGTCTGGAAGCAGGTCTTTGTTTATTTTCCTCAGATTTTTACCACCATGGAATAAAGATACAAAGCATATCATTTATATTGGTAAATGCTATGCTCTCTTGACTTTTTAATTATCTAAGATAGCTAATATCATTGTGTGATTTCAGTAATAAATGAGTAAAAGCTGAGTTTTAAAAAAAATTCAGTTTTTAGTAGGGCTAGAAGTTATCATGAAATTAAATTTTCTAATTTTTATTGAAATAATTTTTAGTATTATAAGAGAATTATCTGTCTACCTATATATTGACCTCTTTTCTCAAACAGAACTAGAACTGTTACATTTTGATACATAGAGTATCTTAATTCTAGACAATGTAACTTGACAATGTTTCTAAATTTTAATTAACTACTGAACATGTGTTTTTATATTTTAATTCATAAATGAACATGTTTGGAAAAGGTAAATATTTATACTTTTCTCCCAGTTCTTTTAATGTTCCTGTCTTTTGCTGTTGTTTCTTAATAAGACTGTAATACTAATTTGTAACATGTTACGGTATTTTTAATTGAAAATCAGTTCCCTTGAGGTCATATTTTTAATTACAAATATTTACCTAGCAAATCGAAAGCTTAATTTTATAATTTTGCTATATATTGCTTGTACTTATATAAAGAAATATATGCATAAAAGACTAACTCCAAGAATCTGAGTGCCGCCCACACCTTCCCCTTTTCTCCACCTCTGTTCTTCCCCTGTGTGCCCAGCTCAAAGTCTCAGAAGACTTCAGGAATATTGGAGGAATAGTTCACCAGGATCCACTCTCCATCACTCCCCACACACACTGAAGGCATCCCTCTTCTTACTTTTTGCAGAAAGGACCAGATATGTTTAATGCCACTGGAATTTTATGACTCTTAATATGGTGAGACTTTTTAATTCTGATTTGAGATGTTTAAGGAATGCGTGCATAGGATTTATTATCCTTTTTTAAATTTTGAAACTTTCTCTTGTTCCAGTGAAAATAAATGTGTTCCCACATAGTTTTAAGGGAAAGCAAGATAAGAAGGTAATTTTAAAACTATTTTTATTGTGTGTGTGTGTGTGTGTGTGTGTGTGTGTGTGTGTGTGTGTGTGTGTGTGTGTGTGTGTGTATGTGTGTATGGCCAGGTTTGGAGTTCAGAACTCATGGAGCCAGACTTTTGAAGAAACTCTTTTAGATACCCAACCATCTCACATTTCTACCTCTGATGGTTTATTTGATTGATTCTATGGTATGAATAATTGTAAATGATAACAGCAAAGATAATCTGCTTATGTAATTTTGAGACATTAGATACACATGTATGTCTACCATGTATACAATGAAACACATGTGTTTGGAAAATCAAAATAATGTCCAATTAGAATTATAATCTGTTTTGCCTTTTTTGAACAAAGACTTGTTGTGGGATTCAGGTGTCAGCTGATAAGGTCAAAAGACACTTATCCACGGTCCCGGGCCCCTGAAGGGGGCGTGGAAAGCCCTCTGAAAAGGGGCTTCTAGAATACAAGATGCTCTCTTCCTGGTTCCTGGCTGTTGAGGAGACAGGATCGGAATCCATCGTCTGTCCATCACTCTTCCACCGTCCCAGACTCCAGTCCCTGTTCAGGTGCTACTATAAACTGTTACCTGTACATGAGTGTTGGTTTATATTTTAATAAATATCTATCCTGTATTGGTGCCTTCTGAGTACACTCCACCTACAAAGACTAAACATGCCTTTGGCATAACATGCCTTTTTCTACCATAACAATCTGTTCTGTACCTTCTGTTAGATGTTGTCATCACCATGAGTGAATCAGTACTTCCATATGGACATTAAACCCCTGAGTAAAAGAAAGTTGCAGAATTTAGAAAAAGTGAGAAATTGCAAATAACAATAAGAAAGAAAAGAGAAAATATCATGCTGAAATTAGCACCATAAACATTGGTCCCATTATAATTATATTAACCCATAATTCATATATATATATGTAAAGTAAAAATGAATTATTCCCTAACCTTGTGTTTCTTAAGTATAATGCTCACTGAAGATGAGGTGATGGAGCACCCTAATCAGTAAGATCAGAATAACCTGTAAGCTAAGTCCATAGTATTTAAAGGCCTACTTAAAATTTAAAAATACCAAGAACCAAATAAATAAATGAGCAAAGAAAAAGAAAATATAAACAAATTTAAACACATTAAATTATATCCAAGTACGTGCAAAGTAATGGTAATATATATCTTTTCTTTGTCAAATATGAAAACAATGTTTACTAGTTACTTTGTTGAAGCTGTAGGAAAAGAGACTCTGACATGTAGCTGGTAAGGATTGTAAGCTGGTAAATCTCATTTAAAGCCAAACTTAAAATTTCATAAAGTATATTTAAGTATTATGTGTTACTTTCAAATGTTCAAGTTACCTCTAATATCTACTAATAGAAAACTGTGGCTCAGTAACGACATGTGTGTTGTAATGATATCTCACGTTGCTCTTACAAGTAACAAGGGAGGTTTCCATGTTTTTCCTTGGACAAAAGCCACAAAACAAAATAAGCATGGCAGAGTACCTGTTGTGTTTTGAGCAAAATGAGGAAAATTAAATATTGTATCCGTTAATCCTTTTCAGGTCTTGTAGAACCTCTGGAGAGATATACAGGAAAGTGATGGGAGTTTTCATCTGTAGAAGGTCGAGGGAACCTTCAGGATGGGGCATAGGAATGGGACTCCTCTCCTAACAGAATTGTTAGCTTTTAAGACTATGTGAATATTTTGTGTTTACAAAAACTATTATCATGATAGCAAGAAAGAAGGAATGGTAGAAGAGAAGGAAACTGAACGGCAGAGAGACAAGGGTTACACCTCCAGGTAGAAATGCTGGATAAACTATAACTTAGAGAACACCTCCCCCCTCCCCCACTACATGTAACAGAATGGCAGACTGCCGTGAGCTGTGCCTGGGTCTATGAACTTGAAAATAGTTCAGAAATTTTGGCCAGAAGAATTGAGTAAGATCTAATGGTACTGAAAGAATGGCCTTTAAGCTAAGAAGCCAAGATGATAGGCTCTAACACTGTTCCTAATATTTGTTCAAAGCAGAATTTAAAGTGTCTCTTTATTTTGAAACTTAAACTCTACCTTGTTCTATCGGTCACTGACATCTGGAGTATTTACGCTCAGCAGTGTTTGAAAACAGAAGTAAAACTGGAAGAGACATATCTGAATGAATAAGATTCTATTAAAATGACACTCATTCAGGAATCTGGGTGTTTTAAAACTAATTCCTGACAGTACAGTTAAACCATTTGACCTATGTGTATTTGTTATAATCACTTTCCATGTTTCTTATACTCATTTTCTTCCTCCAGATACAAATATAGAGGAAATTTTGGGGATAACTCCCCCCAATGTTGCCCTGTGTTTTTGTGGTGGTTGAATTTGAAATCCTCTTTATATTTTCTTCTTTGTGATTTTTTTTTAAATTGTTTGAAAAAATTTAAGAACATAATGAGGTCGTAATTATAAAGATACATGATCCATACCAAAATACTTTCAGGGTTGAGGTGAAATAAAAGCATGTAAACAGTTCAGACACAATACTTTCAGTGACAGTCATTTTTCTCATTTCTTTGAATGCAAAAAGATATCTGTGGTTAAAAATGTTATGCATCACTTGACATTGTTTATAGTTCTGAAATGATAACGTGCTCTTATGATGGGATCATGATGCTCTACACGCAAAGAATTGGAAGTATGGGTGGGATTTCTCTAGTGCCAGCTGTAGAGTAGAATCATAAAACTAAAAGCTTTAAAAGAACTCAAAGGTTCTCAAGACCCATTAGATATGTATGAGGCCTAAGGAAATTAAAATATTTTCTAATGTCTCAGCTGAAGAGTAAAGTGCTTTTATGTTGCACGAAGAATGGAAACTCAGGGCCAGATCTGAGGGAAAGGCTGAGATATCAGAGAGTAAATACCACAGTCAGATCTCACCCAGCTGTCTTCCAGCTTCCTCCTGGCGTCTTCTGCCTGCTCTGTCTTTCTATGCCTACCTTAAATACTCTCTTTGCCAAGATGTTTCACATCCGGGTTAAGATTAAAGGCGTTGCACCACCACTGCCTGCCTGGGAGCCTGGAACTTCCTCTGTAAACTAAGATGGCCTCAAAGTCAGATTTTCTGGGATTAAGGGTGTAGGTCACCACTCCTGGATACTACCTGTGCTGAAATTAAAGGTATAAATCTCCACTCTCTGATCCTCCTAGACTGACTGTGGGTAGATCCCTCTGATATCTCAGACTGTTTTTTATTAAATTTGAAACGTTTCCCCACACTTTTATTTCCGTGTCTGTCTTATAGTCTATGTGTGAAATTGAAACATTAAAATCCTCTCCCTCAAAGCAATAGCACTTAGAGGTGGGGGTTGGGATATTCTTACTGGCGCAGGGTACGTGTCCTTTCCAGAGAGGACCAGAAGAACTGCCTTTCTCCTTCTGTCATGTGGGGACACAGCAAGGATTATCATCTATGAGCCCCAGTGTGTGCTGATCTCCCCACACTGAGACTGCAAGAAAAATGAACTTGTATTGCAGTAAAGTCTGATCAAGGGTATGGTGAGTACTTCATTTAACTTAAGATCCTGGATCTAACTAGAATTTCTACCCTTAAGTGTTCTTGGGTTTCACACTTGTTTTTTTCTTATTAGTATCTTATACATTTACTGAAATTTCATTTGGTATCTTAAAATATGAAGGGCAGTATTGCGGCTCAGAACCTAAGAAATTTAATTCTCACTTTCCTGAAAAATAGAAATAACAAAAAATAGTCGATAAAGATCTTAACTTTATAACAAAATAAAACAGATAAACAAAACACGGGCTGTAGTAATACAAACCTTTAAATCCCAGCACTCAGGAGGCACAGGCAGACGGAACTAAAGCGTTCCCTGCCAGGCTGAACAGGGCTAAGTTCCAGGACAACCAGGGCTGCACAGCGCCACAGAGAAACTCTGCCTTGAAAAACAACAAAACAAACAAACAGCAACTGGTCAGTACAGGTTAGATAACGCCAGCTGTAGTGATATAGACAAGAAATATAACTACTCATCAGACCTGGGTCCTGACCCAGGAGCCAGGTGGGGCTTAAAGCCTCCCAGAAGCACAAGCTGCTGTCCCAGCTCTCAGCATGGACTCATCTGTTACTGTGGTGACAGGCTTTCACAATTTCCTCTAGTGAAGAAATGTGACCACAGCCCAGCTGACTTCAGACTCAAGCTTTTTCAGCAGCCCCAACAAGGGGGAAAACAAAGTGCAGCCAACTCCTAATAAGCTCCTGCGGATACTCTGGAGGCTGGGGGCTGAGAGCTGGGGGCTGAGAGCTGGGGGCTGAGAGCTGGGGGCTGGATGTGGGAAACACACCAGGAACATCCTGAGGATGTTGGTTTCCATCTTGACTCCCCCTGTATGTCCAAGTAGGGCAGGGAATGGGGAGGTAACATCTCGGGTTCCTTGTCAAATTTCCCAGCATTTGATGAGCTCTTTCCGCTTTCCCTCTATTTCAGTTTCACGCCTCACCCTCCAACTTTAAGAGAAAGAATTAGAATGTGCTAAACCTTTTTCAAAGCCTATTCCTCTATGACAGACAGAAATGATTTTTGCATGTGTAACACTTTCCCTGGATAATTTCTTTATTTTGAATAACAAGAAAAGCTGGTCAGAAGTCAGGCTAGTACTGTTGCAAGAGAATGAGGCAAGGATGGCATAGTTCACAGGTTAAATTGAATTCCCAACACTCTCTCTCTCTCTCTCTCTCTCTCTCTCTCTCTCTCTCTCTCTCTCTCTCCATACACACACAAACACACACACATACATGCATATGACTGGAAAGTATAAATTTGATTCTATACTATGTGCAAAATCAATGAATTAATAGTAATCATGTCAAAGTATAAAGAGATTATACAAGTCACTAACAAAGCCTAAAAAGAAGGGTATTTTATAAAACGAGAATACGTAGTCTAAAGTCATTTAAAATGTCCTCAAAATATCTTATTACTTCAGAAGTTAAAACTACAGAAGGACGTATCTGTTAAAACCTTTAAATATCCAATAGAATACATTCATCTAGGCCATAAGTACACATAAACTCCCAATGTAAAAATATAGAGGATGCAGCCTTTGGAAAGCTTTTGACAACACACACTATCTATCTATCTATCTATCTATCTATCTATCTATCTATCTATCTATCTAGCCATCCATCAATTGTGTGTGTGTGTGTGTGTGTGTGTGTGTGTGTGTGTGTGTGTGTGTGTAATGGAATTCTGTAACACAGGGTGATAATGCTGGCCCCAAGAGCTTTAGACTAACAGAAAATTCCTGGTGGAAGGCATAGGAAACTTCCTTTGTTGAATTGTTGGTTGGAAGCATCTAATTGCCCTTTGTTGCCTACCAGAACTTGAAGATAAGACCGTGTGGCTGAAGAAACCACATACTTTGAAGGCCATTTTCCAACACCAGTATAATTTATAATTTGTTCTTATTCTCACACCCAAAGATAGGTGTAGTCCTGACCCTGCATCAAAGAAGCTTCCTTCAGCAACACACAGAAACTATTCCAGAGACCCAGAATTTGTCAAAGTGCAGAGGCTTGGGAACATATTCAGGATCATGGATCTGATTTACAGCCAACATTATGGTATTTAAGTGTGGTGAGATATCAGCAGCTAGGTCATCCATCCAAAGCTGCTGCTTTAAGAGTTTACAGCACCATAAATAAGAAACCATGTTGTTCTTATCTCTCTATGAAAGTATTCAAAGGCGCAGACCATTACTCAAAGAAAGATACAGGAAGTATAGACAGAAGTTGAGCCTCCTTAATAGCATATGCCCCATAAGCCAAGCCATTTTCTCTGTTTGAATTAGATTTAAATAAGCAGCCACCATACACCGGGTTCTGAAATTAATTGCTACTTATTATCATTAATCCCTTACAAAATTTAACATTATAATAGTATTGGTTCCCAAAGTGATTCTGGGAGAATGCTTAAATTACAGCATCTAAAGATTTTTATACCTGTAAAGGGAAACTCAGTAAACTTTGCTGAGATTAAAATCTTCCCTGGAATTATTGATTTGCTACACAAATTTACTCAGAATCTTGTCTGTACAAAGCAATCAGTAAGTTTCCTCTGGTGAGCTAGATTTAGTTAATTTCCATGTAAAGGACAATGTGGTATTCTTCTGCTTGTTAATATCTCAGACTAACATTATTTAGTGTAATTGTTTTCTCCTTTAGTTGGCACAATAATTAGTAACTTGAACTTAGTCTCTCCTTGTTAGTTTCCTTATAGGAATTCATAGCTCTGAACCCTGAGGTAGTTCCCACCATCATCATACCCCCCTTTGCTTCATAAATCTGAAGACACTGATGGAGTAAAATGTAGTTAAGCCTCAACTGAGTGGCATCTTCTTTTCCTGTGGTGATAATTTTTGCAGATGTGGAAGCTTATGTCTTAAAACATTAACTTGTCTGACTTCTTCCCTGAAATGGTCCATTTTGAGTTTCTTCTTGGGTAACACAGCTTTCACTATTTGTGTGTGTCCTGAGCTTTTATACAATAAAAATGCCTTGCTTCATCATGGTTGAGTTGCTCAAGTGATGTGTTTCTCTTAATGTGACACGGTGGTAATGTTTTGTACTGTCTAAAAGACCATTCCCTGAAACTCTTTGTATTACAAAATTGTGTTCAAACAGACAACCACAAGCATTCAAATTTTGAAGAGTACAAAAGCATTCTTCCCATTAAAGTGTTATAAATTTACTGTATTCCAACTTCTCTCCAGTTCCCAGGCTAGCTGAACGGCTGATTCATGCTGACTCACCAATGGGTCTGTCCCTGAATGTCTCTCCCTTTCTTAACTTCAGAGAATGAAACATAAAGACAAAAATCTCTCTGTAACTTTCATTAATAGTTTAAGTTTTGTGCCTCATTCACCAAAAATAACTTATAAGTTTGGAATTGCTAGAACAATACAATACATGTATAAAAAAGTGCAATTCCCTGAACTATTATAGTTGTCTTGAGCATACTGTGTCAAAATCATGTTTGTGTTTGTGTGTGTTTGTGTGTGTGTGCATATCACATATATCATATATGTTTGTATGTTTATACAAACATATGCCTTTCCACAATGCCATAATTTATTGATATACAGTAAAATCATAATCTGTACATTAGCCTTATTATAAATGTGTCTTGTAGTCCCAACATCCCTTCATAGCTGTCTGTTGGAAGACCGGTTCTTTTATTCCAATCTTCATCACTAATATTTACTTTTAGATCACACAATATACGTTACAAAATACTTACATCTTTATATCTGCAGGTTAAAAAATGATAGCAAAAGAGTTTAAGAGGATAGAATGATGTTCAAGGAACTTAAATGTGTACTGGAAGAAGAGGTTGGTATTTGTGCAAGCACAGGTTACATAAGAAATCTTATTGGAGCAGCTGCCACAGAGCCAAACTACCAATGACAGAGATGCCCTGAAGCAAGGTTCAGGGCCAGGTCTGGGTGGAAGAGCGAATGGACATGGAGATGGACAGAAATTAAGAATAGGTTATGTCAGCAGTAGAGATCAACTGAGCTGAAACTCAATGACATTTGAGTTTCTCACCTGTCAGCCTTTTGACTCATATCCAGTGGGCAGATGGCAGATCCATGAGGCTACAGTAATCACAGCACTAGGTGTCCCCTCTATGGAGTCTAGATGAAGTTATTATAAACTGAGTCCCTTGCCTGGTGTGTCCCATAAGGTCACAGACTTAATTTTTTTGATGGTTTTAATATGTCCATGTGCTCATATGGTCCAAATTTGCTTTGATAAATCTACAAGATGCTATCATTTTACTTTAGAAATCAATTCTTTATCAGTCTGTACCTTATGGATGATATTTGATAGCTGGTGTGGTTTGTGTGCAAACAATGAAGTTAGTGATCTTGTCTCAGTTTTTTCATTCAATATTGGCTTAAATGCTGCTTATAAAATGGTCACAGTGAAAGGGAAGCGAATTGTAATATGTTGCATGTGTATAATATATATATATATGATATATACACATATACATGTATACATATATAATATGCAATATGTGTGTCCATATATTATATAATATATGTATAAAGCCATGCCAACTAACAAAATAGGAGATTATTTCAAATATTTTACAAATGAAAGGATTTTGTTCTACATTACGGCTGAAAACTCCCATATCATCTTTACCAACTTCTCTGTTTTCTGACATCTAAGCTGATGTCATATCTTAGCTATTGTAAATAGAGCCACAGTAATCATGATGATCAGATATATGATTAGTATGATAGTTTTACTTTCTTTACACATAATTGCCAAATTTAGATAGCTACATCATATTGTAGACATATTTTAGTTTCTTGAGCAAGAATTTAAGGTTAATTGGGACCAATATAGATTGAATTTGTCTTTACTAACACAGTCAGGAAATAACATTTACCAAGTCAATTGTTTCCTTGTGATGTGATCAAAAAGAAAATTGAAATAATGCATCAACAATTCTAGGCTTAAATATCCTTTTCAAATGCCATGTAACTTGCTTACATATATGTAGTACATATGTTAGAAAGGAATTCTTCTCTGGTAGTGTTCATTTCTTAGCCAGAATGAAAGTTCTCATCTCCTGTGATGAATCAGTAGTATTTGACATAGACAACCCTTATCATCTACCCTGGGTTATACTCTCTCCATCTCTGTTGAAAGAACTCTAGTTACCTTAATAAAATTGAATATGTGCACAAAATCTTACAGGTCACTAGAGATTGAGCTGGCAATTACTAAAGTAAGAGACCCATACCTATACATTGTTATAAATCTTCACACTTGAAGTCATTAAAATACACATTTTTACATGCTGTTTATAAGCAAAATGTCTGCAAAAACTATTTGTTATTACATATGGCACTGCAGACTGGCATTCTCTATTAATCTTTGCCAGAAACTTATCATTGCAAGAGGTAGGGATTATTTACAAAGCTAAGAAAGAGCAACTGTGAGTGTTCAGATGTTAGTGGGACATCTGTGTCACCCCATATACCTAAGACTCAGACAACACCCTGGAAGGAGAGAAGGGACCAAGAAAATGAAAGACCTCATGAATGAGACAAGAGCTGTAAATTCTCACTTCACCATGTGGCATGGCGATCACACACACCAACTCAAAGCAAGTGTGTTCATCTGCATGAGATCCAGCAAATGAAAAACTCCAGCATGGAGGAATGTCTAAGCCCTGAATGAGAAAGTATGGGTTGTTGATGGTTTCTTGGGAAGGAAGAGACAGTTTTCTTTTGGTGATGTAGCCAGTGTCACGGTCCCTCATGCCTCAGTTAAGGAAATTACACCCAAAGCACATGGTAGCTCTAATTCTGCACAGTAGATTAAAATACTACTAAGTAAATAAATAATAAAAAGTAAGTTGTTGGGGGAGATGAGATGGTAGAGCCTTGAAGGGAGCTGAAGAGGGAAGCGGGGTATGATCAGGATGCATTTTATAATATATGAAAATTTCAAATAATAAATAAAAATTACAAAACACTAGTATTTGAATTAAAAAGGAACAGTTAAATTGAAAAAGTTTATTTTCTTAGTTTCTTCTGTTTTTATCAATTTGTGAATTGGAATATGTATTTGCCAATTATTCTTGAGATTACTAAATAAATGGATACCAAATTTCAGGATATGAAAGGTCAGTAATGATTCAGAAAATAATCAGCTTGTGATTGCAATTCAGGCATATCCTTTCTGATGTTAGATTTGCAAACCATATAAAAGGCTCAGAGAGATAAATTCAGAATACTTGTTCAAGGTGGAGTGCCCCAAACACCAATACCTCTATGTAGTTGTGGAGTAGGTTACACTAATATCCTGTCATGGCTCCTCATAAAATTGTTCAAACTTGGAAAACTGGAAGGTAAGTCAAAGTTTATAAAATAAGATTTATTTGAAACAAAATCTGGAGAGGTCTAAGGTGTATAGAGGTAGAAAAAGGAGCCTATAGAAAGTATCAAGGTAAATTGTGAATTAATATGAGAGAAAGAGAGAGAGAGAGAGAGAGAGAGAGAGAGAGAGAGAGAGAGAGAGAGAGAGAGAGAGAGAGAGAACTTCAATTGAGTCATACATAAAAGGAGTCCATTAAATCACATCTACCTATCAAGGGCCAGGTCCTTGGTATGAGTCATCCAGACTGAGTCAAAGAACACACTCATGGTCAGAGAGTGGGATGATGCCAAGCAGGAGAGAACACCACAGAGTCCTCTGTGGGATGATCAACCTCTTCTCTTCATATGGAAAGAATACATCATGCTGAATTCTCTCATAAAGGGAATTAAGAGTAAAATAGCTGAAAATTAATTAATAACCAACTAAATGGTGATTTCTTATGAGACCTGTTTTATTAGGGCATATTAATAGATAGTTCCACTCACTATTTAGGGACATTACCAAAGTGAAATTTTATATGAAAAAACAATGCTTAAGGAATGTATGTCAAAAGTTTAGATTATATGAACTAGTTTCTATTTGCTATTCTAATGTGAGTGTAGTTTCCTCAGGGTTCTTACATCAAGTATCCACACATAAACAACCTTTTCCATACATTTGGCCAAGGTAAAATTCAAACTCCATCTGGGCTGTCAAAGCACAGCTCCACCATCCGCAGGGCCTGAAGCAAGAGGACAAATTGATGCTTACTTTCCATATGTCTGTATGCTTATAAAATATGAATCAAACAACAAATTGAAGATGCTCTATCCTCCTATCCAGCTAACTGTAGCAACAAAACAAAAAAGTTCAAAAACATGTATGAATCTCTGAATTTTATGCTGTTGACAATAACTATAATATCAAAGACAGGATATTTGTTTTCATCCTGTTGGTTAATCCGTGGAGCTAAGAGTTATAAAATACACGTATCTATAACACATAAATTTATTATACTTATATAATAAAATTTGCTCTTATTTCTTTAATCTTAGCACAATAGCCTGTTTTAATGCTTCTAAAAGAAAGCTCAGTGACAGTCACGTCATTAGCATATTTAATGTAGAGTGTGTTAGAGCTTTGAGCATGACCCTTGGTTTTGCCTGCTGAAAATGAAACTGATTTTTAAATTTACTAGTTCTAAATGCATAGCTTTTACCTCTTAAGAAACAAAAGAATGCACATTTCACGATAATCGATAAATGAATTATTTAAAGTTATGGTCTTGTCAAAATTATCTATTAATAATTGGAGGAAAAAAATCCCATTTTGAATCAGGAACTTGAACAGCCATTTCACTGAATCTTTAAAATTTAAAATAATTACCTCAACTTGAAATAGCCACAGAAAAGTCAATATTTCAGTTCAGTGACCTATACCCTCAAGCATAACTCTGTATAGAGCCAATAACATCTACCAAAACTTAAAAATTTTAGTTTGATTAAGTAAGGCAAATATTAAAGGAGTGTATTCACTCTATAAATCTGGGGGTAAAATGCAAAATACAGTTTGTGCAGATGTGGAAGAAATCTTAGTTCTGATATCACGTGAAGACTTGTAGAAGAGAAAAGAGAGCATGCCACTTAGATTTCCAGTACAAATGATCAGCCCTGAAGACATACATACAGGTAACGTACAGACTGAGCAGGCTGTCATTAGGATATATGCATGTCTTCATATGCAAATATGCATGAATAGCAACTGATGAAACAGGAGACAATGGATTTGAAGAGGAGCAAAGAGGGTTATAGAGAAGCGTTCAGAGGAAGGAAAGGGAGGGGAAATGATGTCACTATTATCATCACTCAAAATAAAATAAGTATAAAAATAAATATAAATAAAAGACTTCTGATAGAATTGTTTTATCACTGAAATATAAGTACTTTTTATGTATTAGCTAAAATAATTTATTGAAGTTGATAGATTAACATCAGGAATTAAACTCACATCCCCTGATTTCTGGTTTAAATTATTTTTTACTTCCCATTTTAGAAAGTTTTGGCTAAAAACAGTTATAAACATTATAGCAAAATTATAGTTATGATCCATGATATTAATTTGTAAATACCAGTATCCACAGCAATCTGGAAAATAACTTTTAATATTTTTGAGGAACAAAACCAACAACATATAATTATTCATAGCCCTAAATGCTTTCAAATAAACATTTTTCCAAACGGGTTTATACCATACATATTAAATCCTGAAGAAAAAGAAGGGCAAGGAAGGAATTGCCTATATGCTTGGGACACAACCCCCAACCCCTTCTGAAAGGTTCTCAGTCTCAATGAGAAAGAATCTCTAAAATGAACATAGAAAGATACTTGGTGACAATATATTGGAATGAAAGTTGGGGGGGGGGGGTATCCTGCCTATTAGATTAAATGTTTTGTGGGCTGCATACAAAAAAGGGGGGAATAGAAAGTTCCACTTTTAACAGAGTCTGAATCAAGTGATAGGAAGATACACCTTAGAGGGCAAAATGGTCCCATTTAGAAAAGAGAAGGAACCGAGTGTGAAGAGCTGATCTTCCCTGGAGTTGTTACTTACAGGGTGTACACGTCCTTCCCACAGAGACCTGGACCTGAGCCTCCATGGCAGCACTCCGCATTTTTTTAATTTAACCAGTGTGGAAATACTTAATTTTAATATAAGTGAGTTTTCCTTGTAATCAGCTTAGAAGACAGAAAGTCTAGATAGGAAGAAATAATAATAACTTACTGCATTTAGTGCATATTCCTGTTTACCTTTGAGTTTTCTTGGCTGTGGGCCAGGAGCAAACAGCAAATTAGGACCAGTACCCATTCAGCCTTTAGCTTTCAGCCAATCTGAGCCCTAGTATCAGCATCCATGTCACCAATGTCACCTGAATTAAAAGCAGCCAGGGAATTTTTATCCCTTAATAAAAGGCCAGTGGTGGTTTGAGGTGGGAATGCTTTTATGTATGCTGTGAATCTCAATCTTTAAATAAAGGAGCTGTTTTGGGCCATGGCGGGCACCATAGAATAAGTAGGAGGAGAAATCAGAGCTTAGGTAGGAGAAGCAGGGTGGAGTCAGGCAGATCGAGCCAGCCGCCCAAGGAGCAACATGTAAGGAGCACGGGTGAGCCACACGGGTCACGTGGCCCACAGATTAATAGAAATGGGTTGATTTAAGATGTAAGAGCTAGCTAGCAATGTGCCTGAGCCATAGGCCAAACAGCATGAAGTTAATATAAGCGTCTGAGTCGTTTCTGGGGACCCGGGCGGCGGTGGGCAGCTAAGCGGTCCCGGGCGGCAGGTCTGTGGATCTCCGGACCTCTGGCTGCCCGGGACCCGAGAACACCACTACAATAGATGGCGCCCAACGTGGGGCGATTATCCACTTAATGCCTGAGAAAGTTTAAAAAGGGTTTTAGCAAAAACTGAGCAAAGGCAGCTTCCAAGTTGTGTATACGAAACAGGTCTCTGTAAAAAATAAGCGTGGCCGACAGGTCACATTCAAAATGGCGCTGGCGGACTGGCGGCAGGCAGTGTAAGCTACAATCAGGCGGGTTCCTGAATCTCACAGAAGACACAGTAACATGTGATTGATTTTAGATTTCTGTTTATTTTGAACAAAAAAGAAACAAATTTTCTTCGTAGCAGCATTTTCTTGGGTGTGCTCTGTTTATGGTCCGTTTAAGAAAACTTAGTGATTCAGCCTAATTTGCAAAAACTGTGCTTCTTTTTAGAGAATGTATTTTAAAAGCTCTTAAGGTTAGAAGATGATTAAGGATTCACAATAAAACAGATTCAGATAAAAAGAAAAACCTGTAAACGGGTTACAATGTTTGTAAAAGGTACATAGGCTTCAGAGAAAAAAGAAAGAGGTTAGAAAAGGTTTTTAAAGCGAGAAATAGAGTAATAAAAATATAATAAGCCACATAAAGATGGAAAATAGACACAAAATCTGGATTTTGGTTGTTATTGTATTTTCTTTTAATTTTTTAACTGTTAATGAGCTAACTGCAGAAAGACAATGGATTACAAATACCAAGGCTATTAAGTTAAACAAGAATGTATTTTTTAAAGGTATTTTGATTTCAAAATTTGTGTCTAAAGATTTATTGCTTTGGAAGAGTTCTGCTTTTGTTTCCACAGAAGATGAGAACCTGTGGATTGCTTCCAGGCAAATATGGTTTCATCAACCAAGACCCCCTGAAAAAACCTGATGAAAAGAGATAGCCGTATCAGCTTCAGAGCTACAGACTGATTCAGCCTCAACAACCATGAGACTTTCAACGCCCCTTAATCAGCAAGAAGTAGTAATGGATAACTTCGCCTAAATCCCCCAAATATTGTTTCTAAATGTTTGTTTTCATTATAAATGGTTAATGGTCATAGTCAATCTCTAATAAGAAAAAGGGGATATGGTATGTGAATGCTTTTTTAAAAATTAGATTATTGAATTTACTTAGATCAGGAAATCAGCTGTTGATCTCAAAATGCTTTACATTGGTATAGATTTTGGTTTATTGATACAAATTTAAGGTCAATTTTGTTATGCTGTATGTGTTTTTCTATTCTTGTTTAAGGTATGATGTTCATGTAACTGTTTTAAAATTGTAGTGTATAATTAAGAAATGAAGGTTAATAGTCACTTTTGATAATCAAACTTATCGTTAGGTTAGTTAGGATTTTTAGGTATACAAAAATATATTTCAATTACGTAGGTAATCTTCAAATACTTCTAAGACCTACAGAATATGGCATTTAAAATGTTTTAAGAGCTTAGACTTTTCTGGACAGTGAGACAGATCTGCTCCTGGCAGCACTAATTTACTTCAACAGGAAAATGGGCATCAAAGAAACTCCATATGGAGTCTACTCTCTTTGTGGCAATGGTTAGCCACTGGATAAGGACCTGTTCTTATATTGACTGCTTGACAGTATGCTGTTTAAACTGGACATGCATGTTCCATAAGAAGAGGACCTCTGAACTTTGGCAGAATAAGCCTAGATGGTCATTCAGGTTCCTGCTTTGCAGGGAAAACTGTCAGACATTCTTCAGGACTCGAGTAGAAGCAACTGATGAACTGTGCCAGAATGGGCAGAGCAGATTTCCTGCTTCACTGAAATGAAAAGAGACTTTGGGCCTGTAGGCTGAAGATGGATGCCCCAACTTTATAAAGAAACTTTGGGTGACTGTCCAGGCAGATAGGTGTCATCTCTGTCCTTTCTAGATTTTAGAAGTCGCTTGCACTTCTGGCTTACTTGGGTAAATATATCCTTCTGTGGTCTTTGATGTAGTTGAAGATTAGATAGTTATAGGTATAGTTTTTCTTAGTCATTTGAAAGATATATTAGATATAAAACTTTAGATTCATAAAGATAAGGTAGATGATAGAATATTTTCTTTAATTTTGCTAAATACAAATAGACTAGATATTACAACTATAATTCTTGCTTGATAGCTATTTTTGTTATATGTAATTTCGCTATGTTAAAATTGAAACCTTCCTTTTTGATTAGAGAGAAAGGGGGAAGTGAGGTGGGAATGCTTTTATGTATGCTGTGAATCTCAATCTTTAAATAAAGGAGCTGTTTTGGGCCATGGCGGGCACCATAGAATAAGTAGGAGGAGAAATCAGAGCTTAGGTAGGAAAAGCAGGGTGGAGTCAGGCAGATCGAGCCAGCCGCCCAAGGAGCAACATGTAAGGAGCACGAGTGAGCCACACGGGCCACGCGGCCCACAGATTAATAGAAATGGGTTGATTTAAGATGTAAGAGCTAGCTAGCAATGTGCCTGAGCCATAGGCCAAACAGCATGAAGTTAATATAAGCGTCTGAGTCGTTTCTGGGGACCCGGGCGGCGGTGGGCGGCTAAGCGGTCCCGGGCGGCAGGTCTGTGGGTCTCCGGACCTCTGGCTGCCCGGGACCCGAGAACACCACTACAACAGTGGTTTATTTTCAACCCAGCAAAATAAAGACAATTCTTGAACATTCTCAGTGATAGCATTTGAAAGTTAATTCCTTTAAATTTTTTTCTGATTTTGTATGAAATCTTTAAAACATCCAATTCTGAATGCAGGTCTGCAGGCAATGGCCTTTAGGTGGTTTTTGGAGTATACAAAGTTCAGGTCTAAGGAATCAGTTTTGCCATTTTTTTTTAATCTCATCCCTTGTCATGTGATATTTAATTTTTATTTTTATTTTAGTCTTGCTTCTATAGGTTTTTAGTGCAAGTGAGGTCTTTCCTCAGAGGAAGTCTTTACCTTCTGCTATAGACATAAGATATATCCATGCCCATTTTTGAAAAGGAAAATTCCATTTTGCACGCTTTGTGCCATGGTTCTGCAAATACTTCCTTCCTCCACTCTGTTCTTCTGTCTTCCAATCACCCCCTGGCTCCATTTCTCAGCCCTCTGCTGCAGGGTCTCCAGACTAACCTTTATTACTTCCAGCGCCTCTGACCACAGTGTGGGTCAGCATGTAGACACACATGCATGTGCAGCCAGTTCTGATTCACAGACTTGTCATGCATCCTTCTGCATGATGTCAATGACCACCACTCATTGCGGTTTCCGTCCAACAGCGGTGGAATTTCCTCAACTCAAAAGAAGGCATGAGACTTTTATTATATCAAGGGATTTGTGAGGCAGCAAAGTCATTTTATTTGAAATAACAACCGAAAGCCAACTTGGAGAACTGCAATAAGGGACCAGACCACCCCATAATGAGGTTGACTGGAACTGATTCCAAGGGCGTAGGAATGCATTGGGAAGGCTATATTTTCTGGAATGAAAATAGAAGGTGGTGGAGAGAATAATCAAATAACAACATCCGCAAGTAGCTGGAATTTTCATCATCTTGATGCTGGTATTCAAGTGTTAAGTGTGCTTGGCAAACAACAGAGCTGTTAAAGATCTAATACCCAAGTGTGAACTTCACACATCTATGCCTCTGTGAAAGTTGTAGACAATATTCGGCAATTGGCACTATAAGTGTGTTTTAAACAGGACTTATAATGCTGAAATATTACAGAGGAGCACTTTGTGGTAAGAAAAGCGTGATCTTGATGTCATGAAGTGAGCCGGTTACCGTAATGCTAGCAACCCATTTTTGTCAACGCTGACTGTGGTCCTGGCTGCAGGCTAATTTCCCATTCCTGGTTATTGCATTACCATCCAGTGTGTATTGGCAAAATATGTACGCCTGAAATTTGATAAATCATTTCATTTAGAAAAGGCAACCTTGAGGTGGTGACATAAATACGTCGTATTGATAAAGAACAAAAGCAACAGCAGTGTGGCTAAGGAGATGCCTCAGGTTGGCTCCTCAGCAACCAAAGGAAGCCAGATGCTGTAGCTTGTGTCTACAGTCCAACTGTGTCTACAATGAGACTGAAGGCAAAGCTAGGATAATCTCTGGGAGCTTGTGGACAAGGTAGCCTAATGGACATGGCAATGAACAGAAAAAAGGAGCCTGCCTCAAACAAAGTTAAAGAAAAGTTTCAACACCCAAAATGTCTACTTACTTAGCATGTATCTGTACCACACACTATCACACACCCCATACATATATACTAAAAATAGATGAATACAGTAGTAATTTTAATAGCATACTATGAGCATAAATATTACTGTTCCTTTTACTCTATACCCTTTAGTGAGCTAGAATTTTCTTTATTTTAATTGCTGCAAACATATTTTACATAATTAGATGTTTTTCCATGTTAAATATAGGGCCTAAAGCTTGATAGGGAAGTATTCTACTAGTTACCACTCTAACCTCATATGTACATTTTAATTCAAAACAAAGTTATGGTCAACAATAAAAAATAATATCCATTCGATTAAGATGTGAAATGTAATAAATTGAGCAGCATTAATGAAAACAATTTTTTCATAATACTGTATATATATATATTAGATTCTATTAATATTAATATATTAGATTCTATTGTCAAGCACAACTAATGGCATGTGCTGTCTTCCTATGAAACAAATCATTGTTTAAGGAAGACAACATAAAATTCTCACTACAATGAAAGAACTACATATTTAATGTCAGCTTCCTGAGTAAAATAAAGGTTTCTCTGCTGAGGATTGATGAGCAACTACATGCTGGACATTCTCATGGGAAGAGAACATAGAACTCGATCCACCTGGGCTCATAGATCATTTCTGTCTCTTACATGATATCTGTTGGCTGTTTATATCATCTGCAAAGAAAGGCAGTTTCAAGACTTATGCTATTAGTACTTTATGCTCTTACTAAAGACTAAATGTAAAACACTGGCTCAAAACCTAGATACGGTTGCTCATAGCTACAACCCTAACACTAGTTTGAGTCCTGTCTGGACTACAGAATAAGAACCTGAATGTGCGTGCACACACACACATACATACACACACACACATGAGAAAGAACACACAGTAAAATTCTAGCTCGGTAAACTTAAAAATGCTCTTTTAGTACAAGGGATAATAAAAATAATTAAATACAATTTATACCTTTATTGAAATTCTCTAAAATAAAATTATTTCTAATGTTACATATTTCACTAACAACGAAAGGATGGCAATGCAATTAGATACTACATAAGTCTCAAAAACTGAATCACCTATTAAAATTTTGGTCATATAAGAAAAATGAAAATATCTAAAGTCAGAAAGAAATCACTGCCTGGTTTCAAGATTTACTGTGAAGAGATGGTGGGATTCCTGGACAGACAGATGTGTGGGTCAATGGGAGATAAACCTGCCCTTTCTGCACGCCTAAACGATCTTTGGCCAGAAGGAAAGTAGCTCAACAGAGAAAAGCTTTCCAACAGCAAAGCTGAAACAGTTAGGTATTATACATGAAAACAGATATTGCATTATCTCAAAACAGATCGTATACATAGACATAAAATACAATGTTACAATTTAGGTTTATAAAAAGTTTCATAAAACGTTCAACAACAAAACCACTTCCATAAATAGAATATCAATGGGCTGTATTTTATTAGAATTAGGAATTTATAGATAATAGGACAGAGGACAAGGTGGGAGAGATAACTGCCGCTGGAATATTTTTAAAAAGCCAATGGAAATATACTATTTTATAAGGAACATACTATTAAATATGATGTTTTATATGAAACAGTTTAATTGGAGGTAACTTACGAAGGGAATTATGCTCATCCAAGAAGCTATGGAGGTCAAAATGAAAAGTCCAGTTGCTGTATGAGATACCTGCCCTTGAGGTATTATTAAGAAGGGCCCCAGAGATACCCTCAACAATACAGGTTATTGCCATTGCTTTGGTTACTCACCAGAACATCATGGTAAGACCCTACTGCTGAAGATACTATACACATTGTTCTGAGGGCACGGAGAAATGAAGCTGGTACTGATGAGGAATCTTTCTCCCTAATGTCTACGTCTCAGAGCTTTGAAAGGTGCTATGAAAGGTGCCCACCAACAGTCTTACCTAGTTGTGAACCCTGTACACTGCAGTACTGACAGAAGTAGTAGATTGTGCCTACGAATACAATAACGGCATGGATGTAAAGTAAAATCAAGTGATCATGCTTTGCTTTTGTCATAATGTGACTCATCAAAGTGTGGTACGTCTGTAGACTGGAACTCAAAGATAATGCAAAGCCAACAAAGAGATATTTGTGGTTCTGGCACTTAAACTGAATTCTGCAGATACACCAATATGACATTTGGAAAACAAAGCATTCTTTAATCACCTATCTCACTAGTGCAGCAGCAGAAATTAATCTACAATGCAGACAGTTCCTTGAAGATTACTGTGTAAAGTACTTTTAAAGCTATGTAATCTCTCAACACACAAAAAAATCTACTATCTATATAGCCTTTGAAACAGAAGGCGCCTGCCCCCTCTGTGTGAGGTGATTAGAATGGAGGAACCATGCAGATATTTTTGTGTGGTTGAATAAATGCAAAAAAACAAAAAAAAAAAAAGACAGATGAAGTCAATGGCATGGGTCTCACACTTTGATGACCCTATACTTAGAGATATCTGCTGTTTTCATGGTCTTGACACTTTTGTTAATTTTTTAATAAGGGGTTCTACGTTTTTATTTCATCCTGAGTGCTACAAATTAAGTATCAGTTCTGATAATAACTTGCCCATATGTATAAATAGAGCTCAGCGTGGCACTGTCCATCACAATGAAAAACCCAATTAATTGAATATTTAATAATGCTAAGCACAGCAAAAACAGGCTCTTGGGTATTTTATTTATAAACCCTAATCTAATGTACTTTATTTCTTTTTTTTTCCCCCTCTTTTTAGGATGTTGGTGTTTGGGTGATGACATCTGCAATACCAAAATCACTAAGCACAACTCTTAAGGCCTTGCCAGCATGCTCCCTGTGCTTTTACTTGCTGCCAGAGTACAGTGTACTCCAACTTTCATTATGCGTGTTATGATCATAATCTGTACTCTCGTCTTTTCCCTTTTGGGGAAAAGCATAAAAAAATAGGAAACCACTAGGCTATGTTTCTAAACAAATATATTAAAATGAAATTTAATAGGTTTGGAGCATACTTTTGAACCCATCACATAGGAGGCAGGGGCAAGAAGACCATAAGTTAGAGGATAGCCTGGGGTACATAAAAATTTGAAGCTAAATAGCAAATTTGATGCTAGTCTTGATTGTATAATAAAACCCTATCTCAGAAGATGAAGATTAAAAATAGAAAATTTAATAGAAGTAACAATGGCATTTAAAACAATAAAATTATGAGTAACAGAAGGATGAGATTGTCTGTGGTAGAGGAAGGGATAGTTGAGGATCACAACATACTCAAGGAGAAAAATGGACTACAACATGGAACTCATTACGATGGTGCGATGTTCACTTGAAACTGACACACATACACATCTGATTCACTTGCAAGTAGAATTCAAAGTCACAAGAGGGGCAGCTTTGTGTAAGACAAGACCAGACATATATTCTCCCTAACAGCTGCTGATAGGTTCCCTGCAGACCCGCCTCAGAAGACTTTCTGGAAACAAAGACTGAATGAGATAGAATTGCAAGGATCCTAACATAATACAGACAGACAGTTACTCAATGCTCACAGCAGAATGAACTCTACCGAAACACGACCTTTTCCATGCCAGCGGGGAAAAAAAACAACTACATTTTAAAAGGGGGGTTAGAAATACACAATGAGAAAACAAAATGTTTCTATGACCTGCTTGAGCTCATCTAAACCTTCATCTTCAGGCAGCATAGGCTGGGGCTCCTTAGAAGTAGAATGATAGTCATCTCCCACTTGGTGTTATAGAGACAAATAGCTCCAAAGGTTATTCCAGAAAATGATTATTCAAAATGGAGGCTGTAATTTTTGGCCTCCAGGGCTGTATACATTCCCAAAGTTCCCTATAGAAGCATCAACCTGCCACAGCCTTCCCTCTGACCCTTCCCTAAAAGCTTTGCTCTTCAAGGGGAACAATAATGTAAAAACAAGTGTTAAAAATCCTTCTAGACAAGGCAGACCCCAGTGAAGACTCCAAGCAGTAGTGGAGAGGGTGCCAGAACTTCATTCCCCTGTAATCAAATTGATGGCCATCCTAATTCTCATCATAGAACCTTCATCCAGTGACTGATGTTGAAACAGATGTAGAGATCCACAGCTAAGCACTGGCCAGAGCTCCCAGACCAGGTGAAGAGAGGGAGGAGAGAATATATGAGCAAAGGGTCAAGATCATGATGAGGAGACCCACAGAGACAGCTGACCTGAGCTACTGGGAGCTCACTGACTCTGGACTGGCAACTGAGGAACCTTCATGGGACTGAACTAGGCCCTCTGAATGTAGATGACAGCTGAATGGCATGGGCAGTTTGTGGGGCCTCTGGCTTTGGGACCAGGATTTATCCTTAGTGCATGAACTGGATTTTTGAAGCCCATTCTCTATAGAGGTACAACTGGCTTAGCCTTGATATAGGGGGGAGGGGCTTAGGCCTGCCTCAGCCTGATATCCCAGACTTTGTTAACTCTCCATGGGAGGCCTTATCCTCTCAGGAGTGAATGGAAGGGTGGAGTGGGTAAGTGAGGAGGGAGAGTGGGAGGAGGAGAGAGGGGGAACTGTGGTTGGTATGTAAAATTTTTAAAAACAAAATCTTTAAATAAAAATCAATCTTCCTAGAGGTTAACAAACTTCTTAAGGACAAGATGTTGGATATGGTCTTAGTAGTTTGGTAATGAAGACATGATAATGTATAGCAAACATTATGCTCTAAACAGCAGATACATAATGTCTCACAGCTTTGTAGGTCAGAATGGCAAGATCTGAATCCTGAGGACTGTAAAGAACAGTCTAAATGCCTTGAGTTTCCCAGGTTCTTGAAACAATGTAGTGAACTTTAAAGCTCCCTGGCTGGTAGAGGCATTCCTTCTACCTCTGCCATCATTACCAGAGGACAATAAATCATGTAAGACATCATCTTACATGAGTGTTTTACCCAAATTTGCCTTTGGAAAAAAAAAAAAAAAAAAAAACACTAATCAAGTCTGGCATGAACCATCCTGACAACTTTATTGTAAATTAACTGTTTTTCTAAATTTCAATCTTCCAATAAGACCAAATTCTGAGGTTATTATTACAGCACATGGATTTGGGGGCATGCAATTCAGTCAGGAACAAAGGTCAAAAAACAGATCGTGGTTTGCATTAACATGACTGTGTTCAATAAGCTGGTTCAGTACTGCACAGTAAGCATCATAAAAAGCATTTATTAATGGTTTCAAGTGTGTTTTCCTAGGAACAGATGTTTTCAGAAGTTAGACAATGGCAATGTAACTTTTCCTTTATACTGTACTAGTAAAATGGTATAAACAATAGCTTAATATGTGAGGCATATTTCTGACTAAATTTCGTGTTGCTAGCTAGCTCCTTCATCTTTTTAGTCTCCCATGGGTGCCTGAGGAGGGAGAGATTCTGGGCCATGAATGCAGCAAGGGACAGGATTCTGAGGGAGCCATTGGATGGCGGCCAGAACCCTCACTGGCCAATTCCCTACAGATCCCAATGCCCCTCCCCCCAGGGGGGTTGAAGGGAAACCACCCCAGGGGGTGGTCTTTAAACCTAACCATAGGAATGCGATAGCCAGGTACCTGTCATAACCTCCCCCCAATTCACATCACCTTCATCTTAAGCCATTCTCATTAATCTGTCTGCCACATGGTCCTTGGCTCACCTGTGTTCCTTACACATTGCTTCTTTGGACATCAGGGTCGATCTGTCTCTCACTCCACCCTTCTCATACCTATGTGTTCCTATCTCTGGCTATGATGTTCGCCAAAGTTCAAAACAGCTCTTTTATTTAAAGACTGATATTCACAGCATACAGAAAGACATTCCCACATCAAATAAGATTCTATTTGTTGAGCTTTTGAAGGAAATTACAAACTGCTCTCCACATAATTAGCATTATAGTACATTCTCATGAATAACGAATCAGAATTCCAACTTCACAAGATATTTTCTATGTATTCACCACACCCGTTCTAGTAAATACAAAGAATCTCACTATAATGTTCCATTATATTTGATCTCATAATTGTCTTCTCAATGATACAAACCAGCTTTCTTCATTTAAATTTGCTAGATTAGTCTTTCTTCTTTACTCTATCATATTGCTGTATTAAAAATATTCTAATAGACAGAATGTACTTTTGGTGATATATTGAGTATCAAATAAGTATTGCCTGATGATTAGAGGATAGAGCCAGCCACAGAGTGAACCAAAGAGTTCAGGCAGTGGTGACACATACCTTCAATCCCAGCACTAGGAAGGCTAAAACAGGAAGTGATATGGTTGGCAGAGAAAGGAATATAAGGTGGGAGGAGACAGGAGCTCACCCTCGTGCTTACCTTCCTTTTCATCTTATGCTCCCCTTTGCTTCCCCTGCTCGTTCTGAGAATTCGTGAAGACAGGATCTTCCCCCCTTCTGGCTGAGGAGCTGTGAAGTGAAAAGCAGCTGTGGCTTGTTCCTCTGTCTCTCTGATCTTTAGCATTTGTCCTAATATCTGACTCTGGATTTTTATTATAAGATCAATTAGGATTTGTGCAACAGTTCTTCTGCTAGAGAAATACTGCGAGGGTGGAACAGTTGAGGAAATCCTTGTGGGCTACAGCTCACAGGAACTGAGGCATCACCTGTGAAAGGAAGCTAAGATGCTAAAATCTAGCTTCAAGAATGTTTAAAGTATGTAAAAAGTCCTGAATAAGGAGTGAACTTGGTATGTTAAATGTTAGTAGAGTAGTATGGACAGATAGAAGAGGCAGAGTGTTGCTCCGAGAATGGTCAGGACACAAAGTGAAAAGGATAAGGTTTGTGTAAATAAGTACCTTTAGGGGTAGGTTAAATTGTAATAAAAAATGCATAGACAGGCTTTAAGCAGAAGAATTTCATGATATGATTTACATTTTCGTAATACAAAGTTTAGTTTTCAGTGGAAAATCCATGAGAAGAAATGATAAAGAGGCAGGTAAAATCTATGTGAGAAATAATGTAAGAGGTAGGTTATGTGGTTGGCACACAGAATTTGGATTGATGCAAAAACTCTTTGTTGAGATGGAAACTCCTGAAGAGTTTGGATTCTTAGGAAGACATTTAATGTTGAACAAGTAACTTGCTATGGAATTAAAATAAACATTAAAATTTCCTGTAAAAATAAAACCCTTTTGTTGAGTATATATATATATATATATATATATATATATAATATATATATATAATAGATATATATAATAGATATATCACATACACATGCTTTAAAAATCTTTTGAAATGCTTTATAATTATATTTTAAAGAAAACATGACGTATAATTTTTGTTCATATATGATTTGTGAATGTCTAGTGACAAAGCATTATATTCAAATCCTAAGTATAAATATATGCTTAAACCAGAGCATAAGACTAAGATCAGAAATTAAATATATAATTAGGAATTATATATGGGAATGTGACCTAAGTAAATTACTCTTTATTCAGAGAAGAAAATATATTATTCAACCTTGAACATGTTCAATATAGTTTAAATGATTGTTATACTGCTTTGCTTTGTAGTCTGGAGAAAGCAATCCTGTAGAATGCACAGTTGACTACTGCCCTCTGCTGCACACAGGGTTGAGGAGAATGCTCAGAAGAATGGACAGGGAATTCCATACAGTGCTACATCCTGTTAGCTCAAGCAGGGAAGACCTTGTTTAGTGACCACATCAACTGATCCTGTGTAAGACACACTTACTAAGCCTCTTCACAAGATGAGCTTTGAATCAGATCCTTTCTGTGTCTGAAACACCCTCAAGACTCGGGAGAAAAGATAACCAAAGCAAAACCAAACACACATACCAGACAAGATCTTCATGAATCAGTTTTTCATAGACATGATCTGAGGCCAGGGGAAGCATCTCAGAGGCCAGTATCGTTTCTCTTGGGTGTTTTGTGTATTATTGTGGGAAGAGCATCCAGAGAACAAAATGTTCAAATGGCCAGCCCATGATCAAGCCTTACAGAGGCACCAACACAAGCCAGTTCTGCCTGTTAGAAACTGGAAAGGATTGTTTGTTGTTTCGTTTTCAGTTTTGTTTTGGTTTGTGTGGAAGGCTTCCAGCCGTGAGGGAACGCTATGTGCCTCTTACCAACAGGAGGCTTGTTACAGGGGAAGAACCCTTAAACCACATTCTACCAAACATGCAAACATTCATCAGCAAACAGGAAGAAGTCCCCAAGCCAGTCATGCAAGCTGGCTTTCTTCTCAGGCTTCAGAACTCTTCCAAGCTAACGCTTATGGTGATCTTAGTTGAAGAGGCCAGCTTTCTAGTGAGGCTGCCATGCAGTGAGTCGTTTAAGCCTGGAATGGGACAGGGAACAGGAGACCGTATAACGTCCCACCTTAAAAGAATAA
The DNA here is from genome assembly GCA_033318265.1 of Phyllotis vaccarum. Classification (NCBI taxonomy): domain Eukaryota; kingdom Metazoa; phylum Chordata; class Mammalia; order Rodentia; family Cricetidae; genus Phyllotis; species Phyllotis vaccarum. Next base: position 54,572,734 of record JARWLC010000012.1, read on the forward strand.
AACATTCACTTACATCGACAGAATAATATTAAGATAGTCAGTAAAATTAAAAATTATTGTACTATTTCATTCCCAGTTCCCTCTCGTTCCTAAATAGTCCCCAAATGTAATTAGCAACATTTCACATATATTTTTTCCTTATGATATTCTGACTGGTCCCAGGACTATCAGAGAAGGTGCTTCCCAGATTAGTTGGGAGTGTACTCTTGAATCCAAATGACATGTTATTTTGCAGCTGGTTTTAGTAGCAAAATCAACAAAGCTTTGCCTTTGACAAGCAAAATTGGACTTTGATTTGTGGTGGGATAGAACGCATAGGCATACAGAGCTTTAATGTTGAGGACTTTTTCATTTACCTGTTGATTATTAATACACCAGCTTTGCCAAATTACTTACCCATGTTTTTGCCTGTTTGATTGCAACTGTTTTGATATTTATAATTTTAGATAGTATGTTTAAATATTAATGCTCTGTTAGAAAATAGCTTTAAAATATTTCATTCATCATGTTGGTGCCTTTTCAAGGCCTGTCAGTTAAACTGAGGCATACTCAAACAGACACACACACACCACACTTTTTTTTTTCAAAATATTGTAAATCAAAGTCAAAATATGCTATACCTTTCCACATATTAGGGTAACCGATGCCAAAAAGTCAAGTTATAGTAACTCAGAAACATATGCATAATAGAGTAGTATGAATTTATTGTTGTTTTGTATTCCCTGTGCTTTTGAAAATAACAGTTGTAAAATCAATTCCAAGACGAGTCATGTAGCTTCCCCAGTGTTTTCCTCTGGCATGTTTGTGGTTTCCAGTCCTATCATTAAATCTTTAATCCGTTTTGTTGGCTTGTGAGTATTGTATAAGCTAATGGTCCAGTTTCGTTGTTTTGTATGTGAATGTTCAGTGTTATGAACATCGTTATTTGACAGTTGATCCTTTTCTCATTATGTATTCTTGACATCCTTGCTGAGAGTTAGTGACTGTGAATTTGTGGATTTATTTCTGGATTATTTACTATGTTCCATGACTTTATATATCTCTTTTGTGCTACTTCCATGCTGTTCTGATCATTGAAGTTCTATTTACAATGCACGAAAAATTGCCCAACCTCAGTCATCATCAGAAAAACAGAACATAAACTAGGGAGTGGGCTCACTGTCTTAGTTGGGCTTTCTATACCTGCAATAAGACACCGTGACCATAAAGTAAGCTGGGAAAAAGGATTTATTTGACTTACCTTTCATACTGCCACTCATTATTGAAAGAAGTCAGGGCAGGAACTCAAACTATGTAGGTTGCTGGAGGCAGGAGTTAATACAGAGGCCATGGAGGGGTGTTCTTTACTGGATTGTTTCTCCTGGCTTGATCACTCTGTTTCTTATAGACTTCAGGACCACCAGCCCAAAGATGGCACCATCCACCATGGGCTGGGCCCTCCCCCACTGATCACTGATTGAGACAATGCCATACAGCTGGATCTCATGAAGGCATTTTCTTAACTGAGGTCCTTTCCTCTGATAACTATAGTTTGTGTCAAGTTGGCACAAAACCAGCCAGTATAACTGACCCCTTGTCATCCTGACACAGACACATCACTGTTAAGCCATAATGCTTCCTTCCTTGTTCCTCCCTAAGATCTCTCATTAAAATCATAAATGATTTTCAATGTTTCACAGCCTTTACAAATACAAAATCATTAAAGTTTCAGTCTCTTTAAATATTCAATATCTTTTAAAAGTCCAAGTTTTTTACCTGTAGGTTCCTTTAAAAAAATCAAAATTAAATCAAATATCCTCTTCACGATGAAAAAGGGTACAGTCACAATCTCAACCAAGCCAAAGCAAACTCCAGCAGCTTAAGTAACTTTCAACATTCAGTTATCTGAGTTTGACTCTCAGTCTTCTGGACTCCTCCAAAGGGCTGGGCTCACTTCTGCTTTACCTTCTTCAACACATACAGCTTGTCTTCTGAGCTCCAGCTGGTTCCACTCCACTGCTGCTACTGTCCTTGGTGTTCTTTCCTATGATGCTGGCATCACCAGAATACTAGGGTCCCTTGTTGCAACTGGACTGCACTTTCACCAAGAGCCTCTCTTAGGCTCTCCTCACGGTGCCAAGCCTCCACTTCTTTGCATGACCCCTTCAGTTTTATTTCTTCAACTGTCACTTGGTCTGTAACTTCAGCAGTGGCCTCTCCTGACCTGCAGATGCTCTCCATGCCCCCTTCATGCCTTCAAAGCCAGTACCACCCAGGTGATGCTTTCATATTACCAAGTCCTGCTGCCAAAACAAGGTACATTCATCATCACCTCTAGAACACAGTTTATCTGTGCTCACAGCAAACACTTTCCAGAAGATCTCACCTCAATGATGCTGGTAGCTTCTTAATCACCACTAATTTCTTAGCTCCAGCTAACCAGCATCAATTGTCCCCATAACATAGAGGTTTCACTTTACTAGTTCTGGTAACTTTGTAAATAATAGCTGATTATTCAGCCTCAGCTAACCAGAATCACAGAATCTTAATTCGAAATAACAAATGGCCTTGATAGAGTCTTTAAACTTCTAGCTCAAAGTTCCAAATTTCTCCCACAGTCTTGCACAAAACATGGTCAGGTCTGTCACAGTAATATCTCACTATGTGGTACCAATTTGTCTTAGTTAAGGTTTCTATTGCTGCGACAAAATACCATGACCATAAAGTAAGTTGCCAAAAGGAGTTTATGCAAATTGCCAAACTAGATTAGTCCCAAGCTTATATTAGCAAGTTCAATGTTAACTGAGAGACCCTGACTCAATGCACACGGTGAATAGCTATCAAAGAAGATTCCAGATGTCCAGCTTGGCCTCAGTAAACATACATGCATACATGTATGCCACCTACATATATAAGCATAAAAAGAAACGTGCACATTAAATCTACAATGAGTTATTATTCTATATTCCTTAAGATAACCATTATTTAAAAGTCATATAGTAATGAATACTGTCACGAGAATGGAAAAGGGGGGCTTGTACACTGTTTGATGGAACTGTTATAGCTTTGGGGAAGCCATAGCTTCCCCAAAAGACATGAAAATAAAAATACCATTTTATTCATCAATTCCACTTCTGGATAGACATCCAAAGAAAATGGAATCAGGGTCTCAAAAACATACTTTCACTCTTAAGTTCATTGCAACATTATTTACAATAACCAACATGGAGACAATCCATGTGCATTCGAGGATGAATAGATAATGACAAAATACACAGATATGTTCAAATGTAATAATGTCTTATAGATAAAATGTTATTATATTCACATGCACACATTCAGTAAAATTCCAGTTAGGCTTAAAAAAAAAAATCTTGACCCAGATGAATAGTTCCAGTGAATATTTTGTTATGTAAAATCAAGAATACACATAGATTAATTCTATGTTATCTCACATGTAAAATCTAAAATCAAACTCCCAAAAACAGAGTGAACAACTGTTTCTGGAGGCTGTGAGGAAATAGAGACTATAAATTTCCAATAAAGATCAAATGCATAGCATGCATAACAATGCTTACTAGTAATATTACATACTTGAAGTCTGATGAAAGTCTACCTGAAGAGGTTCCACTATTAGAAAGTTATAGGTAATTCAATGATTATGCTAATAGTTCAATTGTAACAATGTCTTTACAGCTATATGTAGACTAAAACATTCCTTTGTTTATGGTAAATGTGTACAACTTATAGTTCTCAATGATACCTTAACAAAGCTAAGGGAAAGAAAAAACCTGAGGTTATGGTGTCATAATGCTACTATACTGGACAGGCTGAAGACAGAGATGAGTGTCTCTGAGTTTTAAACATAATGTAGATATGCTTTGATGCCGCCTTTCTAATAGTCATTTGATTTTTGACAGACAGTAGTTTAAACTTGCCTTTACCACAGCATATTATCTACTATAGAAGCTATGGAAGAGCTTTTTAAAAGCTAGAAAGCCTGGTGACCGATAAACATTGATTTGCATTAAATCTACAGTGAAGTACTTATTACCAACATGATAGAAGAGATTACAAGATATATGAAGGATATTGTGAAAAATAGTTCAAAGCTCAGAATATTTACTGTAGGTAAGCAACAAGAAAATGCAAATGAGAAGCCACATACCAAACACAATGTGTCTAAGAATATTGTCTTGAAATTTAAGGCAAAATCCAAAAGGGATGTGATTGATCATTTAAAAAAAAAAAAAAAAAGTTGTGAGGCCAGAATTTGGATTATTAGACTCCGAAGGTACAAGCTCTACAATCCAGAGACTTTTAAGACATTCTGTTCAGAAGCCTTTCTAGTACAGTACAGCCTAAGCACAGAGAGGGGGAGCAAGAGCGGGGAAGAATCTGCTAGAATAAGGACTGCTGGTACTTCACCTCAGAAGGATGATCTAAGTAGAGATAGACACACATCTTTAAGACCATTGCATAACCTTTCTAGCCTGATGTGACCAAGTCTCATTTAAAGATGAAAGGTGTTAAAGCACATTTATTTATACAAAATTGAATGAATTAAAATTGTACCTTGGTGTTAACGTGTACTTTTATCGAGTATTTCATACATGCAAACAATATATTTTGATGAAATCCACTTCATTCCTTTTCCTTCAAGTTCTCCTCCATCCCTCTGATTACTACTTTTCTCCTTCACCTTCTAGTGTTTTCTTTAAATAGTATCCACTGAGTTTGCCTAGTAGAGTTACTGTGTGTGCATGGGTGTAGGATCTACTACCATAGCATGGGTGGACTTTCAGGGGTTGCGTTCCTGAAGAAAAGTGACTTTTCCTCCTCCGGAAGCCACAAGTTGACAATATCTCCTCAACTAAGAGTGAGATTTCATGAGATACTCCCCACCTTTACTGAGATTTTTGCTGACTTACAGGTCTTGTGCATACTGACACATATAATGGAAATTCATATGTGCAGTAGGTCAATATGCCCAGCAAATACTGTTTAATTAAAGATATCCACTGTTTTTTAGTTTTGCAATATTTCCATTTCCTCCTCCTCAATGACCTCTGAATCTAAGAAGGGGAGGGATAGGTATATGTGATGTACGTGTCTACACATAGTCTCCTTTTCTCTGAATGTTGACTAATTCACTGTATTGATCACTGGAATGAAGGGACGAACCAATCTATGAGTATAAAGATTTAAAAACTGTAAAAAAAAAAATTAATTTTATGTCCATTTTACAAAAATCAGTATTAGATTTTCCCAGGGCCTGTGTACAGGACTTGGGCCCACTTAACAATACCAAATAAATTTGATCAAGGATGTGTACACTGAAAACTTTAAGACACTGAAGAAAAAAATTGAAGCAGATACAAAAAGATGGAAATATATTCGCTCATGCTCATGTATTAGAAAGATCAATGTGAAAATGACCATCCTATCAAAATCAGTCTAGATTCAATGCAATCTCCATCAAAATTCCAACGCAAATTTTCACAGAAATTAAAAAAACATAATCTTAAAATCCATATAGAGGCAGAAAAGATCAAAGATGAACACAAACTTTGGCTTAAATATAAAAGCAAAAAAAAATAATTATCAAAAGATGAATGTAAAACATTAACACAGAACGTCACAGACATGGTGGCTAGAGGATGGATAAGGGCTTCACAGTGACCAATAGTAAAACGAGTTTTACATTTTCTTGCTCAAAAAACAAACATCAATAAGCAACTTTCCTTAAGAACTTGTAGTGAAAAAAACAAAAAACAAATATCCAGAGGTTTAAAGATGCTAACAAGGTAAGATTTGCCACAGCTGAGTTTTGAAGTGGTTTATGAAATAGGAAAGTTTGACTTTTTAAGTCTGTACATAACTGGTTACACACCAAAATCGCCATTTAAATCTAGTGAAAAGTCATCGGTACTGATAATGCTCTATGTTCCTTTTCATTTGTCACCTTCTTCTGATTGGTCTCTTGATGTGCATTGTCTTTTCTTTATTTCAATGATTTTGATAAGGTAGAACATGTAAAGTCAGCGCCATAGGCTGGTACTCTAAGTGGCTGGGTATTCCTTTCTACAGGGTGTATATTGTCTGAGTTCGAATTGTCTGTCTTCATCCTCCAACCCTGGATATTTCATGGGCAAAAATAAATGAGGTTGACTGAACATGGGCCTCATCATGCCTAAGTCTGGCAAAACATGAATACTTTGTTTCAGTTATAAGGCAGAACGCTCACCATTTCTGTACCTTGACTGGGTTACAGGACAGCGTGGGAATGTCATGGTGTTTTCTGCTCTGTGGAAATTGTTTCCTTGTGCACATCCAGAATAACTCACTCCATTTGTTCTCATGCAGTTTATTAGATTTACCAAAACCATGTAGTTAAATTTAGGTTCTTCGAAAGGGAACCAACATGAATTTACAATAATACTCATCATGTACTTCTTTCCCTTGACCAAAAAGAAAGTCAACCAATTTTACATTGCCCAACACTAACATTTAAAATGTAGGAAAGTATGTGTCCTCCTCATCCAACACTGGAAATGTGATATATAATTAAAAACAATGATTCAGTTTCTCCTTAACTGAAGAGACAATAACAACAGACATGTTACTTAGGGAATTACCTTCCCTGATGACACATGCCAAGTAGCGTTTGGAAACCCTTCATAGATACATCCTGTTTTAAGTCAGAAACTCAAAGTTCACAACACCTACAGTGGGCCTGGGAGACAGTTGAAGATGACTGAGCGCATACGGCCAAACTTCACCAGCATCTGATGAAGAGAACTGACACCAGCAAGTTTTTCTCTAACTTCCACACTCACACTGTGACATTGCCTCCTTCCCATAAACAAATGAATAAATGCCATTTTAAGAATTGGACGTGCCTAGAGTGGATGTGCCGTGCTGGGTTGGCCACCTTGGGACTTCTTGTCCTTTTAGGGGAGGGGGTGGGGAGGGACGAGGCTGAAGGCTAGCTGGGAGGGATTCACAGGGAGGAGGGGAGGGGGAGTAGGGAGATATATTGATGGAAATGACATTTTTTAAATGAAAATAAAATAAAATAATATCATAAAAGAAATATCAAGAAGCTACACATAGTAATGTGCACCTTTAATCCCAGCACTTGGGAGGCAGTGACTCTGTGAGTTCAAAGTTAGCCTGGTTTTGAGTGTAAGTCCAGGACAGCAAGTGCTACATAGTGAGCCTTTGATTTGAGGGGGGAAGGAGAATACCGAGGAACTGTATATGAACAGCCAATAACAGATGCAAGGATTAGCATTAAATGGGAGCCTTATGACTAATTTTCTATAAGACATTTAATAAATTATTCTACCTGAGTGGATAAAGACTATAGACTTGAATCCTTGCACATGCTGTTTTTAATGTGCCTTTGTTACTTGATAATAAAATACAAGTAATAAAAGCATCTACCCATAGAGTTCTTATGAAAACTAAGTTAACACATGTAAAAATTTTAATAATAGAGCTGACATGTAATATGCTAGCTGCTAATACGATTGACAGAACATTCTGTGTGTGTTGTTAATATCCTCTTGGCCCTAAAAATGAGTAACAAGGTTCTGAAACCACACTGCCAGGGATAATTAATTATCCCAGCTATCATGTTTTATTTCAAGAGATTGCAAAATAGTCAAGCTAACATCTGTAATGTGTTACAGATGTATTTATTATATACACGTAAATATATATGTATAATGCATAATTAAGAAGTTAATTATATTTTAGATGGATTAAAAAGAGAATTACAAATAGTTGTTCCTGGTTTCAGACATCTTGATCATTGGCTGTGTATTTTTAAATGAATTAATAGAAGAATAATGTGTAAAATGTATTTCTTTTCATGATTAGACTTAAGTAAACCAAGCAAGCATCACTTCTGTAGCAAAAATAAAATCTATAACATAAGATCTCTAGTAATAATATATTTTAAAGGAATAAGCTAAATAAAATATTATTTTAGTAACAACCCACCTCTTACTGTGGGATATAGATAGGGAAATTGAGGAAAGACAGAGAAATGTTTTAGCTCATTTGGCAGTTAGACAAAAAATAAGATGTAATTGAACAAAGGAAAAAAGAAGATCCCAGAAAAGCAGCAAAGCAAAGTTACAAATGTAAGTATTTGGGTAAAGACATTTGCTCTGCCACCAATGTTGTTAGTGTAGAAAAGACAGTATCTTTTGTTGCTGTCTGGTTGTCTCATCTAATAAAGACAGATGCCCAGCATAGTGGGTATTTTGTGATCCAGAGCTTAGGAAGAAGGGGCAGAAATATCAGGGTTTGAGTGCAGCATCCATTAGACAGCAAATCCCATCCAGCCTTGGCATATGAGACCCAGCCTCAGAACGTACAGACCAGGGGTTGGCTCAGAAGACTTGATGTTGGTTCCTGACATCTGCATTAGTTGATTCACAGCTCCTGTATTTCCAGTTTCAGAGGATCCTCTGGTCTTTCTGGCCTCTATAGGCAACTGTACTCACATGCACACACCCAGGGAAATACACATACATGTAATTTAAAATAATTATAACAATTTTTAAAATGATAAAGAATAAAGATGTGCTGGGGTCACCCTCAGTGGTAGAATACTCACCTAGCTTATACGAGGTTCCAGGTTCAATTCCAGTAGAATTAAATTAACAAAAAAGCAATAACAATAATAACAAAAGATTTTTGAGTGTTGGAACAAATAGCCTCAGTATTCCTTTGGAGGGCTAAACTGATGTTTAAGTACACTCTGCAGGGAGCTTTGGACTTGTCTGCTCTGACATTTACCTTCCTTTTGTGCAGCGCTCCACTACTCAGTAGAGCAGGAAGCAGAGTCCAGTTCCCAGGCTTTGGGTCTAAAAATTATAGTGTCATATTCTCATCACTGATTCCAATTTTGTATTTTGGCTTATGTTGCATAAAACATATTATGAAAAACAAACTTTCAAGTTGTGCTCCTGAGCCCTGAAAAGTAACCTCATTTGCTGAATATAAAGTTTTATGGCTTTGGAAAATAAGCTTTAGTTATCTAAAATATCTTAAAACCACAAATCATAATTTGATAACATGCATAAGTGAATAAAAGCCACATGGCAAGAGAAATAATTCCATTACTTCCTATGAACATCTTGTTTAAGACTCATATTAGGCAACGTGGAATTATTCACAGTTTGTGGACTCTAACATTAATCACTTTCTTCTCTCAATCTTGACCCTTCTAATTCCTACGTGCTGAGAACAGCCATATGTCCTGTGCTTTCTGTGACGGACTTTAACATCAGTTCTGGCCTTTTCCTTTCCCAACTATAAGCAATTAGACTTCTCTGACTTTGTGTTACTTCAAGCTAGAAGCCTACTCCTCAATAAACACTAATATCAACATGTATTCTATATTATGTTATGTTTGGGTGAAAATTTTCTCTTGGCCAAAGCATAAACCTCTTTAACTCCTCTATTAAGGACAGTGCTCCTTCTGTTTTCCAAATGAAGTAAGTTCTCATGCTCAAGTTATCCAATGAGAAGAGTGGTTCATGGATTACCAGTTTCACCAACTTGGTTTGTTACACCCAAGTGTCACTGTTGTTTCTATGAATAGCTCCTTATCGTCTCAAGATTACATGTTGTATGTGCAAAGATAAACAAATGAAACATCTTTATTACTTTCAGACATACTCTACAGTGGGATTATACCCACACAGCAAAGCTGCAGGAGGCCCGAAATTATGCTGCCCTTGCTGTGCTCATATACTTACAGAGCCTTAGGCTTACCTTAAGTGCCCTAGGCCCTAACTGGTGTGAGCTTCAAGATCTATCATTATACCTATGTGTGTAATGAAAAATGACCATTCTGTATCATTTCAGTCCTGCTATCTGTTCTTTTCTGTGATGCAGAGACTTCTAGAGTGATTCCAAATAAGCTGATATGTTTGTATATCATTTCTTTATATCTTGTGTGGGCTCAAATTTCTTTCCCCAAAGGAAGAAGCAAACAGGGTCTGTAAATTAGTAGACTCAAATTGATATAGTGTTTATCTTTTCTTACCAACATGATTATGAACTCTTGTGCACCCAAGAAAACGGCACAGTTGTACCATGAGTAATAGTATCATTAACATCAGTTCTCATCCATGAAATGAGACCAAAACCTTTTCCGTCTCCTAGTCATTTCTTATAACCTCCCCCAAAGTATTAAAATTTATGAATGTAACCATGCATGACAAGACATGGATTTTTAAAATTCTATATAAAAGTTACTAATGATTTAACTGCCATTACTTTATATAGTTAATAAAAAAAACTATAAATTTCATTCCACACTATTTAATATTACATGCTTATGGGGCTAGAGATTTGGCTCAGCAGCTAAGTGAAGCTTTCTGCTCTTTTAGGGGTTCTAAATTCAATTCCCAGAATCCAGTTACAGGGGATCTGATGGCCTTCTTTGGCTTCCACAAGCACCAGATACATAGACCTAAGGAAAACACACACACACAATAAAATAAAATAAAAATTAAGGTGTATGCTTGCAAGTACATGAGCAGCATTTGAGCCAAAAAACAAGTATAAAAAGAAGGAGAGAACCAGAAATAAATACAAGAAAATCAAGAACAAGGTGCGACAAAGTACGAGGCACTACTGAGAGTCAAACTGGGGAAATGCAGACCCCTTACAGTAATGTGCAATGATGCCACTGAAGCTGTTTTTCCTTGTTTTATAATTTGAGGATGTGTTTTTCAAGAGAGTGATGTACTACATTTCTTTAAGGGACCTAAGTTTATTCTTTAGTAGGGCTAGGGATTGAACATGGGTCCTTGTGCATGCTAGACAAGTGTTCTATCACTGAGCTAGCTATGGCCCATATGTTTCTTGGATGGCATGGTTTGTTCTGAATGTCTCTGCATTTTGAAGGGATAGAAATTGCAATAGTACTGTTAAATATACATTCTGCCAGAGATTTTTTTTAAGTGTTTTACTCTTTGCTAGAGTAGTGTTGTTTTTGTATAAATTTTCTTCCTGTGAATGTTATCATGAAATTTTCAATGAATAAGCTCCATAGGTCTCATATCAAAACCTGGAATCTCTATATTACAGGAAGAAAATAATTCATATTTGATAAATTCCAAAATCTAGTCTTCTGTTACATGTAGAATATTGGAAATCATAGGGTGCGCTGTCTTAATAAACCATCTGATACTTTAGAAAACAAACTTCATCTGTTTCAGGGCTATAGTCTTTAATTTTTCACTCTCCCTTCCCTCTCTCCCTCCCTCCCTCACTTTCTCCCTCACCCCCTCCCTCCTTCCTCCCTCCCTCTCTTCTTTTCTCCCATCCTGTATCACTGGTATACATTCTAAGAAAGAGGGGAAAAATACAGTGTTTTAAAGGTCACTTTAGAGAATGTCTTTGTTTACGAATGACAAGAGTACTTGGTACTTATGAAGTCAGTTGCACAGCCATGTGAAATTACAGTGATCCTTAACCTGCCGTTGATCTGATTTAGAACAAATGACCTCCCTAATGAGGAGGTGATCCGCATTCCGTTCCTTATTCCAGATCATTCACCCTAATACAATGAACAGGATCAGGACTCCAGGAGTACACCCTAATTAGGAGTGTGCCGTTAGTGATGCTGCAAGGCCTGTACTTATGGTTAGACTTGGAAGAGAAAGGAAAAAGAAAAAAGAGGGAAGGAGAGGGGAGGGGAGAAGAGAGGAGAGGAAAAAGAAAGAAAGGAAAACAGCTGTCACCACACTTTTTTCTCTCCTAGATTTCTACATTCTACAATGTGTAATGCAAATCAGCTTCTCCTGTCCACACAATTCTGAAGAAAAATGTCATTAGGGCTGGCAAGAGAGTTTAGTAAGTAAAGGGGCTTGCTATTAGGCTTGAAAAACCTGCACTCAATCTCTTGGATTTACATGGTGAGGAATGCAATACTGAGAAGAAGTACCAAGCCATGTGGCTAAACATAGATAAAATTTGCAAGTTAATTTAAGGTAAGAGTTAGCTAATAACAAGCCTGAGCTATTGACTAGGCAGTCATAAGTAATATTAAGCCTCTGAGTGGATATTTGGGAAGTGGTTGCCTGATATTTAGAAACAGACAATCAGGACAGGAAATGTCAATTTCCAACGACTGATGCAATCCCTCTTTTAAATAATTTAAAATGCATTCAATACTGAGTTTTATATTGCTATAATTTTTGGTTTGATATTTAAAATATTTTTATTCTTTAGAAATTTTAAACAATGTATTTTGGCTATATGTGTTCCTATGCCCCTACTTTATTCCAAGTCTACTTCCACTTTCCTACTGCCCAACTCTGTATCCTTTTTTAAAAGAAAAATAAGATTAATAACTTATTAACTTCATATTGTCTTGACATTGTGTTCTGGATATATGACCATTAATTTCAGAATGGTCAACCAATCAGGAGCCATACACTTAAAGAAAACTGATTCTCTTTCCCATAGAAGTCTCAGTTATGGGTGACTTAGCTCCTTCATTAAGATTAAGGGTCCATGAACCACTTCTGTTTATTGACGGAATGTGGACCAGCTTGATCTTGCACAGGTTTTATATAGTCAACATAGCTACTATGAGGTCTTTAGTACAGTGATGCTCTCGTGTCCACAAGACACTGCTTTGTTTTGGGTGGTACCCAACCTATAGTTCCTATCATTTTTTCACTCTTGTTTCATGATAGTCCCTGAGCCTCAGAGAGGGGTGTGATATACATGGCTCATTTTTGTCAAAACACTCTGTTGACATTTTGATGAGTCATGAGGGCCTATGTTAACTGATGCCCAAGGCACAAAGGTATTTCTCTGACAATGTCTAAAACCCATTCACATCTATGGATAGATAGATATGGATTTAATAAGCAGTTTGATACTATATTTATTTGGTACAATAAAAACAATAGGTTCATGCCTAGGGACTGTGAACTCTCAGCCATTGTTTCTTAGTCATATTTACACTACAAAGGTGTAGAGGTCAACCTGCAACCCCCAGGGTTTAGCACTGTTTATCAGTGTTTACAGAAACTAACTGATCCATTATCAGGAACTACACCCAAGCAGGTGTGGAGATTTAGGAATGAGGAAGGTAGCAGAGGACAAAGAAACTGACTAAGGTCAGGCCTTGCTTATGAGCTGCAGAGGTTACTCTAGGTCAAAAGACAACCCCCAGTATATAAGGCTTTCCCTGAGCTTCAATAAACGGCATTGGCATTCTTGGTTCAAGAGTGACTCAAGTATGTCTATATTCCAAACTGTAGGTCTTAGCTCAGCAAAGCCCGCTCTGCGATGCTGCATTTACAGATGGATTCTCCCAGCGAGATTCAAATGTTACACCAAGGCTATTTCTTCCTGTAGAGCAGATCTTAAATCCAATTATAAAACAGGTGATTACTCCTACAGCTTTTGTGCCACTATTGCACTAATGAGCATACCTGCCATGGCTCGTCATTGAATTCACATTGGTTACAACTGGGTATAAGTATTATTGTTTTCCCCCAATAGCCTGAAAAGTATTTTTCAACACTACCAAAGCTAACCAGCCTGGATGAAGCTTTCTGGTTAGTAGTAACTTGATTTCTCCATGTTGTGTCACTAATATGTATGGTTTCAACATTAACAAGGTCTTGCAATTAAGTACTTTTATAGACAACCAAGAGGAATAAAAATAAATTATGCTATTTATAAGGTTTCCTGGATACTCTTAATAAACAACTCAAGGAAAGGTATCACACACCTGGTACTGAATTTTTCATTTGGCAATGGATAGCTTCCGATAAAGTCTTATATGAAGCTTACAATAAAATAATAGGTTTAAAAATAATAAATTTACATATAGCTTTTCCAGGCATTTTTAACATGAATTCTCTATCTCCTATCCATGTTTCTGTCTGTTTTGACTTTTAAGTAAAACATCTTAACTCTGTATCTATCTAAGTCCAGCTGGAACTTATGATCTTGCTGCCTCTCCTTATAGAGTTTATGCAATTATGGGAGACATGTTTGCTGGCTCAATCATAATTACTTAATCAATTTCTGTTAATAACCAAATTAAAATTTTTATTATTTAAACAAAATAATAAAACACGCATAATCAATTCTTCATTAATGAGAAAATGTCCAGAGACAATTTTGTTTAACATTCTGACTAAATGTTGACTTCTTCACATTGATGAAAATCTATAAGAATTCCTCAGCACTAGGGCCCTTTCCACACGTCACTTCAGGAAACTATGATGATCAGGAAGCAAGAGACTGCAGATTCTCTTCCCGGACTGAGAATAACTCCACAGAATTTTCCTCTTCTAAAAGAAAATGCAATGTTCATTCTACTTAGGAGAAGGACCTTGAATGGCTTTACAGAAAACAATTCAATGCAGGGAGAAGGTACTGACCAGAAAGAACGTGTTTAGGAGCTAGAAGAGCTGTTGGCATTATGGCATACTTGTTTTTTGTTTGTTTGTTTTTGTTTTTTGTTTGGTTTTTTTTTTTTTTTTACATAGCAGGCTATCTGTTTAGGTCATTAAAACAAATAATGAGTTTCTGATTGGCCTTTAGGTATTTTTTCTTTATTTTAATCCCCAAACTCCAGATAAGCACTGGAAATTCATGTGATAACTGTGGGAAAGCACCTTTCTATCTTGAAAAATTCCAAAACATAATTTTAAATATTTTCTATAGTCTATCATCTCAATGTAACACAAAGATATTTATTTAAATATCTGACTAGACTTGTTATCACGGATACTATCAGAGATGATAGAGTACTCCTCTATTTTTATTTATTATCAGGCTCTTAAAGGAATCCACATACTTTTTCATAGCACTAAGGGAATGCCAGAACCCCTAACTAAAAATAACATAATTTAACTTTGAGTCATAAAATAAACGTAGTTCTAAGAAAGCATGAGGTAGAAGACATTTATTCTACACTGGTGCAAATTTTACCAATTTGTATGGATTAAACTTTCACTGGAAAATTCTTTCAGAAACTTTTATCTGGACATTTTTCTACTAATCTATTTGTGAAACTTTGAGTAATTGTAGATTTTTATGCTTATATCTTTCCCAAATTCTCTGCATAAGCAGTGATTTAATTAATTACACTTTTATATGTATTGATAAATACAACCAACATAAAGTAAGGATAAGTACCAGAGGAAAATTATGTTTGTTTACCAAGTTTACACTGGCTTTCCCAAATGGTATTTGCTAAAATGTCCTGTATATGAGCTATGTTATTAATCACAGTGTTATGTTGTGAACCAGGAAATTTATGGATCAAAATGCCTTTTACTCACAAAGACAAATGTTACACTCTATTTAAAAGTATCAAGAACATCCCCAAACTTTTAACTTAATTATCCTTTCTTTTTCACATTTATGTGCAAAATCCATTATTGTAAAAGTGACATATGATATTATATTTATATTCTTTGAAAAATTCAAAAAATAATAATAAATGCTTCCTATAGCTCAGTGATTAGCTGCCTTAATTTTCTTTCCTACTGCTATAGTAAACTAACTCATTTACAGCTCAGAATCTTTTGATTAAGGAATGATGGCATTCATAGTGAACCGGATTTTTCTCATCTCTGTTAACATAATCAAGATAATGCACCACAGACAATCCCTTACTAAGACTTTCTAGAGTGATTGTAGATTGTGTCAGTTAACAATTTAAACAATCATCTCATTATCATATTTTTCTATTAATATAGAAGTGTATGTGTTTCATAGTATTTGAATGATGGGTTTATAACTCACATTAAACTAATATTTTTAGTCAAGTTGATTCAAATTCCAGAAATAAAAATAATTCTTGGATAAGATATCACATGCACAAACCAGGTAAAAATTGTAAGGTACATCAAAGACACTTCCTAGTCACTGTATATTTAAAAGATAATTATTTCAAATATTAACTTGAAAATCTTGAAAGAGAAGTATTATAAACTCTGATAATCATTGTATCACATAACTCTTGTCTGCAGCTTCTTTGATGTATAGGAGAGATATATTGAAGTCATGGGAAAAATAAAATACAGAGAAATGAAGAAAAGGATAATAAGACTATAAGACATCACAATGATAATTACACGTCTTGATTTTTTTTCCTTTTCTGCCTTCCTGCTTGATACTTGTGTCTAATTAAAAGCTAGTTTAGTATTTTGTCAGTCTTCTGCCTTACAGAGTTCTTTTCCATCCAACTCATGATCTAGGATTTGAAGATGGGAATAGGATGATTCTTCATGCTGTTGCCTTTTCCCAAAATGTAAGACAATAGAAAGAGATGGGCACATCAACCTCCAAGATGCTGCAATGATCAATTGTATTTTTCTTTTTGCTTTAGAGACTCTGAGAGTAAACAGCCCCTGTACCCAAAGAATTGGGTTGATATTTTTGAAACAAATGCCATGATACTTGATATCCTCCTGCTAGAAAGAAAGGAAGGAAGAAAAGAGGAAAGATGAGAGAATTTTTATTGTCACATTTGTCTTTGTTTTATTTGGTATCTATTATAAAGGCTATGATAGCCCTACAAAAAAAAACAATTAAAAAAAATGTCAAAAGACTTAAGTCTGAAGGGACCAATTCAGTTTATCTATCATATACAGATTTAAAATGTAACATTTTAGGGTAAGTTCTTTATTAGTTCTTTGTAAACTACAAAATAGCCTTATAAGAAATGTATATTATACCTAACATACTTCAGGATATTGGTGAATAAAATGTCTTTTTTTTTTCACTTTTACCCTCTTCTTATTCACATAAACATGACTAAAAGATTTTCAGGAAACTAGAATTCTATGCTAGGGAATATGAATTCTTGAATGAGAAATACTTATTTTTGCTTTGATGAAAGTGATACACTGGGGCACTGCAATGGGGTGTTTGTATGTCAGGATATTTAAAGCAGTCTATATACTACAGCTGGATTTTGCTTTAGCCCAACAACCCTGACTAACTTATATTTATGATTCTATAGATAAGATTTTTGGTAGTCCAAATTTTCCCACACACAAGTCAAGTACTCTTTGACTTTCATATTACATGCAGTATGAAACATAAATCCTAGTTGGTACTTAATGAAAACTCAGAGATAGATATCAGGGAAAAGCTGTTATACCAGAGAGAGGAAACAGACTACAGTCAGTTCTCACCCAGCCAACTTCTCAGGGTAAATACTATCTTCAAGAGTCTTCAGCCTGGCTCATTGCTTCTACAGAACAAGACACCACCAGAAGAATCTGGTGGTTCTACAATATAAAGATCTAAGCATAACTATGAAGAGGAAACAGAAGGAAATAACCTTAAAAAGCAAGCTCTATGAAGATAATAGAAGCTTTAAAACATGATATTTAAAAACTCCCTTAAGGAAATAGAAGAAAATACAAACAAAAAACTGGAAGAGATGAACAAATCCATGAAAGAAAATAAAGAAAACCAAGAAAAGGAAAACAAAAAGTAAAAGAAAAATTCCAGGAATTAAAAATTGAAATAGAAGTAATAGAGAAGGCACTAACTGAGACAAAGCTGGAAATAGAAAACCTGAAGAATTGAACCAGAACTACAGATGCAAGTATAACCAACAGAATGCAAGAAATAGAATAGAGAACCTCTGGAGTGGAAGATTCAATAGCAGATATAGATATGTCAGTTAAAGAAAACACTAAAACCAAAAAAGTTATTACACAAAACATCCAGGAAATGTGGGATACCATGAAAAGACTAAACCTGAGAATAATTGGAATCAAAGAAGGAGAAGAATACCAACTCAAAGGCACAGAAAATATATTCAACAAAATCATAGAAAAAAACTTTTCAGACCTAAGGAAGGAAATGCCTACAAAGACACAAGAAGCTAACAGAACACCAAATAGAATAGACCTCCCTCCCCACCAAAAAAAAAAAATCTGCTTGCCCCATATAATCAAGACACTAAACCTACAGAACAAAGAAAAAATACTAAGAGCTGCAAAGGATAAAGGTCAAATTACCTAAAAAATCAGACCCATCAGAATAACACCAGATTATTCCATGGAAACAATGAAAACCAGAAGGTCCGGGTCAGATGTTATACAGATACTAAAAGAGCATGGCTGCCAACCCAGACTAATATACCCAGAAAAACTATCAATCACCACCATAGATGGAGTAAACTAGATATTTCATGTCAAAACTAGATTTAAACAATACCTACCCACAAATCCAACCCTACAAAAAGCACTAAAGGGAAAACTCCAACCTAAGGAAACCAGATATATTCATGACCACAAACAGTTGATAATCCCACAGTAGAAAAACCCAAAGAATGGAAATACATACAAGCTACCGCCAAAAATAACAGGAAGCAACAATCATTGGTCATTAATATCCCTTAATATTAATGAACTAAATGCACCTATATAAAGATATATCCTAATACAATGGATATAAAAACAGAAGCCATCCATCTGTTGCATACAAGAAAAACACCTCAACTTCAAAGACAGAAAGAGGTTCAGAGTAAAGAGTTGGGAAAAGACTTTCCAATCAAATGGTCCTAAGAAACAAGGTGGTGCAGCCATCCTAATATCTAACAAAAGAGACATCAAATCAATCAAAAGAGACAAGGATGGACACTACTTATTCATCTCAGAAAAAAAAATCCACCAAGACAAAGTCTCAATCCTGAATATTTATGCCCCAAACACAAAGGCACCTACATATATAAAAGAAACACTACTAAAGCTTAAACCTCACATCAAACCCCACACACTGATAGTGGGAGACTTCAATACCCCACCTTCACCCTTGGTGAATAGATCAAGCAGACAGAAACTCAACAGAGAAATAAGGGAACTAACAGATGTTATGACCCAAATAGACTTAATAAATATATACAGAACCTTCCACCCAAACACAAGGAATATATGTATTTCTCAAAACCCCATGGAACTTTCTTTAAAATTGACTACATATTCAATCTTAAAGTAACTATCAATATATACAAAAAGTGGGAGTAACTCCTTGTATCATATTAGACCATGATGGTCTAAAGCTAGAGTTCAATGACAACAAAAAACACAGGAAGCCTACAAATTCATGGAAACTGAACATCTCTCAATTGAACCACCTCTGGGTCAAGAAAGAAATTAAGAAAGAAGTTCTAGAATTTCATGAAAATGAATTCACAACACACCCAAACATATGGGACACAATGAAAATAGTGTTAGGAGAAAAACTCATAGCACTAGATGCCTATATGAAAAAACTAGAGAAATCTTACATCAGAGACCTAACAGCACAGCTGAAGGCTTTATTTATAATAATTTGAAGCAAACTCACCTAGGAGCAGTAGAAGGAGGGAAATAATCAAACTTAGGACTGACATCAATCCAATAGAAACAAAAAGAACAATACAAAAAACAATGAATCAAAGAGTTGGTTCTTTGAGAAAGTCAATAAGATAGATAAACCCTTATCCAAACTAATCAAAAGGCAGAGAGAGAGAGAGAGAGTATTAAAATTGACAGAATCAGAAATGAAAAGGGGGACATAACAACAGACACCCAGGAAATCCAGAGAATTATCACATCATACTTTGAAAAATTATACTCCACTAAAATGGAAAACCTAAAAGAAATGGACAGCTTTCTGGGGAGTTACGGCTTACCAAAATTAAATCAGGATCAGATTAAAGACCTAAACAGACATATAACCCCAAGGGAAATTGAAGCTATTACTAAAAGTATCCCAAGTTAAAAAATAAATAAATAAAAAATAAAAAAATAAAAAAGCCCAGGACCAGATGGTTTCAGTGCAGAATTCTACCAGATATTCAAAGAATAAACACCAATACTCCTCAAACTGTTACATAAAGTAGATACTGAAGGAACATTGCTGAACTCCTTTTATGAGGTGACAATTACCCTGATACCCAAGCCACTAAAAAACGCAACAAAGAAAGAGAATTACAGACCAATCTCCCACATGCACATTGATGCAAAAATACTCAATAAAATTCTGGCAAACCGAATCCAACAACATATCAAAAAAATCATCCACCACGATCAAGTAAAAGCCATCCCAGAGATACAAGGATGGTTCAATACAGGAAAAACTGTGAATGCCATTCATTATATAAACAAACTGAAAGGAAAAAAAAAAAAACATGATCATCTCATTAGATGCTGAAAAAGCCTTTGACAAAATCCAATACTCCTTTATGATAAAAGTCCTGGAGAGATCAGGAATACAGGGAAAATACCTAAATATAATAAAGGTGATATACAGCAAGCTGACAGCCAACATCAAACTAAATGGAGAAACACTCAAAGCAATCCCACTAAAATCAGGAATAAACAAGTTTGTCCTCTCTCTCCTTATCTATTCAATATAGTTTTTGAAGTCATAGCTAAAGCAATAAGAGAACAAAAGGAGATTATGGGGATACAATTTGGAAAGGAAAAAGTCAAACTGTCTCTATTTGCAGGTGATATGATCGTATACATAAATGACCCTCCAAACTCCTACAGCTGATAAACACCTTCAGCAATGTAGCAGAGTACAAAATTGACTCTTCCCCAATCAATAGCCCTCCTATACACTAAGGATAAAAGGGCTGAAAAAATAAGAGAAAAATCACCCTCTATAATAGCTGCAAATAGCATTAAGTATCTTGGTATAACTCTAACCAAAAAATTGCAGACCTGTTTGACAAAAAGTTTAAATCACTGAAGAAGAAATTGAAGAGGATATCAGAAAATGAAAATATTTCCCATGCTCCTGGATAGGTAGGATCAACATAGTAAAAATGGCAATTTTACCAAAAGCAATCTACAGATTCAATGCAATCTCCATAAAATCCCAACACTATTTTTTACAGACCTTGAAAAAATAATACTCAACTTCACATGGAATAACAGAAAACCCAGGATTGCCAAAACAATCCTGGTCAATAAAAGAACTTCAGAGAGAATCGCCATGACTGACTTCAAGCTATATTATAAAGCTGCAGTAATAAAAACAGCCTGGTACTGGCACAAACACAGACTTGTGGATCAATGGAATTGGACTGAAGACCCCAGCATTAACCCACACACCTATGAACACCTGATTTTTAACAAAAAGGCCAAAAATATTCAATGGCAAAAAGACAGTATCTTCAACATATGGTGGCATAATTGAATGGTAGTATGTAGAAGAATGAAAACAGATCCAAACCTATGACCCTACACAAAACTCAAATCCAAGTGGATCAAAGGTCTCAACACATTGAATTTGATAGAAAAGAAAATGGGAAATACCCTCCAATGTATTCGCACAGGTGACCACTTCCTAAATATAGCACTAGTAGCACAGACACTAAGAACAACAATCAATAAATAGGACCTTTTGAAACTGAAAAGCCTCAATAAAGCAAAGGACACAGGCTGTAAGACAAAATAACAGCCTCCAGACTGGGAAAAGATCTTCACCAATCCTACATCTGACAGAGGATTGATCTCTAAAATATGTAAAGAACTCAAGAAACTAGAGCCACAAAACCTAAATAGCCCAATTTTAAAAATGGGTTCAGAGCTAAAAATGGAATTCTCAACAGAAGAATTAAAAATGGCACATAAAGAATTGCTCAACATCTTTAGCCATTGGAGAAATGCAAATCAAAACAACTTTGAGATACCACCTTATACATGTTAGAATGGCGAAGTTCAAAAACACAGATGACACAGCCTAGGCTGGAGAGGATGCAGAGCAAGGGGAACACTCCTCCATTGTTGATAGTGATGTGAACTTGTACAGGCACACTGGAATGCAGTATGGCAGTTTCTCAGATATCTGGGAACCAATCTCCCCAGGGATCCAGCAATATCACTATTGAGCATATACCCAAAGGATGCACATTCACACTTCAAAAGTGTTAACTCAACAATGTTCATGGCAGCATTATTCATAATATCAAGAACCTGGAAACAAGATAATATCAAGATACCCCTCAACAGAAAAACTGATTAACAAACTATGGTACATCTACACAATGGAGTACTACTTAGCAGGAAAAAAAATGACATCCTAAAATTTGCAGGCAAATGGATGGATTTGGAGAGTATCCTCCTGAGTGAGGAATCACAAGCCCAGAAAGAGAAGCATGGAATGTACTCACTCATTAGTGGATTATGAACAAAATGCCAAGAATACCCAGGCTGCAAACCACAACCCCTGAATATGTTCAGAAGAGACTCGAGAGACATCTAGAGAGTCCCCTAAGAAGAGAAAATAGAGAAGATCGCATTAGAAAATTTGGATCATAATGGGTTGCAATGAAGAAGAGTTTGAAACAAACCATGAGAGAAGGAGATGGTTGAGTGAGAGGAGCAACAAGAGGGAGATAGAAAGAGATGGATATCTTGATAGAGGAAGCTAATGTGGGGTTGGAAAGAGACTGGGTGCTAGGGAAATGTCCAAGAACTCTTAGGATGTCCGTGGCTAGGTCTCCAACCAATAGTGGAGGGGGTGCCTAAACAGGACTTCCCCTATAATCAACTGAATAACCACCCTAAGTGTCATCACAGAACCTACATCCAACAAAGAATAGAGGTGGAGGCAGAGATCCATGGCTGAGCACTGGGCCGAGCTCTTGGTCCAGTTGAGAGCAGAGTAGGAGAATCTATATGAACAAGGGGATAGGGACTCTGAGAAAAAAAAAAAAACCATGGTGATGTCTAGCTGGAGCTTTGGGGAGCTCACTGAATCAAGAACAACTGCTGGGGAACCACTCCAAAAAGGAGCTAGGTCCTCCAAGGGTAGGAAACTGTTGATTAGCATTGGCAGTATGTGGATCCTTGAGGGGTTGGATCTGACTATGTTTCTGTGCATGGGCTGTCACCTTGGAGCCCATTCCCTGAAGAAGAACACCTAACCCAGTCTTGACTTCAAGATTAGGAAACTGGACTTTCCTGGAGTGGATATACCATGCTGAGCTGATCCATCTTGAGACTTCTTACACTTTTGGGGGACAGGATGGGTGTTTGGGAAGAGGGGAGACTGAACGCTCACTGAGAGGGCTTGGGAGGAGGAAAGCAAGGGGGAGTATGGGAATACATAGTTAAAAATGACATTTTTTATAAAAATAATAAAATGAAAAAAGAAGGAAAAACTAATAAACAAAAATCATATTATTTTTAATATAAAAATAAATCAATATATAATCGATGCTAGGTCATTTGATTATAATAATGAGTCTTAGATAAGACAATTTCTAGCATCATAAAATTTAAAATATCAAATGTTTTAAGCATGCCATATAAAAAATGTATACACCCAGCACTTCTAAAACTAATGTTTCTTCTAAAAATAAACCAAACAAAAGACCTCTACCTTCTAGATTATACAAAAGATGTGTCAAAAGCCAACATTAGACCAAAAAATGTAAATCTAAAAAAAACAAACAAGACAACCCTTTGCCATCAAAAGATGTCTCAAGCATCAAAATCAAAGATAGTTTCATTTTCAGTCACTATATTTGGCATCAGGGCCTCTTAAAAAAGTCACACATTTATTTATTTGTTTGTTTGTTTGTTTGTTTGTTTAGCAACCATCTGCTTGCCACCAGCCAGCCACAGAGTCCTCCTGAGAAAAGGCCATGCTTGACTCTGCTTCCCTTTTGTCTGTATGAACAATAACCTTTAATCCACCATATGTAGCTTGTTCTTGTATTGAGACTCTTGTAAGATTCTGGGAACACACTATGCTGCAGCTTAACCTGCATGCTGCAAGCCCAACATTTTGTTTCTCAAGCCCGCACAACACTCTGTACCACGGCCCATTTGAGAGACACAACTAGGAAGCTGTTTTTGGCTCTGTTTCAGTGTTTAGAACCCTTTTTAAGCTTTCTCAGGCTTTACATGGATATATATGTCCCTCATTGGGTGCCATTTGTAGTCTGAGGTTTCTGGCCTGTCCAGCTTGAGGTCCAGACCTGCAATTCTGCAGCTGCTTAGCCCCAAATAATCACACAAAACCTTATATTAATTATAAGCTGTTTGGCCTATGGCTCAGGTTCATTTGCTACCTCTTTTAATTTAACTCATTTTCATTAAATGAAAACGTGTATTGCCATTTGGCGCATGGCTTACCTGTGTTTCTTTACATCTTGCCTCCTTGGGCAAAAGCTCCAAGTGTCTCCATCTGATTCCATTCTCATTCCACTTTATGTTTGGATTTCTTTCCTGCTTCTAAGATGCCTTGCCATAGGCCAAAACAGTTCTTACGATAAAGCATATTCACAATGTACAAAAAGATATCTCACATCAATAATGCACTATTAAATATATACTAACATATTACTTTTAAATAAATATAAAATATTATATTTCCCTATGCATTTTGTCAGTCTAGTTTCACAAAGCAAACTTCTTATTTGTCATTATTAACACTCGATGTTAAAGATTCTTGGATCATTGGTTCCTCTCTATCAGCTGATTCAACTTCAGAGCCTGTCTCATCACCAGCACCTTTCTCAGAACATCTTCCTGCACATGGAAACCCAAGACTCTCCCAACTCAAACGTGGCCTTCTTTAGCACATTTTCTTTTCTGATGAAGACACCATAGAAAATAAAAATAAACTGTAAAACCTCTTTTCTGTCCTCACCAGTGCTTTCCAAAATCAATTTATTAGCCACCTTTTCTCAAGCCATTTGTCTCTACCTCTTTAGCCATGATTTGCATCATCTTCTTCTGGATCAAGTAGACCTATTGGTACTGTGTCAAGGAGGTCCTGCCTATCTGGTCATTGTGTAATCTTAGAATCTTTATAGTTAGGAATTCACAATCTGTAAAGGGGAGGAACATTCTATTTATAACACCAATCTATAAATTATGACTCCACTTTGGATACTTTAAACAGTTATCAACAGGTAAAATGAAGAGCCTATAGGCCAGTAACAAACATTGACTATATAGAGAATGGAGTCATGTTGTTACAGAATGTAGGCAGGGAAGATTATATTTAGTTAAGAATTGTAGTTTTTAACTATAAGCTTTTCCAGTTGTGATATTGAATGGACAAGTAAAGCAATCATGATCTGATAAGCTATTTTAAACAAAAATAATAAAATTCACTGGAATCTATAATGTACCCTTATTGTAAAATATTATTTTAAGATGTGTTACATTAATGTATGCTGGGAAATGTCTGTTTAATGATGCAAAAATGTGTTCCATTCTATTATGTTTCATTTGTTTAACTTTGTGAAGCTGTGCTATTTTTGCCTGTCTAAAACACCTGATGGTCTAACAAAGAGCTAAACATCCAATAGCAAAGCAGAAAAAGGATAGGTAGGCCTGGCAGGCAGAGAGAATAAATAGAGAAATCTGGGAAAAAGAAAAAGATCTAGGAGAAAGAGGAGAAGAAGTCTCTAGGGACCAGCCACCCCCCCAACCACACAGTGAAAGTAAAATTTACAGAAATAAGAGAACAGAAAAAAGCCCACCTGCATCAGGTTGCTGGGATCATTTAAGTTATAAAAAGTTGAATAAAAATAAGCCAATCTAAGGCCAGGAATTTATAATTATTAATAAGTCCCTCCATGTATAGTCTATTTGGAAACTGGATGGAATGACCCCTAAAATAGCAAAGAGCCAAAAAAGCAAAAACAACCAACAACATACCCTGGAACTATAATAAAGAGTTGGTCATGACCTCAAAGTTAGATGCCATGGAGAGAGTTGTAGCACTGGCATAATGAAGCTATTCCCCAATTATAGTAAGTCTCTGCAGTATGTGCATATACTGGTAGACACTGAATTATCTTTTATGATGCCTAGTTACAGGGGGTGTGGAAATAGAGAGGCTTGGACTATCAGTAACTTCATTAAGGACAGCTAAATTATATATATGAGATATATATGTGTGTATGCGCATTTATATATATATATATTTATATATATATATATATATATATATATATATGTATATATATAAATATATGTACACACGTGTGTGTGTTTCTTTTAGGGTTACCTATTAAATCAACTACATTATCTTTGGTGCAAGCTTGGTAGGTTAAAAAATAGCATTAAATTGAAATGTATTAAATCATCATGAATCAGAATGCTAAAATAACATTGAATTTGTAATACTTTGATAATTACTTTTATATTATTTTCTCTACATGAGCTTATAGTATAAATGTAGCAAAATATTCATTTTCTGGCAAAGAACAAAAATGAAAGGTAACTGTAGTCAGTATCTCATTATGATGTGCTTGCCTTTTAAGAGCTCCTAATCTACAGTTCTATTCATATGAACAAGTATTCATGAATATTGCATTTACAGTCTCTCTACCTTCTCTGATTGTGGGGAGTAATGGCATGGGCGTTTGTTCTTTTATAATTTGGAACGATCTTCCCATGAATGGTAGGAAAGCTACTGAGTGTTCAACTACTTGGAAAATTATTTTGATGTGAGAGAATGAGAGTAACTTTTAGTAAATCTTTTGTTTTTAGTCCAAACTACAATCTCCAAACTTCTCGTAAGTTGGAAAGGTACTTTCCTATATAGATATCTCACACAGTGAGAAGATATGTTTGACCCCTACCTGACCCCTAGCCATTGAGACTTTACTAATGTTTTATAAGACCCTATTCTACTTGGGCCCACTTCTCCCCTCCCAACACTTTTGATCAATTCATTCTCAGATCTTTAATGACAAAATGTCAGCTTGGGTCTTTACTCTTGGTGAGGCAGGGAAATTCAGAGCTAATACATACAAGCAGAACCAGAAACATTTTCCTTCTTAACACATGTGTTTCCTCTACTTGTAGTCTCCATGGAGGGAACCAGTCCTGGTAGGCATGCATTTCTCTGTTAAAGAGGAAGACCTATTGATGACAGATATTCATGACTGTGGTTTACTTTTGAACATACCTAATGATGACTTTATT
Organism: Phyllotis vaccarum; assembly: GCA_033318265.1. Classification (NCBI taxonomy): domain Eukaryota; kingdom Metazoa; phylum Chordata; class Mammalia; order Rodentia; family Cricetidae; genus Phyllotis; species Phyllotis vaccarum. The sequence continues at coordinate 54,599,691 of JARWLC010000012.1, forward strand.
TCCTTACTATTTTACTGTACTTTTTGTATGACAAATCATTTATTTATATAATACTGCACAGGCCAAGATACACATAACCAAGAACAAATGTCAGGATAAGTTTTCTTACTAAACAGGACTGTAAAGGATAGAATAGAATAAAATAGGCAACATTTAATTTGTACATAAACATTTATACATAAAATTGATGACTGTGGATTTCAAAGACTAATATACTACAACATTTGTCTATAACACAAATCAGTGAAAAATCATTATAAAAATGCTTCTAGGGCCATTCTTTTAACTTAACAAGTACATTAAAGAGAACATAAATACTTCAAACAAAATTATGAGCTAATATTTTAGAATCTATCTTTGTTTTATCTATTCCTTTGGTTGTATTTTGTGGTAAATATTTAAGATATGTAAACCTTAATTATACATACTTTTTAACTTTTCTAAAAATAAAAATATGTTCTATAGGCCATGCTGTGTATGTAGACATTATAAATGTGAGCCTTAAAACACAGCAGCAAACACCTATACAACTCATTCAATACAGAGAAGTGGAGCTGCTGTCTTTGTAGACCATTTAACTTTACCTTAGTTTTGGTAAAGGATGGTGCTCTACATATTCCAAGGAGCAGTAAACATTTATCTACTAGTTTTGCACTTATAAATTCCTTTAAAACTATAACCTGGAAGATTGTATTTATATATAAACATTTTAAAATGAGTATCAGCTAAAAGTGTGTGCCATGTTTGTCTACAATAGAACTTTATTTTAAATATTATTTGCAGAAACAATTACAAGCTACTGTCATTAGGTCACACTTCATCGAAAAGACAGTGGAAAAGTAGTGGCCAGGTCTCCAGTGGCAAACAGTTCCCAGGTTCAAAAAAATAAAAAAGAAAAGATGATTTGAGGAAGGTTAATTTTGACAGTAAGAGGAACCATGAAGATTATTATAATGATCTGGTGTTTGTAAAAAGTGATCCACTGCGCTATCCTTTCAGAAGATACCAAAAACTTACAGAGGAGTCATACAAAGTCCACAGCATTTCAAAGACAGTAACTTTTGCAAAGTGTTATTCTAAAATTATTGGCTAGGAGGAAGCGAGAATAAGAGATGTCCTGATATGACCCCCTCTCCTTCCAGTCTGCCTGGGATTCCAAAGGACAGAATGCAATTGCAAATCAAAAGGTTCAGAGTGTCTGGTATATTGCATGCAAGTGTTGAAGATAATTTAAAACAGGGTTGAAAATAAAGGTTGATGTTCAAACAGTAAGTGTTCTACATAGGGGACTGGCAATATTATTCTAAGGGCTACAATACAGGCATTTTGTTTTTCTCTCTCCATGGGTCTCCTGTTTCTCTTCCTCCATAAATTTGAATAATAATCATAGTAATAAATCTTTCAGAAAATCACAACAAAATATTTATACAAGCAGAAAGCCTATAAATAGGAACTTGTCAGCATCAAAATACTTTGCATAGACTATATATCAAGCATGTTGTTGGGTCCCTAGAGACATTGTCACCAGTAAAATAGTGACCTAAAGAGACTCAGTGTAAGCAGTTTGGCAAATACTAACTGTTTAGGGCTTAGTCAGTGAGCAGGTTGAGAGCATTACCATACAGAAACTAGAATTGATGAGTTTATGAAAACTTTACTAGAAAGCAGCAGCCTACATGCTCTTATGAGATATATTTCATTAGTGTTTACTGAAAATATTTTTCAGAGATGAATCTTGCAGGTTTTCAAAGGCACATTTGCAGCCAGTCAACACAGGAAAAGTCTGGGAATGAGACTAGGAAGCACATGCATCTGTCTGCACTGTCCCCATAGCCTTGGATGAAACACTATCCAAGCTGCGGTTTTTGACATAGGACATGAGGAAATCTGAGTTTAGCTGGAGCCTTTTAGTCTCCCCTTACCCCCTATATTTAGTAATCTGGAGCCTCTGTGTCTAGATGAAATGTCTTAAGTGCCTCTGACGCTAACTATCTCAAGAGCTACAAAAAAGTTAATTAACTATTTTTGCCTTGTTTCTTTCCTTTCAAACCAAATAAGCATTGATACTACATTTGGAGTAACAATATAAAAGTTAACACACGCCCGTAGAAAGGAATGAGAGATATTTGAGATTTACCCCCCCAAGAGAAAAAGTGGTATTACTACTTGATCAAGTTACTCCTCTAGAGAGAAAGTATCAGCATTCCCAATGTTTTTTTAAAAGCCAATCACTATTAGTAACAAGACTTCTTCATATATGTTCTCAGCTCCCCAAATACTTCAAAAGACCTCTGTTGATTAAGTCAGTCTAAATTAATTAAATTTATCTGCAGATGTGTAGAGTAACATCGGAACAGAATCTTAATAGTGTCTTGGGATGGAAAGTTTATGAATATAACTCTGTAATTAGCATAATTATCAGCCAAGGAAACAGTTGATTAGAGTTTAATCATAGTTTTGAAACAATAGAAGATAGCAAAATGATAAGTGGTAGAACTATTCGGCAATATAAAAATGATTGTATTCTTTTCTATCAAATAAAGAAGTAATTTCATACCAAAGGATGTGAATTAAATGCTAATTTGGAAGTACCTCTTTGTTGTTATGAATTTCTCATATTTTCTAATAAATACAATATAGAGGAAACAGAAGGATTCCTAAAATTAACCATGAGCATTCAGTTCCAGGGAGAATACAGGCTTAGAGCCCAATTACACAGGTTCTAAAAATGTTTAAAAAAACAAAACAAAACAAAAACAAAAACAAAAAACCAAAAACTGCATAGCTCTTGTTTCTTTGAATGTATATCATCAGAATTAATTTCATTTTGCAAAATTATGAAAACCAAATATCTTATAATATTCCTTCAGTTTATTTGTGTGCATATCACTTCATAGATGTGCCCATGAATTCTTGTGGAAGAACAAGAACAGTGGGCATTTATTTATACAAATTACTTTTCTCATTATTGGGGCCAAATACCTGACAAGCTGCAACTTTCAGAGGGAGAGGCTTGCTTTGTTTGAGAAGGGACACACTCCATCATGATGGAGAAAATATGGTGGCTTGAGCACATGGGGCTCTGGGAACAGGACAGCTAGGGAAGTGAAACCTTAAGGTCTGCCCTGAGAAAGGCACTTTTCCAGCAAGACTCCATTTCCTAAATGGTCCACAACCTTGGAAAACAGTGCCACCATCTGGAGAAGTGTTTACAAACATGTAAGCTTACAGGGGACATTTCACATTCAAACCACACTATAACTATCTTAATTTTTGCTATTGAAGTGTGAGATAAACATTTTAGGTGAAAGTGTCAATTTTTACCTGAAGTTGTTTCTCAAAAATTTGATAACTAAAAGATTTGGTAATTAAAAAATATAATTTGAAGAATGCACACTGAAACCTCACAATAATTCTTGTTTTTATTTAGAGAAACATCTTTCCTAAATGCTGGAGAATACATTGGGAAATTTCACACTTCAGAAAAGGAGGCTAATTCTTGAGGGGGAAGTACAGCAGTAAAGAGAAAGCAGCCATTGTCTCTTCCAGCTGTGGTTGACCAGTGTCAAAGAATTTCAGGCAGACTAGCAAGTATGGCTTGAAAAATGTTTTGAGAAGTATTGCCTAGAAGGTGAGACTTGTGCTCTCTTCACTCCAAGCTCAATAGTCAGTAAGACTGGGTAAGTAACAGAAAATATCCATGGGAGGGTCTTCTGGTTAGAGCCTCTGAAATGGTTGTCTTAGGATTTGCATTGCTGTGATAAGACTGCATGGGCAAAGCAAATTGGAAAGGAAAGGTTTTGTACAGTTTACTTTAAACTTCCAAGTCACTGCTCTTTACTGAAGGAAATAAGAACAGACACTCAACAGGAACCTTCAGGCAGGAGCTGATGCAGAGGCCCTTGTGACAAGTATAAGATGGAATCTCGGAGGCATTTGGATTTACATTTCTCTAATGGCTAAGGATGTTGAACATGCAAGTGCTTCTCAGCCATTTGAGACTCCTCTGTTGAAAATCCTGTTTATATATGTACCCCATTTTTAAATTGGACTGTTTTGTTTGTTGGTATCCAGTTTCTTGAGTTCTTTATACATTTTGGATATCAGCCCTCTGTCAGATGTGACTGTGTTCTGTAGATGACCATTTTGTCCTTTTGATGGTATCCTTTGCCTTACAGAAGCTTTTCAGTTTCATGAAGACCCTCCACAGCTTAACATTAGGTAGAGCTTGGAGAATCCTGTGGAAGAGTTGGGGAGGAGAGATTGTAGGAGACAGAGGGGTGAAGGACACCACAAGAAAACCCAGGGAATCAACTAACCTAGGCTCATAGAGGCTCAAAGACATTGAACTGACAGCCAGGGAGCCTGTATGGGAACTGAGTCAGGTCCTTTGCATACATGTTACAGTTGTGTAATTTGTTCTTATGAGGCTCCAAACAGTGGGAGCAGATGCTCTTTCTAAACCTGCCACATGATTTTGGTTCCCTTACCTCCTACAAGGTTGCCTTGTCCAGCCTTAATAAGAGAAGAGGTGCCTAGTCTTACTGCAACTTGATATGCCATGGCTGGTTGATATCTATAGAAAGCCTACCTTTCTTGAAGAGAAATGTAGGGTGGGGGGAGGGGAGGTCAAAGAGCAGGACTGGGAGAAGATGGAGGAAAAACTTCATTAGGAATGATAGATAGACAGACAGACAGACAGATAAATAGATAGATGGGACTAGTTAGCACACTGTTCTGTTTTGAACACCATCTGTTGAGGACAGACAGACAGACAGACAGACAGACAGACAGACAGATAAATAGATATATGGGACTAGTTAACACACTGTTCTGCTTTGAACACCATCTGTTGAGGACAGACAGAACAGACAGACAGACAGACATATAGATAAATAGATAGATGGGACTAGCTAGCACACTGTTCTGTTTTGAACACCATCTGTTGAGGTAGGTGTCTACTCCATTGCCTTCTAGTTCTTTAAGGCCTACACTTTGTCAATAATTCTTATTTTGTGGTTCCTATAAAAACTGCCTCCTTTTGCCAGTATATAACATCTTTGTGAAACTCAGTGTGTGCCACACCCCTGTTACTACATTCAGTGCACTTATTTTCTGTGGTATCAGTGTTTCCTAACCTCTTGCTCTTCCTTATAACAACTAGATGTATGGTTGGAGAGGTTTGAAAAAATACAGCCATGATAAACAAGTGGCACTTGTTAGAGGAAGTGTGGTCTTGTGAGAGGAAGTATGTCACTGTGGGGGCAGGCACTGAGGTCTTACATAAGATCAGACTACACCCCAGTATGGTAGACAGTTCCTTTCCTGCTGCCTGCAGAACAAGATGTAGAACTCTCAGCTTCTTCCCTAGCACCATCTGCCTGCATGCTGCCATGTTTCTTGCCATGATGATAATGGGCTAAACCTCTGAAACTGTAAGCCAGCCCCAATTAAATGTTTTCCTTTATAAAAGTTGATGTGGTCATAGTGTTTCTTTACAACAATAGAAACCTTAAGACAATGTTGTCAAAGAATAATGTAAAAACATTCACCGTATCAATTCCATGAATTTAAATAATAATTGCACACTTGTTTAGTCTATGAGCAAAGGAAAACTTAAAACTAGAATTTTACATGGTCAGTAAGGAACAACACTAAATATCATTCCTGAATTTGATGCCAAAAGGGCAGTGTCTTATGAGGCAACATACTTATTCATTTGGGAATCATTAACCACAATCAAAGGATATAATTACATTTTATTTCTGCATAACTTAAATTTTTGTTTATGGCGCTACCTAATCTTGAATTTTACAATTGAATGCCACTTAGGACTGAAGTCATTGAACTTTCCTAGCAATAAGCAGAAGAGTTAGGGCTGAAAGAAGGTTCCCTATGCTTAGCTACTGGCAGAACATGTTGCTGGAGAATCAGTGTTCTCAAGCACTACAATTGAAAATGGGTGCTTAAACATTAGAAAAACAAACATTAACAAGGGGATTCTAATTTTTACATTATGAGAAGAGAACAAGCAATGTAAGAATGTCTGGCAGTAGGGATGGCCCTAAGGTTGTTCTTCTTTGCTATGGTGGAGCATAAATGAAGTTCTATTACTGTACTAGCTGAGATTAAGCTCACTCATCAGTGTATGAAAAATAATGCATAACATTGGTTTAAACAAAAAGACATTTAATATTTTCCTTTAAGTTAAAGTTCAGATACTGATTTTTAAGATGTTCCTGTGCATCCAGGACTTTAAAGGAATCTGACAGGACATTGTTTCGTCACCTTTGACTGTCACTCTTAGAGTAACAGTGACGTTCAGTGTTGTTGGTTTTTGTTTGCTTGTCTTTGTTTTTTATTTCTTAAGGTAAACAACTAATGTGTTGAAGTGAGGATTAGAGTTAGAGACTCTCTCTGTGGTCCCTTCTCTGTAAAACCAGATGACTCTACTAATGTATACTCAACTTTATGGAGCCACTGTTTTCAATGCAGTAAACCTTGCAAATTCAAACACATTAACTAGCCAGTCTTAAACAGAGAGTCCAAAACTCCAAGCCTAATTTCGTTCACATGTCTTCTTTTGGGAAATTCTGTTTCTGTTCACTTACATCTGAGGGAACATGAGAAAACAAATTTTATGCTTCCAGAAATTGCCTTCATGTTCAAAACTTGGGATCACAGGCTGGCTTCTAGAGTTTTAATTACTACAGTATGATAGCACCTCACTCTACAGAAAAGACATCTTTAAGACTATCTGCACATTGATACTGATCAAAACCAAATAAAGCTGGGTTTTATGTTCAAGAATTTCTAGGTACTTGTTTTACTTTCTTATACGTACTAATGTTGTATTAAACTTGCTGCTACTTTATTGAATGACAGCATGCTAGTTTCATTTCTAATTTTTAAGAAATAAATTTTTTTTTCTGTTTCAGTTATCCAGAGTTATTTCCATGAGATGACTTGTAAACAACTTCCAAACTATGCTCATAGACTCAATCACTTGAGAAAAAGCTAATCAGATGAAAAGACAGTAAATTCTTTCATGTCTGACTATATACCTCCTCATTTTAAACTTGTGAGTGGTTGGGTTTTTTTACTAAATAATGATCAAGTGGATCATTTGAGGAAAAACAGTTATTTGCAAAGGGTTGAATGGGATTTAGGCTTTAGCATATTGATTTATCAAACAAAACTGAAGCAGACATTTGGTGATACAATTTTTAAATCTTAAACCATTGAGGTTAGATGTGGTCAATTTGTGGTAAAGAACAATTTCTTCCTGTGAATACTACACCCACAAACATCTTCCTATCATTAAGGATATGTCTCTGGAGGAGGAAACAGGGCTATGTAGCAAGACTCTAAATCATAGTCTGTTATCATCATTATCCTCACCATCATCAAATAATTATCCTCCCTGTTTCTCAGGAGAAAATTCATTGTCATCTGAACTGACAACAGAGAAACGTGTTAATTTGTTCTGAAACTTATTGTACATAAGAATTTACATTATTTTAAGTAATAAAAAGGAAAGAATAAGAATTACATGCAGAATGGTATGAAGAAAAGCAAACATATAAGAAAAGCAGCCAATAGTTGTGCTTTTTATATGTTTCTATGGGGAGCATCTGGCTTGATCTGTCTGTGTCTCTACCTTCCTACTACCTATTCCGATTTTCCTGCCTACTTTTTCTATGGTGCCTGTCATGGCCAAAACAGTCCTTTATTTAAAGATTGATGTTCATAGCATACAGAAAGATATTCCCACATCAATAGTCTCTCTAATAAACTCAGCTTAGTAAAAAATACAGGGAAAACGATGAATAAAAAATCTATAACTCTCTGGAATATTCCCCACACAATGAGAAATAAAGAATCAAACTATTCAATATGAGCAGAAATCTAACCAGAGGATTTGAGTCTATTTAAATGTGTATTCTGTGTTATCAAAGAGACATGTCAAGATTAAAGAAATACATAAGCAATGCTTTATATTCAAAGCTTGTTTACATTTTTTTCACCTTAATTATGTATTAGTAGCAGTTTGGAAGAAATAACCTCTTGAGTCATAAGAACCTATGCATATAACATTTAGACTCTTACATTTTTGGAAAGGGGAGAGAATGGTTTTTATTTTCTTTCATATTATATTAAAATTAATTTTGTAGTGCAAATTGTATTTTTTAACGTCTAATTTTGTAATGCAAATGGCTATTAAAAAGTCAACCATATCCCTAGAAGAATCATTCTCATATACACAGGACTGATACTTAAGATTATCCAGCCACCTCACTAGGTTACTGTTTCCCATCTCAGTTGTTCATTCTTCTTCATCTTAAGAATTCATTGAAAAAAGGGAGGGTGTATCTACCTTGAGTCATCCTGTTTAGCCAAATGTTTCTCAGAATATAAATACAGTCCAGTGGTCATTCATATTAGGTTTGCGTTTACTGAGGATACTTCCTCTCTGAGATTCTAGAGTGCAATTTCCTTCTATCCAGTGATGGTATCCCATCTAAGGCCTTCAGAATTCCTTCATAGTTCTCAGAAGGTAGACAGAAACTGAAGGAAGAAAATAAATTTACAAATAGACAAATTTTATTGCCCAGGCATTTAAGAGACAAGCATTCTTCCCTCCATATTTCACAAGGCTACAGTTAGTTAACCATTCAGGAAGGTGGCATTCACTATTTGGTGTTCATCTGGGAAGAAAAACAATGGGTTTACATAAGACCTGGATAGACATATCAAAAGCATGGACAAGTTTCTTTCTCAAACATACACATCTAGCAAATTTACATAAAATAATTTTAGTTCCCAACATGTGGATGTTAGAGTAAAGTTTAAAAAGGAAAAAAAATGTTCCACTAACAATTATACTATGTAATTGTGGCTGTTAGGGATGTCTCCTATTCTTGTTCACATCTTTTTGTACTTATTGCCCTCAGAATATGAAAGATGTATTTCATAAAAGGACATCTGGCTCTCCTTAATATCTAAATTACCAAATTTTTATGCATCTATGTCATACCCTTGGGTGTTTACTTTGAAACAGGTTCAAGTAAAGTTCACTTTGATAGAAAGCCATAATGCCTTCATGCGTTAATTAGCATATTCTAATCTTGAAAGTTCTAAATGAATCATCACTTCAGCTTATTAGTCCTTTCAGGACCAGCTTGCCACTGTCTTGGCTGTATTTTTTTTAATATCTGAGGCTCATTGTTTCCAGCTGTGACACAGCAGTGATCCTGGGGTAGGTATAGTGGGTTATTATAATTCTCTATTGCCTAGCAAACTCCAACACTTCCAAAACTGCCAGTGACTACAGAGGACAGGCAAAATAAAATGAGCATAAGGAGGCTGGCACTCAAAAGCTAAGGCTCATACCAATAACTGAAGCAGTGTTTCAGTCCTGAGGGATCTGACTCATGAGAGAGTCAGTCACAGCTTTGCCACCAGCACATCTATAGGTATATGTTTTCCCAAATTGAGTGTATATACACACTAATAAATAAGGTCAGCTGGAAGAAGAGATCAAAATATCAGGTGGTTATATATGTATTAGATACTTTTTTATTACTGAGATAAAATAGCTAACAACATCCTAATGAGGGATGATGGGTTTATTTTGGTTCACAGTTTGAGGGTACAGTCTGTCACTAAAGCAACATGGCCACAGGTAGGTGATTACATTAAATTTATGCGCCAAGAGACATAAATACTGCCACTCAGTTCATTTTCTTTCTCTTGTTTATTTCTTTGTATTTAGTCTAAGCACTCAAATCATGGAGTGATGCTGCCTACACTTAAAGTGGGCCCTCCACTCCCCCCATCAATTAAGCTTATGTAAAACTTCCCCCACAGATAGGAGCAGAGGTTTGTCTCCTGGGTCGTTCTAGTTACTGTCAAGTTGAAGGAAAGTTAAATTATGTTAATCAACATTTAAAATATCAGTTTCTGCAGTTGAATTGACATAGTACCCTGTGACCTAAGGGAAGAAGTAAATCTGAAATAAAGGGGAAAGTTCTGTTACTGAAGGAGAATCAAGGTAGATGGATTAGTGGGTCAGCATAGGCACTTATAATTAATATAATATTCACTTAACAAATGTGGGGATGTGTCCTTAAGTTATTCCTCCAAGATAGTGACATACTTGTAATCCCAGCACCAAGAGGCTATGTCAGGAGGCTTAACACTTAAAACTCAGTCTACATTATATAGAGAGCATTCTCAAAACAAACAAATAAAATATTCTTAAAAAACTGGAAGTAAACATAAACACATACACAAAAGCATGACATCACTCACAAAATGAGAGAACTGACTTCCCATACAGTCTTTGTAAGTGTTGACAAGGAGGAAGGGAAGATCTTATCAGCTATGCAGCAAGTGTTTGAGGGAAGAAAAGCAAAGGCTCACTATCATCCCTATACTATAAAGAAGGTGTATATTTGAATCATTGAAGGAAGAGGTAATTGCTTTTTCTTTGAAGAATCCATGCTATAAAAAGAGCATTTTGAAAGCAAGTTAGAAAAATTTCCATCACTGCATAGCTTAGACAGAGTACAATGACAGTGTACACATGCTTAAAGAGCAAGCAAACAAAAAAGATTTGCTGTCATGATTGTGTCTCACTTGACTGACTTCTTTCATGCACAGATAAATGGTAAAGCATTTCTGTTATGCGTGTGAGAGGATGTTTCTGCAAAGCTAGCCATTGAGACAGTAGATTTATTGATTTATTATCATGAATTTTGATATTACCCGACCCACTGAAGGTGAAGGGGAAAGTACCAAAGGAGTGACATGTTTTCTTATTAATTCTTCCCCCCCTCCCCCACTGGTCCTCCCTTCCTTCCTCACTAACTCACTCACTCATTCCTTGCGCAAGTTTCTGGTCCAGTGTAGCCCTGAGGTCGGGACTCGCCTGCAGCCCCATAGTCGCGAATAATCACACAAAAGCTTATATTAATTACAAGATGGTTGGCCTATGGCTGAGGAATATTACTATCTAACACTATCCTTTAAGTTAATCTATATTTCTTATTTATGTTTAGCCACATAGCTTGATATCTTTTCTTAGAACAGCATTCCTTCCTCTGTATCTGCTGGCCTCTCTGCTCTGCTCTTCTACTTCCCCAGAATTCTCTTCATCTGGTTGCCCAACCTCTACTTCCTGTCTAGCTACCTGACCAATAGCATTTTATTAAATCAATAGCACTGACAAATATTTACAGTGTACAAAAGCATAGTTCTACAGAACACACACACCCTCCTCTTTCTCCTTGATCTGAAACACTTCTACCTCAGACAATAGAACACCAAGTTCTCTGACTGAGTGTATTATCAGATTTCCTGATTCTCCAGCTTGTTCATGGCAGAAAGTGAGACTTGATAACCATAATTAATAAGCCAATTCTCATAATAAAAATTTATGCTTTGTTCTCTAACCACTTGTGAGTTCCTGAACTAAATACCATATACAGAGAAACTTCTTTGATGAGGTCTGATAGTATACAAATTTTGGTCACAATACTGACATGCTGAGCTAGATGTGCAATAGCAACATAAATGTTTTAAGGTAACTAACCACATTTTGATTGGATTTGAGACCTCTTTTTCAGGAGGGAATTATATACCCAGTTCTTTGATCCTGTCCAAAAAACCCATGGATGGAAAGAGAGATCATAGAGCCTAAGATAAAGTCTTCATTGTTATGTTGTTAGATAGTTGTGTTGTCAAATTACCTTCTAAATATTTATGTTTGTACCCATAGACTTCAATGCTTCTTTTTGCTGTGGGCAGCAGTTAATGGTGAAGTACAGAGCTGGTCAATATGCTGCGAGTAAGAACCTCAATGCTCAGCCCTACAAAGGACATCTATGTTAACCACCCCCTCCCACCCACACACACTCCAAGGCTCAAGCAATATCTCAAGAGGATGAGAAAGGAATGGAAGAGTTGGAACAAGGAAAGCTGTGTTGTGAAATGCCATCATCTGGATATAATATAACTATTGCAATTATCAACGGACAGCAGCTGTGTTACTTGAACATAGACTGCATAAGATCAAGCGAGCCAATATCCAGGTAGGAGTCTAGGATCCATCACATACTAAGAATTTATTCATAGTATACAGTGGCAGGTGGAAGTAGAATGATTCTTTTTGAAGATTTGGTAGGTTTTCAATGCTCTACTATATGGTTCCACACTCATAAACATGAACAGCAGTAATTGGACTAAGGGAGTGATCCAAAAATACAAGATGAAGTTAGATATGTTCATATTTCATTCTATACATACATGAAAAATATTAAATCCAAATTTTACTACCATTGGATATCATGGCATTATAGATACACAGATAAAATTTTAAGTATAAATATCTAAACATATGAACAGATGTAAACCAGAGAAGCTTAACATCATAGTATCATATCTGAGGATACATAAAAAGGGTTTTCTCAAAATATATGACATCTTAACAAATAAATACTCATATCTCTCGTATAGTTTGTCTAGCTTGTCAGGAGAGCTCTATGTATTTTAAAGATTGTTTATCTCTCTCTCTCTGTGTGTGTGTGTGTGTGTGTGTGTGTGTGTGTGTGAGAGAGAGAGAGAGAGAGAGAGAGAGAGAGAGAGAGAGAGAGAGTGAGTGTGTGTTACAGAAATTCCTCACATCAGTTCCAAATTCACCATGTTGCTCAGAATGTGGTGACTTAACTGCATCCAATAAGCCGTTGGCCTCTAGTGTTTGGAAGAGAATAAGCAGAAGAAGGACGGCATAAAGCAGGAAGCAGGAGCCCAAAGACCTCCTAATTATCAATTTTTCTCATACGCTAGATAAAATTGTTCCAGAAGGTTTAATCATTTCCAATCCAAATTTGTTGACCTGCTTTTCAAAGTCCATGTTAAAACATTAGCTACTTCATTTAAAATAATGATAACAGAGAAAGAATAAGCAAGAAAATGAGAAGCATTGTGCTTAATTTTCATGCACAGACATCTTGGAAATGTTCAAGACTAATTTTAGTGACCTACACCTGATAAAAGCAATAGGTTATCAGTTTTCTGTCAGTACGGTTGTTCCACAGACTGATACAAATGTATTCTGATCCTTTAGAAAGCAGGATTTAAAACAAGAAAAAGTACAAATCCAAGTAAAGAACTACTAGGAATTAGAAATTTGAACAAAATCAAAGAGTTATCTTGAAAAATTAAGAAGTTATCTTGAAACTTTATTTGGAATTCTGCTTTAGGTGGAAAAACTATCATATTCTTTTCCTATTGTGTCTTCCCCCTAATTAGTTTGAATATTTTCTTGTTAAAATAAATAAATAGTATAGATATTTTATTCACAGATAAATTATTATGGAAAGGTGAAAGTAAAAGCTAGAATTGAATTCAATTTTCTTAGCATATTGTTTGGCTTCAGTTGTGTGTATGTGTGCGTGTGTGTGTATCTGTGTAGTTATGGTGAATTTATTTCCACAATAATGCTAGTGACACAGAAATAATTTATAAATGTGATCATATCATTAAATTCAATTAACTGATTCAAAAATATCAACTGAGTAGAAAAACAAGTCAAACAAGGAGTATTAATAATGCCTTATAATAATTCAATAACATACCCTTTAAAATATTTAATGTAGTTAAATAGCATACTATTTATTGAGGGCTTAGAATGTTGTATTAATTATTTTCCTCACCACCAGGCTACAAACCTGACAGAATCAGAAGAAATTGGTTTTGAATGGTTCAGGGGAAATGTCTGTCACAGTGAAAAGGCATGCTTCTATAGTGTAGTAACCCTGTGGACCACTGTGGGAGCTTGTGACGTATTATGTTGCAGCTACAAACAAGAAGTAGAGAGATAACAAAATCCAAGCAGACCCAGGGACCCGCTACTGTCTGTGTCACCAGCCAGGTGCCACAATTTCCCAAAAGAGTGTAACCATTATAGACCAAGTATTCAAACACATGAGCCTGTGAAGGACATTCCAGACCCAAATCAAAACAGACGCTCTCTATTTCTGATGACAATATAAATGATTTTGTAAATGAAATATCAAGAGTCAGGTGTTCTCTATCTATCTATCTATCTATCTATCTATCTATATATATATATATATATATATATATATATATATATATAGGTTTAGCCACTCTTCACTGAGACAACTTTGATTGTTCTCATTTGTAAAGCTTTTAGTGTCTTCTTTTCTTATTTTGAAAGCAGGGAATGGTAAATGCTAAACAGGGTTATTGAACTGTATTGCTCATCGAAATGCATTTCTCTTAACCCAAGACAAACAGAGCTGAGTTGTAACTGAAATCAAACACAAAAAACTTCCTTGAATGTAAGCAGTAGCATTTGATATATCCTCCTTCCCCCACCCGCTCAGTCAAACCAGAGGAATTCCATGGCAGGAAGGAAAACAACTGGGTACCATTGTGCTTAGTCATTTTCATCCAAGAAGCTTACATAAACGGAGTACTGAAAAGGATGGTGGAGATGAGATAGATATAGAAAGCATAAGATCCCAAGTAATCTGTGAAGTGCATTCTACTCATGTGTACAGTGACCTACTCAGACTTTTGTAGTATAAACTCCCAAAGCAGAACTTTGTGTTCTGCTATTCAGTTATACTGTCCCAGATTTTCTATGGCTGTGAAGACACACCATGACCACAGCAAATTTTCTAAAGGAAAACATTTAATTAGCGTAGCTTACAGTTTCAGAGATTTAGTCCATTGTCATGATGGCAAGGAGCAAGGCAGCAGCATGCAGGCAGACACGGTGCTGGAAAAACAAACAGAGTTCTCACATCTTAACCAACAGGCAATAGGAAGTGATCTAAGACCCTGGGTGTATCCTGCACATGGGCGACCTCATGTTCTCCTACGAGGGGAACATAGGACTCCAACAGTGACAAACTTTCACCAAGGCCACACCTCCTGACAGTGTCACTCTCAATGAGCTCATCTGGGCCAGTTGCATTCAAACTACCACAGGTACAGAGGATTCTTTAAATCATTCCAAGAATCAGTCTTATACAAAATAAGTCCACATTTCAGTATTCTAAAGAAACTGAGGGATCGTTCTCTACATATATACATACATATTTAGACACCCATACATATTTACTAAAAAGCCACTGAACCATCATATGTTTGAATTTTAATTTAAAATTAAGAGAACTAAGCCCATATTTTTCACTTTCTCTTGCTGTCTCATTACTGCTCAGAGAATTGAAAACTAGAAATGATGTTTAAGAGTGGGAAATGGACCACACTCTTGATCCAAACACTGTATCTCCTGCCTCTAGTCCCAGAGAAAGAGTTCTAATCCTCTCCTCTACAAACAGTGGGCCCTTGGTCATAATTCCTCCTTTTGAAATCATCCCCTTCCTGCATTAGATGTGTACTTGTTTTTAAGGTTCTCAGATGGCCAGTGTACTAGCTAGTTTCTGTCAGCTTGCAACAAATTATAGAATCACCTGGGAAGTAAGAACTTCCAACAGGTCTCCATCAGATTGGCATGTCCATGGGGTATTTTCTGGATCAATGATTGATCTGAGAGGGTCTAGCCAGTACAGTCTCTGGGTAAGTGGCCCTGGATTCTGATGGGAAAAAAAAAAAAAAAAGCTAAGCAAGCTGAGAGAACTAACCACTTAACAGCATTCCTCCTTGAGTTCCTACTTTTCCTCTCTCAGAGATGAACTATGACCTGACAGTGCCGGGACCACATAAACCCTTCCTTCCCATGTGGTTTTTGATCACTGTTTTTGCAGGACACCAGCAAGCCAACTAGGACAGTAATTGGTATCCAAGAGCAAGATGTTGGGGTATGCTGTGACAGACCTGACCATGTTGGTCTTTTCCTTTGGAGAACTATCAAAGTGAAACTTTGGGCTGGAATAGCAATAAAGTGGTGGGACTGTGAGAGGCTATTCCTTGGGAGAGTAGAAGATAAGCTTTCAGACAGTAGCCGCCTGCCTCTTTAAATTTCAGGGGAAAGTTTGAGAGTCCCCAGAGACACTATAAGAGCAATTGAGTGTGACATTACTTAAATTAAGAAACTAAGGAAGTAAAAGTTTTGATTTATTGAGACAATATATATTCCTAGACAGGACTGAAAAACCACCCATTATTAATAAGAGATCAATGTTATTAAGGTAAAGTCTTCTGGGGAGTATTTCCTCAGAGTCAGTGTATAAGTTCTGCAGTTTATAGGGAGCTAAAGATGAATCTCTAGCTGGATGCTATACTTGGTGGCACATAGGTGTCTCCCACTTGGTACTAGTGTTGGCAACATGAAAACTATAGAACTGAAGGCCCATGGAAAGAATCTAAAGCTTGGCACCATAAGAGGCCACTGATACAGTTTCATCATTAGTTACAGTGGAGCCCTGAGCTTATTGGAGATTCTCTGACAAAGATGTGGTCACCAAGGACAGTGGGAGGTGTAGAGTGGAGACAGCATGAATCCACAAAACAGGCTGTGTGCTGCAGATGTCCGAGTGATAGAAGTGGGGCCCAGAAGATCATGAGCCCCAGCTGTCCCTGTTTACATTGTTGGCAACTGATTTGGCTTTGACTGATCCTTTACCCTCGTCCTTCCCTCTTAGAATAAGAAAATATTTAACTTAATTTTTATTTTATAGGAGTCCAGTAAGGTTCTTCTTTTCATTTCCCTCAGAGATGTATGGTGAGTTGGAAGGCTAAGTTAACATAAATCCTTTCCTCTCAAGTTGCTTTTGCTCAGTGTCTTAGTACAGCAGTAGAAAGCAGACTAGAAAAGCTAGTCACTTAGTTGTTCTCAGGGTCCTTTAATTAAAAAATAAAAGTATGTAACATTTTATAGACAATTGAAAAGTTCACTTTCAACTTCTAACTAGTCAAGAGGAATTATCAGTAAAGAATGGGCAATGGTACAGGGCTTAGCTGAGTCCCAATCAGATGGCCTGGCTGGAAGCTGAATGTCACACACTGAGGAAAGCAGAGGCTGCAGTGCACCACGAAGGGAAAATACATCAGCATACATTGATGAGAACACATAGATCTGACCTGTCCTCTTCTATTGTACTGACACATATGGGAATTTAAAGTGTGGCCTACCTTTACTCTAATTACTGAATTAACTACATAGCATTCTAGGCAGACCAGTTAACCTCAACAAAAGTAAGTTCTTTAGTGAAAGCTTGTCTGTAGTCATGGGGTCTTATTCCAGAGCCTTCCTTCCTCCAGCTGAAATGAACTACCTCGTGCATGTGTGGATCACACTCAAGGCCAGTGATGTGGCAGAGACAACATGACTTCTGGATTTTTTTAAATTGTTGTTGAGATTATATGGAACTAATAATTATTCCTCTCAAGTGTCACTATACAATTAGTTTAATAACATTTGAAGCATGAACACTGAGAAGCAGAAAGACAATTAATTTAGTTAAGTAGCTTAAATTCTGGATTCAAACTGGCCTTAGATTATACTCCAAAGCCCCATTTTCACTTCCTGTTATAGCCATTCTTGAAGATTACATTTATTTAAATTGATGAAGGGCAATAATAACTCATATTGTGATCAGAACATGTTGCAATAACGATCCTGTTTTTCCTGATGCTCAATATAGAGAAAATTCTAGAGTTCTTGTTGTTTGTTTTTGTTTTATTTGTGTGTGTGTGTGTCCTGTGTGTGTGTGTGTGTGTGTGTGTGTGTGTGTGTGTGTGTGTGTGTGTGTTGATGTTAATAAAATCCAGTGCCTGATGCATACTACTATGTTCTAGCACTGAGATATACTCGAGTTACTGACAAAATTTTTAAAATGTAAACAACTATAATTGCCCCAGGCCACTCCCCTTTTAATGATAGATTTTAAATGTATAATCTTAGCGTGTCATCATGCTAAATTCATGTGCCTGTGAAACTTTAGTTCCAAGGAAATTAATGATCATGTAAAAGGAAAGATATACTAAAATTCTACAATTCTTAAAACACCTTGGCCTCAGTAAGAGCAAACAAACAAACAAACCCAAAACCCTGTGAAATCTATTGATGACGACACTATTAATTCAAATTTATATTCCACATCTGAGGTTCAAAATGGTTAAGCTCTTAGAAACACATGGAGAGTGCTGGCATTCAAGAACACATTTTTCCTCGATCCTTCCCATTCATCTTGTGAATGAAAGCAGAATTTTAGAGAATTTCTTCTTTACAGACATGTTTAAACCCTGTCACCTGGAGCAAGGTAAGACATTCCAAATCTATTACTTGGTTTTTTAACATGATATGTGTATTTTAAAAGGAAACAGACATCTAAAATATTCATAATTTCTTTTTATAAGTTATGATTAGCTGCATCACATTCATTACAGAAAGTTCATTTCCTTAAAACATGATGCATGGTCTCATTCTTCTTGCATTAATCAATTTTTTTAAGCCAGAAATTACTGGTCTAAATGTGTTTGTACTTTCTAAGACATTTCAACTTCCTGGTGAAGCTCTTGTATACTTGGTTATGAGTTTCATTACTTTATTTATATTAATTTATACTTAAACTAAGTTAGCATGGGAAATCACTGCTGTATAAACAAGTCCATTTCCCCTCAGCTTGGTTAAAAGGAATAGACTAATATGTCATTCGCAAAATTTCTATTGCAAATTCAAGAATTTAAGTCATTTATATGCGATTGCTTGCATGTTTACCAGAATTACTATTTAGAAGTCTAATTACTATCTATTTTACTACGGATCCACCTCGGAATTATCTTTCATAATTAAAAGTATCAGTCATCTACAGCTCCAAATGCTTTCCTAGTTCCTAGACCCTGTTACAGTCACTCCTCCACTTTACTAACTTCCTGCCTAGCACTTTCCTGTCCCTCGCTGCTCCAGGTTACTGACCTGTGACCTACAGAGTTTCTAATACAAATTCCAGAGTCTGTCCTTCAACTCCATGGATGTCAGTACACTCCTGTGTAAGAAGCAAGCTTCATTTATTTTCCTTTCCATCGGAGACCATCTTAGATACAGAACGCAGATAAGTGAGCCACCAGATGAATTGTTTGACTGATTAGTGTCTTGTGATGCAGGCACTCAAATCCTAGTGACTAACATCTGTTAGTTGCACTTTAGGAGTTGAAGTGAGAATGTGAATTCAGCGCCAACTAGAGCTGAGCAGGAAGTGTCTCAAGATAAAAAATGCTTCCACGTGTGGTAAACTCTCAGAATACGTCAAAGGAGAATAATTATTAGCAAACTAATGTGAAGAAAACAAAGGGCACCACAATAGCAGAGAAAATGAGGAGGGATCTGTCCTAGAGCCCTGGTGGTGGACAGCTGTGAGAATGCACCAGGAGCACAATGTTTGTGTGATGGTGGGACCAAGAAGAGCATCAGTTTCCAAGTGAGTGGATAGAGGGGTTTCAGAGATTGCTATTGTTGGAGAAAAACCATAACAAATGCAAATAACTAAAACAGAAGCCCACCCACACAAAAATTTTTAAAGAGCACCATCAATAGGTAAATTGTAAATAAAGCTTGTTAAAGGAAAGATGGAAAATAAGAAATGCAGATGAATAGTAATGAAAAAATCTTCTAAATTGCTGCTAAAAAGTCTTTTTCATTTAAAAAAATGGTTATGGTCTCATTAGAAACTAAGAAAGAAAATCAAGTACAGGAAAGGAAAGCCATTTCCTGACCACAAAAAGGAAGGAAAACATTAAAAATAAATCAGTGAAACTCATCTTGTACGGTCTGCAATTCTTGTTATAGGCCAAGTACTGACACACAGTGAGTGTCCAGTGACTGTTGAGTGAATGAACGAAGAGCCTTCTGTGGATGACATCAGCAAAGTTGCAAAGCAGGATGCTTCCCCTCGTGATGCTAATCATCTCCCCACTATATGTAATTACTGAACTGAAGCAGGCAAATGTAAGGGGCATCTTCAGGAAAAGAATGTCTACATTTACGTAGCAAATAAGATGCTTATTAGAATTGGGCAGGAAATTTCGTAAAGCCAATGGAAACATGAAGATGACCTTCTCTCTCTCTGAACCCTATAATGAGATGAAAAACAGTGTAAGTGTCCAATGATTTACTACATGAATTTTATCCGGAGCTACTCGAACCATGTATATCATAGGTTAAGCTAAGGCAGTTGAGTATATGCTGGAATGGACACAAGTGCTTCCTTCTCACCTGCTCTGTCTTCATTCCTAGATTCACATAGATAGCCTCTGAGTGACTGAGATGAACTTCCAATCACACGGTCATACAAATCATAATGCATGTGCAGGTTTCTGAGACCTAAATTTCTAAAAATAAAGCCAAAGTAGGTATCTCAACTGAAATTCTATTTTCATAGCAAGAAATTCTAAAATGATATTATCATTCTTTTATAAAATACTTCTATTAATTTAATTGTGGGAGAATGGGGTACAGGTATATGAGTGAAGGTGTGCCTGAAAGCCAAGCATGATGCTTAAAATAAAACTCAGGTCCTCCACAAGAGCACTGTGTGCTTTTAACTGCTGAACCATCTCTCAAGCCCCAATAATATTCTTTAGAAATGAAACATTGATCTATTTTTCACTTTAATAAATTGAAAATAGATTCTTCTCTCATATAATATATCCCTACTATAGTTTCTGCTCCCTCAACTCCTCCCAGCACTTATACACACACACACATACACACACACACACACACACACACACACACACACACTCCCTTTCCCCACACATTCCTCCTCTGTTTCCCTGTAGAATAGGTCTACAGGAGAAACAACCAAACAGGGCAAAGCAAAATACAATAAAATAAGGCAACAGCCATCATATCAATGACAAGACAACCCAACAGGAGGCAAAGAGTCCCAAGAGCAGGCAAAACAGGCAGAGACACCCACTCCCACTGAGGGGAAATACCATGGTCATGAAGATGATTTTCCTAAGCTGAGGCTCATCTATTGGGCTCTTTTTCAAATTAGAACCCAGGCTCTGTCAGTCTCAGGGTGTGGCTTCCTTCCAGTGTAGTAGCTAAGACTGTGGCCTCTGTGTGGATACCTCAACAAACAGATGGAAAAAAGAAAGAAGAGTACACTGTCTTTCTCCCAAAATACTTCTCTAAATCCATATGCAGAACTCCTACTTGTAGCAATTAGTCAAACTTCAATCACTAAGATGTGACTAACTGCAAAGACTCAGAAAATATCTATGTAATCTGGATGACTTAGAATTGCAGCTGGGAAGGGTGAATTCCGGAGAACCTGAAGAGAGAGAATATAGATATTTTGTCATATTCAGTGGCCATCACTGTGACACTCTGCACATGCAATTAGAACATTTCTAGAACTTTCCAAAAGGGACCTGAACTTGCTCTGCAACACACTGTCTGGCACCAACCTGCTAAAGCTCATTTTGCACCTGGCTATTGTGAATGTCAACTCATGCAAACAGAGCCTTGACTTCATAACCAGAGGAATTCCAATTTTTTCTTCTCTAGAAAATTATAACGTGACTTATCTGGAGTCTTTTTATTCTCACTGTAATCACTATATTTGGAAAAGGGTATCGAGGCATGGATTTTAATACACATAAAACAGATTTCTTCCAGATAATCCTTCTCACTGTCTCTACATTCTCTTTTTAGTGAGTAAGCAATCCAGTGGTATCAGGGATCATGAATAACAGATGAAGTTAGGCCAACATGCCCTTCTTGTACTGGTTTTCATTTGTTTGATTAAATAGTTCTATTTGGCTGTATTTATTTAGTTTGCTTTGTTCTCTTGTTTATTTTTGCTTCCTTTCTTTCTTTTTACTTTTTGCTGTTTCTTTTGCTTGTTTTAAAGTTAGGGCTCCATATAACCAACGTCTTTTTATATAGCTGGGACTGGCCTTGAACTCCCAACTCTTCAGCCTACACTCCCAGAATGACTGGATTATGGTCATTCACTACTACATTCAACCCAATTTGTCTTCCTAAAGAAAATTTTAGTAGATGGCAAAAATGGAAGAACTAGAGATGTATGTGCTTGATAGAGCACATGCTTGGCACCTTCAGGACCCTGGGTCCAATCCTCAGCACCTTTCTCCCCAAAGAAAAATTGCATTAAAACACAGACAAACCCACTTATTTATATATTGTCTATATATTTTCAGACTAAAAAGACAAACCTGGTTAGCTGTGATAGAAGTAATCCAATTTGCAGAACCTAAAGTTCTGTCTGATCCTTCCAAAGAAAGATCATCAGTTCCTGACCTAGGATCCTGAAACTAGAACCACTGTAGAAATGAGCTGGTGTGTGGTTTCTCAACTTTCACCCTTCAAGGAAAACAATGCTTTCTTTCCCTCAAAATGTCTTTTGCCCTTAAAATTTGTATCTATCAACAATGTTTTTAATTAGATAATTAATGTCATTATTTGAATCAAAATACTTACTAGGCAAAAGATAATCTGTAGGACTACATTGAGCTACTATTAAGGCTGTGAACGGTAGAGCTTTACTCAAACTGTTCACCTTTAAATGGATGCAAAAACTGACTTTAATTATTTCAAATACAAGGAGGAGGGGCTAGCCAGACTTCATAGTTGGTAAAGTGCACTTTGCAAAATGAGGATGAGTTTGAAACCATAAGCTGCCCCCCTCCAAAAAATACCCCCACATGGTAGAAGTCATAGTAATTAATTCTGAGCAGATAGTCACAGGCAGCTCTGTGGGGCTCACTAGCCAGCTAAACTAGCCTAGTGAGTGAGCCCCAGCACTCAATGAGAGAGCTCATCTCCAAAAATAAGGAAGCTACTTCCAAAGATCATTGCTCTAGCATCAAAATCCACAAAAAAAGGAGCTAAAGAAAGTGTGTACTCAACATTGCCTATTAGAATGAACAGTATCTAAGATCTGAGAGTTTTGGTACCTTTCTCTCTTACATTTTTATTTTAAAAATCTTTTTCTTTTATTCTTTCATCCATTACATCCAGACCACAGTTCCAGTTCATCCCTCCCTTCCTCCCCTCTCCTCCAGATTCACTCCTTTATTTCCCCTCAAACAAAAGATCAGGTCTTCCAGGGATATCAACCAAGTACAGCATAGCAAGTTACAATAAGACTAGACCTAAGCATTCTCAAGAAGGGTGGGTGAGGCAATCCAGTAGGAGGAAAAGAGTCCTAAGACCAGGCAAAGGAGTCAGAAAAACCACCCAGTTCCACTGTTAAGAGTCCTACAAGAGCATCCAGCTACAAAACTATAAAGTCTATGCAAAAGACCTTGTTCAGATCCACACAGGCTCTGTTATTGTTGCCTCGGTCTCTATGACCCCCTATGAACCATTCTTAGGTGATTCTGTAGGCTGTGACTAAGACCCCTCTTCTTCTGTGGGGTTTCCCTGGCTCCACTTAGTGTTTGGCTGTGGGTCTCTGCATCTGCTCCCATCAGTTCCCAAATAATGCCTCTCTCTTGACAATTAGACTAGGTACCCAACTATGAATATAGCAGAATACCATGATTCATTTCATTTATTATGTCGTTGTTTGATTCTATCCTGGGTCCCTGGGCTGTCCAGCTTCTTTCTGCTGACCATGCTGGCAGTTATGAACTCGCTCTCATGGTATAAGGCTCAAATTGGATGAATCATTGGTTGCCCATGCTCACAAGTTCTGTGACACTGTTATCCTAGCACACTTGGCAGCCAGGACTTATTGATTGTAGGCTGAAGGTATTGTGGTTAGGTTAGTGTCCCAGGCCCATTGCTAGAAGCCTTGTCTAGGTTACAGAAATTGATCCATTCAGGCTCCATGCCTCCATTACTAGGAATCTTCCTAGGATCACTCTTGAATATTCTAGGGAGTTTCTACTGCACTAGGTTTCCATGTTGCTTCCCTTCCCCAGTTCCAGCGGTTTCTTCCAGGACTCTATCCCTCCACCCCACTCTCTACACCTGATCCCTCCTGTTCCTATCTCCTCCCTCCCCCAGTCCACCTGAAAAATATATTCTCGCTCTCTTTCCTAGGGAAATCTATGCTTCCCCCTTGAGCCCTCCTTGGATCTGAGAATGTAGGACTACTTAGCTATTAAAAGCAAGGACATCATGAAATTTGAAAGCAAATGAATGGAACTAGAAAAAAAATCATCCTGAGTGAGGTAACCCAGACTAAGAAAGAAAAACATAATATGTACTAACTCATAAGTGGGCAGTAGCTGGCACTTTTCTATTTATGCCTTCCTTGCCACATCATAATAAATAGGGCTCACCAACCTAAAGACCAACAGAGATGTGGATTCCTCAGAAGACACAGCCATCTTTAAAAGGTCAGGAGTCCAAAACTTCTTATAAGATCAGTTTTTAAACACAGGAAATATTTTTAAAACATTAATGTAATTCAATTTGTTTTCATACCCACTTTCTTTATTTTTCCTTTCTAACTTTCTAAGGCACATGGAAAAAAACAAATTCAGCATTCTTAATCATTACCAGACAATACATTACAGAGATGTTTGTGTTCTACAAAAGAATCCCAGCGATTCTCTGATATTGCTGCTTCTCTTGTCAACATGGCATTTTCTCTCTAGATTTACCTCTTTCCTGAGGTTATTGCTATCAGTGTGGTCCCTTCCCCATGGTGTGCTGACTTGCAGAACCAACAGCTTAAGTTACCAGGAGGGTTGCCAGAACTCTATGATCTCCATGCACAAGCAACATTGGATGTGTTTTTCCCTTGAAATAGGAGTAAGCCTTATACAAGTTGGAATGGAGGATGGCCACACAAATTTCCTGGCAAAAGATTTCAGAATCAAACTATTTTACTTCTTGATTTAAATGATTAATAAGTTATTGTTTAGTTGCTTGGTTGCTTTGTTAGGAAGGACAGGGGTTAGGAAGTTGATGAATTAGAAAGCTGTTTTTTATCTGGCTGGCTGTTGAATTGAACTTTGTTCTAGCTTATTGTTCAGGAGTTTTACAATTTCATACCATCACATTTCTCAATGTATAGATGTTCCTTCTGGAATCCTTTGCAGAAAGTCTTGTCAATGCTTATACTTAGTGATGTTTTCCCAGCGTGTTCCTCTAAAAGGCTCAGAATCTCAGATCTCCCTTTAAGGTGTTGGATCTATTCTTTAATGCATTTTGTGCCAAGTAAAAGGCAGGGATCTAGTTTCAGTCTACATGGATATGCAGCTTTCCCAAAATTATTTGTCAAAAGCCTTTTATTTCTGCTTTTCTTCCATTTTAATCAGAGAGAACAGAAGATAATTTTCAATTTTCTTCTATTTGGTAAAGTTTGCTTTTGTCCTAATTTCTCTCTCTCTCTCTCTCTCTCTCTCTCTCTCTCTCTCTCTCTCTCTCTCTCTCTCTCTCTCTCTCTCTGTGTGTGTGTGTGTGTGTGTGTGTGTGTGTGTCCTTCTGTTGCTGGGGTAGTGTTTGTTCTGCAGTACACATCCAAACTTGCAAGTCCTCATAGTTCGTTGTTCTCTTAGTATTAAATAACATTTGGCTAATTTTGTTTTGATATCTATTTTGTCAGATGACTAGATAGCTATACTTGCTGGCTTTTGAGTTGGGATGCCCATTTCCCTGCTTTTTTTAGTTATGTTTGTCTTTGACATTGAGGTTTATTATTTTCAGACAGTAAATGCTATGCTCCTGATTTTTAGCCAATCTTCTGGTCTTTATTTCTCATTGATACTCAAGACACTTAGTATTCAGTTATCATTGAATGATCATTAATTCCTGTCATTTTACTGTACTACTTCTCATCTGCTCAGCCATTGTTCTAACCTAGTTTATTCTTTCCCATGATCTCGTGGCTATATATATATATATATATAAAGTGTAAGATTTCTTTGTATATCTTCAGTACTGACTTAGCTAGTATGTATCAAAACTGAAAGCTTTTATACTCTTTTATTATGAAGGCAATAAATAAATAAATAAATAAATAAATAAATAAATAAATAAATAAATAAATAAATAAATAAATAAATGGTTGACAGTTGCCCCTCAGTGCATGAAGTGCTCTGTTCCACAACCTGATTGCTCTTAAAGCAATTTTTTCTATACAAAAAAAAATCTGTTCTCATTCTTATGGGTTTTCCTTTATACATGACATGGCATTTTTTCCCTGCAGCTGTTAATTCTCTGTTCTATTCATACAATGTTTTAACTACAATATAACATAGGGAAGCGTTTCTGATCTTGTATATTTGGCATTCTAAATGTTTCTAATATCTGGATAGTCTTCACCCTAGATGGATTATTTTCTATGACTTTATTGTATATCTTTTTAATACCTTTAGATTTAGTATTAATACCTTCACTGTGTCCATAATTAATACATTTGGTCTTTTTAATTGTTTTTCCATGATTCTCGATTTATGTTTTGTTATTCTTTTGTACTTATGATTTCCTGAAAGTTTTCATTTATTTATCTTGTCATCCCTCTGATATGCTGCCTCCTGCTTGATCCATTTAGCTGATGAGTCTTTATTAACTATTGGACTCTTCATATATTAACTTTTTAGTATTTCCGTCTCTTGTTTTTAATTACCTCATTCAGCTGCTGCATTTTCCATGGACATCTGCCTGAATCCTGTGGAAGTGTGTATGTTTTGAGCATGCCTATGATTGTTCTTTGGAATTCTCTGTGAGCTGCTCTCCCTGACTGTCGTCGACATTCATTGTTGCAGTTTGAATGTGCCCTAGTTCTAATGTTTTTGTTGCTGCTGTGGCTACTGCTGTTACCTTTTAACCAACTGGAGGTAGCAGTGTTCTATCATGCTCGAAGAGGGATCAGAGACTATAAAAAGCATAAGTACTAAGGTGAGGATGGAAGCCGTAATATTACATTGTTGGCAAGTAGCCTTTAGTAAAGCATGTATTTCCTATGTGACATCATTGCTGCTGTCGGCTTTTCTTCATTTTCATCTAGCTAATTTCTAAACATCTTCAGACCTCATTGAACATATTATTTCTTCACATTATTCTATTTTAATTATTCCATTTTCCATGATATAATATTATTTTAATATTTTCTTTGAAAGAATTAATATAGCACACAACTCATTCATTTGAAATGTACAAATAGAATTTGTATACACATAGATTTGGAAAGTCTTACCATAATCTAATTTTATAATATTTCTATCATTCAAAAAGAATATAGAGCAGTTGTTATAGGCATGGTTTCTGCATCAGCACTAAGCAGCTGACTATCTATCTGCTTCCTAGTTCTACATATTTACCTATTGGGGACTTCAAGTAGAATCCTGGTAGTATTGGGTTTGGGAATCAGCATTTTCCACTTAGCATATTTTAAGCTTTAATCACATTACCATGTGTATCAGCACTTCTACTTATTGGCAAATAGCACTTCATTATATAAACTTGCCACATTTTGTTCATTAATCTCTCATTCAATGGGCCTTTCGATTGTTCTTAGCTTGGTGTCATTATAAACAATCATGTTGTGAATATCCATGCACAAACTTTTTTATTGGTCATGTGTTTTTAATTCTCATTCATACACTGTAAGATTAGAATTGCTGTGTCCCATTGTGAAACTGTGATTAATACTTTGAAAAATTACCAACTATGTATCAACATATTTGGACCATTTTGCACCCTCTTTTGCCCATGTATAAGGTTACCCAAGTAGAATAGATTCTGATATCTGCTACACAGCATAAGAACAATATCAATAATAACACATTACCAATCTCAAAATATCTAAGAGAGCAAATTTAAAATTTTCACCACTAGGTGTATACATAAGAAAAATGATAAGTATGTCAATTACCTTGATATAACATTACATATGTATATTAAAACAATACACTGTATTCTATAAGTGAATACATCTGTAATTTGTCAATAAAAATAGTATTAGTATTAAATGCTGTTTTGTATTTTTAAAGAAACCATACTTAATACCAAGTTACAAAAATATACTTCCTTTTTGCAGGTTATTTTTAAGGTTGACTGTAAAGCACACACTAGATCTCTATATTCTCTCTTTGTCCTATCACAGCATCATGGTTATTTGTATTAACACTACCCCTCACTTTTCCTACTGTGCCAGCACAATGAATATTATTTAAAAGAAAACTGGTTGGTGCTGGAGAGATGGCTCAGTGGTTATGAGCACTGGCTGTTTCTCTAGAGGGTCTGGATTCAATTCCCGGCAGCTCATAACTGTCTGTAACCTCAAGTTCATGAGTCTTGGAACTCTCACTAAAACATACATGCAAGCAAAACACCAATGCTCATAAAATAACAGGTTTTTTTTTATATGAATTGACCAAATACATGAGCTCATTTTTAATCAACTCTAATATAATCATCTATACATCCGCCTTTATGTTAATACCAGAATTCTGATTGCTGTAGCTTTACAATGTATTTTAAAATAATGAAATTAGGAGGCATTGCATTTTGTCTCAGATTGTTTTTGTCACTCCTGAGTCAACTCTGCTCCCAAAAGCCTTGGTAAACACATGTTCATGTTTTTTTTTTTTTTTTTTTTTCTGGTTTTAAACTGAAATATCATTTTTTTATATTTTTTCTAAATGCCAGATCATTCATCCCTTTGCTGGAAAATATGTTGTCTCTCTCTCACCCCAATTACTCACTGCTAATAATCTACATGAGCTCGCAAAGCAACTAAAAATTGAGAACAGAATGGAAAGAGGGCTTATTACAAGAGAGTGGCAGATTGGAATCACACTAAATGGCTTTGGACAGGATGTTATGGGAAGTGACAGTACAGTGAAAAACGCGACCATAAATCTCAGTATAAATGTGTGTTTTCTCTTCCTAGTGTGGACTGAGCCATCTGTGTTGAGTAAGTCAGCTTATTTTCTCAGACTTCCCCAAATGAGATAAATCTGTTGTTTCTCAGGATCTTATTGTAGATCCTGCCTCTGACCTTTTGTAGTCAGTATTTATGAGGCTTTGGGGCCAGAGATTAGGCACTTCTTGCTTTAATTATTCACAAAAAGGAAACAAAGGAGCCTGTAAGAAAGTGTAGGAGGATATTAGCCTCTTTCTCTTCGTGTGACAGAGACTGAATAGTGCACATGAAAAAACGTATAGAATTTCTATGTACTTGAGAATGAGACTTCATTGGGAGATGAGCAATTTGTAGGTTTGTACTTAAGCTGAGAACAATAAAATAATCTTTAATTGAGTATAATTGGTGCCCTTCTGAGAAGTTTGAGTTTATTCATCTTCAAGGAACATCAAGGTTGAACTCAATCTTCAGAAGCTGGGAAGAGAAAAAGGATTCTCATTTACATATTTGGAAGCAGCTGATCCTGCCCCAATCTGAATGGTTGGATGAACAGCCTCCAAAACGGTTTCTGTTGCTAAGGTCACCTGGCTGTGTCATTTTGTCACAGAAGCTTAAGGAAATTAATAGAAACACTAAAAATGCCTTAAACCAAAATTTCATAGCAGGAATTAAAACTTCTCAGAACACCAAATGTTGCTTCATGCTTTGAGGCATTTGTTCCTATTCATTCTCAACTCTACTGAGTAGAAGAAATCTAATCTTCGACAACAGCCTTAAGCACAACTGTTTTTCTCTTGCTTAAATAAATACTGGCCATAAGGACAAGCTTCCTTATCTTGCTTCTGAGAATCCCACTTTTTATACAATTGTGATGTTCAATTTTTTTCTTTCCTTTTAACTCTTTTTGTTTCTTCCCAACCATTCAGAAACACTAGTAAAGCCATTTGAGAACACCAGGATTAATCCATTATCTTCTCTATTCATCAAGCTTTAAATATTTAGAATCAGATAGATGACTATCCTGCTCTCTTCTAAGAAACTGATTCATTCCTAAAGTGTTTTCAAAACCATTGTCCATCCTTAATGGGCAAATGTCAGCACATTAGTGCCCTGAGGGAAGAGTAGAAACCTGGGTTGTCTAAAGCAACCCTCTTAGCTGGCCAAGGGTCAGTGAATGAGCATGAAGTATAGGACCCTAGATAATGTGCCCTGGGCTCACAGTCACAACTTGTGCATTTGGAGGTCTGCACTCACCCGGTGAGATTCTTCAGGGATTTCCTTTAACCACCTATACTTTGGCTTGTTTATGTCCGTTCTAAGAATGAAGCAGAAGTTCAAATGGTGGTGATTTTCATATGAGTTAAATGTGCCAATAACTGCATTTAGATTAGGCTTCGCTCAGTATGAAGATAAAGGGTAAAATATGAGCTAATGATGGAACATTTAAATTTTTTGTTATTTAGAATATCATCAAAACAAATAAAGAAAGGAAAAGAAAAAGAAAAGAAAAAACTGTCATGACATTGTGGGAGCAAAACCATGGGAAAATGACCAAAAGCTTTACACACTTTAACCACAATGTTTTCTGCTTTGTGAAAAGTAGGCTTTGTACTTTCATTTTACACTTATGTGGCCAGGATGATTACAAAGAACACTTTCTCTGTTTGTTTGGGGGTTTTTTGTTTGTTTGTTTTTTTCCCTATAATTCTCACAGTATTTTGATGATTTCTGCTATGTCTCTTATATAAGAACAATCTGTTCTTTAATATTCTTTCTCTTACCCCCTCTTCCTCTCCCCCTCCCTCTCTTTCCAACACACACATCAGTACATGGAGACGTTTTAAATGCCGTATTCTAATTCCAGTTACCATTAAGGTGAGCATCTATTCACGGTTTCTTCTTCTTCTTCCTCTTCTTCTTCTTCTTCTTCTTCTTCTTCCTCTTCTTCTTCTTCTTCCTCTTCTTCTTCCTCCTCCTCCTCCTTTTCTTCCTCTTCTTTGCTATTCTAATACATTATAATAAAATGGTATCTAAAGCATCCATTTCTTTCATTTCTTTTATTTAAATGCATATATTTGCCTAATTTTAAAATAATCCTCACTTTTATCTTAAAGAACTCTCTAGTTTATTGCTAGCAGACTCTAGTAAGTTAGTTTCTTGCACAACATTCTTTAAAGCTTTAAGCTTCAAAAAGGGCCCTAACAAACACCTTGCTCAGCCCTGATACTGGGGGAGGAGGTTGGTCCTACCTCAGATATGCCAGACTGCACTGACTCACCCTGGGAATCCTTACTCTCTCTGAGGAATGGACGGAGGAATGGGTAGCAAGAGGTTGAGGGATGACTGGGAAGAGGGATGGGAGGGGAAATAGTGGTAGGTTTAAAAAAAAAACTTTTAAATTAATCTTTTTCTTCCATTTTTCTTTTTCTTTTAGGCGTTATAAAGATTGTCTTTGGTAGCCTTCTTACAACCTCCAAGTATACTACAGACTGAGCTGCCACTGTAGAAATTGACTGTAATGATATAAATAAGAAGTTACTATCTCAACAGCACACGCAAGACTTTTCTCCTTTCTTTCCTGGCACTCATCTGGCGGGGGTACTATAGAAACTACTGAATACTTACACACAGAGTCTCTGAAAACTAAACAGAATTGATGTATTATCTGGTATGATGGTGGGTGAAAAGAGACAGTGGTCATCGAACACCCTCAGAGAAACCAGGAGTTCCAACTGCATTTTTTATGGTAAATGACCCTAGGGCTCTCCCCATTTCATGTTACACATTGCCATTTGGACTCTTCAGTTCCTGGGCATTAGCTTCTAAATGGATTAACTGCACATTTAAGCTTCATTTTGTTTTGTATCCAAGAGAAGGAAAACCAAACAGCATGCAATTAAGTCATTGAAGAGTAGGGATCACTGTCCCAAGACAGAAACTCTCAGAAAGGAATTATGGAGGCCATCTATGTAAATTCTGAGCTGCTGTCCATGGACACTTTCCTGAGAAAATATAGTCTATATGAGCCATATCTGTTATTCAGCACCATGCAGAATTTCAGATATAAACAAAGCGCATAGATGGATAGTTTAGCAGATGATATTATAAACTTGTCAAATGAATATCAAGGCTGTTTATCTATAAATCACACCTTGATGTATATAATCAATGATCTGTTGGGAGGGAAGTAACAGAAGGAAAAAAATATATACTTTTAAAGACATAAAATTTGGACTCAAATGAGATGTGCTTTCAGCAAAGAAAACAAGTTTGAAAGAAAAATACCACAAGTTAAATCAAATATTAATCAAATTATAGGATTAATAGGAGTTAACAGTCAACAGTTTAAGGAGATTCCCTGGAACCTTTTAAGTAAGGCAAAAGTTACTTCTACTGTTCATGATACTGCCATAAGACCAGAGTAAACAAATATAATTTCTTCTTCCCCGAATGTTTCTATTAAAAAAAAAGAACAGACAAGCAAGTTTCTCTAATATACTGGCCTAAGTACAGACATTTATTCAAGTCTTTCTGTAGCTGGATAATTGTTCTTATGTCCTTTGTATCTGTTTGCATCTCAGTTCATCTCATGGAAAAGAAACTTCCAGAAATGTAACACAGTTTTTAGTTGTAAGTATTCCATGAACTCACAAGAACACTTTTTGTTAAATAATAAATAGCTTAAAAATAAAGCAGCACTAAACTCCACCAATGGTTCATTTAGGACATATGTCTTCATTCTTTGGTGGAAGGCCCAAGTTTGCTACAGATGGTGTCAGTGGGAAGCTGAACAAATAATTTGGAAGAAATGCTTCAAAGATCATTCCTTAGAGTGGCCAGCAAGTTAGTGCTCACGTGTGGTTTGCAGGTTTCATCATTCATATTGAAGGCCAAACTTTAAAGTTCTCAGAAGGACTTCTCTGCAATCAACTTAGACCTTTTGGCAGTATATTACTTAGGCTGACTGAATTTCCCAAGAGAGTAAGTTTAAAATTCAATTTTACATCTTCAGTCATTACTTGCCAGTACCTTTGATATCCAGACAGATTCCAGAAAAAGAACACAGTTTTTGCTTCTGGATAGCAGCAGTGCCCAAGTCAAGTTAAAATAAATAGGGAATTAATAACTTGTCATCATCACAGTTCTAAAGATGAAGAATTGTGATGAGGATGATTTTCTGTGAAGCTAATTTTATTTAACAACCTTTGGGTAACAATACTTGGCACATTCTTCTTCTAAAATCTGTAAGCCCAACTATACCAGCAAAGTACCATGCGGTCCTTTGTGAAGTCTGTGAAATAAATAATCAACTTGAAAAATAGCGAAACAAACATTAATACTTATTAAATATGAATTTGACCACACTTTAAAACATCTATTAATTATAACTTTCATATCTCTAAATCAGAATCGATTGTATTTATAATAGGAAGATAGAGTAAAGTGTTTTATATATGGCAAAAAGAAGCAAGGGCATTCAAATAACATTATTCTCCTTCTTTCTTGAGCACTAGATTTCATTGGCTAGTAATACTGCCCCTTGGGATCCACAAGGGAATATAGATTAAATAACAAGAAAGAATACAATTTCTAGACTTATATTTTATTCCAGGCCCTGGAGTATAGAGCAGTGTTATAGCTCATTTTCATTTTACCTCTTAATCAAGCAGTTCCACTTTTAAAAACTTATTAACAAGTCCCATGCTATGCGAGCATATTTGAGTCATGACTTAAATATTCAGAGGCAAGATATTGTTTACTCAAGAAAAACACAATTAACGGATCCATGGGGAATAGTAAAATTAAAGCAAAGTAAACACCCTGTTCTGCTCAAGCAAAAGCGTCATAAGATCGGTTATGCGAAGGAAATAAGCAGAATGTGAATATGGATATCAATTCAAGTAGTTATGTCAAATAAGAACTAGCTACGTTAATTTGACTAAAATCGAGACCAATTGACTGCACATTAGGAGTGGCCAAGTAGGTTTAAAATTTTTCATTATGGTTTTGGTCATTATAATCAAGTAAGAATAAATGTTTCAAGAAATGCAAACAAGTAAAAAAAAATGAGAAATACAGAAAATTAAAGAGAGAAAGAAGAGATTAAACTTTGAAATAAAAGTTTCACAAAGGAAAGTTTAACCAGTGAGTGTAATAAAATCGGGTTATGCAACACGGTTACTAGAAAAGGGGGCAATGAATTCTGAGAGAGCACGGATGGATGGATGCATTGGGTGGGTTAGAGGGAGGAAGGGGAAAGAAAAATAATGTAATTATTAACTACCAATTTTTAAACAAATAAAATAAAAGATTAACAGATATGAATCACTTCGAAGTTGCTAGCCAACGTGCCAAGAGTCCTTACAAGACGGAGTTTGAGTGTGAGAATCTGTCAGCATCCGACCAGCCATGAAGTTACAATAAAAGAACCATCTCATTTTCTTCAATGAACTTGACTGATATGGCTGTCATATTTGATTTGTTCTGGGAACTCGGGCTTTGTGAGGAAAAAAAATCTACTCAACAGAGTATGATTCATCATTTACATAACATTTGGAAAACAATGCCATCCTTTTGGTATAATAAATACATTCTTTTATAGAGGAATACAGAAATGTTAGAAATTGTCTTGCTAATATGAATATGGGGTGGGGAGACATATACGGGACTCTGGGTAAATACAATGACAAGAGAAGGAGGAGGAAGATGATTGTGGGTCGTGCACAGGTGACACCAGGCTAAGACACAGTCATTTTTAAACAACTGTTTTAAATGATAGAATATGCACAGTTACATTGTTCCAACTACATATTAAACCCTGTGATAAATCTTTGGGAAAATAACAATAGGAAGCCAGGCCAATCTACCTGAACATAAGTCATAGTTGTACAATTTCCCAAAAATTGCTAAGTGGGTTTTTTTAGATCTACATCTAAAATGCTTATCTTTAAAATGTTCAAAATAGAAAAAACAGCATTAGGAGTTGGGAAGAAGGTTTATCTAGTGAAGCATTTGTTGCTCCAGCATGAGGGTGCAAGTTCATTTGCTAGAACTCGTGAGAAAGAAAAAGCAAGGCAGCCCCTGCTCGTAATGGCAGTAGTGAAGAGTCAGAGGCAGGCGGATCTCTGGGTATCAATGCCAGCCAGTCTAGTCTCTTCTTCAAGATCCAGGCCAACTAGAAATTCTTTCTCATAAACCAGGTGGGTAGTCCCTGAAAACAAAACCTAAGTTTGATCTCTGGCATGCTAACTCATATGCAGACTTATGTATGCACACACCCACACATACACAGGTACCCACATGAACACAACACTGATATGCACCTACACACACATGTGTTTCTGGAAAAAAAGAAAAAGCGAATTAGATAAAAATAAGAAATATGGCCTTTAACAATATGTAAGTATTAGCTCATTATTATAAGTGTTATAAATAATAGAAACTATATGTAAGTACATGAGATTTCTCTGTACTAGCATCCATTTTTTTCTGAAAATCTAAAATTAGAAAGTGACATAGAAGTAAAATTTAAAAATCTATTTCTATAACCATTTCTATATGCAAAGGATGAATTTTTAAAAGTAATTAAACATCGACCTGTGAAAAATACTAAGAAAGGGTGAATGAACAATCTGGCAGTATTATTAAGCATGGAGACACAGGGGAGGTTCATTTTTATGAGGTCATGTCAAGTTTCCAGCAATTACCAATAAATTAAACACTAATCATAACGAGATCATTATTCAACATTGTGACAGACCAATATAAGGATTTATTTCCTTTGTTTCCAAAACATCAATGTAATTTTAAAATATGAAGCCATAGTTCCTTTTCCCTGTACTCTTTGTTTCATGCACCGTGGCTTCCTTTTTACCTGCCATCACTTCTGTTTGTGTAAGGTGCAGTGATGGGCAATCTCAGCACCTTCTCTTCTGGCCTCTAATATTATTTGTTTATATCTTTGTCCATTTTTCATTGACATAGAAAAATATCACTGACTAGGTAATTTGTTAAGAAAATACATTTATTTGGGCCTATAGTGTGGAAACTAGCAAGCTGATGGGATTAGAGAAACTTCTGTAAAAGTCTTCTGTGTCATGTCATAGCACAGTAGGGAAGTGAAGGGGCAATAAACCGTGTGTGGAAGACATGACTGTGGAGGAAGGGCTTTGGCTATGACACTCAAGATAAGCCGGAATCCCATTACAGACCCAACTGCCCCTGAAAGAGCTCACTGCTCCACACCATCACACAAATAAAATTCTAATAATGGCATCACTATGGTTAGCATTTGTTGCAGTGGTCTAGCTTTAGGGGTTGGCTGGTCCTGTAGCCAGAGTGGCACACCTTCCCTTTCCACTGAAAGAAGTCAACAGCACGCAGTTCTGTGTCAGAACATCATCATGAAGCTCCAGAAATGCAATCGGTTAGCGGCACATTGTCTCAGCAAACAATGCCAAATTTACCTTAGCAACCAGCCTCATTTCCTCATCCCCTACTGATTGACATCCATGAGGAGGAGGAGGAGGACCAAGAGGAGAAGGAAAGTGACAGGGGCGGGGTATTTTTAACCACTTAAAAGGGAAATTCATGTTTAAGGCTCCTATTTGTCACAGGCAAAAGTTTGCATTTCAGTTCTGATTTTCCTTTTCTTTTATAAAAATAGGCAATATACACAAAATGCACAAATTTGAGCTGATGTGACTCTCAAATTACCAAGTATCAATAAGTTACATTATTTTCTCCTTAGTGATAATCATATTTCCTGATTATATGAATTTATTTTTATATGAAAGTAATATTGTTGTATCTATGCATGTAATATTTCTTCCAACACCTTAAGAGTAGTTTGAAGGTCTTTTGTAGCAATATATACTCATCAAACAAGTCAAATACACTTAAATCCTGTGCAGAGAAGTCAGCTCTGTACAGTTCCTGTTATTTTCATAGCTATGCCATGAACAAGATTTTTATGTCAACAGTAAGATACCAACTAAAAAGATTCTTTGTGGAAGAAAAATCATCACCAAATTCTGCCAAAAGTATTTAGCTCTCTCAAACCAATCATAAGAGTCTCTGTGTGTGAGCGCTTATTTTTGCTATTCTTGGGTTCCCTATTCTCTTGCTTCCACTTCTCAAAGACTGGGCTAATATGTGTTTGCTGCCATGGTCAGCTTTACAAGGCACTAGGAACGCACTCTACCAATGAGCTACATCCCTAGCCCATGTACTTTTACTGCAATTATATTGGCAGAGTGACCCAGATCACTGCCAAATGCAAAGACAACTAACTGGCTCTCTCCCAAAGACCTGTATGTTTCATTCTCATTTATTCAATTTCAATTTTAATAAATTATGTTCCAGACATTCATTTATTGAGCCTGTTTGGATTTGCACTAGATTTTCCCAGAGAAATGTGATGAGTCTGTTCCCATGCCTGCCCACAAACTATTTATTCACAGAATGTTGGAGCTAAAGGAACAAGACACATCATCTGGCTATCTAAAAACCATAATGTTCCTAAAACTATAATAGCAATTGCCTCCAGAGAGCCCTGGGAGAAAGTCTACAGTCCTTAGTCCAACTGAGGTTCCTCTATGCCCTGACATCACCCATTTATTTGGGGTTGAAGACAAAATCTTGGGAATGACATTAGGAACCAGGCCTATTCTGGGAAAGTCATTCCCTCAACAAGTGCATTCTTTGGGGGTGGAGATTCAACCAGGAAGAACATTATAGCCACAAAATAGAATGATTGTCTTGAGGTAGATGTGCTTCATAGAGGAGCTCCCTCATAAAGGAATTCCTAGGTATAAATGGAACTTTTTGTAACTTTTCAATAGTTTTCTTCAACTAACTTAACTTTAAACTGTGATTCTTATGAGCAAGTGATGGAGAAAGCATCAGGTGACCTTACACTGACAAGTACTTGGCCATTGAATCATATTCAGACCTCAAACTCCAGGCTTGGGGTTACCTTTCACACTGCAAACACTTTATAAAGTAGAGTGGGGAGCAGGCTTCTCTTCCATCCTGCAGACCCAACAGGGGAAAACATTTAAAATAGCCTGTCCAGAAGAACAATCCAGGGCCAGGGATAAGGCTGTATAAAACATTCTGAGCTATGTCCTTTATCTAATTATCTACGGAAAATCTCATCTCTCTTACTCTTGCTAGAGTCGTTTATTTTCCAGTAGGATGACTTGAGCCATCCTAAAGACCTACTGTGCTGAGATCAAGGATGATTTTAATCACAAAATCTCATGTGCTCTGCGACTGTTGCTCTTGGTTTCATTTTTAAAACTCCTCCACTGTTTTAGTGCATTTATTTTCTTCCTGGATTTGTCTTCTGTGTAAAGCTCCGTCATATTTACATACAGTAATCTCTCCTGCTGCACTGTTTATGTTCCCAAATATGCTTTTTTGTAGTAGTAGTCAAATTGACACAGGTCTACAAATTGTTAAAGTAATTTTAAAACTTTTTTTCAAAACTTTTGCCTAAGCCTTTTCTATTTTCCACACATCACAGGTTTGCTATGAAGATAGGAACATTATAAGTAACATCAAGCACATGAATGTTGAGTAACAAATGCTAGAAAGCATTATTATTCAGAATAATCACAGAGGGCAAGAATGTTGGGTATATTTTCTCTTTCTTTTCCTTATGATCCTTCCATCTTCAAACTGTAAGTAAAACTTCTGCTCAGTAGATGATTATTTATTATGGTGAACAAAACAACTTTGAGTCTCTCAGTGAACTAACTCTCCACAGCCGACTATCATTTAGGAATTGTCTACTTCTGTTCTGGTTCCGTTCCTCTTCAGACAAATGAAGAGACGACATTAAGTGCATTGAGTTTAAAATTTGTTATTTCAAATTTGTCACTACATTTCAGATATAGCTCCTTCTAGTCAAATAGCACAGAGCATAAGGGAAAGCATGCTGGCCTGAAATTAAATTTTCTGAGTCTGTTTCCTGACTGTTGGCTGTGTCCTCCAAGTAGCACGTTCTGTCCTCTGCTGAAGTATAGAGATCCTGAAATTAAAGAGGCTGGGGACTTTTTCTAAGAAGAACACTGATTTCAGTGGTTCTTCTTATCTTTTCCAGAATTCCCTGACATCAAATAAAAAGACTGGGAAAGATCTGACAAGTTTTATCCAATGGTAATCACAGTATATTTTGAGATTCAAGATTTTTTTTTTTCACAAAATGAAATGAAATAATCTTGAAGATTTTTTTTAACAGGATTTACAGGAATTGGAGCATCTTAGATGCTCCTAAGTCTTCTGGTTTGCCAGAAAATTTTTATGACTTTTCCAATTTTCACTATCAAATACACATGTTTAATAATGGCCAGGAAGTACAGCTAATTGACTCCCATTTAAAGAGCATGGAACATTAGTCATCAGTTGAGGATGGAAATGAGTAACACATTTCTGAATCTAAAGCTTTTACATGTTTAAATTTATTTGTTCAGTCCCCTAGAGAAATTTTTATGTTGACTCGTCAACAGCACAACATAGCCCTATAGTTTTTCTATTCATGCCTGCTATGTTTAAACTCTGTCTAACAGGACAGTGACTTATTGAATTCCTCAGTACCTGTGCTATGTTACTCTGCTTATGCATTAGCAGTTTTATGCACAGTCTGCATGCCCCCATTGGCTCAGGTTTGTGTGTTTAATTTGTTCTGAGATATGAGCAGATGAGATATTCGCCACTCTCAGGAACTCAGGTTCTAATTAAAACAAGGGTGGATTGCAGCCAATAATTGTTACTATAGAAAAAGTAGGTGTGACTATACTAAAGATTTTCATTTTACTATTTTTAGTTTTATTTTTATTAACATGACCTAATGGTTACTTCTTATGGACTCGGTAGGATTGCTACACCTTTTATCAGTGTGTATTGGTCATATTCAACTAACCTGCCTCTCACTCTCCTCAACCTCTTAACCTTCCTAGTCTCCAGTAATCACTATTGGACTTTCAGGTTGCTATATTTTACTTTCTACAGACGATACTTTTTCTCTAATTCTCTAGTTCCATTCTTTTTGTTGTAAACAACAAGGTTTTCTTCTTTATTGTTTACTGAGATTTGCATCACACATTCACGGACACCTAGGCTGACTCCATGTCCTAGCCTCCATGAATCCTGCTGCAATAAGCTGGTGCATGCATCCATTGCTTCTTCATGCTGATAGAGTTTTCCTTGCTTATTTATTACTTCTAGTTCTTCTTAGAAATATACTTCTAGATAATTTTCAACTATAATACCTGTGGTTCCTGGTTTCTATTCTGTATTCTATTACATTAATTCTTCATTCTTTTCTCACTCAGGGCCCCAGTGTGATGTCTTTTTAATCTCATCAAATTTGACTTGTGTTTTGAGTTACTTTCTGAGCATCATTCTGGGTGTTGTCTTATTCCTACACAGTATCCACTTCACACCACAGTGCCATAGGGAAACACTTCCATAAACTTTCAAATGTTTTTTTTTTCATACACATTCACCCTTTGAAATTTCAACCAGTAATTCTGTAATTTGCCTCATTTTATTTTAATCTAATGTTCTGGGGACTTAGGAGAAAAGCCACAAAAACCACTGTCTTTCACTTAGAATGCTCTTAACTCCAGTAGTGGGGAGAAGGAACAAAAATGATCTGAATAATGAGAATGTTTATCATCTTATTTAACAAGAAATCCAAAGGGATGCTGCCTTGAGGATTGATTCACCCACAAGTTATCTTGGCTTGACATTTGGTCTCAGACCTTCAAGATTCAAAAAAAATGCTATAATATATAAAGCAAACAGAGATTTCAACTTCCCAGAGACCAAAGTCTCTGTCACCTGAGTACCTTATATGAATGACATTTTATTTGTGTACAAGCCACACATCTTTTCAAAGTACCTTAAATTATGTCTAGATTACTTATAACATTTGATATAACTTAAATGCTGTATGAGAGGGCTTTACACATGTTCACTTCAGGTGCAACTATTTGTTGCTTGATAACCATACAGTACATCAATGAGAGTTAAGGTCCACAATATTTAAACAATGGAAACTGTAGGCAGAAGTCCTATAAAACAGTAGGTGGCCACAGCAAAGTGTGTCTACATGGGCTAAAGATAGAGGTTAGTGCCTGGAAAATTCAAAGTATGCTTTTTGAAACCTCTGGAAACCTTCAAATATTTTCAAACCAGTGATTGACTCTCTTAACGCAGAATTCATGGGTATACAGAGCAAACTGTAATCTTTGGCATCCTTCTCAATGAAATGAAACCTGTGCATAATTCCTTGCATGTGTTTTTGTTAAATATCACTGGTTGAGTGTGCATCATAAACTCTTTCTATAAACTCAAGAGTGGCTAAGAGAACAATGATCTGACTTTGTAGTAGGAGCTGGGCTGTGTCTCGACATATCAAATGGCTTTGATTCACTAAGGTTAGAATTTCTTAAACATCAATATGAGTGTTTTAGATGTTCATTTTTCATTTCAAAATGTATAGTATATACAAACCATTCAGGGTTATTTAAGATGTAGATAGCTGTGATATGCAAATAGTAGGAGGAAAATATTAGAGGTTAACAGTTTAAGTGAGCGTGAGGGTAAGGGGTGAAGGGGAAGACAGGTGTGGTGAGTTTATGCAAACTGGGTCTGTATGAAAAAGGTCACTGGAAACTCAAAGTTTTGTGAGCTGATTTAAAAATACAAAGAAAACAAAAGTTTTAACAGAGATACCTAACATGGGTGAACAATGCTTCTCCAGAAGATAATGACTTGTTAAATGAAAATCTCAAGTTAAGCATGGAATATTGTCCTACTTTTATTCATTGGGGAGAATTAGGGCCCCCCAAAATAAGATCAGTTATTGTGATTGCTTTTAGGTGTTCATGATAGCAAGATAGACAGCCCTGCTATTGAAGACATTGCACATTATGATTGCAGGACAAGCAGAAATCAAACTGAAATAATCCTTAACACTTTGTTCCTATCTAGCTTCTGCAGTGCCAGAAGGTGTTCAAAGCTGCTTGTGTGCGTGTGGGGTGAGCGTTTCTTAATTGATGAATTCTGCATGCTACAGTATAAACCAACCAAGCAAGATTTGTCCAATCATATAACAGTGCCATAAGCATTACAGGGGTAACTAACCACTTTCTGATAGGATTTGAGGCCCTCTCCATAGGAGAGAATTTATGCCTAGTACTATAAGTTCATGCTTGGAAGATCATGAGCTTTAAAAAGGAATCCACTACTACTTGTCTTGCTAAATGGTCATGTTGTCAAACTGCCCCATAAATATTTATGGTTATACTAATAAGTTAGTGTTAGTCTCAGTTTGGCAGAGAGTCCCCCCCCCCTGAGGTCATCAGTAATTAATATAGACTCTCATAACTGGCAAAGTTAATAAGTAACTGATGAATGTTAAGTTCTAAGTGTGATATCTAGATAAATTCTCCGAATACTCAAGAAATACTGTGGAAGAAGGATCAGAAAGAATTAAAAGTCAGAGGGTTAGTAAGGAACACTGTGAAATACTGTCTTCTTGTAGTGATGTAGCCATTGTATGCAAGCTCTCTGCACAAGACAAACACGATATAAAGCCAACCAAGTCTGCCAGAATTTTAGTGGGTAGTACTAAATTGGACTTAAAGTATTAAATACAGAAAGGAGATGTAGTGAGCTTAGCAGGGAGCCATGACAGGGGTGTGTGGGAGCAGGAGATGGGAAACTGAGAGCAAATATAATCAAGAGACATTGTATATATGTTGTAAATTGCCGAAGGATATATAACAGCATGGTCACTACATTAGGCTAACACCATTCATGCAGCTCTCAGAAAAATGACATTGTATCCTGTTTAATTATAAAGAAAACCCTGAAAAGGGGAGACAATACTATATAAATATTTTTAAAAATGCCTCTGGGCTGGGGAGATGGCTCAGTGGATTAAAGTGTGTTCCTACACAAGTAAAAGATACTGGGTTCAAATCTCCAGATCTCATTCATGTAGACATGAGTGCAAAAGCATCTGTAATGCCAGCTGTCCTATAATAGGATGGAAAGTAGGAATAGATGAATATCCAGAAACTTGAGGGCCACTAGATTACTAATTGAATGAAAAGCACTCGAGGTCACTCAGTGGCTCTCTGACCTCCACATGTGTACACCTCCTCCACATACACACATATACCACACATACAACAGACACACATACAAAAATATGTCAGAGAGAGGAAAAGAGAAAGGGAAAGCCTGTCTGACATTCGATAGCTGAGATTTCCACTTCCAGACTTGCTGTTGATTCCCATATGATGTTCCTTTATCATATAAAATAAAAATGATAACACCAGACTCTTGGTGTATTGGGAAGATTAAGTGATATCGATGTGTCTGTCCTACCTGTTTCTGGATTAAATAATAATTTTTAAAAGGTTAATTTAGATGAGAAAATGGAAGAATAACAAGTAATAAACTCCCTAAGACTTGCTCCAATGGGAGAAAACACAAAAGCATAGTGCCTTAAACAGGTCGGTAACTCAAGGCTGTCTCATTCTCAAGGTCTGAGGGCATTCTATACAGAGAAGACAATTTTGTAGTCTGGCCAGGGATTCCTCTTGTTATTGAGAGTGTGTGTTTCTATAGACTTAGAACAACTGTCGAGCCTACTGTGAGGTCCAAACACATGTAATTGGCTCTATCAGCTCCTGTCACTGGGCTTAACTCTTGATTGGCTACAGTTTTCTGGGTGTCAAGAACAAGAACTGACCTAGTGTCTCTGGACAATTAAAGCCAGAGGTCCAGGTATTTTCTTCACCCTAGATCATGTTCTCTCTGTTAAATGAATATAGAAATTATTATAGAGAAAGCACAAAGGAAGCTTACAGATGATACTTGTGAACTGGACTAAACTATTCAGCCTCAAGTGAAAAGCTTCTCTTTAATTGGAGAAATATTAATTTCAAATCTGGGGTGGAAGAACTGGGCTCCATTCAATAATGGAGACTATTTATAAACAGGTATAGCAATTCATGACCACTGGGAAACACAATGAATCATTGAGAAGCATTGATAATTCATCTATAATCTCTAATGCTACATGAACTCCAAATTATAAAATGTTGGCAGAAAAGGGACATTGATAAATGAGATTAAATACATTTATGCTTCTGTATCTAAATAGAGCTTTTCCTCACCATATCTTGATATTTCAGCCATTTATGAGTAACGTGTGTGTGTGTGTGTGTGTGTGTGTGTGTGTGTTTGAATTTTCTTTGAGACTTTTGTGTCCAAATAAGACATTGGCTGATTATACTAAAACTTCCCTGTCTGCTCAATATCTATCAAAGAATATTTGCATTTGCTTGGCTGCCACTTACACCTATAGTGAAATCTTTATATTATCATTATGTTTAAGAGCCTTTGAATCCAGGAAGTTCTTTTTGTAGTACGAGATTTCAGTCCCCGACTTTCGGGCCTAGCCTCAAGGTTTAGGCCCACAGACCCACAGACCCGCAGAGACACACAGACGCTTACAATAGTTTTAGGCTGATTGGCCTAAGGCCCAGGCATATAACTTGCTAACTCTTTACCCTTAATCTAACCCATGACTCTTATCCTGTTCAGCCATGCAGCTTGGTATCTTTTCTTAGGGCAGCATGGTTGTCTTCTGCTTCCTCTGGCTGCTCACTGGCATCTGCTCTGTTCTGCCTGTTCCCAGAGTCTTTTTAGACTGGTAGCCCTGCCCACACTTCCAGTCTGCCTTTGGTCAATCAGCACTTTTTATTAAACTCATAGCGGGGACAATTATTTACAATGGAAACACATAATCCTCCTACACCTTTTCAAAAGCCTTGAAAAGTAGACGCTAATTCAATAGTCATTATAATAGAAAAGGAGAATTATTTAAATAGTGTCAGGAATATCTTATAGCAAGGGAAATAAACAAAGCATACACTCAAGAGAAAGATAAGTCATGGACCAGAGAGAATGTTTAGAGAGAGAAGTGCATCTCTGGTACTGGGAATGGGGTGGGACATAGAAGAAACTCTCAAACGCAGCAAGAAGAGAATGAAAAATCCAATTATAATTAAATAAAAAACTATGAACACAGATGAAAATGTGCAGCAGAAAATGTAGTTAGCATACATCATTGGGGGTTACAAATTAAGATAAAATG
Organism: Phyllotis vaccarum; assembly: GCA_033318265.1. Taxonomy (NCBI): domain Eukaryota; kingdom Metazoa; phylum Chordata; class Mammalia; order Rodentia; family Cricetidae; genus Phyllotis; species Phyllotis vaccarum. The sequence continues at coordinate 54,644,673 of JARWLC010000012.1, forward strand.
AAGTATCACAAGTTACCTAGTAAAACAAGCAAATAATCCTGAACACTGGTCCCAAATGCTGCTGAGAAACTGTTTTGGTAAGGTAGGAGAAAATCATTCTGCTATAAAAGTAAACCATTTATAAAGGTAAACAATCACATATGTGGTAGCATGCATCTTTAATCCCAGGGCTTGGAAGCTGGAAACAGAAGATTGGGACTTCAGGGTCGTTCTCAGCCACATAGCAAGTTCAAGACTAACTTGATCTCTATGGGGTCCTGCCCCAACAAATAAACAAACAAGTCACTAAGTATATTCTAAGTGTATTATCCGGGATTATACTTCTTGGTATTTGCACAAATGAAGCAAAAAGTTATATTACTCAGATATTTATGACAACTATATTTGGCTGGAGCCTCCAGCTTGTCCCTGCACCCTATACATCCAAACCCCCCCCCTCTCTCTCCCTCCCTCTCCCTCCCCCTCCCCCCCTCTCTCTCTCCACCCCCCCCTCCCTCCCTCTCCCTCTTTCTTTTTCTCTCCCTTTTTGGTACCAAAAAGCCCAGTTCACCTTTCTTAGTGGCCATTGCAACTTCCTCACCCAAAGTTGCTATCTGCCCAAGTTCCTGGCTAAGGGCTCACCTTTAGACCACACTTGGGCACAAACCTAGCTGTGGCAGATACATTATTGTCCTGCTTTACTTCTGGTTTGTAACTTCTCTCACCCAGAAAACCCACACAAGAGTTGTTTTATTCGATATGCCTATTATACTTTTTCAATTCAGCTTGATCTGGCTTCTACATAAGCAGAGAAATTTATTATCAGGGGACAGAAAACCTATTAAACAGTACTCCTAGTTGCCGAAATTTTAGAACAGCAAAAACTTCCTTTAATAGATGAATGACTAAACTTACCATAATAATACATTAGATGAATACTCAATGTTAAAAAAAAAAAAAAGATCAGCTGGCCATGGTGTTTACACCTATAATTCCAGGATTTGGGAAGCTGAGGCAGGGAGAGTTCTAGCCCAGATTATGCTAGGGTGATACTATGTCTTAATAATATAATGAGGAGGAGGAGGAAGATGGTGATAAATTGTTAGCAGCCAGGCATGGGGGCATACCCCGGAATGACAACAAGTGACAGGAAGCAGCAAGAGCACTTTGTAATGAGTTTATTGCATGTTCATAGAATGTCACCAATGTGCCACATTCATAGAAGATTTCTGTCTGTCTCTACTTTTGTCAGGCCCAGGATAAAACTCAAGACCTCACCTAGACTAAGCAAATGCTGTACCACTAAGCCGCACCACTGGCCTTTACACAGGCTGATAGAGTACAGACTGTGTCTGGAATCAAGCCAAGTGGCAAGAAATGTATGAGAATTCTTTATGCTGAGATTTTATTGTAGATGTAAAGTGACCATAAAATTTCAGTCTATTCCTCAACACAAAACCTAATACCCAGAACCTAACAGAAAAGAAAGCAGGGAATAGCCTTGAATGCATCAGCACAGAAGACAATACATTTATGATAGCTCAGGCAATAAAACCAACAATTAATAAATGGGATCTTGTGGAATTGAAAGGCTTCTTTCTGTAACACAAAGAACATCAGCAATAGGGAAAAATGACAGCCTACAGAATGGGATAAGATTTTCACCAATCCCACATTCAACATAGGGGTAATATCCAAAACATATATCAAAAATTCAAGAAAGTAGCATCAAAATACAAAACAATCCATTTTTTAAAAATGGGCTACAGCTCTAAACAGAGAGTTAGTTCTCAATAGATAAATCTCAAATAGCTGAGAAACACTTAAATAAATGTTGAACATCTTTAGCCATCAGAAAAATGCAAACCAAAATGACTCTGAGATTCCATTTTACACCTGTCAGAACTGATAAGATCAAAAAACACAGGTGGCCATTCATACTGGAGAGAATGTGAAGCGAGAGGAATACCCCTCCGCTGTTGCTGAGAGTATGAATTTGTACAGCCACTTTAAAAATCAATATGGCAATTTCTTGGAAATTTAGGACTTGGTCTACCTCAAGACACAGCTATACCACTCCTGGGCATATACACAAAGGATGAGCCACTACACTACAAGGACACTTGCTCAACTTTGTTTATAGTAGCTTTATTAATAATAGCCAGAAACTGGAAACAACCTAGATATCCTCAATTAAAGAATGGATAAAGGAAATGTGGGACATTTATACTATGGAGTATTACTGTGCTGTTAAAAGCAATGACATCATGAAATTTACAGGCAAATGGATGAAACTAGAAAAAACCTATCATCCTGAGTAAAATAACCCAGACCAGAAAGACAAACATGATATGAACTCACTTATGGATATTAACTATTAAATAAAGAATAATCTACAGACCCAGATAAGCTAAGTAACAGGGAGGGCTCAAAGGGAATGTGTGTGTGCATCGATCACCCCAGGAAGGGGATTTTGTAGATAAACGGTATAGATGAGGATGTTAACAGGAGGGTTCCAGCAGGGAGGGCATAGAGGGAGAGAGTACTAGAGTACTGTGAGAGAGAGATGGAACAGGGGGCATTTCAGAGGTGATAAGAAAACCTAGTGTAGTAGAAACTCCTTGGAATCTATGAAAGTGACCCTAGGAAAGACTCTTAATAATGGGCACACAGAGCCCCAACCAATCATCTTCTCTAACCAAGCAGGGCTTTTGGTGGTGGGACTGGAACATCAAACCAGTCACAAAACCTTCAATCTGGTGGTGCAGGACTTGTGGGAGTGATCCACCAATGACTGGTCCAACTTGAGGCCCATTTCACAGGAGGGAGCACAAGCCTGAAATTGCCTGGATGTCCAGGAACAGAAAGCTGAATAGCATAGCCTAGAAACCTGTGATAGAGCCAAACAAGATTGGACCAAAAAATAAATAAATAAAAATAGAAGACTATAAAATGATTTCTTTGTATCTTTCTGTTTTCCTTTCCAATTATGTTACTATCTTTACATTTTGTTGATAATTATATGCAAAGGACAAGAGAAAACCCAATTTGAATTTTTGAAACACCACTTCCTCCATGATATTTAGGTAAGATGGTGCTAGTAACATTCACAAAGTTCTGGAATTTTCCCCAGCAGACCATATACACTGAGAGCTGTGGAACACCTATAATGGCCTACTCTCAGCGTTATTTTGACTACTCTTTCAAGGCATACAACTATTTCTTAAGAAAGTAGCACATCTCTAATTAGTCACTATAAGTCAGAAATAAAGTACAATTACCAGGGTGCTGAAGAGATGGCTCTGCAGTTAAAAGAACCTTTTGTTCTTCAGATAACTTAAGTTTTCTTCCCTAAATCTACCAGCTGGCTCCCAATCACCTGTAACTCCAGTTCAAGTAGATCTGATGTCCTCTTGTTGTATCTTCAGGCATCTCCACTTGTATGCACACACACACACACACACACACACACACACACACACACACACACACACACGTGCACATGCATGTGCACACGCACATACAAATAAAAATAAAAACTAAATCTTTTTTTTTCAACACAAAAGGCCGAGTCATTTATGTAGACAATTCAAGCATCACAAATAAATCCATTACTCTGAGCCTGAGATGAGACAAAATACCAGAACAACAGAGGCTCCTGGTTGAGAGACTGATCATTTCACAGTAATGAAAAAGCAGGCAAAATTTAAAAAAAAAAAAAAAAAAGGTAAGATCTACTTCCCATGATGTATTTCCAGTGACTAATCTCTCCTAGTTGCCTCTCCTACAGTCTCTTCCACTTCCCAATAGTCCATCCAGTCACAAATGCAATAATGGATTAACCCACTGGTGGTGACAGAGCCTCAGAATCATGTCACCTTCCCACACTGTTCCACTGGAGACAAAGTTATTAATGATTTGATCTTTGATGCCATTCAAGATTCAAACAATAAAAACATCAAATTTCTATATATGTGAGAATCACCTAGCACTTAATAAAACAGAAATCCTGTCATTTGTATATTCAAAAAATTCTAACTTTTTAGTTTGAGATAAAGCCCCTGACAGAAAACTGGCATTGGGAGTAAACCTGAGACCTTGGGTGTATTACCCAAGTGCTCCCTATTGAGAGAGAAAGCCCAGTACTCACAAATTTTTCATGTTTAGTTATCACCCAGCTGTCCTGACTCATGCATTTCATAAGAAACATTTTCATAAATCTCAGCAATCATGCTTTAATTAACATAGGGAAATTAAAAAGTATCCCATTAAAGTAATTTTTAAGGTTACTCTTAATTCAGAGAGTTATGCATATTTATTTCATGCAGGATGAATCATTGGGTAAGTGTTTGTTGTGAAGCCTAATAACCTGAGTTCAATCCTTAGAACCCAACTGAACATGGAAAGAGAAAATCAATTCCATAAAGTTGCCATTTGCCTCCATAAGCTCACTGTGGTGCATGCATGACCTCTAAATAAATAAGTATAATTTTAAAATTAAGTATTTCACTTCCAAATTAATCTAATTTTCATTCTTACTTTGCCTTATAGATGTGAAAAGACATCAGACATCACAGTATAAAAATAAGTAACTGTGAGTTTGCTCAAGCTTTTACATTATGCTATTTATTATATTTTATTAATTATTTTTTAAATGCTCTGGGATTGGAAAGACAAATTCTGACTTAAAAGTAAGATTAATGAAGTGAGGCAGATGACTTAGGGGTAAGTGTACTGGCTGATCTTGCAGAGGTGTGGTTCCCAACATACACATAGCAGCCCACAACCATCTATAACTCCAGTTATAGGAGACCTGACACCCTCTTATGCATAGCCTTCATAGACACTGCACACACAGATTTACATACATGCAAGCAAAAAATTTACAAAATAAGTAAACCAAAAATAAAAAGGTATAAACCAAGAATTCTAAAGTCCTGATGACTTTCAATCCTTGATTTACTACTTACTACCTAAATGATCATGAAGGATAAGTCTATCAATGGTGCTTACACTACAGAATTAAGTAACAAAATGAATTAAAGCTCAGTGTTATGATTTGATAGAAAATATTCACCAAAGAGATATAGTTTAATGGTAGAATTCTTGCTTGGATCAAAGGATGCCCTGGGTTTGTATCTCAGTACCACCACCTAAATTAAAACACATATGCAAAATGTCTAGCAGTCTGCTGATGGGCTATTTTTAAGTTACTAGATCAATAGAGTAATTGATTTATGAGTTCATAGCTTAATGAGGTGTTAGGATACAGGACATAGGAGTGGCTCTCTCTCTCTTCTCTCTCTCTCTCTCTCTCTCTCTCTCTCTCTCTCTCTCTCTCTCTCTCTCTCTCTCTCTCTCTCTCTCTCTCATCCAAAATCCAGTCACTAAACATGGTTCATGTTCAATTTGGAGAACACAGCTCTAATAGCATATAAAACTCATGGTTACTGTGAAAATGCTGCTAACTTCAAAAATCTGAAATTAAACATTTATCTACAGTTGTATTTGTCCAAAGCACTATCTTGTTATGCTTTCTAATTCTAACAAGTCTTTCCAGAGATCTGCAGCAACAAGACACCCTCTGGATATGACTTAGCTGTAGCACTTACAAATAAGATTTCTCTGGTTATCTGCAGAAGATCTGCACAAGATCAGGCCCAGCAACATTTAATCTCGGCCCACTGGTCCCACCCTTTCCTTGAGGCCTATTGGCAGTCAATGGCTGCTGGGAAAACGAGTCACTTTCAGAAGTACTGCAAGTCTACTAAGTGTCGATAGTGTCAATAGTAGACACTTGGTTCTATAAAGTATCCGAATCCATCTTTACAATAGTACTGCAGGCTTAAATTTTGTATTGCCACTTTTACAAAAGAAAAATAAGGTGCAGAATTTTTTTTTAACTCAAATCACAACCCAATCCTGACAATATGCTCTTTTTAGTGTTCCAAGGTAAAGTCTTCTGGGACTGATTAGTTCATGGGTAGTTGACTGTCACCCCTAATAAACACTATTTTTCAAAAGCTAATTTAAGAGTTTAGCACTTACCTAACCCCAATTCATAAGTTACTAAAGAGCTATGGTTATGAGTGTTGATAGAATGTTCTGGCCCCATCATAGATGCCACAAGAAGCAAGGTCTGGTCAACATATTACAATATGCATGTGCAATTGTCCCAAGCCTGAGGGCTGGTTCTCAACACAATGACTGCAAAGTGTCATTTCCAAGCTACTTGTGGTTTAGGTGATGCTTTCTATAAGGAACTGTAGGCTAAGTTGTACTTACTAGTAACCAGTAAAAAGAATAGAGTTCAAGTATTTGCAACCCCCTTAAGAGTTAAAGCAGTTTCATATCTCCAAGATCTTTCCATAGAGATATGAGCTTCCAAAGATGCTACTGGAAGACATTTATAGGGAAAAAAATTCACTTAATTGTGAGGTCAATATAAAATTGAGATTCCGTGCACATAATATATAATGACACAGACTAAACATTCCTATTCTGAAATGAAAGAATTAGAACATAGCAAAGAATGATTGGACCAAAGCAAATCCAAAATAGAGCAAAGAACAAAGCAAAACCTGCAACTCCATGCCCAGCATCTAGCAATGCTCATAATGAAATCATTTGGCTCCAAGGGGCTCTACGACCTCTAACACACAAAGTTCTTAACTTGGTATGATGCCACTCCATGTCTGCTCTTTTCCTTGTTGTAGATATCCCATAACCAGAGTGCTAGGTTTTTGGATTTTTTTCAAACTAGAGTCAGCTGGGAACAGGGGGCCTGAACTGAGGAATTTACCATTAGATTTACCTGTGGTAGGCGTTTTCTTGATTGATGATTAAACTGGGATAGCCCAGCCCATCCAGATGGTTCCACTTCTTGGATAGTAGCCCTGGGTTAATAAGAAAGCAAGCAGATCAAGCCAGTAAACTGTGTTACTCCATGGTCTCAGCTTTATTCTGACTCTATGTTTCTCTCTTGAATGGCTGCCCTGACTTCCCTCAGTGATGGATTATGATCTAATAGTTCTATGATTCAACAACCTTTTTTCCCCTGAGTTGCTTTTTGCAATAGTGTTTATCACAACAACAAAAAGCAAATTAGGACGCTGAAAATTCCAAACTCTTCCACATTCCTCCAAAAAACTAGTTCCAAAAACCCAAGAATCATAAAATCTGCTTTATCATTGCAACACCCTATTTCTTTCTTGACACCGATTTCTCTGACTCAGTTACCTTCTCATGGCTGAGGAAATACCCTAACAAAATAAACTGAAGGGATAACGAGTTTATTTGACTTACAGTTCTAGGAGATACAGACCAACATCACCGGGAAGTCCTGGCAGCAAGCAGGGAAGGCATCCTGGCAGGAACAGGAAGTTGGTTGGTCATATCACATCTGCACCCAGGAAACAAACAAAGAAACAAAAAGGGCAGAAAATGGGGTCTGTCTATAATATCTCATGCCCTCCCATGAGGCATCACCTTCCAAATTAGCTTAGGACTAGGCATCCAACCACATGAGTCTATGAAAGGCATTACAAATTCAAAACAAAATCATAATCTAAACTCATTGATTTATGTTTTATGAAAGCAATAAAGAAATAAAAATTTTAGGCCATCTGGTTAAACACAAAATTCAGGAAAAATGAATTTTAATCTGTTTATGGTTTCTAGTGCTGGATATCAACCATAGGTTTTGCACATGCTAGACAAGCATCTTCTGGTGAGCCTCAAATGAACTTTAGATTGTGTTCTCCGCTAAAATGCAAGGATTAAAATAACCCAAGTAAATTGATACTAGAGAAATCTCAAATCCACAAAGCCAATTCTTTCCCATGCACTTAAAGAATGATCTATACAGTAAAGACACAAAGGATGAGTTTCAAAGCAGAAGTGAATTATTTGCAGGATGACAGGGTTCCCAGGCTTGTCTATAGATGTCATGCTCTTCAGAAAGATTCAAGATCTCCAAAATGAAAGGCTTAATCTCCAGCATATGAAGACCACAGTTTGCATTTGGACCAAGTTTTTCCACCACTGAAACCCAGTTACCCCAGCTCATGGAGCCCTGCACCCACACCTGAATACTTTCTCTGTTACTTTGCCAGCCAGCATGGCTACAGAGACAGATGTCACATGCAGCAGAGCCACACAAACACCTTGAATCAATAGCATCTATCAAAATGAGAGCATTACACCTATGCTCTGTGTAATATCTAGTCCCCCAACCCATACCCCTCCGGAGGCCATTTGGTGAGCAGAACAGAGCCAAGAGGTACAGAAAGGTCATTCGTTACCAGAAGACCGCAGATAAATGCAAGGCAAGAGAAGAAGAAGCAAGGTCAACAGAAAAATAGCCTTTTTTGTGGACAATAGATTTCTGATGCAAGGCAGCTCTATTTAACTTTCATGAGGTGCCCAGCAAGAGGGCTCAACAGCTGTGTGCACATGAAGCCATGTGCATCTCAGTACCACTAACTCTTATTCACTGTGGATTTCCTGAGAGTTGTGTACAGCTGTAAGAGATCAGCTACTTACATACTGCTCCAGGCTTTGTTTCCTAAGGAAGGGATGTTGACACAGAGAAAGGACCATCACCCCTGATCAAAGGTAAGAAACAGTTTGTTACATAAGAAACATTATGTAGAGCTGTAAATGCCATAGGAATAGGCCTGGTAACACACATGGCTTCATACTAGGGCCAGGGTAGAGATCAGAGAAAGTAAAAGATCAGATTTCCATAGAGACCAAAGCTGCCAAATCAGGACTTTCCCATAATCAGCTGAGATAGGAGAGGTGGGAAGGATGACAGGTGTGATCTGTGGAGGCTTCCCTCTGTTAAAGCCCTCCAACCACAGCAGAGGTCTCTGGACAGAGATAATAAAAATAAAAAAGGGTTGAGTTTCAATACAAAAAAAAAAAGATGGGCAGACATGAAACATAATTCCTTTAAAATCCTCTACATGTAGCCACTCTAGCCTGAGTTCTTCGAAGGTGATTGAGTTCAAGGTCTGATCAAAGAAAATATGCCTGAAGAATAGAGAAAAATCTACCCAGATGCAAAGTCCATTCTTCCAGTGAGTTGTTACTAATCCTTGCTTCCATCCATGTTACATGGTAACATGAAAGTATATGTAGCTGTGGGACAATGCTCTTGTACACTATAAAGATTTGTCACTCATATTGGTTTAATAAAATGCTGTTTGGTCAGTAGCCAGGTAGGAAGTAGAAGTGGTACAAACAGACTAGGAGAATTTTGGGAAGAGGAAAGGCAGAGATGCAGTCACCTGCAAGATGAGAATGCTGAACTGAACAAAGGTACAAAGCCATACAGCTAAACATAGATTTAAAAAAATTTGGGATAGTTTAAGTGTAAGAGCTAGTTAGTAATATGCTTGATCTACTGGCCCAGCAGTTACTATAATATTAAGCCTCTGAGTCAATTATTTGGGTAGTAGATACTGGGTATTTAAGAATTTCTGGCAGGGTCAGAAACATCCAACTACAGTATATGAATGGTCCTTCAAGTTATGATGTAGTCTGGCATGTTGAATGCCATTTGTAATCCTACCAGTCATTTGGGAGCCTGAGGAAGGAGGGTTTTGAGCTTTAGGCCATCCTAGGCTGAATTATAAAGCCCTGACTGAAACAGACAAAAACAAGCAAGCAAACAAAAATCTATGTTAGGAGCCCTGCATACTGGTTTGTAATGTTCTCCAAAGTACATTAAACATTTTAAGTCTCCTTGTTTTCTGGACTGTGAAAGTTCTAAGACGCGCCCGGGTTAAAGATTCTACAAAGCCAATCTACTGCCTGATGGTTGTAGAGAGTTGGAATGTCACAGAGGTAGAGAAAATTATCTTAGTCTAGCTGTTCCTTATCCAACCCAACATTTATTCAACAACCAGACCAAAAGCTATAAAATGCTTTAATAGGCCACTGATGTGCACCAACTCAAAAGCTATGAATGGTATCAGATAACATCTACAATCTACAGCAGAGGACCCTTGCTTTTTTTGTAACTCTCATTAGAACATGTATTTGGATGGCCTGGATCTATTTTCTTTGGTGGCTGTAGACAGATAAAACAGAACTTCAAAGAATCCAGTTGAAACCAAGTCTGTATGCACTTAAAAACAAACTGCTGTAGGAACATGCTTTTCTTCCCTGGGGATTCCCACACACACTCTCATTCTGTATTTTCTCCACTTTCCATTGCCTCTGTGTTTGGGAATTCTGCCTTAGTATTATTAGTTTTTAATGAAACCAGTATGTTTACCATACTGAACTGCAGAGTTACTTGCTGCTCTGGAGGCAATTCCTCCTAACAGATTCAATGGTGGCCTTAGCATTCCTTTGCACAATAAGACAACAGGAAATCAGAGCTCCTAGGGTGGGAGGATTCAGTCTTACACCTCAGTAAGCCTTCTCCTCCTTTAGGAAAAACAGAAGGATTAGCATGAAGACCTCTTTGAATATTTTGGTAGTGAAACGCACTCACAGCCAAAGCATAACAGTGTGATATAGTCCACCACAGATTGTAAATGCTTCATAGATGACACAGCAGTCCCCTTGAGCCTGTCACTTGCCTTAATGGGTCTCTTGGATGCTTACAGAATAGACTAGGGTGGTTGACCTTAGTCCCAACCCTCAGACATCAACCATAGAAAGGAGCTGAGCAGACACATGGTAAATAAATGAAAAACATGTTCAAAAATATGCCTTAAAATGATATGTCTAATTTTATTGTGCCATCGACAAAACTGCTGGTAAATGAAGTTATGCAGTCTCATTAGATTATCTAAATGTCATTTAAGGCAAAAGGGGAAAACAACCTCAGTATAATTTCAAATGGCTCCATCGCTGCAGACACGGATGGGCTGGAGCCGCTCTTGTGTCAGGATTTCTGCTGCTCTGTTGTGTCTACTCAGCCTGTAGACTTTTCTCTTACCTCTCCCTCACCCGAATGTCTAAAAGGAGATTTTATAATTTTTAGATTATTTCTACTATTTTCCATAGTAGCCTTTCTGACTCTATCAGCTTGGCCAACTGTTCCTCACAGGCCCAGGGTTTTGCTTCCCCACATTTTCTAAGTCTTGAGATTCCCCAGTACTCTTGTTTTCTTCCTCCTGGCCCATAGGGTCCTAAGACACCAGACTCATGGGCTTCTCCTAAGCTCAGGCATAAATGAAAGACTTCAGTGTTTTCTCTCTTAGATGGATTCTTCTACCTCAGTGCCCATGAAGAAGCTCTTTGGTGAAACCCTGCTCCCCATCCCATGCAGAGATAGAGTATGTCTCTAACATTCTAGCTAAGTGCCCCTGATGTTGGTATCCTGTGAATGTGTATTGCTTCCATTAGTTAATAAAGAAACTGTTTTGGCCTAGGGTAAGATAGCTTATAGCCAGGCAGGAATCCAAACAGAAATACCAGAAAGAGCAGAGTCTGGGAGACTATCACCACAAGCTCCAGAAGCATGATACATAAGAGCAGATTTAAGCTTTTTAACTGACAGATAAAAGGCTAAAAGATACACAATATAACAGATTCAGATGGAAGAAACCTCTAAACGAGTTACAATGTATGTAAAAATGCATATAGGCTTGGAGAAGAGAGAAAGGGGAATATAGGCAGTTATATATAAGAAATAACTAAATTTAAAAAAAATAAAAGTCAATAAAAATAATATTTAAAAATGGCCATGTGAAGATGAAAATAAACTGAGAGTTTGGATTATGTATAATATTGTGTTTTCTTTGGAATTTTTCACTATTAATGAGCTAACTGCAGAAAGACATTAGATTATAGGGGCTGTAAAGTTAAACCAACATATATATTTTAAAGGTATCTTGACTTTGAAATTTGCATCTAGGGATATGTTAGCTTGAAAAAGAGGTTCTGCTTTTGTTTCCACTAAAGGTGAGAACCTGTGGATTGCTTCCAGGCTAATATGGTTTGATTGAACAAAAACCCCTGAAGTCAGGATGAGATTCTGTAGCCTCACAGATGACTACAGCCAAGATTTAACCATAATTATGAATTTTCTCAAGATCTCCATAAGATTGTCAGAGCACCCAATCAGCAAAAAGTAGTATTGAAGGCTATACTCAAATTCCCAAAATATTGTTTACAAATGTTTGTTTTCATTAGAAATGGTTAACAGTCATAGTCAATCTCTTTCTTTAAAAAGGGGAGATATGACATAGAAATGATAAAAAAAAAAAAGATTATTGCATCTACTTTGATTTAAAAAACAACTGTTAATCTCAAAATGCTTTTCATTGGTAGGGATTTTGGTTTATTGATACAAATTTAAGGTTAATTTTGTTATAGTGTATTATATTTCTATTCTTTTTAAGGTATTATGTTTATGCAATTTATTTAAAATTCTAATGTATCATTAAGAAATACAGATTAATAGTGACCTATGACAAACTTGTAGTCATGTTAGGTTTTAAGATATACAAAGATATATTTCAGATATGCAGTCTTAAAACACTCTAAAGACCTACACAATGTGGAATTTAAAATATTTTAAGAACTTAGACATTTCTGGACAGTAAGACATATCTGTTCCTGGCAGCACCAATCTACTCCAAGAAGACAAAGAGCATCGAAGAATCTCCATATGGAGTTGGCTTTCTTTATGGCAAAAGTTAGTCACTGGGTAAGGAACTGTTTGACAATATGCTGTATAAATTGGACATGCAGGGCCCATAGGAAAATGATCATTGAACAAACCAGAACAAGCTGAGATGGTCCTTTAGGTCCCTGCTTCACAGAAGGGCTGCCAGACATTCTGCAGGACACAGGGGAAAGTGATTGACAAACTTTTCCAGAATGGGTAGAGCCGTTCTTCAAATTTCCTGCTTTACTAAAAAGGTATACTCTTTACTAAAAAGGTATATTCTTTATATGAAAAGAAACTCTAGGCCTGTAGGCAGAAGATGGATGCCCCCATGTTAGAGAGGAACTTTGGGTCTCAGTCATTCTTAGAGCTTTGGAAGTTGCTTATAATGCACTTCCTGTTTACTCAGGTAATATCAAATCCTTCTGGGGTCTTTGGTAGAGTTGAAGACTTAATAGTTATAGTTTTTTTAGTTGTGATTAAAGGTAAATTAGATATGAAATGTTAACTCATAAATATAGGATAGATCGTAAAGCATTTTATTTACTTCTGCTAAATAGAAATAGACTAGATATTCTAATTGTAATTCTTGCTTAATAACTGTTTTGTAGTATGTAGTTTTACTACGTTAAAGTTGAAACCTTCCTTTTTTATTAGGCAGAAAAGAGGAAGGAATGTAGGATGTTTTTCTGCATGCTGTGACTGTGTTACTTCTACTGGTCAATAAGCTGTTTTGGCCTATGGTTAGTTAGCTTACAGCCAGGTGGGAAATTCAACAAGAGAGAGGGAGAAGAAGGTGGGATAAAACTCAGACACTGCCAGTTGCTTGGGGAGCAAGATAAAATGGAACACAGGTAAGCCAGGAGCCATGTGACAAAAATCAAATACACTCATTAATAGAAGTGGGCTGAGTTAAGATGCAAGAGCTAGCTGTCAAGAATCCTGAGCCACAGGCCAAACCATTTGTAATTAATATAAGCCTCTGTGTGTTTATTTGGTACCAGGTGGCTGCCAGACACAGAAAAACTTCCCGTTATATACCCCACCCCTGATTTACTTCTGCATTCCTCTTTTATCTTTGAAGTGGGATCCAGGTGAGTCTTAAACTTGTGCCTTGAACTTGGGATTTTATGGCCTAAGTCTTCCCACTGGTGACAATTACAATCTTGTATTCCAGGTGCATCTCTCTCTTGATCCATACTTCTCATGGGTACAGCAGACTCAGCTGTAAGTGGCTGTGTGAAATCAATGGAAGATGGCATCTCAAAAGTCAGTCTTAGCTTACACCTGTTCCTTCTGGCATACCGTAAATTAGACACCTCCTCTCAAATCGGACAAGAACTCTTTGTGTAGCCTTTCTTGTGAACACCAAAACAGTCACCTGTTGCTCAGTTATTATTTCCAGGACTGCAAATGCCTCTTCAAGTCGGCCTTAGTTTACACCACTAAATGGTGAATGATCGACTTCCCATCAACCCCCTTCCAGACTTAACAGTAGAAGTGTTCTTTGAATCCAAAGATTTCGGCATCTGGCTTAAAGCTTTTATTATATCTGGAGTATACTTGCTCCAACAACGACACAAGAGAAAGAAAGGGGGAAAAAAAAGAAAAAAGAAAAACAAAACAAGACAGAAAGGCTAAGTTGCTGTGGCTCTGCGGGCAAACATTTTTAACAATGGCTGTATTGCCATCTGATGGAAGAATCGAAGAACTGCACTTGAACTGATGACAGCTCTGCCTCTAAAGCTCTAAATACAGCTTTGGGCGTCCCACGTCATAAGAGATTTCTGCAGGAAGCCTGTTTTACTTCAAGTTACACAAAATTACAATTAACAAGTATAGATTGGCTTTACAAGACACGTGTTACTGCCTACAGCGCTTCAGTGGAGCAATGACTGATCTATTAACTCACTGTTACGGTTTGTAAATCATCTTCTCAGTGTCAGATATGCTTCAGGAAATCACATTTTCTTCCATCCAGCCCTTTTGTGCTCTCTGCCCTCTAGAGTCGGGCTGCCTGTTCATTAACCTCTTAGTATTTGTCCATAAGCATTTAGGGACTCGTTTCCACTTTGTCATGTGGAGATGGTACTATGGACCTTCTCAGGGATAATAGGAAGATTTAATCAGCAAAAGCTGAGTAAGAACTCAGGATGGTACCTACCAAGCTCTCATTAACCTGAGAAGATTGAAGATATTGCATAATCTTACTAGGAGGTGGCAGTGAGTCCCACACAGGATTCTGCCAGTCACACTAAACGAAAGACTAGCTATTTTAAATCAATATGTATAATAAAATATAAAATATATAATAAAAACTTATCATAAAAGCACAATTTTATGGGCTTCAAACTTTAAACAGTAAAATTTAACTGTTAAATGATCATAAACACTGTCAGGATAAAGAACTCCGTTATATCCTTGTGCCCCACGAGCATCTTCAAACTCATTGCCACTTCCAACCCTTGCGAACCAGTGGTTAGATCTTTATTGCTATGGTTATTTTTGCGAGATCTCATTTATTTTGCTTTTACTATGTCATCTATCTATTTATCTATCTATCTCTATATAGACAGATATAGATATCTTAGATTTATGTGTTTTCTTAAACAAATTATATTGCTATAATTTTATTGTCTTGGTAATATATTCTGTATATTCTCTAACTTCATGGTTTTCCCTTTACAAAATTTAATTTCCAAATAAATTCTCAGATAAACCTTATTAACTTCTAACCCCATCATGAAAAGTTGGTAGAATTTCTAATGAAACTACAGTGAAGTTGTATCAGTTTGGGGAAAGATAGAGAGAGTATTTCATCTTCTAAGTCATTATACCTCTACACATTTGCTTGGTTTTCTTCACCCATGTTTGTTATACATGACTCATATGTGTTTTATCATTAAATTTTGTCTTTATATTCTTTATTTTTCCATGCCAATGAAACGATTTATTCTAGTTTTATAATCAACTGTTTGTTGTTAATATAAATAACTGTGAGTGATTTTTTTTATATCAACTGTAACATAGACTATTACGGAACTCTATGTTAGCTTTTATATGTAACTTGGGACTTTATATATGTTTTTCAATAATGCTTTTTCTTTATAAATAATTTATTTATTTTTGTGTGCATAACTGTATTTGTGCACATACATCCATGTATGTGCTTGAGTGCATGCCACAGTGTGATAATGCAGGCCAGAGGACAACCCAGAAGACTCAGTTCTCTCCTACCATGTGGATCCAGGGAATCCAACTCCAGTCCTTGGTGTTAGCAGCAAGCACCTCTGCCTACTGAGATACCCAGATCGCTAGCTATATTCTCTTTCATTCTGCTCTGCATGTCTTTGTGAAAATCATTATTGTACTGGTTACCAATTACAATGAATGACATAGTATTGAATCATCACTAATTCTGTTGGCCCTATAATTTTTATGTATAATCTTTAACAATTTGCTGCACATTCTATTTCTAATCTATAGGATATTTTCCTTAGTATGTTGAATATGGTCAAATCCTTTTGCCACATCTATTTCATATATACATATGTATAATATATTATATGTAATATATAAACTCACTGAAAACCATATATAATAGAATAATATATATAACATAATATATGATATTAAGTAGGATAATATGAATAATAATAAAATGTTTAGTGAGTCAATATGGAGTTTATACTGATTCACTGCAATCATTAAACACATTTTTGATATTCTTATCAGCCTCCCTGGGTAATGATGCATTTGTCTTCCTTCTTTCTTTAGATTAAACTTTAAGCTTAGATTTGATAAACTTTTGTTAAGAAATTTTGTCTTTTTATGAGATGTAATATTTATTTTGCTTCTTTAAAACAAATTAAATAAAGTGAACTGGGAAATATTAAGAGCCAGAGATGGTGGATAACTTCAAAAAAACATTGTTTCCCAGACTGGACAGGGCAGATGCACATACAATTCACAGCAGTTGTGACAAAATGCACAAGAGTTGTACAAGACTGGGTGCATCAGCGTAACACCACGGAAAGAGAAGGGGCTCATGAGGGCCCATCTGTCCCTGAAGCACTCCAGGCAGTTAATTGTTGCCAGAAAAGGCGAAGAGTAAATCTTATTGTTCGGTGATATAACAATGGGCAAGTTACCCTTGGTCAAATCAATGATTCTTGAAAAGATGACAAAGAAGCAGTTTGTGAGTGAGGTCAGATAGCAGAAGACAAACAGCAGGAGGGAAGGCCTCAGAGGGGTGGGGCACAGATGAAGGTGTTAACTTAGTGGACAGGAGGAGAGTGCTGCAATATGCCCAAGAGTATGGCAAGCAGTGACAAGAGCCAGGATCAGGCCAGGAAATACAGGAGAAAGAGCAATGTCTTGAGCCTGAAGCAGTTAGCAGAGGCACTTGTCAAGGTAAGATCCAGCCCTCATCAAATGGAGATCTGGAGGTGAGCTTTGTGTGTGCAAATGCTCTGGTAGTTTCTGTCTGTCCTGGATGCCAATAATTTTTTCTCAGCTTTCTACTACTTTTATTTGTGATAGATAGGTATAGATATAGATATAGATATAGATATAGATATATAGATATAGATATAGATAGATAGATAGATAGATAGACAGACAGACAGACAGACAGACAGACAGACAGACAGACAGACAGACAGACAGACAGATAGATAGATAGATAGATAGATAGATAGATAGATAGATAGATAGATGTTGCAATAAGGTTTTCTGGCCCGGGCAGCCAGAGGTCCAGACCCACAGTCCTCCAACCCCAAACCCTTTAGCCACCCACAACTGATCAGGCCCCAAAAATGATTCAGATGCTTATATTAAGTTCATGCTGTTTGGCCTATGGCTCAGGCACATTGTTAGCTTGCTCTTACATCTTAAATCAACCCATTCTCATTAATCTGTCTGCCACGTGGCCTGTGGCTCACCTGTGTTCCTCACATGTTTCTTCTTGGGTGGCTGGCTCTGTCTGTCTGACTCCGCCCTGCTTCTCCTACCTATGTTGTGATTTCCCCTCCTACTTTTTCTGTGGTGCCTGTCATGGGCCAAAACAGCTCCTTTATTTAAAGATTGATATTCATAGCATACAGAAAGACATTCCCACATCAGATAGACAGACAGACGGACAGACGGACAGATAGATAGATAGATAGATAGATAGATAGATAGATAGATAGATAGATAGATAGATAGATAGATAGATAGATAAATGCATATAAAACTTCTCATAAACCACACTATTATTAGCTGAGAGATTAATTAAAACTGGAACATCTATCACTTAGGCATCTGTTAGACAACTACATTTCACTCTTCCAAGAGGCTGTTGACAACAAGCCAACCAATGACAATCAATACTAGTTGGTACAGGAAACAAGCTAACAGGTTCCTGGGTTTCTCTGAGATCCTCAGACAAAGAAATGGTCAGTTGTGGGGAATGCTTTGTTCAGCAAGCCCCACATCTTCTAGAGGCCTTAGGTAACCTCTCCTGAGCTACTAGCTGACTCTTCACTCACCTGCAGGCTCTGTAGATTTTGTCACAGATTCCACTAAATGTGTCAGTCACCTGTCAAGTGGGGATTTTCAAGTCCCTATTCCAGGGCTTTGTAAGGAGTATCTCTAGGCTGCTTCTAGGCTGTATCAGATCCTTGAGGCATTGGTAACCAGGTGAGAAACATCTCTTTCCGCTCTGCTGACCAAGATTTTAATCCATCGCATCAGCCTCAAACTGATTTTGTCCAATTCTTGAAAGGAAGGAATAGTGGAGCACCAACATCATTTCAGAACTGTTTCGAAAGTGATAAATTTCTATTTTAAATCCATTACTCTAGCATTGCAAATACTTTGAAATATGTTTTTATCATTTAATTTTCCCTTGTCCTCACATTATCCTTATCATGATGTTGGCAAAAATTCAATAACTCTTTTCTCAATTCACATTAGATCATTTTTACAAAGAACGCCAAGACCTATCTCTAAATGGCCACATGATGTTTTTCTTTGCCTAAAGAAAGCAAGTGAAATGTCATCTTCCATAGTTAGAAAACTTCCATCTATGAAGTTTGTGTTTGTCAAGGTTAAAAAGGATCTGTCTCATTCTAAAGAGGTGGGTAAAATTAGCACCTTAGGCTTAGAAGTCCTTTCTATGAGCAAGAAGAGAAAATGTTACATCCCAATCCCACACTGACAAAATGATACATTTGTCTCGGATCCTGGGGTTAACAGCAACAGCACCACCAACAGCAAAGTCTTTCCTTCTAAACTTTATCCTCCGGGATTTTGATTTTAAATTTTAGTTTAATACTACTTGTTAAACACATTTATCAGCACTCCAAAAAGGACCAGAAAATTGACTTGAAATGTTAATTGGGGCTGACCTCCACAGTCACTAAAGTGTCTGGGTTGTCTTCAGTAAAAGAAAATGCCTAAAACACTGTTTATGAAGATGAATAGGTTAGACAGAAGAGCTCACTATGGCCACCACTCAAAATGAGCATTAGTTCTGTTAAAGTATAATCTGGTGCCTTGCTCAATCAAAGCAATGTTGGCTTGTCTTAAAATCCTTGAAGGAAAAGTAAAGAATCAGCCAATACTCCTGGCTCGCAGGGAAATTTTCATGACACTTAAAAACTATGTTAATTCCTTAAAAGGACTTCACATAACTTCAAGACTCTTCCATTTTGAGAAAAACTGATAAACTAGCCCAAAATAAGGAAACCCAGATAATTGAAGCACATCAATAACGTTTATCTTCGTAAAGGCACAACCCATGAAGAAAATACTACTCTATAGTCAGGAAAGAACCCACCTAGGATTGTCTCACTAATTAGGATACCACAAGTGTATACTTTCCCTTTCCACAAGGGCTGCAGCCCAACACACACAATCATATTCACTGGAAAAGACACTTGTTAGAAGCTGCAGTAAAGTAGCTGATTTAACTGAGCAATTCTGGCAGGCTAGGGAAGGCCACCACTGTGTCAACTGCTCCTACCGTGAAATTCTTAGTAGAGTACCTTTTGGGGGAAAGTAAAGGGTTGATAATTGTGTTTGAGAGCTTTAGCTTGCCAAGCCCAAATAAAGCAATATGAAACAAAATTTCTACAAAAATGCTATTGAGTTTTGTTTTTTGCTGGTAAACGACTCCTCAGCATGGGACCTACCCTTAAGTGAGGTTAATACATGTAGTACAGTGAAACTCCATTGGAGAAAATAAATTTTCCTTAGCCAAAGATATCAATTATAGATAGCTTCTTGGTTGGGGTAGGAGGCCATGTCCATTTACCCCTCTCAGCAAGAAGCTATGGAGGCCATGTGTGTACCTGCCACAGTCTGTGAGGTTACGTGTTCATCAGTCCCCTTGTGGCTGGAGGACACTGTTCCTTGGAGTCATATACCACCTCTGGCTCTCAAATATTTCTGTTTCTTCTCCCGCATAGTTCCCTGAGGCCTGAGGGGAGGAGTTTAATGAAGACATCTGTTTTAGGACTAAGTACTTCAAACTCTCCCATTCTCTGCACACTGTCCTGTTGGGGGTCTCTGTGTTGGTTTCCATCTACTGCAAGAAGAAATTCTTCTGATGATGGCTGAGACAGACACTTAAGGAGAACAAAATACAAACAAACAACAAAAGAGCATGTTACAAAAGCATGTGGGACAAGATGGTCCTTCTTGGTCAAGGTGATTGAGGTACCTCACCTAAAAGATACCTACATTGGATACAATGCTTGATGCTTATCAGATGAGTAAGGACCAGGAGAGGAGACCCTGGCAGAAGAGACATTTTGCTCAAAAATTGAAAGTACTGACTACTGTGATGTGGCTGTGAAATTGTCAGATTTGCTGAATGGATGTGCAAGCCTTGACTGAGGAAAGAGCTTTTCAGTCAAATCTGTAGATGCTTGGAGGTCTCACCTGATGAATAATGTCAAGCCACTAAAACATACTATACTTATTCTGAGAAATGAAAAGAAGCTGGGGATAACTGTCTGCTGTGTTATTGTCCATAATAGCAGTGATTCTTATACCAACTCAAAGAATGTAACCATAGGGCATTACATACAGAGGGTGGCATGTTTTATAGCCCACACTTCCATGGAAAATAATAAGCATAGAGAAAAGATCTTGTAAACCTAATCTTCTACTGGTCTTTGCCTACTTCCATTTATTTCTAGTTGTTTAGAACATCCAATGATGTCCTCTCTCAGACTACTTATAGTGAACTTACATGTGACTCCATGCTTCAATTAAGAGTTAATTCCAAGCCAAGCAGTGGTACACACTTACAACCTCAGCTGAGAAAGCAGGAGGATAGCAAATTTGGGGTTAACCTGGGCAACATAACCCTTTTTTAAAAAATTGATAAATGAAAAAGTTGACATTTCTGCAACAAATAAGTCAACAACTTGTAACTTAAGGAAAACTTTACATTGCTTCCAAATAGGGAGCTGAACTAAATTCACCTCCCCACTAATGGACATGTTTTATTTCACATTAATAAGTAAATTTATACTGTAGTGCAGGTACATACATGTGCCATATGCATAAATATTCAGTCATCTCTTGGCGTCCATTGAGACATCCCACAAATGCAAAAATTCAAGGATGTTCAAATTTTCACTAGAAAAATGGTGTGATATTTACAGATAACCCTCATAGATTCTCTAAATCTGGAGATCTCTAAAATTCCTAAAATAATGTAAATATTATTTTTGGCTAACACTAAAGTTCAGTGGTAGGGTACATTGCTCCATAGCATTATAAATAAAGAAATACTACATATATAATTGTCATATTAGCTTATTTAGGAACAATGACAAGAAAAACTTGCAGAAGTTTATTACAGGCAGAATTTTTAAAAATTTTTAATCATATGCTATTGGTTGAATCCAGAATGTACAATCCATAGATATTGACAGATTCTATGTAGTTTTATACACATACATAGAAACATAGGCATAAACTATACAAACATGAATTTCAGATTTATACTTTATTCTTAATTTAAAGGGGGATATTACTCTAACTACCATTAGATTTTGACTTCTAATTTTAGAGTTGGAAAGACCTAATTGAGCAAGTTGATAAGGAGCTAACTGTTTTAATGCACAATGTACTGAGACAGCCTAGACAAAGCAGGCTTTCACTCATGACTACTTCTCTCCCTTATAGCATACTGTAAACACACACAAGGAACTTTATGTAGTATTTATGTGAAAATGTGGTGGACAAGAGAGGAGTCTTTTCGTTTCCTCAATGAAAAGGAAGGTGGGCCTCCATTTGTTTGACTTCTGTTCTGTTTGGCTGTTTGTTCCTAAGGCAGCTGAAATGGCTGGACCCGTGGCCTGGAATAGGATAGGCCTATCAAGTCTCTTATATACTCCTCTAGCCTTCATTTTCCTCTTTTCTACCTCCATCCCCCTTTTCTCTTCCTCCATGATGGCTGCATAGTCATGGAGCTTGTCCTCAGGAGCTGTGCGGGCAGCTGCCAGCCCTACTAGAATTAAACTTCACTATTACAAAAGTCTCAACATGGAATGTGACACTTCTAAAACTTCATCAAGGGTAATTTAAAAAGCTAGCCTATGCAGGAAGCCTTGAAGGGCTGAGAATCGTCAGAAAATTATTGCCGCAGCTTTGTGGCACCAATGGGGATAATGTGCCTAGAACGATATGTAGAATCCTCTCCGCAAAGAAAAGGAAACAAACTGATGAATTTCCAAAGACATTTCTTCACCTAAGTGTATGAAGGAGATTCTATGTTAGATCACAAAATAAAAATTAGTCTCCAGCATACAAAATCCAGAGTCCAAGGTTACATACAATAAGCTTATGTAAACGGGGTTAAATAAGAGAGGCAAGTCCTGGGACATTTCAGCACCTTGGGAAGATGATCTAAAAACTGTGTAGGATTTTTTTGACATGTAGCTTTCTCTACAAGGTCACAGCAGTGTTCTCAGACAGGGAGAATGGAGAGGACTTGGCCTGACCTCAGATTTTCTTTGTTTCTCCAGTCATCTTTGGAAAGACATAGTCTGCTTAAATACATGAAGCCATTTCGGCTTCTAAATGTACACACACCATTCTCAAATACCCAAGATAGATTAAGCATTCTGGAAGAGTCTCATTAATCAATTGATTTTTACACAAACTGGTTTTGATTACCACATTAAAGAAGAGTATGTATGTATGTATAGTATGTCATCTATAAATTATACTATACATGCATAGTTTGTTATCTGGAAATAAAAATATGTATATTTAGGTTGTAAAAAGTTTGAGAAAAATCAGACTTGGTGACATACACTTTTAATCTCCAGCACTCTGAAGTCGAGGGTAAATGAATCCTTGTGAGTTCAAAAGTCTGGTCTGCATAGCACATCCCAGGCTGCTTAGGACAACATATTAGATCAAAATAAATAAACAAATTGAAAAAGAGTTTAGATGAATAAATTCTATCAGCTGCAGAAGTTTTGTGTTTGACATCAGATGAATTATTTTTATATGAATCACAACTTCATAAACACATGAAAAGTTGAGTGGGAGTCAGACTTAAGACACATGTGATGATTCATAGTGTTATGACAACTGATGCCTGTATACACTCGCCTTTGGTGCTACAGTCATGCCTTTGCTCTGACCCATCGTACCCAGACAGAAGCAGAGAAGTATTTATACCCACACATTTTTACCTAAGGTGGTACTAGGGAGGATCATGGATGGCCTGGAGTCCTGTGGAGGTGACTCCTGACTTGCAGACACCAGAGACAAGAGGAAGAAGAAGATGGAAGACAGAGAAGGAAGCACAGAGAGAGAAGTAGTTATGGCTATTTGTCCCTCTCCACTACCACAGCCACTTATACAATTAGATGCTTTTTGCACCAAAAAAGAAAAGCCACCCAGGGGTTTCCCAAACACAACCGAAACAATAAACATGAGAACTTTCTATGGCAGAGCCCAGCGCTAACCTCTGACTGTTGGACTTCCCAGCAAGACATCCTGTGGACAGATGAAGACAGAGATGTGCCCTTTAATTCTGAATCAGCTGTTGCCAGGATAGTAAAATCAAAGTTTCAGATTCAAATTTGTGTTTTGTCACCTGTGAGTTATGTGACATCATCTCTAGTGATAAACTGAGAGTGGTAAAACGTGTTTCCTTCACAAGACTGCTGTAAGAAGCAATTTAATAAATATAAGAAAGCACAAAATGTAAAAGTCTGCATAGTACTCAGAAACCACCTAATCATGACTGTACCCAGGATGTTTGGAAGAAATTCTTTGATTTTACTTAACTACTATCTCACCAATATTCAATGTTGGACAGTTAAGTTGAGATTGCATCAAAATAATTTAGTTAAAATAGAAAATGGGGCTAGAAGTGGAACTTAGTAGTGGAGTCACACTGAGCATGCCTCATACTCAAGCAAGAAAGAAAGAAAGAAAAAGGAAGAAAGGAAAGATAGATAGATAGATGGATGGATGGATGGATAGATAGATAGATAGATAGATAGATAGATAGATAGATAGATAGATAGACTGACCAAAGGAAGGAGAGAGGGAAGAAAGAAGGGAAGAAGAGAGATTTTCTCAGAGCCAGAGAAAATAATTTTGCCGCTGGTTTGTTGTGTAAGCAATCCCATTTGTGGTGGCTTGATGCTGTGGTTTGAACACTCTTCCCAAACTCGGGCCGAAGTTGAACTGCAGCTGCAGCAATATCTGGAGATAGGGCTCTCCTGGGAGCCGTACCCCGACGTGGGAGCTAGTGTCACTATCTTGGAGTGCTAAGTCACTGTAGAGAGACACTGCTTTCAAAGTGAGCTGTCTCTTTCAGTGGTCTTTGCTCAGATATTCTGGCTCTCTGAAATGCCCGCTCACCATGTGATGTTTTTCTTCATATTATAATGTGTTATGATAAGCTCTTATCTGATGCTAGTCTCTTATAAGAAAACTCCCCAACCTCCAAAACACTGAGAAATAATATATTTTTTTAACTACTACTTTCATCCATTCTCTGTCACAAATAAGAAAGGGGGGATGGGGTGGAATATACAAACCCAGGGAAATAACAGATGGCATTATAGCACAATGGAATGAAAAGTTAAAAATGGGGTTGGGGACTTAATTTCAGCTCACTCTGTCCCATGACAACCCCTGAGGAAGTCAAGTTCTAATGCTAACCCTTTGTTTGTTTTGTACCTAAAACAAAGCTAATGGGTTCATATGAAAATTAAATAAAATCTTTCTAAAACAGAACAGGATTTCCAAAATATGTTTAGTTCAATGTGAGGTCTGTGAAAAGAGATTCTGTAGTGGAGTCAGTTTAGAAAATCCAATATGCAAGCCCAACCGGAGAGCCTAGTCTCCATGAACCAGGCCTTGGGACACCACCCTTGGAATATCACCCCCACATATCACTCCCCAAAATCCAGGCCAGCAGGCAAAAACCCTGTAGGCTAGAACTCCCCATTAAACACCACAGTTGGCTGGACACCACCATGTACATACCCTATCCCAACCCCTGGTCTATCCTATCACCCTGTGACTTCAGTGGCTACCTGAGACCCACAGTTCCTCAGCACCTATCAAATCAAGAGGTTTACCCGAGACTCACAGTTTTCCAGCAACTATTGGATCAAAATCAGCTACCTGAGGCCCACAATTCACTAGCATCTATTGGACCAAAAGTTCCTATAGGGTCAAGAGCTGATATTGGACCAAGATTGGATCCCTGAAACACAGAATCAGCCAGCTCCTATTGGACCAAGACTAGCTCACTGTGACACAAAACATACTATCTCCAAGTGGACCAAGAGCCTAGACTGGACCAGGAAAGGTTTTCTGAGACACAGACACAGCCAGAACAGGTTACACCAAGATCAGCTCCCTACAATAAAGACAAATCCTGCATTGATCCAAGGAAACAATGTGCAGACATCAGTGCAAAAATACATATAAAAACATAAAGAACAATATGGCACCAATAGAATCTGGTGGTTTTACAACAGCAAGACCTGAATATGAAAATGTAGAAGAAGCAGAAGAAAATTATAGTGGGATTTACAATTGTTACATTGTAAATAATTGTCTTGCCTACTGGTTTAGTAAAAAAAAAAAAAAAAGCTAATTGCCCAAAGGCAGACAAGAAATGTGGGCAGGACTACCAGACTAAGAAAACTGTGAACAGGAACAGGAAGACAAGAACAGAGATGCCAGAGAAGCCAACAGATGCAGAGGACAACTATGCTGCTCTGAGAAAAGGTACTGAGCTGCATGGCTGAACAGGATAAGAATCATGGGTTAGTTTAAGAGTAAAGAGTTAGCAAGTTATATGCCTGGGCCCAGGTCAATCAGCACAAAATTGATACAAGTGTCTCTGTGTTTCTATGGGTCTGCAGGTCTACAAAACTGCGGAACCATGGGCCAGACAGGCCAGAAACTTCATACAACAGAAAATGACCTTAAAAACAACTTTATGAAGATAATAGAAGCCTTAACAAAAAATTGGAAGAGATCAATAAATCCCTTACAGAAAACCAAGAAAAAGCAACCAAACAGGCAAAGAAAGCATCGAGATTTAAAAATTGAGACAGAAGCAATAAAAAGATGCAAACTGAGGCAATGCTGGAAATAGAAAATCTAAAGAAATAAACTGGATGCAAGCATAACCAAGAGAATGCAAAAGATGGCAAAGAGAATCTCTGGCATGGAAGGTTTGATAGTGGAAATAGATATGTCAGTCAAAGAAAACACCGTAACCAAAAAAAGTCATAACACAAAACGTCTAGGAAATCTGAGACACCATGAAAAGACCAAACTTAAGAATAATAGGAATAGAAGAAGGAGAAGAATACCAGCTCAAAGCCACAGAAAATATATGCAGCAAAACTATATTTCCCAATCTAAAGGTGGAAATGATTATAAAGATACAAGAAGTTTATAGAACATAAATAGACTAGCCCTCCCCAGAAGTCTGCTTGCCACATAATAATCAAGCCACTAAATCTATAGAACAAAGAAAGAATACTAAGAGCCTCAAAGGAAAAAGGCCAAATTACCTATAAAGGTAGACCCATCAGAATAACACCTGACTATTCAATGGAAACAATGAAAGCAAGAAAGTCCTGGTCAGATGTTATACAGACACTAAAAGACCATGGCTGCCAACCCAGACTACTATACCCAGCAAAACTATCAATCACCATAGATGGAGTAAACAAGATCTTTTATGACAAAGCCAGATTTAAACAATACCTATCCACAAATCCAGTCCTACAGAAAGCACTGGAGAGAAAACTCCAAGCTAAGGAAGCTAGATACACCATTGAAACCATAAATAAACAATAGATAATTCCACAGAAGAAAAACCCAAAGAAAGGAGTCAAACACACACACACACACACACACACACACACACACACACACACACACACACACACACACATACACACTACCCCCCAAAATAAAAGAAATTAACAATCACTAGTCATTAAAAATCTCTTAATATCAATGGACTCAACTCACCTATAAAAAAGACACAGGCTAACATGATGGACACAAAAACAGAAGCCATTCTTCTGCTGTATACAAGAGATACACCTCAACTTCAAGAACAGACACTGTCTCAGAGTAAAGGGGATGGAAGAAGACTGTCCAATAAAATGGTCCTAAGAAATAAGCTAGTCTAGTTTGAAGTCTGTTTCTAACAAAATAGTTTGTGAAGAAATAAACTTCAACTAAAATCAATCAAAAGAGATCAGGACAGACATTACGTACTCATTTTAGGAAAAAATCCACTAAGATGAAGTCTCAATCCTGAACATTTATGCTCCCAACACAAGGGCACCTACGTATATAAAAGAAACACCACAAAAATTTAAACCTCACATCAAATGCCACATATTAATAGTGTGAGACTTTAATACCCTACTTTCACCCTTGGATAGGTCTACCAGACAAAAACTTAACAGAGAAATAAGGGATCTATCAGATGTTTTGACTCAAATGCACTTAATAGAAATATACAGAACTTTCCATCCAAACACAAAGGAATATACCTTCTTTTCAACACCCCATGGAACTTTCTCTAAAGCTGACCACATACTCAGTCATCAAATAAATATGAATAAACACAAAAATGGGAATAACCCCTTGTATTCTATCAGACCACCATGGACTAAAGTTAGAGTTCAGTAACAGCACAGATGATTAAAAGCTGCAAACTCATAGAAATTGACTATCTTTCAACTGAAGCACCTCTGGATCAAGGAAGAAGTAAATAAAGAAATTAAAGACTTCCTAGATTCAATGAAAATGAATCCACACATGCCCAAACTTAGAGACACAGTGAGAGCAGTGCTGAACAGAAAGTCCATTGCACTAGATGACTACATGAAAAAATTGGGAAATCTCACACAAGAGACTTAACATCACAGCTGAAAGCTCTAGAACAATTAGAAGGAAACTCATCCAGAAGGAGTAGACTACAGGAAATAATCAAACTCAGGGCTGAAATCAGTAAAACTGAAACAAAGAGAACAATACAAAGAATCAATGAATCAAAGAGTTGGTTCTTTGAGAAAGTCAACAAGATAGATAAACCCTTATCCAAACTAGCCAAATCTGTTAATATCCAAATTAACAGAATTAAAAGGAGTACATAACAAGAGACACCAAGGAAATACAGAGAATCATTAGGTCATACTTCCAAAACCTGTACTCCACATAACTGGAATCCCCCGCCAAAAGACACAGATACCACTTACCAATATTAAGACCAATAACCACCAAGGAAATAGAAGCTGTTATTAAAAGTCTCACATGCAAAAAAAAAAGAAAAAAAAGAGAAAGATCTCAGCACAGAATTCCACCAGATTTTCAAAGAACTATTAAAAATACTCCTCAAATTGTTCCACACAACAGAGACAAAAGGAAAATTGCCAAACTCTTTTTATGAGGCCACAATCATGCCACACAAAGATGCAACAAAGAAAGAGAATTGTAAACCAATCTCACTCATGAACATTGATGCAAAAATACTCAATAAAATACTGGCAACCCAAATTCAACAACTTATCAAAAAGTCGTCCTCCATGATCAAGTAGGCTTTGTCCCAGAGATGCAGAGATGGTTCAACATACATACAAAAAACTGTCAATGTCATCAATCATATAAACAACATGAAAGAAAAAAGAACACATGATCATCTCATTAGATAATGAAAAAGCCTTTGAAAAAATCAAACACTCCATGATAAAAGGCTTGAGAGATCAGGGATAGAGAAAAAATACTTAAATATAATAAAGTCAATATACAGCAAACCAGCAGCCAAAATAAAATTAAATGGAGAAAAACTCAAAGCAATTCCACTAAAATCAGGAACAAGACAAGGCTGTCCCCCTCCCCATATCTATTCAATATAGTTCTCGAAGTTTTAGCTAAAGCAATAAGAGAACAAAAGGAGATTAAGGGGATACAAATTGGAAAGGAAGAAGTCAAATTATCACTAATTAAAAATGGTATGATATACATAAGTGACCCCGGAATTCTACCAGAAAACTCCTACAGCTGATAAACACCTTCAGCAATGTAGCAGAATACAAGGTTATATATATATATATATCCCTCCTATACACAAATGATAAAAGGGCTAAACAATCAAGAAAACATCACCCTTTACAATATCTGCAAATAACCTCAAATATCTTGGGGTAACTCTAACCAAAGAAATGGCAGACCTGCATGGCAAGAACTTTAAGTCACTAAAGAAATTGAAGAAGATATTAAAAAAATGGAAAGATCTCCCATGTTCTTGGATAGAGGGGATAAACATAGTAAAAATGGCAATCTTACCAAAATCAATCTACAGATTCAATGCCATCCTCATCAAAATCCCAACACAATTTTTTACAGACCTTGAAAGAATAGCCAACTTCACCAAAAAAAAAAAAAAAAAAAAAAAAAAACCAGGATGCCAAAACAATCCTCTTCAATAGTAAAACTTCAGGAGGCATCAACATTCCTGACTTCAAGCTATACTACAGAGCTACTGCAATAAAAACATCTTTGTACTGGCAAAGAAATAAACTTGTGGATTAGTGGAATTGAATCAAAGAACCTGACATTAATCCACACAACTAGAAACACCTGATTTTTGACAAAGAGGCCAGAAATATACAATGGAAAAAAGATAGGATCTTCAACAAATGATGTCTGTATAACTGGATGGTAGTATGCAAATAGATCCACATCTATCACCCTACACAAAAATCAAATCCAAGTGGATTAAAGACCTCAACATAAACCCAGTTACACTGAACCTGATTTTTAAAAAGTGGGAAATCCCTTGAACACATTGGCACAAGAGACACCAGTAGCACAGACACTGAGAGCAACAATTAATAAATGGGACCTCCTGAATCTGAGGAGCTTCTATAAGGTAAAGGGCACAGTCAATAAGACAAAAACAATAGCCTGCAAAATGGAAAAAGATCTTCACCAACCCTACATCAGACAGAGAACTGATCTCTAAAATATATATAAAATGCAAGAAACTAGAGATAAAAAACCAAGACCCTAGTTGGAAAATAGAGTATAGAGCTAAATAGGGAATTCTCAACAGAAAAACTCCAAATGGCTAAAAGAATTGCACAACATCTTTAGCCATCAGAGATGCAAATCAAAACAACTTTGAGATACCACCTTACACCTCTCAGAATGGCTAAGATCAAAAATACAGATGACAGCCTCTTCTGGAGAGGATCCAGAGCAAGGGAAACACTCCTCCATTGTTGGTGGGAGTGTAAACTTGTACAGCCACTCTGGAAATCAACATGGTGTTTCCTCAGTAAACTGGGAATCAGTCTCCTCAATGATTCAGCAATACTACTATTGGGCATATACTCAAAGCATGCACATTCATACCCTGAGGGTATGCAGCATTATTTGTAATAGCCAGATTCCGGAAACAACCTAGGTGCCCCTCAACTGAAGAATAGAATAAAAACCACCCCGAAATTTACAAGCGAATAGATGGATCTGGAGAGTATCATGCTGAGTGAGGTAACATAGACCCAGAAATATAGATATGGCATGTATTCACTCATAAGTGGATTTTAGATGTAAAGCCAAGGATAACCAGGCTACAATCTACACCTCCCCACAGCAGCTATGAAACGGGAGAAAGTTAAGAGTGATATCCATAGATCCCCTGGGAAGGGGAAATAGAGAAGACCTCCTGAGAAAATCGTGATCATATGAGGGGAGGGAGCAAGGGGGGTGAGAAGATAACAGTGAATGAAATGGTGGAGGGGGGTGCAACAAAGAGGGAGAGAAAAGAAATGGATATCCTGATAGAGGGCACCATTATGGGGTTAGAGAGAAACCTGGTGCTGGGGAACACACAAGATGTTCCCAGCTAGGTCTCCAAACAACAATGGTCAGAGGGTGCCTGAACTAGCCTTTCCTAATTATCATTTTAGTTACCACCCCAATTGTCATTATAAAACCATCGTCCAGCAGCTGATGGAGGTAGATGCACAGATTCATAGCTAAACATCATGTTGAGCTACTGATCCAGCTGAAGAGAGAGGAGAGAGATTACATGAGCAGAGGGATCAGGATCATGATGGGGAGACCCATGGAGTAGGCTGTCCTGTGCTGTTGGGAGTTTGCAGACTCTGAAATGACAGTGAATAAACCTTCATGGAAAGAATCTGGACTCTATTAATTGAGAGGCCTGAGTAGTTTCTGGAGACTCTGGCACTTGGATCAGAGTCTATCCTGAATCCATGAACTGGCTCCTCGAAGCCCATGCCTACTGGGGAACACTTTTCTCAGCCTCGATACGGGGGAGGAACTCGGTCCTGCCTAAACTGGATATGTCAGACCCAAGAGACTCACTTTGGGATTCCTTGCCCTCTCTGGGGAGTGAATGGGGTTGGGGGAAGGCTGGGGGTGGGGCTGGAGAGGGAGCAGTGGTGGGTATGGAAAGAATTTAAATAAAAATGTAATTAATTTAAAAAAGAAAATCCAATGTGCATGATTTCTCTACTGAAGACTTAACAACATGGGTTGTTGTAGAAAGGACATAAAACCTGTTTGTAATTCAGTCTCCTTAGCCTGTTTAGCTAATGTTTTTGATGGATGAGCATTTCCAGGGAAGACATCCCATGAATATGCCGTGTATGGTTGTATTCCTTCAGAGTGCAGCTTAGAAAATATTGTGCTGTGACATTAGAAGATGTTCCTGGGGGCTGAGGAGATTACTTTGTGGGTAAGGGTAACTGCAGCCAAGCCTGTGTGCCTAAGTTTGATCTCAGACACCTACATGGGAAAAAGAAAGAATTCATTCCTCTGATCTCTATATGCACATCAAAGCAAACATGAACCATGCTTCCAACACAGACGCTAAATAAACCTAATATTGTGAAAAGGGTAATTTTGTCACACACAAGAAGGGGGTGACTAGGGAATCCACTGATGTCACTATGGTTTGGGTGATGGGTGATGGAAACCAGAAGACCTCTGTTACTAGAGCAATAGATTTTATAGCGTTCTAACTCTTTCCCCAAATTCATGGCCAATCATTTCTCCTAAATTACTCTGGATCCAGAAGGAAGGTAGGAAGAATACAAGCAACCAGCATCCTGTGTATTCTGAGTGCCCAAAGAGACAGTCTCACAACTATCATTGGTGGAAATCCTTGTCATCTTAATGTCTTCACCTTTGGTCTTACTTGCAAAAATCTTTATAAATGAAAT
Source organism: Phyllotis vaccarum (assembly GCA_033318265.1). Lineage (NCBI taxonomy): Eukaryota > Metazoa > Chordata > Mammalia > Rodentia > Cricetidae > Phyllotis > Phyllotis vaccarum. Next base: position 54,677,058 of record JARWLC010000012.1, read on the forward strand.
TTATTTCCTTTAAAAACAAACTCAACTTAAAATTATCTTCTTTATTTACACTTTAACTGTAAATAAACATTTGAACATATGACAGCATAGACAAGGATTCAAGTACTTACTTCTTATTAGAAAATCACAATGTCTTGGAGAACCAAAACACGCTAACTAACCCAACCACTCTGAATGATGTGTTAGTGCATCCACCGTCCTAGTCATGAGAACACAGCATCAAGTACAGCAGCCAATCCCTGACCTGCTAGCATTTATATGCTAAGAAGGAGATTAAACATGAAGACATGAGTGTAACTCCAAGCAAGGTGATGGTCTTATCCTTCAGAAGAATTAATCAAGGAAGCAGATTATAAAGTACAGATACTGTGCTTTCAATAGTCAGCAATTGGAAATGGAGAGGAAGTCAGGTTAGGGACTAAAAAGCTGAGGAAACAGCTTTGTCCAGATACCTTGTCCAATAGGTGATGGTGAGCATCCTCACAATCAGTAAGGAAGCCCAGTGTGACTGGCAAAGAAAAACTGATGACAGAGAGATTAGGTGAGATAATTTGACAGAGGGACTGATGGCAAAGATCACATTGTGACTTTGGAGAACATAACAAAACTTTGACTTGGAGTGAGTCAAGCAATTTTAGTTATTGAGCCGAGAAGCAGTACGACCTGACTTTGTGGGAAGCATGACTACCATCTGGGAGATGAGGAATCTGTGGATGTGATGACATAATTTAGAGACTGCTAATTTCTTCAAATGATGAGACACAAGAAAACAGCAGTTACAAAGGCGGTAAGGGTGTGAAAGTGTTTCAAAGGCACAGATAATAAGATTGGCATGTAGACATGGGTCTGCCTGGTTCGAGAGCATGTGAGGTAAAAGAAAGAGGGTTCCACGGTGCATACAAGGTGGGTGTGAGATCTAATGCTTGGTACTTACAAACAAACCTGGATGATATTGTGTGAGCTGAATGAGTAGGAGCAAACCTTTTAGGAAGGGGCAGATGATGTAGATTTGGAAGAATTAAGAATGTTCAACACGGCTCTTACCCCCCAGATCCAAGCCATCCCCCTCTTTACACATCCCTTGGGCTCAGAGAGATGTACAGGGGAGAGATGGTCTCTCCAGCCACCCTATAGCTACCTCTAACTTTCATAAACTATTCTTAAACACTCTTGTATGAGTACATCACCATTTTTATGCCAGGAACCCTACCCAGCACAGCTTTAGAATATTGTCTCATTATCCTCACCGGCACTGTGACGCTATGACAAATTTAAATTTTGTCACATTAGCCCTCCCCAGCAAGCACAACACTACAACACAGGACTCTGTGCCATATTACAAATGAGAAAAGTGGAAAACTGGCCCCAATTCACACAAAGAGGCATTAAAGATTAAAAAACAGCTGTGTCTGTCTCCAAAGGTTTCATCACATTGCAAAACAAAAATCAGTTACAATTAGCTGGGACTGAAGTCATTCACAGAAATAAAGCCATAAATAATATCAATTTTTTTGCAATATATTAAAAATGGTTTTAGAATAACTGCTCATTTTGTGAGCAATAGCTCACTGGTGCTGGACTCCAGTCCTGTTATTATCAATATTATAGAGAATTTTAAAAGTGAGGCTTAGCATTTAAAGATTTTTCAGAGGCCTAATCAATAAATAAACTAGGATGTAAATGTTCCAAGGATGAAAATCTTCATATTGGAGACAGTTGAAATACCACAAATACAAAATAGTTTCTCCTTGCTGACAAACAAGGAAAAATTATAGCTCTTTTAGTATACATTAAGTTTAAGCACTTTGAATAGATTACACTGTAGTGGGTTAATTTTACTCTTTGTCTTTGGGGACCCACCATCCAGCTCCTAAATAAATACATGGAGACTTATTCTTACTTATGAGTGCACAGCCTTAGCTTGACTTAATTTAGCCAGCTTTTCCTAAATTATCCCACCTACCATTTGCCTCTGGGCTCTGACGTTTCTCTAGTCTGTATTCCTTCCTTCCTTCCTTCCTTCCTTCCTTCCTTCCTTCCTTCCTTCCTTCCTTCCTTTTCTCCCTCCCTTCTTACTTCCCTCCCTTCCCTCCCTCCCTCCCTCCCTCCTTCCTTCCTTACTTCCCTCCCTTCCCTCCTTCCCTCCCTCCTTCCTTCCTTCCTTCCTTCCTTCTTTCCTTCCTTCCTTTCTCTCTTTCTTTCTAAGTGTAGCTGCTTATGTTGCTGAGTGACTCCTCTTCTCCTTCTCTCTCTCTCTCTCTTTCTCTCTCTCTCTCTCTCTCTCTCTCTCTCTCTCTCTCTCTCTCTCTCTCTCTCTCTCTCTCTCTCTCTCTCTCTCTCTCTCTCTCCTCCCCCTATTTATCTCCTCTGCCTGCCAGCCCTGCCTATCCCTTGCCTGCTCAACAATTTTTTAGGCCACTCGGGTGTTTTAGGCAAGCAAAGGAGCACAGTTTTCCAGAGTTAAACAGATGCACCATAAAAGAATGCAGCGCACCTTTGCATCATTATACAAATGTTCCACAGCATAAACAAATGGGACACATCTTAAACTAATTTTACAATACCACAATGATTTTCCATGGATGCAATAAAACTGACAGCAGCTTCTCCTGATGTGTGATTATTGTGTATTAATTTGTCACTATTATTAATATCATCAATAGAGACTCCACAGGAACTAACTGAACCTCAACCATTAAGTTGCTCAGTATATCTAATAATCCCTGTGATTTAGTGACTAACCAACAAACTAGGACTTTCTGAATACATACTTCAGACTGAAAACTAAGCCAGGAGATGCTTTTCAGCAGACTGAAAATATACCATATGTTCTCATTCCTCAAAATATATAGCTAGGGAGTTGAGACAGAATGCATAAAACAAACATTTAATGTGAATTATAGTGCATATTTATGAATGAAGTGGCATATAAAACTACACATGTGAAAGGAGAGAAGAGGGCTGGAGCGCTCTGGAGTTGTTCATGGAGAAAGCAGGCTCACTGTGTGATACACCTTCCCTTTCCCACTTGAAGTAATGAATTGTTAAACTGAAGGTACAGTTCATGGTAGAGTGCTGCTCTAGCTTGAGTAAGGTCCTCAGCACCTCAGCAAAACATAAAACCCACTGCATTGTTATTTACCTGTCTTGGGAAAGGAATTTTAATTTAAAGCAACTACTTCCTAAGTGAAATAACTCTTTTAAGCAATTTGTTTTTCTAATTTATATGAAGGGTTCTTGCCATTCCAGATGGCCTCAGGAAGTCAGTGCAAGCAGGCTCTTCCTGAGAGCTCACACACTCTAATCAGTTGTCATTCCTGCCCCAACATGGAGAGTCCCTGTTCTGTTCAGATGACTCAGCAACTGGCAGGCAGCAGGCTATAAGCCTACTGCCACCCAGAAAAAAAAAAAAAAAAAAAAAAAAAATTAATCCATCCCAGGAATAAAGCTCAGGCAATGGAAAACAATCATGTAAGCTTTTAGGGATCCAGAACTTCCCATCCATCATCATGCCTTCTGGGTGGCTTCCCGAGGTCACATAGTGTGCTCCATTCACAGCAGTGCTGTGCTGAGTCTCACACAGCAAATATATGTTGATGATCTCCAAGCAAAGAAGACAGAGGGAGGAAAGGGGAGCCCACTTACTGTGATACCTAAGGACCTTCCTTCCTGTTTTCTTCAAGAACCTTTCTGTTCCTCTCACAGGCAGAGTCATGCAGCCAACCACTTTCTCCTGGAATAGTTACTACTATTTACTCCACACGTCCAATCATGTCCATCACAAGCATCTGGGAGAATGTTTCATTCTCCAGGCAGATCAGGCCACTCCTGCATTAGTGGGCAAATGATCCCATCAGCACGTTGTACTAGCACACAGACAGAGGAAAATGGATATAGAACGATAAGGGAGACCATGGCTCTCTTCATGAATACTCAGAGCTAAAATGTAACCAGAAGTTTCTCTGTCCTGCCCAGCCAATCCTGCAGCCATTCAGTCCCAAATAATCACACAAAGGCTTATACTAATCACAAGATATTTGTTCTATGGCTCAGGCTTAGTACTTGCTAACTTTTATGATTTAAGTTAACTCATGTTTCTATTTGTGTTTAGCCACGTGGTTTGGTAACTTTCTGCTCAGTGCAGCATTCTCATCTTCCTTTCTCTGTGTCTCACTGTCCTCTTCTCTGACTCCGCCCACCTTTATCTTTATCTCTGCTTGGATTTCCCACCTGCCTCTACACTGCCTTGCCTTAGGCCAAAGCAGCCTTTTTATTAACCAGCAGTAATGAACCACATTCACAGCATACAGAAAGACATCCCACATCACCATAACATATTACCTCATCCTCAAGGATAAAATATCTGGGGGTATAATTAGTGTCAAGTGTCAGCTATGTGTGTGGTTTGGGAAACATAAAGAATGGCATTAAAATGTTAACATCATAAGATAAAGGTTTAGAACCGTTTGTTAATTTGTCTGTTTTCTTTTTACTCCAGTTTAAAGATGCCATGTTTATGTGAGCTTGTCCATGAACATTCCACTTCTAAAGCTCAGGTTTTAGAGAAATAACTCAATCTCAAGGGGCACCAGAATCCCCACTTCGAGGAGGACAATTAAAAGCCATGAAGATCCTTCTCAAAAGAAAATTGAGTGGACTTTTCCTTAGCATAATATAGTAAGCTAAGTGACCAATAAACTGTCCTCCATTTGACCTGGCAGCAGGTGGACCTGAGGTAGCTGCCAAGGATGAAAGGAATAAGCATATGAGAGACACGTGTATTTCCTTGGTGTCTGGGGATATGCTTCTAATGAGATGTCTTATTCATGTAGAATTTTGGAATAGTCAATCAGGAGAGTAGTCAGTTTTTAAAAACAAACAACAAAATGTCCTTCCAATTCTACTCCCTGGCCCATAGGTGGGAGAATAAGACTGTAAGCAATATGGACCATTCTTGAGAGTCAGGGTACTCTCACTCACAAATATAGAAAACACAGTTTGCAGGCAGATCAACAAAAACAGAAACATGTGACACATCAGGTTTGCCCCTTCTCATAGGCAGCCCACAGTACATTTACTCATTCACATACTTAGACACTACCAAAGTGAATACCACCATGAGATAATTTTGGAAAGGAGCTTTGCCTCCATTTCATCATAGAAAGGATAATGAAATCTCCTAAGTATCTCTGGTTCTCTGCCTCTTTCCTTAAAACAAGAATGATAGAGGCTAGAGAGAGGGCTCAGTGGTTAGGAGCATATGCTTCTCTTGTGAAGGACCCAAATTAGATTCCAAGCACTCACTTTAGGTAGCTCACAACTGCCTGTAATCCCAGCTCCTGGAAAATCAGATGCCTTCTTCCAACCTCTGTGGGTAACACATTCATGTACATATCCCACACATAGATATATGGGCACAGACATAATTAAAAATTAAAATCAAAATCTTGACTTCAAAGTATATGGGGGTTAACCATGAAAATAACCTACTCAGGTATCATGTTGCGTAAACCTGATTGGCTACGATCCCAGTTATTGTTGACCACAATAGGGTCCAGAGCAGCTTGTGGTCAATGACCACCCATAGTGGGGAGGCTGATACAGGCTACTCCCATAAGCTATTGAATCCTCTCTAATGTGGGGTTTGGCTTGCAGATTATTCACTGGTTTGATCAAACATTCTTTGGGATGGAGCTATGGCCAAGGGTGTCCCTATCTAGTCCTCCTTCTCTCCCTCCCTCCTTCCATACCCGTCAGACCTTCACTCTGCTTTGAAGATACTACAACTTTCTGTTTCTCCCTTTTCTTTTATTCTGCGTAGTCTACCCTGACTACCTAGTAAATTTTTTTCATTTTAGCCCATCTTTGTATCTCCAAACCAACGCAATAGGCTTAAAAATAGCATCTGCTGTGTAATAAAGAACTCAATAAAGAGCACTTCTTATTACCAACAACAAATTGAGTAACAGGAAACACAAGAATAAAATCGATGTGGGAACACAAGTAAAGAGAAAACTCATTTTAAACCAAGTCATTCAGGCTTAACATGTGGAGAGCTCTTTTGAACTATCTGCAAAGACCTCGAAGCTAAATTTTTACTGAAGATCATTTGAACCAGGGAAATAGTGTCAACAGAAAGAGAATCTAGAGGCTGGAGAAGTTTCAACCTTGGCTGGAATGTAAAGTACATGCTATGTTACAGTTCCACAGGACTCTAAAAAGGTAGTGCATGGTGTCTCTGGGAATGGGGTGTATGGTAGTCAGTTTGAGGGTGATAAGGAACAAATTCCAATTCTCAGTGGTTTGCAAGACATACATTTGTTTCTCATTTATGTGACATGGTGGCTGCTGTGACCAGCTGCTGTGACTCTCTCATGTGCTATCCTCACACTATTCTCTGCTCTCAGATAAAGGGATTTCCCAACAGACAGGACTCTTAGAAACAGACTACGGCATTTGAAGCTTCCATTGTAAATAAGCCATATGCCATGTCTGCTAGTAGCCTACTAGCCAAAACAAGTCAAACCTGAAGGAAATAGGGTAGAGAATACCCTCCCAACACAGGAGTCTCTGACAGTAACATAGCAATACCCTGGAATATATGCTCACTTCACAGGAAGGAAGGATAGATGATTACTAAAAATATATCAGCCTCCCACCAATAAGAAGTTGACAAAATTACAAATTCCTAATATTTTCAGTGGTCAATATCACCACTGGGTTTCTTTGTGTACATATAGCATGGAGAGTAGGACGGAGATCAAATGGTCCAGACGGGGAATGATGGCCTTCTTGCTTAAGGAAATGCCAAGTTGAGAATGATAAACTCATGTCTCAAATCAGTATCTTTTCCTGTAAGGACAAACAACTGCCCTTTCCATGGTGGAAGTGGTCAGATGTAGTTATCAAGGCCTGTTCTGAAGCTATAGTAATGAAGTCATACTGATTGTGGGGAGAGAAACTAACCCTCGGAGCAGAATAAAGTTACTGAAAAGCCTCATGCAAATAGTTTACCCAACTCGCAATAACAGTGCTTTAAAACGTATCATGAATGGGATTTTTGTTAGCAATGAACTAGGACAGTGGGCCCTGCCTGATGAAGAACAGTGAATTATTTAACGGTAGCCGAGAAGGGTGATGACTAACTCAGACTATAGCTTTTGATGGGAAGAAAAAAATTCATGCCAGACAAGGAAATGACCTCAAATTAGCAGTAACTTGGCGAGTGTGTCTGAAATACAACGCATGCCTCACAGATGCCCTAAAGGAGGTGGATTTTGATTTTTGTTTCTTGTTGACTCCATGAGACATACACCCTGGAGTGAGGAACTTGCTGGACCAACTTAGAATCATTGCACTACCTAGCATGGGCGCTGAGAGGCAAAGTCCTTCTCCAACCCATCTTCCAGATGCCAGCTCTAACTTGGCAGGGCACCCAGCTGGCCCAGAATATGTATCGCCGAGGGTTGTGTGTCTCTGGCCAAATTACCCGAAGATCTGGTTAGCCAGTGGCTTAGACCTACCTCATCAGGGACACGATGCCTGGGACCCTGCGGGACTTCTAACATCAAGTCCCCTGCTGTCCGACGTAAGGACAAAACACCCTCCACTTATTCCTACCCATATGTTGAAGAGCATTTGTTCATTTCAAACAATTTATTGAGTGAAGTAAAGGAAGAGAGCAGGACAAGACAGCGGAATCTGAGCTGAAGCAAACTGAGAGACAGGCCAAGCTGGCAGATGAAGGGTTTCCTTTCAGCTTTTAACTTTTAAAAATAATGTTGCTTTAAGGACAGGAAAAAAAAAAAAGCCAAGAAACTCAACAGTAAGTTTTCCTTCTTCCCCCTCCGCCGCCCCTTCAGATATGCTGAAGCCAGGTTTAATTTTATGTCAGGAAAGAATTCCCTCCTGAGATTTTCCTGGCTACGGTTCAGTTGAGGGGGTAATGTTTTCCAGTCTCGTTTCCAGGGGCCCTGAAAAGCTGAAAGGAAGTGCACAAGCAGCCTTGTAAGCATCATTCTGAAGCAGCAGGGGGCGCTGTAATGACAAAGAAACAAGGCTTCTTGGCCCCGGTCATGTCTGAATCCAATCAACTTTTTCAAGTACATATCATTTGGGGGGACCAAGGACTACCTAAAAACTGAAATGTTCCCTAGGCACACTTACATTTCTTATTTAAAGACAAGCCTTCATGCTACATTTTAAATCCAAAGGGGAAAAAGCTTAGATAATTGAATAAATTTCCAGAAACGTGTACAGGCCAGCTAACGATCGCTTTGGTCATTGTGTAATGAAATTTCTCATGAGTGTCTAAATGGGACTTCTGGGACAGATAAAAAATATAGTAAAATATACTACCAAAATGTACCTAACCTTGCCATATCACAGCTGCCAGCCTTACGTCACGTAACTGTTTGGTGAACCTTTGTTTTCAAATTGCTTGGATCCATTTAAAACTTGAAGAGGAATAAGAAAAGGAAGTCAGACATAGTGCATGTCGTCACAGCCAGTGTTTGCTTCTAAATTCACCAATGTGTTTAAAGTCCTGTACTACAGCCACACAATGTGATTCCCTGCCGAGTTAAGAATTATACGACTATCGACATTGAAGAAGCTCTCCCCACTCACCTACCTCTCAGGCCCTTCCAGCATCAATGGAGGCCGATGAACACAACTTCCAGACGTAACATGCAGCTGTTAGTGGCATTGCTTGCATACATATATTTCTGGGGATGAGGAATATACATATGGAATATGCTTAGATTACTTTCAAGAATGTCCCCAGGAGTAAGATGTGGAGGTTTTGAAAGATACTTGGTCCAAAGGAGGCCTGAATGAGTTCAGGGGAACTATTTCAGAGAAGCACATGCAGTATTGCATGTCTATATGAAGCAGATGCAGTATTGCATGCCTATCTGAAGTGCACGCAGTTTTGCATGTCTTACTTCCAGCACTTGGAGTTGGAGTAGGAGGATGAGGATTAATTACTTCTCTAGAGTGGAATGCTGAGAGATGGGACAGAAAATAGAGAGATCATGTTCATCTGTTGCTATCAAAGTTTTTTGCTCTCCCCCTCTCTGCCCGTGTGTGTGTGTGTGTGTGTGTGTGTGTGTGTGTGTGTGTGTGTGTGTGTGTGTGTGTGTGTGTACACACCTGCTGCATGTGCACGTGTGCATGCGCATGCCCAGTGGATATTCTGGGCATGTGATCTTGCTGTTTATTTGGCCAACATAGCCTAGCTATTGATACTCTTTGAGAATCAGGCACCCTAAATTTTGCTCTCTCTAGAGAGTAGAGCCGAGTTTGCCAGGCCCAATGATTTGGGAAATTTCATTTTACATCTCCAAAACCCTCAACTCCTAATTCTGGGCATATGTATTCCATAGGTTCTTACAGCTGGAAACCTATCTTGATAAAGTAATTGAGCAAACTTCATTACATTCTAAGCAGCAATCTCTTAATGCACAGAAATCCCCTATTTTGCCCTTAAACTAACTGGGTTTATACTGCTTCCCATATTTCTTCCCTGCCCCAAACCATTTTCCTGTGCTACTGTGACATATAGGCCAATCTTTTTCCTCAATAAATGCCCAAACAAGTAACTGAATTAGGTAAGTCTAAGTGAATGGTTCTTTCAGCACTCTTCCCCAAGAGGTTTTAGAGAGGAAATCCAGGCACCTCCATTTTTCTACCCTATGGGAAGAAGAGCCGATGCCTCTCATTACATTCACACAGTGTTCTGTAGCCCTAGAACCTGGTCCTTTTGGGATTGTGCTCATTGGTGCTATGCTAAGAACAGACACAGGTAAGAGCTGGCCATATACATCACTACTTACTTGTTCACCTTTGACTCCACAGACTCTCAGCTCAGGTACTGAATGAATGTTCTCTGGCCTTGCCTTGGGTCTGAATCGTAAATTTCGGGAATCTCACTAGTAACTTATAAAAAGGCGAAAAGAGATAAAGTTCCTTGAAAGAAAGAAAACACAGATATAAACATCGAAAGCTTGGGTTTGAAATCAGTTCACTCATTGTTAAGGCTTCTTTCCATCACTCATTATTCAGGGTGGTTAGTGAATAACAAGCAAATGGCTCCACAAATCAGACAAGAAGATATCCCCTACTTTCTAAAAACCACTCTTTATTGTTTAGCGTTTAAAATTCAAACCCCAGACTGTTAATAGGTAAGTAGGGAACTAGGGGCAGTGGGTGAGGCAGAGTGAAAAGGGCAGATACTATAGAGACCCTTGGAGCTGGATTTGGACTATTTGCTCTAAATCTTGCTTGGGACAGCAATATTAGGCAAAGAAAAAACAAAGGAATCATTTCCAGTGGAGATGCTAACAGTATTGGAAGAAAGGTCACACATCAAAGGTCATGCCAAAGTCAGTGTGTGCACCATCGCAATGGTAGGTTAGGGTGTGAAACCTGGGCCGTCGAGAAGCAACAGTGAGACTGGATGGTCACATAGTATATGTGAAAGAATTTAGTATCTTTCTACAAAATGAGGACGCAGCAAAGATTTTAAGTTAAATGAATGTGTTACGGGCACTATTTTAACAAGAAGCCTCTGGCATCAGTTTAGGCTAGATACTCAAGAAACTCAGGCATACTTGGGAAGAGCTGGTACGAGTAAGCGGCAGGAACAGAAGACTGAACACAAGGGATGTCACACAAGAGAATGAAGTGGAAATGAATTGCCATCTTGTTATTGAAAGTTAGTGTCTGGAAATAAGTGAGGAAAACAGACATTGCTGAATTGACTTAGGTCGTGTTGAGTTTAAGGTGACCAGGGACATTTAAGAGGTTTGTAGGAGGTACTGGGCTGGAGTTCAAAGCAGTACAGGGTGACCGTGGGGACAGAGTGTACTAGATGAGGCTGGAAGGTAGGTGAGCACATGGGAGGACATTTCCAGTTACATATGAGAAAGAAGGCAGAGGGTTCAGTTGGAGAACGAAGGGCAGGTCTGGCAAAGAATGCAGAGAAAGGGGGCTGATAAAGAACAGACTCAAGATAGCCGGATACACAGCCCAGAAAGAGGGGAAGACAGTCAGGCCAGTTCAGGAAGTCAAGCTGAAAAAGAGGCCAGGAGATAAGGAGATTGTTAAGAACTTCGGCAATCTGGAGCTTCATTAGACTGTTTCTCTGATGTTTAGATCTTTGAAACGGGTGTTTCTAAATGGACATTTTAAAGAGAACTTTCTTCCATCAGAAATCTCTGCAAATGCTGGTTTTTGAAACCATAAAACGTGCTTATAGTCTTGCATTTGTCTTTAGGGTAAACAGTGCTTGCAGACATAAGCAAAAATGAAGTGACATCCCTTCCCCCCACCCTTTTCTTTCTTAAAGCATATACAGTACATGCGAAAGGCCATTACTAAAAAGGTTGGAAGTGATAGCAGCAATTTTTCTCTGCAGGAAGGGAAATAACTCAGATTCAGGAAAAGTAGCTTGCTGACAAGGCACTTAGTCACATGTCTCCCCAAAGGAAGTTGAGAGTTTTTTGTTTTTTTTTTTTTTGAGGTCATAGTTCAGTGGAAATTGAGGACTATGTTCACTTGAATAAAGTTCTCTTTAGTTATGCTGAATGGAATGTGAAAATAAACAGCAGCAACAATAGGGTCGGATGGCAATACCTCCAAATGCTCCAGCTGTCAATTCGATTGTTTACTGAAAGAGAAAATATCCTGAAAAATGAGGAGGTTCATAGAGTGGTTTTTGGCTGTTCAACATCATCTCATCTGTGCAGTGATATACTTATTTTCTTTAAAAATAGCATCAAAGAGAAATGATCTTGACAAGTATGGCATTCTCCTTTGATAAAGATTAAATTGAAGGCCCATCATATAAATGTGCAATATTGTTCTATATATTGTCAGATAAAACAGTATCAGACTTGTGATTCGTTTGCATCAGCCTCTTAGGTAGCTGGGCTTGCAAGTGTATATTTCCATTACCAGTTTGAAATGTTTGCTTCATTTGTTAATCCTAACCAACAAATCATGTAGAATATGTACAGATTCAAAACATGTGAAGGAAAAGGGAGATAATTAAATTCTTACTGGTTTTTTGTGTTGGGGGGGTTGTTTGTTTGTTTTGGCTCCTGCTGTGGAGCGTGGTAGCCTTACTGTCTTAGAGAATGCCTTTTGTCTTTTTTCAGAGAGTTGGAATGTTCTCTGCACACTGAGAGGGGTCTTCTGAGCTCCCCAATGTGCCTCTGGATGTATGTTTCATGAGGAATAAAATATCATCAGGAATGGTGACACATGGCTGTAAATCCAGTACTTGAGAGGAAAGAGAATCAAGAGTTCAAAGCCATCTTCAGCTGTCCAGTGGCTTCAGGTGAGCTTGAGATCCTATCTCAAACAAAGATACTAGATGTCTCTGATTTTGGACATGTTTAATTATATTTCAAATAAAAATTGGTAGATGTGGATGAACTCAATCATATTTTCTTTTGATACCTTATTGTAGACAGATCTATCTCTTATTTAAGTAGTCAGTTCCTGGCTTTCCATTGGAAATATCTGTAAACCACAGCAAGCACAAAGGATACTACGTAGATCTTTTGCATCCCCCTAGAACTTTGTATTCCATTGTCACCTCAGAAACTGATCCAACCAATGTGGGAATCCCTTCTACACAGTGAAGCAATTCACTGGATTTAGAGAATGACCTAAATGCCTGGAATTAGTCGTCATCATACAGTCTTGAATTCCAGTCTATGAGTCATTATATATAAATTGTGTGATCATGCCAGGTACCTAGCCACAGTAAGAAGAATTGGGATTGTTAAATGTCCTTTTTCTATAAAGATTATAGGATACTGCATGTCACACACTTGTTACATTGCTTGGAGCTTAGATGGCAGTTGAGATGAAATGATTTGGCTGTTTATAATTACCCAGAACATATGTAATTAGTACCTTATCCTGTTTTTGAAATCTCAAAATATTACAAAGTCATTCTTTTCCTTACACCAAAACCCTCTTTTTTCTTGTTTATTTTGCCTGCTAATCCTATATCTATTTCCTTAAGCACAATTTGATACATCCAGATTCTAAAATATTTTTAAGCCACTCGGTACTGAACTGTTCACTCCTGGGAAATAGATAAACCAGACATAATCCTAGGCTAAAATAACCGTAAGTAACAGAAGAGATAAGACGTGCCTACAGGTAAGTGGATAGAACACATATTTAAAGTGTCTTAGTGTCCAGAAATACAAGTTGTAAAATGAATCACTGCTTCAAAAGAACCTGAGTGCAAAGTACAAAAACAAATCGCAACTGGGACCTTAAGGAGGATGTGAAGTCTAAAAGGAATAGAGAAGTCTTTGTCAAAAGAATTGTACTCTGCCCTGAAGGACACGTGAGACAAAAGGGCTTCCTGGAAGGAGGCACAGGGTTGCAAGCACCCAGGCTACTCAGAAAACAGAGAAGCAAGATTTTTCCCAACAGTGTGCTATACACTATACATGTCTCCAAGGCTTCAAGAGAAGCGTCTGTCCACACATGCATCAAATGTTGTGAATAGCAGGAATGTCAACAAGGAAGGGTCCAGAGTTAGTCTCTTAACTGCAACTTATTTAGTATAAGGCCCCCAATAAAGCCATTGTTCTGTGTTTCCTCCATCAGTGAGTATTCAAAGTATAACTGTAACATGGAGAACTTTTGGGAAACTGGTAATCTTAAAGGAATCTACTCACGAAAAGTTCTGGGCTACCAGGTCAAAGTTCACTGTAGCCAGAAGTCAGTCCTTGGCTGTGGGTAGGGTGTCTTACTACTGGCTTGTCTCCTCACAGACACGACTCCAGTTTTGCTCCCCATTTTTACCTTTATGCCTACTGTCTTTGGTCCTCATCATACAATTTATCAGATTTCTGCTCACTTTTCTCAGCCTATCCACAGGCCAGTTCTGGTCCCAGGCAGCTAAATTTTACTGAGGAGAGAAAAAAAAAAAAAAGACTCTGGCAGTGTAGAAAAAGTATGTGTGCATATGTTTTCATTCAGCTCCAATATTCTTTCTATGGATTTTGGTTTCAAACTTATCTTGTGTCTGAATTGCTTAGTCTCTATATGTACCAATAACAGACCAAGCCAGCCCACTCTCATCTCAATGGGAGACCCAGAAGTTTCCAAATTGCCCTCTCAGTACTTGCCTTCTACGTTGTTCCCATACTTCGTTCCTAGGAGAGTTTCTAAGATGCTCCTGTTGGCGTACATGTCAAATCTAAACCCTCTAGTTCTCCTGTGCTCAGGCTCCTAATATTTTCTCTTATTTTAAGTGATTCCGACTTAGCCAGCCATTTCTTAGATCTGTGTTCTCTCTCTCTGAGGTCCCTCCTGACTCCATCTCCTGCATCCCCGCAGTGTTATCCCCTTTGCTGAACCACAAGGCTGATCTGCATTCCATTCCCTTCCAGCTCTTTAAGAGATTCTGCTCATCTTAAATGATAATGTGACACATACCTAATGAGCAGCTAGCACGTTTTGCATTTTGTAGGAATTTACTGTTTGTGCTATAGGGAGAAATTACCTTGGTCTGAGGAAAAATGATTTATGATAAAAAGCTAGGTTTGTGTGTGATTCGAGAACTATGTCTATAAATTCCACTAAGAAAACATTTTGTTTTGTTTTGTTTTTTTCTTTTCTGATTGGCTGCTATACTTTTTGTCATGTAATTTCTTTCAACTCTTTATTTTAAATTGTCATTATGGCTGCATTGTTTTCTGTTTGAAAGGATTTGTTTGTTTGTTTGCCTGTCCTAATGTCCTGCCTCCTTTACAGCTTCCTTTACAAAACCAGGCTCTAGGCCTTTGGCAGCATTACACAAAATTCTCTTAGTCCCGGGTTCCTCTTATCTTGGCAACCTGAGAAATCTACTGACTAATAGACTCACCTGCCCCATCCATACAGTGAGTAGTCTCAAATCCAGTCCAGACTTCATTCCTGAGACTTCATAGCCTTCTAGCAAGCTCTGCCAGTATGTTCAAATGTCATTTCAAACTTAACATGTCCCAAATTTGGCTCATTACTTGCTTTTACAGTCACTTTTTCCAGCCAACTATATCCCCTGTAAATGTGACACATCAACCCAGAAATCTCAACCTTCCATTGTCCTCTGCATCCAAACTCCTTGCACACATCAACAGCAGAAGGCACCTTTGCCAAGACCGCAGACTGGTGCTTTGCATCCAAGATGGTTCAGTGCAAATCTCAACCTGTCCAACATTCTACAGGGCAATCTCTCGGTACTCTGAAATGATAGGTGTGGAGTCTGGATGCCAACAAAACCGGGCTTGTATTCTGCCTCTGTTCTTTGCAGTCTTAGGATACTTAGTGAGACTTCTCGAATCTCAGTTTTTCCATCTGCCAAATAATAATGACCTCACACATTCCTTGGAAAGACTAAACGGAGTAAGTTATACTCCAGACACTAGTGGCTCACTGATGTTTTTACTGGACCCTCCAAACATTTCGTGTCTCGCATTTGTTCCTGTGAGACAAACATACTAACTTAAAGATTCCTCCACTGAAACATGTTTGCACCATGCCTCCTCCCCTTACAAACGAGTGATGAGTGTAAATCACAGTTCTATGATTTACAGTGATGGAGAGGAGAAAGTGCATCAGAGTTACAAGTTAATTGATGTATCATTTGGAACCAGTAAGTGATCATTGTAATGAAATCACACTGTGGGAGAGAGCTTTGTTTTTGTTTGTCTTGTTCTATAGCATCAAGGGAGTTTCTTCTTGTGACTTCTATGCTAAAAATCTTCACAAATCTCCACCAGAACTGCTTAGTAAGAACTAACAGAACAGACTGATAGGAGGTAAATCCTGACTTGGGAGTAAAACCACCCAAGTTCAAAAGTTCTTATTATTAGCCAGTTATTTAATCTCTACACTTTAATATGATATAGGGTTGCTGTGGGAAGAGCTAATGCAACCCTCATAAAGGGCACAGGAAAGAGCTCCGATCTCTCTGCTTACTGGCCCAGTAAGTATAATGTTACTTCTGGGAATGTGCACAAGCTTCCTCATCATGATAATAGCACAGGAGAGTCTGATTTTTAATCCATCACTTTTGTTATAAAACATCAGAAAATGTCAGTTATATTATAAAATAATTCTGGCAACCCAAAGAGGTCTTAGGAATTTTAAATATCATTCTGCACATTCTGAACATTATTTATGTTCTGACATTTGTATTTTTCCCTTTTTCTTTTCTTTTTTTATTTTTTCAAGACAGGACTTCTCTGTGTAACAGCACTCATTGGCTATCTTGAAATTCACTTTGTAAACCAAGCTTGTCTTGAACTCACAGAAAAACTCCTACCTCTGCCTCTTTGAGTGATGAGATTAAAGATGTGCACCGCCATGCCCAGTTTTCATATTTTTAATTTGGAGATAATTTCCATTATTTTAGAGAAATGAGACCACATAATGGAAGTCCATGTGGATATCTGTTTCTATTAGCTGTGTAGGGGTGAATCATGTTCCATCAATATTCACTCACTCTGTTGTAGCTGTCATTAAAATATACAAGGGCCCCAAAATAAATATAACCTATGTAGAGATTGAATACACAGTTTGCAGTTTCAGAACTGTGAAATGATGGCTAAAGTCACAGAAAGAGCTCTAAGGTAGCCGCTCGCTATTCTTGTATCTGTTTGTCTGTTGTTTATTTTGGGGGCAGGGTCTCCTGTAGCTGAGGCTGACCTTGAACTCTCTATGCAGTTGAGGATACCTCTGAACTCCTAATCCCTCACTAGGTCCAGCTCAGACTCTGTTTTAATAACTTCCACGGGATTGTGGGTATCAGCTGCATTGAAATCAATTCATCTCTTCACACAGCTTTGCTATAAAACATTTATCTTTTACTCTCCAAATTTCCACTTAGGCTAACTACTAGATGCACATTTACAACTGTGCTAATCCTTATCATTTTATTCCATTTGTAAGATCACAATAAGATATGACAAAATTTAGAAAAATCAAAAATAAATATTTAGGCTAGAAAAACTGTACCAAAGTACATTCAAGAATCATGTAAAGTGTATTCAGAAGTGGAAGGAAAATTGTTTCACACTTCAAGAAAACGGTGCCATTTTACAAACTCATGAACTCTTCACTTGAAATCTGAAAACTTTTCAGGAAAGCAGAATTTCCACAATTTTATGCTTTAGTTTTTGCACATTTGAGTTTTATCTTTTGCTTTCTTTTGTCTGTTTGCTTTTTATTTTTCAAACAATCTTGATGTGTAGAATAGATGGGCCTCAAACTCAAAATCCTGCCGCCTCTCCCTGCTAAGTGTTAGGATTGAGGTATCTGTCTAATTGAGGCATATGTCTTCTGACCCTACTCTGGGGCAAATGCTGCCACAATAGAAGGAAACTCACTAAGTGCTAGCATTCTAAAAATCCATTTTAATTTTATGTATTCTATTCCCCCATCCCCACCCCCCAGGACCAAGTTCACATTTAAACAATTGTTTTGAGTTTATCTGTTGCTGTTATATCCTGAATAAATAACATCCAAGAGATTAGGACTGTTGAAACAAGAGCTTGTTTTAATCAGAAGGAAGGAAACTACTACTCTACCCCAGAATGAGTAAATGTGATTACACAGCTAGGAGAGCATCTGTTTACTTTAAAAATGATGACAGCCACCCTGTACATGCATCTAGAGACGCTGTTTCTATGTAACATACAAATGACCTAAGGCAGCATTTTCCTTTAAAAATACCTACTGTACAGAGATTTAATCTCAGTATTATAAAGCCCCCCCCCCTTGACTATCTGAAAGTTCAAGGTCTCTAACAGCAGAAATAGAGCTGGGAGTGGTTGGGCATGCTTGTAATATTAGCACTCTAATATTAGGTAAAGGAGGGAGGCTTTGGAGTTCAAGGTCATCTTTGTCTATGTAACTAGTTCCAGGCCAGCTTGGACAGACCAAGGAGATAGAGATCCTGTGTCAGGAAAATAACAAAACAAAATAATGAAATGAATCAGAACCAAAATGAGCCAATATTTAGTGTACAATATCTGACTATAAGCCTGAGAACTCTAAACACATTCATTACAAAATGTTATCTTCAATTCTTAAATATTCAGATAACATAATATGCAAAAGTTCATGACTACAGAAAGAACTATGATGTCAAGGTATTCTAATGTTGTAGACGTGGTAATACCATTAGTGTTGACTCACCGTAGGGAAGGAACAGGATTAAAATAAGTTTTGAGGCTGAATAAACGTAAGGAAACCTAATGTTCTTTTTTTAAAAAGAGGGTGTATGTCTCCTACTTCACTGCATAAAATGTTTTTTGGAGTATTTGGTAAAAGTAGAAATTCACCTGTACTCTTTCCTCTTTTGGAAAAATATCTTGAATCTTGACACAGATAGTCCCAAGGAAGCCTGTGGTCTCAGGTCGGACACAGTGAGACAACGGATGGAAAGGATTCTATTGCCATAGAAGAAAAGAGTTTGGATGCACAACTTTGGTCATCTAAAGGCACACGATACATGAACATAAAGAAGCAGAGGATCCATCCGGGATGCGTAGTCTAAAAAGTGGCTGACCTAGAAGAATGCAGAGACTGGGGTTAGCCTTGCTCTTGAAAGAAGAGCACACTCAAAGTCCAAGTAGGATCAGCTATTTCAGGAACCCCACAGTACATAAACAAAGACCGGGTAAGCAAGGGCCAAGGCAAAAAGAGCAAGACGATTATAGAAACCACACCTGACAAGATCCTCCAAGGGCCTGCTTCTCTTTATGTCGTTACCCTTTGTTTGGCTGTTGTGTTTTGCTCTGTTTTTTTTGCTTTTGTTTTTGTTTTTTGTTTTTGGTTTTTTGGGTTTTTTTTTTTTTTTGAGATAGAGGTTTATATAACACTCTCTGTCCTCACACTCACTGTGTGGCTCCTCATTGCTCTAAGTCCTAAGTGTTGCCATTACAGGTGTGTATTACGATGTCCAATTTCAAAAGTTTTAATTTCCAGCTTAAGATATTTTTAATGTTGTAACATATAGATTTAATGAAGAATCTAGAAAGAGAAGCGTGTTGGAAACTCCACTTTGATAATAAGGTAGGAGAGAGCAGGAGAAGACTCAGAGAGGATCGTAGTATAATCACCCATATGGAAGATAATGGGTTGAAATAAGCTGGCAGAGGAAATTGTTAGATGAACTGGAGTAATCAAGAGTCTGGATAAAAGAAAAACACTTGCTGGGGTTGAGAGATGAAACTTAATTTCATTTAGTGCAAGAGCCAGTGGTAGAATGCATGCTTAATATGTCCAAGGAGCTTAGATCTGCATGGGAGAAACAGGTGGTGATACTTAGCAACTGGTCCTCGTCTCGTCTCCAATTTAAAGGTTTATTTGAAGCTCCCCCACCCCCGGCATTTGAACAGATTTGCCAGAGTATATCATAAGCTATAATACCTTCTCTCTCAGATTCACCCAATCTTATATAAAACATTACTGGTCTTGAACAGCACCTAGGAGATTTCTGGCATGAAACACACATAGTCTAATTCTGGGAAAGAGATCTTAACAGCATGTGGTCCATTGAGTTATCACACTGCATAGAAACAGAGAATATCCTAACAGAGGAAGGTAAATACTGAGATCCTCCTTTGTACTAAGAAAGAACAAGGATTATGAATCAGTGTAACACCACAAGCAATAGGTCAGCATTTTTAAAGCTCTGATTTGAATAAACACTGGTATCAGGTTTAGATTCTTCTTTAAAAATTAAGACTTTAAAAGGCACTGGAAAACATAAATAAAATGAATAAATACAAAGCTGTGTGGTGTGGGAGATTATGTTGTTACATTGTAAATAATTGTCCCACCCACTGGTTTAATAAAAAGCGCTGATTGGCCAAAGGCAGGCAGGAAGTGTGGGCGGGGCTACCAGACTAAGAAAACTCTGAGAACAGGAAGCACAGAGCAGAACGCCAGAGAGAAGCCAGAAGAAGCAGAGGACAACTATGCTGCTCTGAGTAAAGGTACCCAGCCACATGGCTGAACAGGATAAGAGACATGGGTTAGTTTAAGGGTAAAGAGTTAGCAAGTTATATGCCTGGGCCTTAGGCCAATCAGCTTAAAACTATTGAAACCATCTGTGTGTCTCTGGGGGTCTGTGGGTCTGTGGACCTAAACCTTGAGGTGGTGCATACCTTTAATCCCAGCACTCAGGAGGCAGAGGCAGGTAGAAATCATAGTCTGAGGCCAAACCTGGTGTAGAGTGAATTACAAGACAAACAGGGTTGAGAAACCCAACCTTGAAAAACTATAATTGATAGATAGATAAATAAATAAATAAATAAATAAATAAATAAATAAATAAATAAATAAATAAATGACTAAATAAATGACTAAATAAATAAATAGCACTGCAGAGATGGTCCAGTATTTAAGAGTACCAACTACTCTTCCAGAAGATCCGGGTTCAATTCTCAGCACTCACGTAATGACTGAGCCACTCAGAAGTCCAATTTAGGTGGTCTGACATACTTTTCTAAGCCTCCACTGGCAATAGGCACACATGTGGTGCACAGACATGCATGTGGGCAAGACACTAATAGACATTAAACAAATAATTAAACAAACAAAAAATATTTTTAAATCACTGAGCAATCAGTGTCACTGTTTCCCACTCACAACACAAGATATAGCATTTGTGCTCAGAATCTCCATCATTAGTGATTAAATGGCTAAAGGGAGATCAGGAAAACCAAGTGACCCCATCGAGCACCAAATACTAGATCACCTTGTCCATACATCATTTACTTTATTTGGACCTAACTGGTATCGCTTGGAGGCTTACAATAGCTCCAGATTTCACGTGTCCACTGACCTTCATGCACGATCAATCCTTTTCACTGCCAATAATAACTCATCTCCCAAAATTCCTCCCCAAAACAGTCTCAGTCCATCCACTTACATGAGCTGGGATCTGGAGAGGTGTACTCGAAACATCCATTCTCCCCATCTTACTTCCCCACATCAAGGCAATGTAAGTCAATGCAAGTCATCAACTACAATGATATCATCACAAAAATATGCTTTGAACTTATTGGTTCTGGTGTATCTCTACTGCCTCTGTCTTCTTCCAAAACACTAGCCTTAATTTCGACCAAAGCAATGGGTTTCTTGTTTTCTTCATGTCTAAGTTTCCTGTCACTACTGTTTTCTCTTCACAGAGCCTAGATTTGTTTGATGTGTTTGACTTTATCAGCCTCTTTGAATGATTCGTCATTCAATGAATCACTGTTGTGCTTAGAATAAAACAATGTTTCTCAAAAGTTCCCAAGATTTTCCTGGAGCAACCTTCTCTAATCTCACTAAACTCAGCACATGCTGATGTCTTCTGGTCTCCCTTGCTCTGGCCGCTGACTTCTCCTGAGTTTCTCATATATACCCTAAAAGAATGTACTCTTTCCTCCATAATTACCTACACTCTGCCCATCTCCAAGGCCT
This sequence comes from Phyllotis vaccarum, assembly GCA_033318265.1. Classification (NCBI taxonomy): domain Eukaryota; kingdom Metazoa; phylum Chordata; class Mammalia; order Rodentia; family Cricetidae; genus Phyllotis; species Phyllotis vaccarum. Next base: position 54,698,553 of record JARWLC010000012.1, read on the forward strand.
GCCACTCACATCACTTAATCGAGGAAATCATTGTCAATATTACCAAAACTCCATGAGTTGCCAGTGCCTCCCTTTTAGAATCTACTCTGTTCTTCTACATAACGAATGACTGATGAGTTAGAAATTTTAGATTTTTTTTGCTTCAACTATTTTTCCCTCCAATATACAAAGGCCTAGGTAAAGAAAATTTCATTAGTGTACTTCTGGTGATATAGAAGAGGCTTCATATCATATACATTCCATAAAAGCTCAGTAAGAACTGAAGCGGTATAATATTTCTAGTTGGTAGTTATAACTCTACTCACTAGGGATGTGCAGAGACTGACAGAGAAGCTCTTCAAATACAGGTAAATGAGTAACAGAGAGTCTTCTGCTTGCTCAACCAACAAACCCTCAAATTCTTTCCATCTAGAAATTCTTGACCTTTGTTCTAGACAACACAGAGGATTCTTTCTTTCTTTCTTTCTTTCTTTCTTTCTTTCTCTCTCTCTCTCTCTCTCTCTCTCTCTCTCTCTCTCTCTCTCTCTCTCTCTCTCTCTCTCTCTCTCTCTCTCTCTCTGTCTGTCTGTCTCAATAGGATGTGTCATTTCCTTTCCATGTCTTCCTTCAATGAAATTTTAAATGACTGGCTGACTTATAGAGTTTTCATTTTTCTGTTTATTATTCTCTGCACAATTTTATGATTTTTTTCCTCCTAAAACACACAGGCATGCTTTTCAACAATGCATTCCAACAGGAAATGTTATTTTATATTTCTGCTGTTAATACCATTTAATTATATACTTTTTCAGTCAGGTTCCAGTATTAATTTATAGTGAACTTTCAGCGCACTATTAAATCCCAGGAACGTGATTAGACCAGGTCATCTGTTTCTAGTACATATGCATTTGATTTTGTGAATATAAGTTGGGATTTACATACTTTTCTGATAAGTGTCCATGAGGTTTAATTCTAATATTATGCCTCTGAGATCTTTCTAAGTCTTTGCTCAGGTATCTAGTCTCAGTTTTGTTGCCCAGAACCCTCAAATGTCCAAGTCATCAACATTCCTTTTTATTTTATGTCCATCCCTCAACTCTCCGGTCTAGGGAAGTTGCTTAGTGGCTAAGAGTGACTGCAGCAAAACCATAAGGACCTGACTTTAGATCCCCAGCTTTGACATCAAAGCTAGCCAAGGCAGCAGGCAGCTCACATCTGGAATTTGAGTGCTGGGGGCAAAATGGAGGCTATGGATTTTAGAGGCCAGCTGGCTAGCTAGTCTAGCCAAATAAGTGAGCTCTAGGTTCAATGACAGACCTTACCTCAAAGAAAATAAAGTGCAGAATGTTAAGACACTAAAGGAAAACCCATGGGTACACACACACACACACACACACACACACACACACACACACACACAATTGTTTGCCATGTATTTCCCCAGATCTCTACCACCTTTCTCCTTTCTCCTCAACATCTGAAGTCACATTTTGCTTGTTCTCTGACTCACTTTTAAGTCACAAAATAAATACTCATCATTGAATGTCTCCACTGTGCCAGGGACTGGACTGAGTGCTGGAAATACAAAAAAAAAAAACCTAAGTCACATCTGTTGTTTTTAAAGCCATTTCCCTAAATTCTCTTGGCCTTTGCTTATCACTGGACATTTTTGTCTCTAATCATTGCTTGAACAGAAAAATGTAAACTTTACTAAATCGTAAACCAGCTCTACAACCTCATCTGGCTCCAGATGTGTCTTGTCAATGGTTTCCTAGACTTCACTAAATTATTCCACAAACCCCCCTCAAATTTAACATGGACAAAACTCATGTCAATCTTTAGCACCATCCCCAACCACCTCCATGACACTTCCTGCTTTCCTGATCCTGATTAATGATGCCATCATCTGCTAGCCAGTAATCTAGGAGCCACTTCGGGTTTGCTATCATTTATCCTTCCCACAAATGTGTCACCAGGTCCCATCAATTTGTTTTAGAAGGCTAGGCAAAATAGTTTTCTTCCACACATCACTACTGTTACCATCTTAGTCATTTTCTCACAAAGGGAGTTACTCTTATAGTCTTCTTCCAATCTAATCTTTCCAAATTTATCTTCCATATTTCTGTCAGGATTACAAGTAGAATTAAGGTAGTTCACCAAAATGTCATTTTGAAAAACTGACAGTATTTCAATACCTGAAAGAAGCGAGGAAATAAGGAGCAAGAAAGGACGGAATCAGGAATAATGTCAATACTCATTTTGTCCATACAGGTACTTGGATGCTAGTCCTGTTCTTACATGCTTCCTAGAGGCTCCTAGAGATTTAGCAGATCAACTGAAAAGCCAACATATCCAAGATCACTTGGCCAGTTAGCTTCTAATTCATAATTAAAGTTATCTGTCTCTACAGTTCATGCTTTCACTGTGCTCCCCGAGAAAGACAACAAGGGAAGCCAACAAACAGAAATTACGCTGTAAAACTTCATTAACTGTGTAGAGGTGTCAGATGATTTAACTCAACTATCAAACAATAAGAAGAAAGAGCCTCTTATAAGATTTATAAACTAAAAACAGAGACAAATAATTTGCCTATGGTGAACATTGCAATGAGCCAGGCATGATGGCATAGGACTGTTATTCTACAACTTGGGAGTTGGAGGCGAGAGGATTAGAAGTTCAAGGCCACTACAATTCTCAGTGCTAAGACTAATAAAAAAATGAGGCAAATTTGGCCATGGTTGTACATGCCTATCCTCCCAGGCTACATCAAGAGAATCTCAAACTCAAGGCCAGCCAAGGCTATATAAGAAGATCCTGTGTCTATGACTACTGAACTCATCAGCTCCTTTTAATAGGATCAAAACTTAGAGTCAGAAGAAAGTGAGAGCCACAGATTCCCTTCCTCCCCCCCCCCAAACCGTATCACGCCTCATGCTTAGACTGTGATAAAAGAATTCTCAATCTAAATTCTGAAGCTATTTTTAATGCTTAGTAACAACTAGGGAGAAAAAAACCCCATAAGTTCATAAATTTGGTCCCTTTGTCTGCCTCAAGCACTCTGAGAAATGCCATGCAGGAATGCTTTACTCAAGGCAGATATAACCAACTGACAAAGCATCTTGACTCTTACTCTAACCAGTTTATACGATCCTGTATTTAGTGACAAGATGCCTCACCCTTATTAGTTGCTTCCCATTAAGGCAAAGACAGTCATACCTTTTCAGCACCTCAGAAGTCCTCAAATCTTCAGTGCTGCTCCAAGTTCCAGGGGAAATGATTTCTATCATTTCTGATAGAATTGCTAGATGTCCTGTCATTTGGGAATGTCTTTCTATATGATGTGAATAAAAGAACTGTTTTGGCCTTTATCGGGCACCTTAGGAGTAGGTAGGGAAAGTCAGAGCATAGGTAGAAGGAGGGCAGAGTCAGAAGAGATGTGATCCAGCTACCCAAGAAACAAGATGTAACAAAATAGGTAAGCCACAGGCTGCGTGGCAGGACAGATTGGTGGAAATGGGTTGAGTTAAGTAAGCTAGCAATGTGTCTGAGCTATAGACCAAGCATCATGAAATTAATGTAAACGTCTGAGTCATTGTTGGGAGGCTAGGCAGAGGGTCTGGACCATGACGCTAGTCAGTCTGGGACTGCAGGTCTGTGGGTCTGAATCACACTACCACCCCCCAACCCCCACCCCCCCACCCACCCCCGCAGACTGGCTAGAAACCTTGTTCTACAGTCCTGTGTAGGGAACATGGGCTCTAGTTCATTAAAACCATGAACCACTTTTCAGTTATATATTATAATTTAAGTATGCATTAAGCATTTTATTTCATGGGGCTGGAGCAAAAGCTCAATAGTTAGGAACACTTGCTCATCTTGAAGAGGACTCAGGTTTGAGACCAGCATGGTGGCTTAAAATCCTATGTAATTCTAGTTCCAGGGGATCTGGCATCCTTTTCTGGCTTCTGTGGGTACTAGATATGCATGAGGGTGCATGTATGGGCAAACTCCCATAAATGTAAATTAAAAATAATTTACATGGTGGTTCCAGGGTCTGAAGAGATGGTTTGTTTCAGTTTGTTAAGAGCTTCTGTTGCTCTTGCAAAGAGGCCAGGTTCAGTTCTTATCACCTATGTGGTGATTCACAACCACCCAAACTCCAGTTCCAGGGGAGCTGATGACCTTTCCTAGCCTCCCTGGTATACATACATGCACACATGTGAGCAAAGTATGGCATTCACACAGAGTCAAAATAAGTCAAAAAAAAATAAATAACATTTCAAAGAAATCCAACTATTATAAAAGATAATTATCAAAATAATTTTTAAACTTGCTTCTGTTTTTAAAGAATTGAACAAAACATCTAAAACTGACTGTAGTTTTTAAGTAGAAAAGAATCCATTTTATTTTGAGTTATCTGCATGAACTGAAATTCCACATTAGAAAGCACATTCTTGGGCATAGGCAACTGTTTCGTGGTCTACAAATAAGAGAAACGGTGAATTTTAGCTTAAAAGGGGATATTCAAATATAAAAAGAATTTAGCAATTGACCTGTACATTTTTAAAGCTATCTACAGAAACAGTATCTTTGCAGATGGGCAGAGCACAGCTTGTTGACCTGGCATTGTCCAGAGAAATGTGCATAGCATCCTGTTTTTAGAAAATATCATACTGAAACTGGAGACATAAATCAGTAAAGAGTACTAGCTGTGCCTCCAGAAGACCCTGGTTCAAATCCCAACACCTTCACACTGGCTCAGAACCCTTTGCAAACCTAGTTCCAGGAGATCCAGTTAACTCTCTTGGCCTGTATAGTTACTAAACATGTACGTGGCATGCACACACACATACAAAACACTCATACAGATATAGTATTTTTTAAGAAAGAAAATAGATACACTGTGAAAATGCTTTTGACTATATGTAGTCTTTACTGTTGAGTGTGTATGTCTGAGTTATATGTATATATTTCTGAGTTATATATGTGCATGTTCTTCTGTTTGGGGAGAGTGCCTCTGTGTGTGTGTGTGTGTGTGTGTGTGTGTGTGTGCGCGAGAGAGAGAGAGAGAGAGAGAGAGAGAGAGAGAGAGAGAGAGAGAGAGAGAGAGAGAGGACAAAGTTAATTATCTCCTTCAGTTCTTCTTATAAGGTAAGGAAGGTCTCAGACTGAGCTCAACAATTTGGCTACAATCAACTTTAGAGATTCACCAGTGTCTGTCCCCCAAGCCCTGGGATTGCAAGTGGGCATTAGTATGTATGGCTTTTTATCTGGGTGCTGGGGACCCAAACTCATGTCCTTATGCTTGCATGAGGAACTTTATCAACTGAACCACTCAGTCCCTAGGCTGACCTTCCAACTCTGGATTCTCGTGCCTCTACTTAATATGTGCTAGAATTTCAGGAATGCACCACCCACCATGCTTTCTGCACTGCCCCCCCTTCTTTACTCATTGTCTCCATAATGACGGTTTTGCTTTTTTTCTTTGGGCATATTTTCCTTTCTTCTCAAAGTTTGATTTAGAGTTATCTTGACTTGGAGGTTGCACTTTGGCTGGTTGCCTTCCCTAGAAGATCCTCCTCTCACCGAATCTCTAGCCTCCTAACACAGGCTGTGCCAAGCACTGCTCTTTGGCATCCCTCCTACTCAAAGCATTTTAGGGAGGAGCTCACAGAGTTTAAATTAGTACAGGTATTGTATAAATTGGAGTATTTCTCTTTTCCTAGGTTTTCCTGTTTCCACAATAAGCTTCGTGCTTGGAATCTCGAGACTCTGGTAATGGTGCAAGAAGGCCATCTACTACATATCCTAAGCAGACGGCTATTTAGAGCAGCTAATGAATGGGAAGGGTGTCCATGAAGCCAGAGGCAAACTACAAACGTTTAGAAAGGGATTTGCTTGAGGCTCATGAACAAAGTGTCTGTCATCAATCTCCATTGTCTCTGTGACTCCAGCCAGGAATGAGGAATGTGTCTCCTTGTTGACATAGACCACTGTGGGACAAGGAAAGTTGATGACATAAACATATCCTTTTCCCAGCACTTGACTTGTGTGTGATTTAACCTTTAACTCTTGCTTGTTGATATAGGTGAGATGTCAAATATTTCCTCCTGGGCTGTTGGCAACTGTTTAAAGTGTCTTCATCACTCTGTCATGAAGGCAAAACCAGGCTCGGGCTCCTGGGGTCATAGCAATAGACCTGATCCCCACCCTCACTGTTCAGCCACTTCCTCCCAACTGAAACAGCAAAGTGGTGACAAAAACCAGTTCGATAGTCACTGTACATCTGTAATTATTCACTTCTTGCTTTTGAAGGAATGAGTTTGTAGCAAGGGATAGTGACACTTGAGGTCATGTGGCCAATAGTGCACTAATCCTTTAGATTGCAACATAAGCAATAAGGAACCCAGCCTCTGAAGCTGCAATCCTGTTTCTGTTTGGTTTTTTGGCCTTCTTATAATTCCTTAGGCTTGGAGATAAAGCCTTTTACTGTTTCCAGATCAAACTTCTGTCTTAAGAGAGCAAAGCAGACAGATTCTTCCACTCTGCCCTCAGGAAGCCAATCCTAATTGTTTCCAAGGCTGAACTAAACCTACCTGTTTACCATCTTGGCAAATATTGTAAATGTATATACTTTTGTTTAATGTTTAAGTCTCAGGTATAATGTTCTTTCTAGTTTTGGATTATCAAGGTAAAAGTTCTCCTGTCAAAGGGAAAAAAAATGGAAGTAAAATTCCCAGCAGCCCAAGTTTATACCATTGTTTTACTGATTGGACATTCTTGTTCCCTAGAAATTGAAAATTCTGATAAAAGAACTGACTCCACAAAACAGCAAATAAGAATCCATGTGCAACTTACACCTAGAAAGAGCTCCTTGAGTGAGGTCAGCATCGCTTGTTAGTATTTTCATGGTTTTGGTCTGGAGCTTGGGCTCCTATCTGGAAAAGGAAATCTCTGTTTCATTAAAGAAAACTGGTTATGCCAAATGTTCAAAAATAACAGTGGGAGGAGATGGGGTGGGATGGGATAGAGGAAGGTCACTGCATGACTCAGAGGAGCTTGGCATCTATAATTAATATTGTAAGTCCATTACTTCACATTCAAAATAGAACTGCATGGTCAGAGGGGAAAACAGTTACACCCAACCATGGTAGGAGTTCTAAAACCATGCATATACATATAAACATTATTGCACAAATTTAGATAGGTATATGTAAACTAAGTGAGTGTGTTTTAATTTCAAGAATTATTACCAAGCACAGGTCATTTCTAGGTCAATATGTTTCTCTCTGTAGATACCTCCATATCCACACATAAACACACACACACCCCTACAAATGTAGTTAAATGTGGATGTATCTTTCATGTGTTTATTGTGTACAGATTTTTAAATATTCATTTCACATTGTATAATTGGTTCAGATAACTAATAGGACTCATTAAGTTCTCTCTCTCACACACAGAGAGAGAGAAAGAGAGGGAGAGAGAGAGGAATATATCCAGAGGATTTAAAACAGCTATAGGCTGCATTTTTTTTCACCGAGAGAAGCTGCCATCTATTTATCTGCTTTAAGGAAATGAGGTGGGAATCATGTGCTCTTGAAATCACAGTGTCTTGCTCTCTCAGACACCATCTTGCTCTTCTCTTGTGCACTAAATTGCTTAGCGGCCTGATGGTTTGAAGGAATCCATGTTCAAGTCAGCAATGCCATTAAGTACTATCACTCAAGGTACCCTCTGGCAAAAGTTGCCTGCAGAAAGCAAATTTGAGGAAGTCAACACAGTGTGGTACATACTTGGTGAACACCAGCTCCAGGTTCAGATTAAGGTTTGTTAGATCTTGAAGTTATGATTTCAAAGATGCTGAAGCTTATGTCATTCAACCTGGCATAGCAATGGCTTTCCAGGGAGCTAAATGCTTCATGAGACTACATGTCATAATTCATAAGTAGACAAGGACAGAGGACAGGAGGCGAGCTCTGCATGAGACCAGAGTAAACTGGTTTAAAATGACACAATCTGGCAAAAAGCCAATGAAAGTTGATTGAATTCACAATTTTTCAAAGTTAAAACTCAGATTAGTTTTGAAGTGAGGGTCAGGTAAGGGAAGGTTAAGTGGAACCCATTGATGTTATGTTCTAAAATGAATGTCCAGTATCATTTATGAGCACTAAGGTGCAAGGGAAATGTATGATTTTCCTAAAAGTGCAACAGCATCACATTTACATATATAGTGGGGAACAAAGGAATTTCACATCAAAATGCCAAATCATCTGATCAGTTAATGGGCTAGTGAGCTGAACAGTTCTCAGAGGATGAAATACAAAGGGCCAATGATTACTTGAAAAATGTTTGGTATTTTCAGCCCTCAAAGAGATATAGATTGAATGTGCTTTGAGATTTCTTCATACACTGATTGGCATCTGCCAATCACTGAAAAGAAAGAAAATGACAGCAAGCTCTGGTGAAGAACTTGGAGAGATTGGGCGTATAAATTGGAATTAACTTGGAAATCAGTGAGGATTTTCCTGAAAAAACTAAAGGAGAGCTACCAGGTGGTCCAGGAAACTCACACCTGGGAATGTATCACCTGAAGGATTCTAAGTCAGTATACCACAGAAGACCAGGTTCACCCATGTTTACAGCTGCATTATTCACTAGGCACAGAAACTTAATACTCCACTAAAGGCAGGAACTGAAGGCACAGAACTGCCGTAGAAATCCCCCAAGATGAATGGGTAAAAGAAATGTGCCTCAGATAACAATGGGATTCTACTACAGGAAAATGGATGGACTAAAGATTCTAGGTTGAGGGGAATAAACCAAATTCAGAAAGACAAATATCGCACGTATTCTCTCCTATGCAGAACATACTGTTATAAATGTACGTGTGACAGGAAAATAAAAAGTAGATCCTGGGAGGGGTGGAAGAGGATATAAGAGAAATATGTATGTGCCATATAAGCGAAGGAGAGCTGGGCCTGGTGGTGTATGCCTGTAATCCCAGCCCTAGATAGGCCGATGTAGGATAATTGCTGTAAATTCAAGCCAGCCAGGTATCCATAGTGAGACCATGTATCAAACAAACAAACAAGAAAACGCACAAAAAATAAAGAGCAAGCACGCAGAAGGGACCACTGTTAGTAGAAGGAAGGGCATCAGCAAGAGCAAGAAGGGATGGGAGGCAGGAAAGGTAAATAAGATCCAAATATAGTATATATAAAAAATGAATTGGAAAAGTCACAGTGACACTTGGTTTTTTTTTTTTTTGTATGTTAACCAACAATAAATAAGTAAATAAAAATATAATGTAGAAACGAAGGTAAGTGGGCTTGATAGTTTTTGTTAGCATGACACAGACCAGACTCATATGAAAAGTGGGGACATCTGTTGAGAAAATGACTTCTTAAGACTGGCCAGCTGTCAAGTCTATAGGGCATTTTTCTAATTAATGATTGATGTGGGGAAGCCTAATCCACTTAGGGTAGTTTCAGACCTGGGCAGGTAGGTGATCCTGAGTTGCATAAGAAAGCAGGCTGAGCAAACCAAGGGTAGCAAGCCAGTAAGCAGCACTACTTCATGCTGTGTGCTTCACTTCCTGCCTTCAGTGTTGTATTAAGTTTCTGGCCGAACCTTCTGGCCCAAACTTTCAGACCCACAGTCCCATAGTCCCACTGAAACACATAGATTCTTGTATTAATTGTGCACTGACCTGGGGCCCAGCCATATAACTTGCTAGCTCTTGCTCTTAAACTAACCCATGACTCTTATCTTGTTTAGCCCTGAGGCTTGGTGCCTTTTCTCAGAGCAGCATTTCAACTTCTTTCCTCTGCATCTTCTGGCATCTCATCATGGCATCTCTGTGGCATTTCTGCCCTGTTCTTCCTGTTCCCAGAGTTTTCTTAGTCTGGTAGCCATGCCCACACTTCCTGTCTGCCTTTGGCCAATCAGCGTTTTTTATTAAGCCAGTAGGTGGGACAGTTATTTACAATGTAACAACATAATCCCACGACACTTCAGTGACTGCACTGACTTCCCTCAATGATGGAGGGTGATCTGGAAACTCTAAAATGAAATAAACTTCTCTCCAAGTTGCTTTTGATTGTGTTGTTTATCATAGGCATAAAAAACACATTGATACAATCAGGAAAGTATATTATTGGGAAACCATCAAAGGATAACCTGAGAACCCAAAGCACAAAGAAAATGACCTATTTGATCACAGAAAGCCCAAATCAGCTTCATGTCTGAGGGTCATTGCTGCAGAGTTCTGGTAGATACTGGTCAGTCTAACTATGCAGTTCCTCACTTTTCTATCCTTTTAGCCACTTGAGGAATCCCTTCCTCTTTATTTCTTTTTTACCACTTTTTACCACTTCCTATGTTTCTAGTCTGTTGTTCCCCCCCCCTTGCTGGCAACATATACCATTCATTTAACAAAATTAAATGATATTTTACTATTGAAAATGACGTGTGCTTGCAATGATTTCAATAGATAAATTTTTGGGTAGGTATAATAGCATCCATGTGGGGAGTGGAGAGATATCTCTGTGATTAAAGAGCACTGGAGGCTCTTCCAGGGGCCCAAGATTCAGTTCCTAGCACTTATATGATAGCTCACAATCACCCATAATTTCAGTTCCAGGGGATCCAATGCCCTCTTCTGACCTTCTTGAGTACCAGACACACACAAGATGTGTATACAAATGCAGGCAAAACACTCATTTTGATAAGATAAAAATAAATAAATTTTAAAAACCAGCATACATTTTAAATGAGCAACTTAACTATTTGCCCTTACCCTATATTATGAAATAGAACCATTCCAGATGTAAGCCCAGACAAGACGTTTTGGTAAAAACATGAGAACTCTACAGATGTTTCTTTCCCTGTGCCCACTGTTTCAATTTCTATCATCTTCAAGAAAATACTAAAAGGAAGTCAAGTAATATAGGTATTTAAAATGCATGTAGAATTTAGAAAGAAATGGAGGAAACAAAATTATATATCATTTACTAGATGTATATAGAAATATACATCCATCCATATGAAATGTATGAATGAAACATAAATATAAAAGAAATTACCAATTAAGTATATCAAAATAGTGGTTATATTTTAATAGTAGGATTATGAGTAATTTTTAATTTTTTTATTCTGTTCTGTGTTCCAAACATATAAGTTAATTTTGCATGGATAGGGTAGGTTGTGAAAATGTCTTAGGTAGCCCAGGTTGACCCAGAACTCACTGTGCAGCTAAAGAGTACCTCAAATGCCTGGTCCTTCTGACCCAACCTGCTCAGTGGTAAGATTAGAGACATTAGAGACAGCTACACAGTTCAATTGTTTTATATGGGGGAGGGGAATCCTTTCTCTTATGGTTTGATGATTGTTTTATGTATATATGTGATTTGCCTGCATTTATGTGTGTGTGTACTATAGGAGCACAATGCCCTCATGGTCAGAAGAGGATTTTAAATCTCCCAAGACTGGAGTTACAAGTAATTGTGAGCTGCAATGTGGGAGCTGGGAAATGAACCGAGGTCCTCTGGAAAAGTAGCCAGTGTTCTCAAATGTGAGCCATCTCTCCAGTCCTCATTTGTTTGTCTTTTTTGAGAGAAAGTGTTGTAGAATATTATTTTAAGATATATTACATTTGTTTATGCTGTGGGACATTTTTGTAATGATGCAAAGATGTGCTGCATTTTTTTATGTTGTATTTGTTTAACTCTGTGAAGTTGTGCTACTGTGCCTGTCTAAGACACCTGATGGTGTAATAAAGAGCTTCATAGCCAATAGAGGTGCGAGAAAGGAAAGGTGGGGCTGGCAGGCAGAGAGAATAAATGGAAAGATAAATCTGGAAGAAAAATGAGGGGCAGAATGAGAACAAGGAGAGAAGACACCAGGGCCCAGCCACTGAGTAACCCGGCTGTGAAGAGTGAAATATGATATACAGAAGACAGAGAAAAGTAAAAGCCCAGAGGCAAAAGATAGGATAATTTAAAGTTAAGAAATGCTGCCAAGAAACAAGCCAAGCTAGAGCCGGATATTTATAATTAAGAATAGGTCTCCCCATGTGTGATTTATTTGGGAGTAGGGTGGTGGACCCCAAAGAGCAAAGAGTAAAAAGAGCATAAACAAACTAAAACAACAAAGTCTGACTATATAGCCCTTACAGCTTAGAATTCACTGTCTAGACCAGGCTGGCCTTAAGTAAAGGGCCTTTCTCTGCTTCTCAGATGCTAGGGTTATAGGTGTAAGCCATTGTACAATTTCTTATCCATCTGTGCAATCTCCATTTACCTTACCAGCTTCTATCAGATACCTTTATCAGCAGAAATATTTAATAATATTACTTTCCTTCTTAGCCTCTCACCCTTAATATTTCTGACTTATCACACCTGTCTACTCAACGTCCACCTTGTGTTCTACTCTAAAGGCTTTCCTCCTCCTTCCTATTAATCCTTCCCGGGTTTCTCAGGAATCCTGGTTGATGATGGGAGAAGGAGAAAGCTACAAAGAGAACCTTAGAAAAACTTCTAAAGCATGTGACTTATGGAGAGTAATCTTTAGGAAAGACCCCAGAGGAAGTTGATTAAGGTAGGCAGGGAGGGAGGGAGGATCATGGAAGAATATGGACCCTTAGCGGGTATGCAGGAGTTTGGAGCATCAGAGCTGTTTTACCTTGAGGACACATGGCCAAGTTTTTTAAACCCCAATCAGTGACCACATAGCAAACTGGAGGAATCAGTGGCCTTGTCATCTCTTTCAGGAGGTGATTCCCTCCCATCAGAGACTAGCAAGCCTCCAGGAAGGACTCAGAAATACCCAAGGAGCAGATAAACCAGCTAGGAAGTCAGGTCAAGTGCCAACATTGTCCTCTGCCATGGTGATGGACAGGATGAGGAAAGGGGGGGGGAGAGAAATGCAAACCAATCCAGGAAGGTGTTTAAGTGACATAGTCATCCTGGCTTGGAAAGATACTGGTTCAAGCTAAGGCAGCCTCAACACTTGGGTGTGATAGGATACCACAAGGAAGCTACAGTCATCTGAAGAAATTTAAGAATTCCAAAATGGTTAACACTAGAGCATGGGTTCCTGCTAAGATGAGCATCATGCTGACCAGAATTCCCAAGAAAGTTTGAAGAGCAGATCTACTTAATTTTTTCTAACACTAATTCTTTTTCCATACAACCGTGAACCTTAAAAACAGCTGTTAGGCTTCCCCCCAGAGATTCTCTAGTTTTGGAATCCAATAAAAAGAATTCCTTGGTGCAGTGATACAGATTACCTTCCCGGGGAAGAGGATCTGTAAACTATGCTATTAAAACCTTTACTCTCCCTAGTTCTTATTCCCTGGTGTCATCAGCAAGGACATTCCCAAATACCCTTTTTCAAAAATTCCATCTTTCTCTGCTGATTAACCTGGAAACAGGGCTTGAATTGGCTGCCCCATAGCAGGTTGATTTAGGTCTTTGCAGAATTATTTCAGATGCAGGTTTAAAACAACAAAAGTCAGTCACTTCAGTGAAGAATTCCACACTCTACTTTTCATTATGTTCTGAACATATTGTATTTTTAAGAGTGTGTGTGTGTGTGTGTGTGTGTGTGTGTGTGTGTGTGTGTGTGTGTGTGTGTGCCTGGCACACATGTGGTTATCAGTCCTCAATTTTTCACCTTATTGGAAGCAGGATCTCACATGATCAGCTGGTGGCCCACCCTCAAGTTTCCAGAGATTCTCCTGTTACCACTTGCCATCTCATCAGAGTGACACAGGAATTTGCAGCACATGCTACTGCTTCTAGCCTTCTGTAGTCTCTGAAAATGTGAACTCAGGTACACACACACACACACACACACACACACACACACACACAGAGTGAGGCTTTACCCATTGCCTCAGCTCCTGAAGATATTGTATGTACTCAACAAAAAGTCTTATTTTTTTCTCTAATACCCCTACAGCAAAAAGAAGCCCCAAATAGTAAAAATGACTGAGAAGCATTAATACAAAATATACAACGGTAGTAGGAAAAGTATTTTGTAACTTTTATATACTAGAAAAAATGAAAGTAAGAAAGATATTTAAGACATATTTCTCTTTACTTCTTTTTTTTTGAAAAAAAAAATGGTGGCTCCAATGACAGTCATAAGGAAACTTGGTGATGTCATTTCCTTTGAATTGGCCAGTTACATAAATTCTGGAAAAAAGCCAACTAAAACAGTCCTCAAACAGATGGCCATGTGTGTAAATGCCAGAAAGTGAGAACAGCCATTTGTAGTTACATATATATATATATTTTTTTTTACCCCACACATGGTATAATGTGTATTTATAACCTCTCTTATGGACGTAGGTGGACCATTCTTGTCACTTTTTAGAGGAGGGGGCATTCCCAAGGAAGCACTCATAAAACACAAAACACAAATCATGAAACAATAAAACCTCAGGTATGGAGCAGAAGTGAGCCTCGTTGGGTGAATCTAAGTCATCATAGTGCTCGGTACAATGGAGCTCATACAGCCGAACACTCTAGAAATGAAGTGTCTGGAACAGTCAGGAAATATCAAACAGAGAAAAGTTTACAATGGGACAAACAAAAGCACCCAGAGATCCTAAAGAAGTTAGAAATAGGATGTTTGCGTGGATTTTTTTTTACAAAAGTCGGGGCAGGAGTGCATACTTCAAAGCAAATGTAAGTGGGCATCTTCCCAGTAGTACTGACCTATCCATCTCCTGGTTCCAAGTCCATATTGTTGCAATCAGGAGAAGTTTACACTTTTGTAACTGTGAAGAATTTCAGTTATGCATAATAAAACACAGCAAGGGGCTTGAGGCTTTTCAGCTTCAAAAACGAACTTCTGCTCTGGTCTGCATCCACTGATAATAGTGTTTCCTTTCTTGGCTCTGATGGAGATGTGTTCTTTTAATAGCAGTCCAGCAAGCCTATGGAGGGTCCATGAACAGGAAATAAACCTTTGGAAACGCTATCATTTATCTTCCTTTGATATTTCAGTAATTCAATTAAATAAGAACAGGTGAACTTTAGAATATATACCTTCTTAATCGTGGGTCACTTGGAGACAAGCAAGAGCAGGTAAATAGTAAATGGTAAAGAGAATTATGGTAAAAACTTCTGATTGCTTTCTTCATCATGAAAATATTACTTCCTTGGTAACTGACCAATTGAATTTCTCTTCCATTCATCATATTTCCAAAGTATGTAGCAACGTGTTATAACTTCCACCTAGAAATATATCAGTAATATGTCACTAATTTACATGTCCATGAATATTAGCTAAACAGTTATGGTCTGAAGGCTAAACCGGAAGTGGCTGATGAAGAAATACCAGCTGTGGAGTCCTATATGCAGTTTATATACTCTAATATTTGTTCTTTTTAGTGTTTCTACCAAGCATTGGACTATTCTAACCTTGGATTCCCACTCCTCCCCCCAAAATGTTTAGAAGCCTGTCATTTTCTGTGAGTCTTCCATACACTTGGGTCAGGGCAGGACGGTGTCAGAGACCCTTCACCTTTAGGTAAGATTGTGTCCTCAAAAGTTTCTGTGCTTATTTTGGATGCCACTGCCTGAACTCCACCAAGCACAATAATAAGTTCCATATGCCCATTTTTTTGAAGAACACATTTTCAAAGCAGCAAATGTTTTGACGGATTGGCTCTTGGAGAGCCTAAATACTGTTACACACATCGTTTAGCATTTCACAAGGCCCCTACTGTTAAAGTCTGGGAATGGGGCCAGGGTAACCTACCTAGGGTGCTCTAAGTAATGTGAAAATATTGAGAATTCTTGACCATAGTGCTTCACTGAGATGTATTTGGAATGTGAAGATTTCTTTGCTGCCATGGAACTGTGTGAGTGTGTGGGTGTACACACAATTAAGTAAAAGAACAAATTGGACCCTTAGAGTCAATAAATTTACCCAAAGCCTCAGTGATGGTTTTTTCTAGATTTTTAAACTTTTAAAATGTTCACCTAAAAGTAGTTGGTGAATTCTGGCTGTGTGTGTGTGTGTGTGTGTGTGTGTGTGTGTGTGTGTGTGTGTGTGTGTGTGTGTAACTTTTAATCTTACTGTTTGCTGTTAAGGGTTCCATGAAGTCCTACCACCCGGATATTATCTCTGCACATCTTACATATGAATAGGTTTTGTTATTCTTGTGGCTGATGCAGCAGCAGCAGCTTGGATTTTAATTTTGGAGATGGATCTTGAATCTGGGATCCTTCTGCTTCAGCCTCCTTGGTGCTGGGAAGGTGTACTTGTGCTGGACCTGGTTAACAGATTGACCTATTTAGCATCGTACTCTCCAGATTTGTTTAAATATGGAACTGACCTGAACTAACTTTTTCTGACTCGTGCCCCACATCCTGATTTGGAATTAGGACCTAAAATTCTATTTTTTTTCACTTGATTGATACTTTTGAAAAACTATATTCTTAGCCATTCTATATATCCCTCTATAACTGACCAATTATCATTAATTCTGGTGCTTTTATTTTTATGGTATAGTGTTGTAATAAGTTCGCGGGTCCCAGACAGCCGGAGATCTGGGACCCACAACTGCCGCCAGAACTGATCATCCGCCCGCCGCCCAGGTCCCCAGAAATAACTCAGACGCTTTATATTAAGTCCATGCTGTTTGGCCTATGGCTCAGGCACATTGCTAGCTAGCACTCATATCTTAAATTAACCCATTTCTATTAATCCAGGGCCACGTGGCGGCCCGCAGCTCACCCGTGCTTACATGTTGCCTCTTGGGCGGCTTCCGCGCGGTCTGCTTCTAACTCCGCCCTGCTTCTATTACCTGAACTGACTCTCCTCCCACTTCCTCTATGGTACCTGCCATGGCCTAAACCAGCTCCTTTATTTAAAGATACAGTACGCACAAATATATTCCCACATTTCCCCTTTTTTCTCTAATCAAAAAGGAAGGTTTCAATTTTAACATAGCAAAATTACATATAACAAAATAGCCATCAAGCAAGAATTACAGTTACAATATCTAGTCTACTTGCACTTAGCAAAATTAAAGAAAACATTTTATCTACTTTATTTTTGTGAATCTAAAGTTTTATATCTAGTATATTTTTTAAATGACTAAGAAAAACTGTACATATAACTATCTAATCTTCAACTACATCAAAGACCACAGAAGGATATAATATTTATCCAAGTAAACCAGAAGTGCAAACGACCTCTAAAATCTAGAAAGGACAGAGATGACACCTATCTGCCTGGACAGTCACTCAAAGTTCCTTTATAAGGTTGGGGCATTTATCTTCAGCCTACAGGCCCAAAGTCTCTTTTCATTTCAGTGAAGCAGGAAATCTGCTCTGTCCATTTTGGCACAGTTCATCCATTGTTTCTCCTTGAGTCTTGAAGAATGTCTGACAGTTTTCTCTGTAAAGCAGGAACCCGAATGATGATCTTGGCTTGCTCTGCCAAAGTCCAGAGGTCATCTTTTTATGGAACCTGCATGTCCAGTTTAAACAGCATACTGTCAAGCAGTCAATATAAAAACAGTTTTTTCTCCAGTGGCTTACCATTACCACAAATAGATGAGACTCTATATGGAGTTTCTTCAATGCCCATTTTCCTGTTGAAGTAGATTAGTGCTGCCAGGTATAGACCTGTCTCACTGTCCAGAAAAGTCTAAGCTCTTAAAATATTTTAAATGCCATATTCTGTAGGTCTTAGAAGTATTTGAAGATTATCTATTTAATTGAAATATATCTTTGTATACTTAAAAATCTTAACTAACCTAACTATAAGTTTGATTATCAAAAGTGACTATTAACCTTCATTTCTTAATTATACACTACAATTTTAAAACAGTTACATGAACATCATACCTTAAACAAGAATAGAAAAACACATACAGCATAATAAAATTGACTTTAAATTTGTATCAATAAACCAAAATCTATACCAATGTAAAGCAGTTTGAGATTAACAGCTGATTACCTGTAAATTTAATAATCTAATTTTTTAAAAAAGCATTTACATACCATATCCCCCGTTTTTTCTTAGAAAGAGATTGACTATGACCATTAACCATTTATAATGAAAACAAACATTTAGAAACAATATTTGGGGAATTTGGGCGTTGTTTTTCTATTACTACTTCCTGCTGATTAAGGGGCGTTGAAAATCTCAGGGTTGTTGAGACTGGGTCATAATCTGCAGCTGTGAAGCTGATCTGGCCATCTCTTCTCATCAGAGGTTTTTTCAGGGGGTCTTGGTTGATGAAACCATATTTGCCTGGAAGCAATGCACAGGTTCTCATCTGTGGAGACAGAAACAGAACTCTGTTAGTTTTCAGGAACCCGCCTGATTGTAGCTCACACTGCCTGTCGCCAGCCCGCCGCTGGCGCCATTTTGAGTGTGACCCGGATCATGCTTTGTTTGTACAAAGACCCGCTCCACACACACAATTTGGAAGCTGCCCTGGCTCAATTTCTGCGATCTAGAACTCTTTTTAATCTTTGTCAGGCTCTAAGTGGATAATCGGCCCACGTTGGATGCGCCATCTGTTGTAATAAGTTCGCGGGTCCCAGACAGCCGGAGATCTGGGACCCACAACTGCCGCCAGAACTGATCATCCGCCCGCCGCCCAGGTCCCCAGAAATAACTCAGACGCTTTATATTAAGTCCATGCTGTTTGGCCTATGGCTCAGGCACATTGCTAGCTAGCACTCATATCTTAAATTAACCCATTTCTATTAATCCAGGGCCACGTGGCGGCCCGCAGCTCACCCGTGCTTACATGTTGCCTCTTGGGCGGCTTCCGCGCGGTCTGCTTCTAACTCCGCCCTGCTTCTATTACCTGAACTGACTCTCCTCCCACTTCCTCTATGGTACCTGCCATGGCCTAAACCAGCTCCTTTATTTAAAGATACAGTACGCACAAATATATTCCCACAGTATAGTTAGCAATTCATTTATAACAAATTCATCATTTGAAATGACAGTATTTGACCTCTTTTTAAACAAGTAAATTTTTTTTTTACTAATTATTTGGGAATTTTATAGAATGTATTTTGATCTAATTCATGTCCCCTCTCAGCTCTTCCTCAGCTACCCTCCCTTTCCTACTTATACAGTGAGTTTTCTTCCTTTCCCATATCACACTTGAGTCCAGTGTCTATTGCATAACTACTCTTGGGACTGGCTGAAATTTCTCATTTTAACCTTAAGAGAATTTTGGTACCCAGTGTAAAAACAAGGGAATTTTGGCAAACATAGAAACCTGAACACTAATACTACATTAGTGCCACCACTTCTGCTGTACCTGCCCACCTTTTAAATGATTATTTCCTCAATTTCTTTTACACAATCCACCCTTCTGTTAAATCTTATGTTTTTGTTATTTGCTGTTTCTTGTATTCTGGGCCTTATTTAGAGAAAATATTATATGTTTTAGTCAGTTCAAAAATTGGCATTATTATTTTTATTGTTATTATATTTTATTCTTAAGAAGAAAAGGCCGTGATGACATACCTTCTCACAAATGTAGGTTATGAGAAAGGATATGCACATATATAAGATAAAATGTAAAGATATAGTTGAATGATTGCTGACCTAAGAGTAATATAGTTCAATGAACTCTAGTAGTATCAAATGGCAGTAAATATGTATTACTTTTTATGTTAAATATGGGACACATAAAGAGAAAGTATAGCAAAAAACATTAGTAAGATGATTATATTAAAATCAGTTACACAATTAAGAATGTTGAAATCTTGAATCCGTTTCTTTCACTAAACTGTCAGAAACCTTTTCCTCACCTACTGCAAAAAAACCCATGTATAGAAAATAAGTAACAAATGAATATATATAAAAATATTACTTACCACATTGCGATAGAGTTGGGTGCTGAGTTTATGACAAGAGTAGACAGCATTATCTGAAATGGCCAGAGTAAGCCGTAGGAGTGATGCTTTCCAGAGACTGGATGATGGACAGGAATGTTTTTGTAAACTGAACAAAAACAGTAGTAACCTGGGAGATATAAACCTCAATTTGGAGATTTCAAATTGCCCTTTAATTTATATTTATATATATTTATAATTTATATTGCCTTTTAAGTATGTCTTTGGGGCATTTTCTTGGTTGATGATTGATGATGCCCACTGTGGGAGGTACCATTCCTAAGCAGGTATGGGTAGTATAGAATAGCAAAGCCAGTAAGCCCCAGGAAGGTAACCAGTAAGAAGTTCCTGCAGAGTCTCTACCTCAATTCCTGAAAATAGGCTTCTACCTTGGGTTTCTGTCCTGAATTCCCTCAGTGACCAGTTGTAACCTGAGATTTATAGACTGAAATAATTCCAATCTTCTTCAAGTTGATTTTGTCAATGTTTAGTCATAGCAATAGAAAAAAACAGGACAAAACTGTAGTCTGATACAATTCTCAGAAAGTTATGTGGGACAGAGATGGGTGTTTTGATTGTGTCTGAGAAATGGAGAGAGGCCTGTGTGTGTGGCCAGTGAGGTTAGATGAGACACAAGAGGTAGACAAGATTCTGGTGCATGCTTTTTATTATTTCCTTTTAAGCTGACAGTCAACATATTTGGATTTCAAGAGACTAAAAAGCAACCATTTCCTTTTGATGGTGGGAACAGGAAAAGTACTTTTAAGTTGCATTTTTTTTAGTTTGTATGGTTTAAGTTTTTATCCCGTATCCAAGGTGGAAAGTTTTTGTGGTTGGCATCTGTTCTGACTTGTGAGGCCATGACCTATGCTGTTACCCAGTTTGAAAATCACAGCTTGAATCTAACATTTCATTTTTTTAACTAGGGAAAATAAGATGTACTCTTTAAAACCTAGAGCAGTGAGTGTGCCCAATAGCTCATCAGAGAAGAAATTATAAAATGCTTCCCTAGTTAGAATTTCATGCTCAACTTCCCCTGTGATTCCCAGTTAATTATGCCAAGCTGTTGATGGTAGTTTGGCTTTCTAGCAGGTTCTAAAGTTTCCCCAGCCAAGTACAAGGGCATTGCCATCTACCAAGAGAAAAGTAGGCATTATAAAGGGAACACCTACATGCATATTCTTCCCAATAATATAGAAAATACACGCCATTTTAGTAAAAGTCAGGGCTTCCACAGAATCATAAAGTTTCAGAGTTGGCCATTGAAGCTTTCTAGCTTTCTCCATCATTACAGACCTGAAAAGATTTATGCTCATATATCCAACCTACCTTGGTACAATCACTTAAATAAAAAGATAAGAATTCTAAAAAAAAAAAAAAAATTAACTTGTTTGATTACTTAGATTTCCTATTTGCATGTGGAAGTACACAGACAGGAATATTTACCGTTTATGAAAGAAATCCGATTCTTTTTTTTTTTAACTTCATTGTTAATGACTGTGGAGAAAGAGGACGATAAAACAATGGAATGAAGGGGGACACATACTGGAGATCAGAGGACATTTGGAAACAGGATTTTTCATTCCATATTAAATGTAAGGATCGAACTCAGGCTGTCAGGCTCATTTTGTTCTGTTTCAACATACTCACCACTATTCCCCCTCCCTCCCTTCTTTCCCATCATCCCCCATTTTTTCCTACCCCATCCCCCCATCCATTCATCACAGAGGGTGAGGATTCCAAGGGTGAGTCAATATAGTCTGGCATATCCAGCTGAGGTAGGACCAAGCCCCTTCCCCCAGAATCAAGGTTGAGCAAAGTGTTTTCTGTAGGAATGGGTTGCTGAAAGCCACTTCACACACTAAGAATCAATTCTGGTCCCACTGCCAGAAGCCCCCAAAACTGCCTATGCCATTCGACTATCGTCCACATTCAGAGGGCCTACTTCAATCCCATGCAGGTTCCCCAGCTATCACTTCAGAGTTAGTGAGCTCCCTATGGCTCCAGTCAGCTGTCTCTGTGTTTCCTCAGCATCGTCTTGACCCCTTTACTCATATAATCTCTCTTCATTCTAAAGCTGGACTGGGAGCTCCATCCAGTTTTGATCTGTGGATCTCTGCATCTGCTTTTAACAGTTGCCAGATAAAGGTACAATAATGACAAATAGGGTGGTCATCAATTTGAAATATAGAGGAAGGCCAGTTAAGGCACCTTTTCCACTTAGCTGTGGTCATCTTTCTGAATTCTGGGTATTTCTCTAGCACCAGATTTCTCTCTAATTCTACTACGGCTCCCTCTATCAAGATACCTATTTTGATATTCTCACTCTCTGTCCCTCCCCCAAATCAACCATCACATTCCCTCATGTTCTCTCCCCTCCAACCCTTGACCCCTCCCCGTAAAGTTTCAATTTACTCAGAAGACTTAGCTATTTCTCCTTCCCAGGGGGATCCATGGATGTCTCTCTTAGGTTCCTCCTTGTTAACTAAATGCTCAAGGGTTATGGATTGTAGCCTTCTTGTCCTTTACTTTACAACTAAAAATCCACGTATGTGTGAGTACATACCATGTTTATCTTTCTGGTTCTGTGTTACTTCACTCAGGATGTTATATTTTAGCTCTAACCATTTGCCTCCAAATTAGAGAATATCATTCTTTTTAAAACTGCTGAGTGGTACTCAGTTGTATAAATGTACCACATTTTTTAAATCCATTCTTCAGTTGAGGGACATCTAGGTTGTTTCCAGGTCCTGGTATTATGAATAATGCTACTATGAACATAGTTGAGCAAAGTCCTTATGGTAAGAATATGCATCCTTTGGGTATATGCCCAAGATCATTAGGATCATTAGGTAGATTAATTCTTGTTTTCTGAGAAATTGCCATACTGCGTTCCAGAGTGGCTGTACAAGTTTACGCACCCACCAACAAGGGAGGAGTATTCCTCTTGCTCCACATCCCCTCAGCATAGACTATCATCAGTGTTTTTGATCTTAGCCATCTTGATAGGTGTAAGATGGTATCTCAGAGTTGTTTAATTTACATTTCCCTGATGGCTAAGGATCCTACGCGATTCTTTAAGTGTCTTTCAGCCATTTGATATTTTTCTGTTGAGAATTCTCTATTTAACCCTGTACCCCACTTTAATTAGATTATTTGGGGTATTGGCTTCTAGTATCTTGAGTTCTTTATATATTTTATGGATCAGTCCTCTGTCAGATGTAAGGTTGATGGAGTTTTGTTTTTTTTTTTTCCATTCAATAGGCTGTTGTTTTGTCTTACTGACCATGTCCTTTGCCTTACAGAAGCTTCTCAGTTTCAGGGGGGTCCCATTTATTTATTGTTGTTCTTAGTGTCTGTGCTACTGGTGTAATATTTAGGAAGTGGTGTTCTGTCCCAGAGCATTCAAGGCTATTTCCCATTTTTTTTTCTATCAGATTCAGTGTAAGTGGGTTTATGTTGAGGTCTGTGATCAACTTGGACTTGAGTTTTGTGCAGGGTAATAGATGTGGATCTATTTGCATTCTTCTACATATCACCATCCAATTAATGCCAGCACCACTTGTTGAAGATGTGCACTTTTTCCAATGTATATTTTTGGCCTCTTTGTCAAAAATCAGCTGTTTATAGCTGTGTGGATTAATATCCAATTTGATTCCATTGATCTACAAGTATGTTTTACGCCAGTACCAAGCTGTTTTTATTACTGAAGCTCTGTAGCATAGCTTGAAGTCAGGGATTGTGATGTCTCCAGAAGTTCTTTTATCAAACAGGACTGTTTGGGCAATCCTGAGTTTTTGTTTTTCCATATAAAGTTGAGTTTTGTTCTTTCAAGGTCTGTGAAGAATTGTGTTGGGATTTTGATAGGGTTTGCATTGATTCTGTAAATTGCTTTTAGTAAGATTGACGTTTTTATTATGTTGATCCAAACTATTAAAGAGTATCAGAAATCTTTGCATTTTCTGATAGCTTCTTCAATTTCTTTCTTCAATAACTTAAAGTACTTGTCATACAGGTATGTCATTTCTTTGGTTAGAGTTACCCCAAGATATTTGATGTTTGATATTTGCAGTTATTGTAAAGGGTAGTATTTCCCTAATTTCTTTTTTAACTCTTTTATCATTTCTGTATAGGAGGGCTATTGATTTTGTGTGTATGTGTGTTATTCTTGTATCCTGCTACATTGTTGAAGAAGTTTATCAATTGTACGAGTTTCCTGGTAGAACTTTGGGAGTCACTTATGTATTCTATCATATCAAATGCAAACAGTCAGTTTGACTTCTTCCTTTTCAATTTGTATCCCTTGATCTCATTTTGTTGTCTTATTACTCTTGCTAGTACTTCGAGTACTAAATTGACTAGATATGGGGAGAGTGGACAGCCTTGTCTTGTTACTGATTTTTGTGGGATTGCTTTGAGTTTCTCTTCATTCAGTTTGATGGTGGTGTCAGTTTGCTGTATATTGCTTTTATTATGTTTGTATATGTTCCTTATATCTCTAATCTCTCCAACACCTTTATCACAAAGGGGTGTTGGATTTTGTCAAAGGCTTTTTTGTCAACTAATGAGATGATCATGTGGTTCTTTTTTTTCAGGTTGTTTATATGGTGAATGACTAACATATTTTTGTATCTTGAATCTTGAATCCCTGCATTCCTGAGATAAAGCCTACTTGATCATGGTAGGTGATTTTTTTTATATGTTCTTGAATTTAGAAATTTTTTTGTATCAGTGTTTATGAGGAAGACTGATCTGTAATTCTCTTTCTTTGTCATATTTTTGTGTGATTTGGGTATCACAGTGACTGTTGCCTCATAAAAAGAGTTGGCAATGTTCCTTCAGTTTATATTATGTGGAATAAATTGAGGAGTGTTGGTATTAATATTAGTTCTTTGAAATTTTTGTAGAATTCTATACTGATACCATTTTGCCCTGGGCTGTTTTCAGTTGGAAGACTGTTAAGAACTGTTTCTATTTCCTTAGGAATTATAGGTCTATTTAAGTCATTTATCTGGTCTTGATTTAATTTTGTTAAGTCCAGAAAGCTGTCCATTTATTTTAGGTTTTCCAATTTAGTGAAGTATACCGTTGAAGTATGACCTAATGATTCTCTGAATTTCCTCATTGGCTCCTGTTATGTCCCCCTTTTCATTTCTGATTTTGTTAATTTGGATATTCTCTCTCTGCCTTTTGGTTAGTTTGGATAAGGGTTTGTCTATCTTGTTGACTTTCTCAAAGAACCAACTACTTAATTTATTGATTCTTTGCATTATTCTCTTTGTTTCAATTTTATTTATTTCAATCCTGTGTTTGATTATTTTCTGAAGTCTACTCCTTCTGGGTGAGTTTGCTTCGAATTTTTCTAGAGCATTCAGCTGTGCTGTTAAGTCTCTTGTATGAGATTTCTTCAGATTTTTTATGTAGGCATCTAGTGCAATGAACTTTACTCTTAACACTGCTTTCATTGTGTCTCATTAGTTTGGGTATGTTGTGGATTCATTTTCATTGAATTCTAGGAAGTTTTTTTTTTTAAATTTCTTTCTTTACTTCTTCCTGATACAAAGGTGGTTGAGAGATAGTTTCCATAAGTTTGGAGGCTTTCTATGTTTTGTGTGGTTATTGAACTTTAGCCCATGGTGGTCTGATAGGATACAAGGGGTTATTCTCTTTTTGGTATCTATTAATATTTTCTTTATGACTGAGTATGTGGTTAATTTTAGAGAAAGTTACAAGGGGTATTTAGAAGAAAGTATGTTTCTTTGTGTTTTGGGGTAAAGTTCTGTATATATCTATTAAGTCCACTTGAGCCATAACATCTGTTAGATCTTTTATTTCTTTGTTACGTTTCTGTCTGGTAGACCTATCCATATGTGAGAGTGAGTATTGAAGTCTCCCACTATTAACGTGTGAGGTTTGTGGTGAGATTTAAGCTTTAGTAATGTTTCTTTTATGTAAGTGAGTGGGCCCTTGTACTGAAAGCATAAATGTTCAGGATTGACCCTTCATTTTGGTGGTTTTTTCCTAAAATGAATAAGTAATGTCTGTCCTGGTCTCTTTTGACTGATTATAGTTTGAAGTCTATTTTGTTAGATATTAGGAAGGTTACACCAACTTGTTTCTTAAGTCCATTTGATTGGAAAGTCTTTTACCAACTCTTTACTCTGAGCCAGTTTCTGTCTTTGAAGTTGAGGTATATCTCTTATGTGCAGCAAAAGGATGTATTCTGTTTTCATATCCATTGTTAGCCTGGATCTTTTTATAGGTGAATTGAGTTAATAGAGATTAAAAGATATTAATGACCAGTGATTGTTGATTCCTGTTATTTTTGGTGATAGTATGCTTGTGTTTCCCTTATTTGGGGTTTTCTTCTGTGGGATTATCTATTGCTTAGGTTGTAATTTTCCTTCTAGTGCTTTCTTTAGTGTTGGGTTTGGGATAGGTATTGAATAAATCCGGTTTTGTCATGAAATATCTTGTTTATTCCATATATGGTGATTAAAGATTTTGCTGGGTAGTGTAGTCTAGTCTGGCATCCATGATATCCAGGTCTCCTTACATTCTCCAAAGCACTTTAAGTATTTAATGTAATTCTATACCCAGGGTGGATTTCCATGGTTGAGACACAAGGTACCATTTGGTCAAGTTATTCCTAAGAAGGGCTTGAGATCTTAGTTTTTGTGTTGTTTACAAAAGTAATAAACAAAAGGGCTTCTCAAACTTGTGATACAATGACAGAGTTGTATACTAGGATTGTGTTCTGTTCCATTGTAAATAATTGTCCCACCTAACTGGTTTAATGAAAATGCTGATTGGTTGAAGGCAGACAGGAAGTGTAGGCAGGGCTACCAGACTAAGAAAATTTTGGAAACAGGAAGAGATGCCAGAGAGACAACAGAGAAACCAGCGGATGCAAAAGACAACTGTTGTAGTGTGGCATTTCTCGGGTCCCGTGCGCCAGAGATCCGGGACCCACAGACCTGCCACCTGAGACCGCTTAGGAACCCACTGCCACTCAGACCCCCGAAATGACTCAGACACTTATATTAACTTCATGCTGTTTGGCCTATGGCTCAGGCACATTGCTAGCTAGCTCTTATATCTTAAATCAACCCATTTCTATTAATCTGTGGGCCACGTGGCCCGTGGCTCACCCGTGCCTCCTTACATGTTGCTCCTTGGGCGGCTGGCTCGATCTGCCTCTGACTCTGCCCCTGCTTCTCCTACCTATGCTTTGATTTCTCCTACTTCTTCTATGGTGCCCGCCATGGCCCAAAACAGCTCCTTTATTTAAAGATTGAGATTCACAGCATAAAGAAGGGCATTCCCACATCAGACAACTATGCTGATCTGAGAAAAAGTACTGAGCCACATGGCTGAACAGGATAAGAATCATGAGTTAGTTCAAGGGTAAAGAGTTAGCAAGGTCAATCAGCATATAATTAATGTAAGTGTCTGTGTGTTTCTGTTGAACTGCATGTGGGTCTGCAGGCCTGTGAGTCTGTAGGTCTGGACCACAAGCTGGACAGGCCAGAAACTTACTTCTACAGAGTTGTTTCTGACAATACATGGATTTTGCTCCTTTATCTTGCAACAGAGATGAATCATGAAGCTATTTTTAAAATCCTTGTTCTTGAAATGACTTGGAATGTAAGTAGTGCTCATTAATATTGCTGACATGATTATCACTATTTTATAACTGTCCAATCTCAACTCTTTTATTTTCCCTAATGTTTACCAAGTAGACTAGGCTTCAAGTCTCATGGATATGCCTGCCACTACTTCACTATCTCTGAGATTATAGGCATGTGGTACCATACTGACAATGTTTCATGGATTATGGAAGACGAAAATCAAGAAGAGGCCAGCACTTCATTGATTGAGCTGTCTCTTGAATGCTCATAATATTTTAAGAAAGTTTATGACTTTTATGTTGAGTCATATCCAAAGCTATTCTCTGCTGCATGTAGCTGTAAGAAACGCACAGGCCAAAGTTTGGACATGCCTTTGAGGCTAAATTCTGATTCTCAGAATGAGGATTCTTGATCAGCAGTAGCTTTGGCATGAGGAATGTGCAATTTTTTATTTTACTCTACATAAGCAGCATGGAAATCTGTACTTTTTTCATGTCCACAGGTACTGAGCAGTATACAAAAGTCTAAGAGTGACTGCTTCCAGTGATGTTTTAACTCAAGAGCATGATGGTTTGGATGAGAATGGTCCTCGCAAACTCCTATGCTTGAATGCTTGGCTCATAATTGGTAAAACTGCTTGGGAAGAATTAAAAGGTGTGACCTTCTTGTAGGAGCTTTCAAAAGTCCATACTATTCTGAGTTAGTTCTCTGCATCACAACTTTGGGTTTAGCTGCAAGCCCTCAGGTTCTTCAGTGCCATTCCTGCCCATCAACTTCCATTGTTTCTGCCATGAGAATCATGGACTATCACCCTCTGGAACCATGGGCCCCAAATAAACAACTTCTTTTCTAAGTTGCCATAGTCATAGTGTCCTGTCATAGTAATTTAAAATTAACTAAATCAGAAGGTAGTTAACTATCCTGGGTCACTACAGGCTGAGGTCACTTGACATAAGACTTTCAACATGGAATTAGAAGCCCCAGGCAACAGGACAAGGTGTTCATCCTCAATGCAGAACTATTATGTTGATTCTCTTCTGCATGAGGTCAGTATTTCCTGTTTCATGGGATATATTTTATCCTGGTTTTCCATCTGATTCCGAGTGACAGGTATTATTATAAATGTATCGTCAAAGACAGTGGCTATGCCTATGTAGATAGAAAACACCACTGAGGAAAGAATGACACTAAGCCTCGTAAACCATCCCATAAAAAGAGGACTCTTCTCTTTCATTGGCATCTCAAATCAAAATATTATAGTTGTGAGGAAGAACGTCCCCCTCAGTTTGTTCACTCAGCTTTGATTTTGCTGCTGCTGTTTGCTTGCATATTTAGATAGACTCCAATGGAGCACAGGCAGACCCTAAACTGACCATGTCACTGATGTTGACCTTGAACTCCTAATTGTCCTGCTTCTACCTCCCAAATGTTAGGATTACAGATGTGCGACATACCTGGTTTTCACTCGGTTCTTGAATTTGTGTTTTTAAAACTTCACTAAAATTCAGACATGTGAAAAGTCTTTCATTACCTTAATTAATTGTTTCCATGAGGGGAAATGTAATCCATGTGTTTATAATTCATTCCTACCCTGTCTTCCTACTACACTGAAGAAAATGCTAAGCCTTAAGTCATTGCTGCTGATTCAGTCTTACAAAGGAGAAAATGTCATCTTTGTATCCCAAGTCTTGGTGCTAAAACACATGATCTAAAGCACATAGTACTAAAGCGCTGTAGGAAAGGGTATGTGGTGTCTACACGAGGATCCTAGAATGTCCTTTTCTGAAAGATTGTGTTTCCTGCTCTAAACAGTCATTTATACAGAGAAAACAGAATGAATTTTGGAATGTAAAATAAAATAATTTTCCTACTTGTTGAAAATCTACTTTTCAAGCAATGAGGTCTTACATTATTTTCTACTGTCCCTGACCTTTGGGATATTACTAAAATCCTCAATGGCCAAGATGAATCATGGCTACCCATGGCATTATTTATGTTTATTTAGCTTATTGCTTAGACCCCTCTTTGGAACTATCAGTACATATAATCTTAGTAGTATTTATTTTAATGCCAAATCCATTCTTCCAACCATGCTCAGAAATCTTAGTAACAACACCATTATTCATCTACTTATTCATTAAGAACATTTTAGGTCTCTTGCATAGAACAAAATTAAACTGCTTTTACTATCATAAAGTTCAAAATAAGTATAATATGGAAAGATTAGTGGTCACTACAGATATATACAAAAATAGCCTGGCAGCTTCATAAGCAGAGTGATTTCTATTTGGGAGAGGTCATGTTTGAATCAGTTCATTCGCAGATTTGTAGGAAAGGAAGATGCACACAATTAAGTTAGGACAGAAAGGCAAGACATGCAATGGGAATCAAATATGCCCTGTTTAGGCTGCAACATATGGAGAAGAACTAGAAGAGACAAAAACTTGAAGGAGTAGAGACTCTAACGCTGGAGGAAGTAGTTTAGTAAAGCCTGGAAAAGTGTTGACAGTCCTAAGCAAGGAATAATCACATGATGGCAAAACTGAGTTTTTGCAACAGAGAGGCCTGATGGGGATCGGGTCATGTTTGTTTAGAGACAATTCAAAAGACTAGGAAGAAACACTAAAACCCACATCAGTGTCTCTGTAGCCTGTCCCACAGCCATTGACTGATTTCTTCTTTGCTACCTTCTGTGGGTAATACTTTGTGTATTCTCTAAGAAATAAAGCTTGCCTGAAGATCAGAAAGCAGATCTAGCCACAAACTTAGCCATAGAAGTCAGCAGTGGTGGCACACACTTTTAATCTTAGCACTCAGGAGGCAGAGATCTGTCTGGATCTCTGTGAGTTCAAGACCAGCTTGGACTATAGGAGATTAATCCAGTTCAAAATAGAAACAAAGCCAGGCAATAGTGATACACACCTTTAGTCCCAGCATTTGGGATCCCATACCTTTGCTTCCCCCCAGTACTTGAGAAACACACACGTCTTTAATTCCAGAACTAATAAGGTTGAGACAGGAAGTGATATGGCTGGGCAGAGAAAGAATATAAGGCAGGAGGAGACAGCAGTTTCCGCTTGCTTCCCTTCCCTTTCCGCTGAGGATTCAGAGGCATTTAGTCTAAGGATTCATGGAGACAGGAACTATTAATTTCAGCCAGAGGATTCAGTGGTTATGAGAAGTTTATTTAGTGGCTTGTTCCTCTGCTTCTCTGATCTTTTATTCTTTACTCCAATACCTGGCTCTGGGTTTTTATTATAAGACCAGTTAGGATTTGTGCAACTACCTTTGCCTTATGATTTGTTCATCAAGGACCCCAGCATCTTTGAAAAATGATCATCAGCAACAGGAGGATGAGTTTAACAGAGAAGTTAGAGATTAGCTATTGTTTTCAGAAACACAACAACCTTCCTTTGTAAAAGACAGCATAATCACATTTTCTCATTTTCTTTGATTCCCAGAACAGCCCAAGGAGGAGGGCAATTTCTCCTTTGCAAATGGACAGAATGGCTTGGAGAGGTTAATTTCAAACACTATCTGGGGATATCAAATGAGTGTTGCTTTCCATAGAAGAGTCCAGAAATCTTGCATTTATAACTATTCTCTATTCTTAGTTCATTTTCAGTCAAAACAAAATGACAACTTTCTAGGACACTTTCATCTGGAGGGAGCCCTAGCCAGAAAGATAGATGAGAGATGAGAAGTCAGGTGGGTTGGCATTCAAGTATATGAGGACCAGGAGACACTGGGTGAAAATGAGGCATAAGAATTAAAATAATGGTCACATTGCTCACCTTCACCTTAACTAAAACCTTGTCATACAACAGAAGATACTGTAGGAACCAAGAGAAAGCGTCACTTTCCATTAGATAAAATTCATTTGACAAATGGGAAAAACAAAGAAAAGCACATTATTCCCAAAGCAGACTAATCTCTGAGCTTCCACAGCCATTTGTTAGCCATCAATTGCCCAGCCCCCTAGAACTGGCAAAACATGCAGTAGATTAAACAGAAAATGAGGAACTATATTTTATATTTTTTAATTGATAGCGTCCATGGAGCGTCTGTTGAAAACAGCTTGAATAATTATAACACGAACTTACTCCTTTTCTTTATTCTTTTCGTCTTGTTTAATCATAAGGCTAGAACATTTAATAGAAACCAGGCAGGAAATGGGTAAAAGAACGAATTTAATCAATGTCTCCCCTGGACTAGTGTTCTCATGGAAATTATTGTGGATTCTTCTTGGAAACTCTAGATGCTCCAATGTTGTCCATTAAAACAAAGGAACACTAAGGCACCGTCCAACTTTAAATGCTGATAACCACCAGACCATAGCATAGAAGACCTACTTTCTACTTTCCTTCCGCCTAGGCGCTGCTCCTGAAGCTTTCTCCTTCTGCAGTCTCACACTCACACTCTGGTTGTGTGTGTGAAATTGACACCACATTTCTAAAAGTCCTGGTCTTCACAAGAGAGCTAATAATATGGTTCAATAAACTGATGTTTTCAACATCAGTTTTACACTTCAGAAAACTCAAGGCCAAAAATCAGATTTTTAGAGGGTGGAAAATTTTTAATTGTGGAAAAAAATTTAAACAAGTAATTTGTTCACCCATCCATCTACTTACTTGTCTCCTAAAATTATTCATTTGCATGGCATTCTGCAAGGTGCCATGAGGCAACTTTTGGGAAATAATTATGTGTCATTACAAAGTGTAACTTGTAGAACATATTCAAAGCATGCATACAAAACTACAAGATTTGGTGTAAACCATCAGAACACAATCTTAATTTGGGCTTCCTTAAAGTCAGGTTAATAAAAAGAGAGTGGGGACTAAGTGTAGTGATGCACACTTGTAATCTTAGTCAGAGTGCTGAGGCAGAAGGACCACCATAAGTTCAAGGGCAGCCTGGTTTCTTGTTGAGTTTGAGGCCAGGAAAGTTTACACAGTGAGACCCTGTCTCAAAATAAACACACAATTTCTCAATTAATTAGATAATAGAAGATAAAATGAAGATTACAACCCTCATGATATATGTTAATAGTGTCTCATCAATGTACCATGACCATGTGATTTCCAGGTGGATGTGGGTAAATGATCTATTCTCCAGTGGTTTCAGTGGTTTTCTCTCTGGCCTAATTATTTATGTATGTTAATGCAAAATGCATATGTTGTTTATTATAGTATAATATCTTATTGTGCGTGTTTTATTAGACCATATTTAACTTGAATCCCTCCATATTTAATTTGTGTCTTTCAAGATTTCCATTTTTCCTAACAAAGCAAATTTACCTATCTACACTTTAAGGTATAAATGTCACAGTAACTTTTTTCCCCTCCCTCCCTCCCTCCCTTCCTTTCTTCCTCCCTCCTTTCTTTCTTTCTCTGAAAGATAGGGTTTATCCGTGTAACAGCCCTGGCTTCCTGGGTGTCCTGGAATTTTCTTTGTAGACCAGGCTGGCCCCTGCCACTCAAGTATTAGGATTAAAGGCATGTGCTAACACTACCCAGCTAACTTTATCTTTAAATCTATACTCTGTGCCCTAAAAATCCAATTAAGTCGAGTCATTCTCAGAGTCTTAGGCTCATCGATGTTACAGAAAAGAACTTTATATTTATACCTGCTGTCGCAGACTTCTTACAGTGTCTTCATGCCTGTCAGTCCTGGGCCTCCTCCCGTTAGGCTCCCAGGCCACTATGGAGGATGCAGACAATCGGAATCATGGAAAACCTTCTTGATTTTATTGTTCTTTCAGAACAAGCTCTCACTATGTAGCATGGGTTAGCCTGACATCTTGTAGCTCAGGTTAGCCTGAACTCTTGATCCTTTGGACCCTACCATCCACACTAGGATTCCAGGCAGAGGTGGCATAACTGCTTCAGGACTCTGCCCTTAATGTAAGAACTTTACTCTGTATCTCAACATCCCAGGAGCTGTCAATCTGGGGAGAGCTACAGCTCTTTTGTTGTTCGTCCGTGTAATTTAGGTATGAGTGCTTTGTCGGTGTGTGTTCCTGAACACCAGAAGAGAAGGCATGGGATCTCATTATAGATGGTTGGACGCCATCTATAATGATCTGGAAATTGAACTCAGGACCTCTGGAAGAGCAGACAGTTCTTTTAACCACTGAGCCATCTCTCCAGTTCCAAGCCACAATTCTTTTTTTCTCCAGAGAGGAGCATCAGATTGCTCTTCTGAGTGGAGAGCAAACCCTGTTAAACTCCCACACAAGGCTATTTTAATACCTCTATAGATGAAAACTTAGAAAATTATTCCCAATGCCCAGGATGTTGAGACAAGAGAACTGAGATTTTGAGGCCAGCCAGTTCTACATGATAAAATTTTATCAAAAAGAAAATGTTTTAAATAAAAAATTGAAAACCAAACAAAACAGCCCCCCCAACAGAATTAACAGAAATCCAGATTTAAGAAAGAGTTGTTCCTATTGAAGGAAGGTAGAAGCATTACTTTCATCTTTTTTTGCATCAGAGATAATTATTTCCATCAGTATGCAATAGCCATAACCACATACATTCATGCTTCTGGATCCATTATCTCCATGTTGCCATCTTTGCCTACAACCTTATTACCTATTTTATTTTGTTTTTTTCCTCTTTCATTCTACCCACATGCCAGATAACTTAAAACAAATAAGTTGGCATATTTGGTTGCTAGTAAATTGGCTTGATGTCTCCTAGAAACATTGCAAAGTTAAAGAAGTATAATACCAGCCAGGTGGTGGTGGTACATGCCTTTAATCACAGTACTCAGGAGGCCAAGGCAGGCAGGTCACTGTAAGTTCAAGGCCAGCCTAGTCTATAGAGCTAGTACTAGAAGAGCCAAAAGTAAACAGAAAACTCCTGTCTGGAAAACCAAGAATAGGGGGGGGGGGAAGGAAGGGAGAGAGAGAGAGAGAGAACAAGTGTGATGCTGAAAAGGAATCATTTAGTGATTATTCCTTAAACCTTAAATTCCCCATACCACATGAACAATTTTTGTAATCCATGCCACAATGTATTTTTTCTTGATATGCATTTAAGTAGAATCATTGGTTTTAGTAATGTATTATTTTAAGAGTAAGTTATAATAAATGAAAGAATGATTACAAATTTGCCTGAAAATACAATTTTCCACATAGGCTTTAAGACATGACCTTGGTAGTCGTCCACATTGATTTACTATGTAGCCCAGGCTGGCCTCAAACTCACGATCACTACCCCCAGTCTCCTAAGTTCTGAGATTTAGGAATATGCCATCACATGCAGCTTGAAAAGATATTTTAAAAATTAAATAGTCGTATTCTGGTCTAACCATTGCAGAGTGCAAAGGCTGCTGTTTGTCCCATCTCGTGCTAATCAGGAAGAACTGAAAATAAACAACTCTTTCCTCACTCGACAGACTCTTCTATAATCCAGGTTTATGTATCACCTTAAAAGAAGTGTCTCTATGGATATAGAGGCTCATCCCTTTCATCCTAGAATTCAGGAGACAGGTGCAGGTGGATGTCTCTGAGTGTGAGACCAGCCTAATCTATATAGCGAGTGCCATCAGAGCAGCCAAGGCCCTGCCTCACAAAACAATAAAGAAATGTAACTTGTGCTTTCTAAACTAGTTAATCCTTTAACTTTGTTAATAGGAATCAAATAGTGTCCTAGAGAAATATCCCCGGTAGATCTGACATCATTAAAATCCATACACTTGTCGACCAGAGTCTCACCCATAAGCTATCGTATAATCACCCACCTATCTGTACCTCTCTCTTGAAATGAATTGCATGTTGTAATAAGCCAATGGCATATCATCAAGACATCTTCATGTTGACCCCAGAGAGATAAATGGCTGTAATTTCAGGCATTGTTCAAAAGGCTTTAATAAGTGACTGCATTCACCACAAGGAAGTCCAGCTGATGCTGAGAGCTTTGGGAGACCCAAGGTTTGGGAATGACAACTTTCAGCAAGACAAAATGCACAGTTATATTTTGCAGAGAACTAGAGGAAAGAGCCATATGAGCCCACACATACATGCAAAACCAAAGAAGAGTATGGAAAAGCAGAAAACAATGACAAAGACATTGTTCCATAAACTAGAACAGGCAAGAAAGGGCTCTGTAGCTGAAGGAAGGTCAATCCAGCTCAAATAAAAATAAACCCAGCAGGCAGTGGTGATGCACACCTTTAATGGCTCACTCAGGAGGGAGAGACAGGTGGATCTTGGTTTGAAGCCAGCCTAGTCTAAAGAATGAGCTCCAGAGCTACACAGAAAACCCCTGTCTCAAACAAACAAATAATAAATAAATAAATAAAATTTATAAAATAAAACTTTAAAAGATTCACACAGAGAGGAATATAAGGTATAGAACTTAGGTTAACAAAATTAAACACTTAGAGCCATTCCCAAAGCAAGACAAACGGGTAGGAGTAGTGTCCAAACTCCATGTGCAATGTAACCAGCTTGGTCACATCGGTCAGAAATCTTCAGCTTGGACCTGCCTAGTCTGTCTGTGCTAAAGTCTGTTGGTATCCTAATGATTTTCTAAGGAGAGTATCCACATAGGTATCTTATAGCAATGAACCGCCCAAACACTGGCAATGGAAGAATATACATGATGAGGCAGTTTACCCAGGAAGATGAGATGATCTATCCAGCCAGACTTAACAAAGAATGCCTTTTTGTCCCATGTAGACACGTTTCCTTTCTTTGTTTTCCAGCCTGCCTTCAGTCCAGTTTGTTTGCATGAACTTATGTTTCCAAGAAAATGTATTCCTTGGGTAATATCCATCTACAATTTCCCCCTCATTGCCATTTTACGGTAAATAGGAGAGAGCTCAGGGCAGCTGTTTGGGCAGGATTTATTAGATCAGAACTCTCTCTATATATATCCATCTCTCCCAGGAGTCCCTTGACCTCCCTCTTGCAGCTTCTCACACTCACATTCCTGCCACCTATCTCCATTCCCCTCATCTGGACTTGACTTATTGTTTTTGGAGATGTTCCTTCACTTGTCACCAAATGCAGGAATTGGCACTGGTGTGTTAGAGTTTTTCAGGGGCCCGGAGAGGATTTGCAGCTATGGCAGAAGTAGAAGATTCCAAGTTCACTCCTAGAAAACTAACTAGCCTTCAACAACAGACCATCTCTAGAGAATACAACAACCTTGGTGTTAGAATAAGAGAAGTGGGCCAGACTCCTTGATAGGCTCATTCCATTCCCAGACTGAGAATCAATCTTTTTCATGCTTTCAATAAGAACCTAAAAGTTCTATTTTGAATAGTTAGCTAGGGACATTTACATCAAAAACTACCTGCCATCATTTATATAGCTCATGGTTGAGGCATAATTAATGCTTGAAAGCCATTTTGCCTACTGTATCTTTCATGAAGTTTTTCTCCCAGATTCCCCAGTAGTTTAAACATGAAGGTGAAGTTTATAGCACATGTACATGTGCATGCAACTTGTAACATTCTGATAATTTCAATGTGCTCTTAAAGTCACATTACCTGAAGACTTCCCACAGACCATGTGGTGGTTTGAATGGAAACAGCACCCCCCCGCCCCCAATTGGTTCGTGAATTTGAATGCTTGATCACCAGGGAGTGGCACTATTTGGAGGGGTGGCCTTTGTAAGAAGTGTGTTACTGGGTGTGGACTTTGAGGTTTAGGAAACTCCAGCCAGGCCCAATGGTTCACTCTCTCTTCCTGCTGCCTGCTGATGCAGATGCAGAACTCTCAGCATGCCATGTAGAACATCTCAAGATGATAATGGACTAAACCTCTGAACCTGTAAGTCAGCCCCAATTAATATTCATATTTCCACAGCAATAAAAACACCAAGAGACCACCAATAGCTAAAGAAGTTGTAGCCATAAGATTTTTCAGTGGTGTTCACATTAAGATCTTATTAATTCTAAAGCTTGAGAATATTGTATGAACTTCTATGTTTTAATTCCTTAACAGTCCATATAGCTTGTGGATGTACTAAATTTCTAAACGAGGCCAGGTATGGGGCTCCCACAGTATGGCCTATATATTACTTTTTGGATCACTTGAGGAAGCTCCAGGAAACAGAAAAGGTGTGATGACAGCTTCCATCAATGGCTTAGGTCTTAAATGAGGAATAAGAAGTAAGGCAAAGCAAGGTATACAATGCTCAGGCCCAGCCTAGGCCAGTTTCCCTGCCCAGGGAAGTCTGACTTGGCCAATAGAGCATGTTAACGACATTGTGGGCTGGGATACTTTTTGTGTCAAGTAAATATTTATCAGGAAAGTAATTCTGAGTGACTATGTGTTTTAAAGCTCAACTCCTTTTTAAAGAACATTTTGATTTACTTTTGGGGAATTTTATATAGATGTTCAATGTATCTTGATCCTAGCTACTCCCAACTCCTCCCTCTGAACATCCTCAATGCATCTTTTCATATTTGCACCTTGCTGTACTCTTCCTTTTTTATTCCTTACTGAATCAAGTGTCACCTTCATGTACATGGGTATGGGGCCACCCACCATAGCATTGGCTACCTACCAACAGACACACCTGATAGAAATAAGACTCCTTCACCTAGAAGCATCAACTGCTGACATCTCCTCAACTGAGCATGGAAACTTACAGGCCCATCCTGTACCTATGCTGTAATGGGGACAGTCTGATCTTGTGAAAGGATGGCATAGGCAATTATAGCCACTTTGAGCCCATTAGTTCAACATGCCATTTCATGTTCAGAAGATAACATTTCGTAGTATTTCCCCATTCTTTTGCCCTTATATTTTTTCTGTTGACTCTTTCACTGTGCTTCCTGTGCCTTGGAGAGGTTGTTATGAATGTCATATTTAGGGCGGAGCACTCAACAATTACTCATCCTCAATTCTTTGACCCGTCTGAAGTTTCTGTTACCCACTACAAAAAGTTTTCCTGACCATAGTTGAAAGCAACAGTCATCTACCCATAGTTAACTGACAATATTATAGAAAGTTGGGATAAAAGTTGAGATAGTAAAGACTAAAAAGCAATCAAGGGCCAAAGTACATATGGCAGAAGTGAAGAGGGGGCAATTACAACTCGATCAAACTATCCCAGCCCCCTTTTGTACATCCTAGATACTAGAAATAAAGCAAACCCAATCTCATACTGCTCACTGGCAGATCCAACTTTCTATTAAATCGAACATATTAACTAGACTTGCTCCAGATCTCCGTGAGTTAAGATGGAATTCCATGTAGGGTAGTAACAATAGATGGAACCCTAGAGAGTGAGAATCAAAGGTTTCTCATGGCCTCCCACTCAGCATTTATTTTTTGGATACGTTTTTGCAAGCCCAATCAACTTCAAAGTAGCAATGATATCTGGCATCCTTTTAGTTTTAGATGAATTTTGCTTTCTGAGGTTTGGGTCTGAGTGTATCAGTCAGTAATCTAGACTCCCAAAGCATTCCTCTTAAGACTGCAGCCCTCAGCTTTTGTTTGTAACATTTGAGATTCCTTTGAATCCTGAAGATATTTATCTCTCAGCACTGTATATACCACTCACCAATACTTCTCATTTTGCATTTGACTTCTTACATGGCTCCACCTTTTCCCTGGGTTTCTGTATTCTTCCTTGACCTCTTATAGCTGACAAATAACCTCTCAGACACTATGAGATACACTTCTCCCAAACAGGCAGTCAACAGACAGATTGGGAAATCATCTGAGCCAAAACAGCTGTGGCGGGATAGTTGGACGTTCCAATTTGATACAAGCATAGAAAATGATTGCTTTTTAAAAGCATGAAACCAGAATAGGAAATAATACTAGAAATTCACCCAATCTGACTCTGATTTTAAAGATAGGGAAAGAAACGGTCTATCAGTTGTTCATAATCACACAGGTCATAGTAGAAGAGGCTGCCAGGAAGAACAGTGTTTCCTCTTCACCTGGTAGGACTTTGTATATAAAGCAGCCAACTATAGTAGTTATTGGGAGCAACAGCAATGGCAGCGTAAGTCACTGCCTTCTTGGCTCGGAAGTGAGTCTGACACCAGCTATAGAGCAGACTATAGCAGAGGCTGTGCTTAAGTCTGTAGAATGAAAGTCATAGAAAGAAGATCCACAGAGCTTCTAAGGAAGCTAATATGATTGCACTTGAGTACACACAGCAAATACTGTACATGGACTCAGAAATAGTTTCCTGTGGGTTGGCAGGGTGGCTTAGAGGGTCAAAGTGCTTGCCATGCAATTTTCATGACCAGCTTCCAATCCCCAGGATCCACTGTAGAAGGGGAGAACAGACTGATAGCTGTTCTCTAATATTGATATGCATGCCAGGGTGCGTGCATGCCTGCCCACACACTTTAACACATTACACTCAAAAACACCCCCAAGAAGCAGAATTTTAAAAAATTGCTTCTTATTTGCTCCAAGTGTAGCTTATTTGTATAGCACATACATGCTTAGAGTGCAGTAGACTCTGAGTTCAATCCCCAGAGCCTCATTACAGAGGAAAAAAGACAATATTGTTGGGTGTGATGGCACACGCTGGCATTCCTGGCACTCGGGGAACTGAGGCAGGAGAAATCTCCTGTGTGAGGCCAACCTGGGCTCAAGAAACCATGCAAACAAACAATTGAAAAACTAATCACTTGTGGGATAAAATAAGAACAGAGGCCACAACACAGAACTAATGCATGATTGTTCTTAGGTGTGGTTTTAAGGTGTGGTGTACCCACTAAGTCCTAAAACTCCTGAGCCTTTGGAATGTCTGGTGCTGGTCAGAGTGGTGGTATTCATCCTCATTGTTTGTTCCTTTGATTGATGCTATTGCTCTACCTCACCCGTAATTGATGTCCCTGAAGGTACATGGGAATGTAATGAAAACCTGCTTTATGTTCTTGGGTTTTATGGTTGACATATTGATATGTATCCGTGCTGGTAGTTTTTAAAATAATATTTTAAATTTCTAAAACTTTAAATATAAGATAAAGTGTCAGAATTATTATATGATATGTACAGTAACAGTGTTAAACAACTTTGCTGAAACATTAGCATGTAGAACTACTGCCTATTCAGAGTTGTGAAGACAGAGTTGAGGCAGCCAGAGGTGGAGAACAGCAAACAGTACAGTGAGTGACGTTCGTTTCCTTACTGTGACACTCGGAGTCGTCACAGTTCAGTTACTGGATGGACTTCTGTAATCCTAGTTTTGACAGCACCCGGATTATCAGTACCTGAATGTTCATATGGCTTGGTCGGGAGAATTTCAGAGCAGAATGAAAGAAGAAATTACACAGGGCTCCCCACACCTGAAAGTGAAGTGGCATAGATCCAAACCAAGGACAAAGCCAGTCAGGCTCATGGTGCATACACACATGCATCCACAAACAAGCATGTGTACACACATAGGCGCATGACATTCACTAAACATCTCATGTCTTTATTCATGTGTTTGTTTTGAGACAAGGAGTTACATAGTCCAGGCTTTCCTAAACTTACTGTGGAAACTTTCTATCCTCCCTGGTGAGTGTGGGAATTATAGGTTTGTACCACACCTGATTTATGCCATCCTGGAGAATGAACCAGGACTCTGTGCATACTAACCAAGCATATTGTGAACTGAGATACATCCCTAGTTCCACAGTTACTATTTATTTTGTTATCAAAGTATATTAATCCGCTGTATAAGAACTGTGCTCAGTTTCACAGTTGGTGCTTTTATTTCCTCCCATCTTTTAGGCTACATTTTAAATATTAACAATAAAATAGAAATCACAAGCATACATGATTCTCCAGAGACATTGATCTGGGATCATCCACTGTTCCTTCTTTGGCCTTTTCTTCCCATATGTCAAAATACATGCATATTTTTAAGGCAGAGAATAGTTTAAAATTCTGTGAGAATGTTGTAAATTGTTGCGGTGAATCACTCCAAAGCCATCCAACAGAAGGCCCCCTATCCCTTTCCAGTAAATGTTATTCCAGTTCATGATTGTACTTGCTGGCTGCCGAGAGCTCCCTGGGAACAACTTGGACCTGGCAAGAAAGACCTTTGAGGTAATGGCCTTCCCTTGCCTGCTGGAAAGAATCATTTTCAGCTCCAGAACAAATATCATCTTTTGCATTTCAGTTGGTCATTTTTATTAACCAACTGTGTCTGCTGAAAATGTCTTGACCTAAATACTAAAAGCTCCATTTGACTCTGTTTTTCTATATAGGTAATTCAACTTTCCATATATCCATCCATAAATAGATATGGAATACCCAGCTTGTACACAGCCTGCAGAAATCTTATTTCTTAATAGCCATTTTGTTTGAATTGTAGGATCCTGTATACACCTGGCAGTCTTTGATACATAGGAGATTAGGTATTTGATTAGATGATACAATCAGGTATGCATTCCGATTCCAAGTGACCAACACTTTGCTAAGATTTCAGTCATTTTTAATTCACTGTGTCACAAATCATTCCAAATGAGAATAGTAAATTTTGCTACAAAATAACCTTTGGTTTATGTGCCTGGATCCTCAGGTGAAGCAGAATTCTGTATTCTAAACAGTAAGGTTGACATGTGTGACATGTACGAAATTCTATAGATGGATTTTAAATATGAAATTACAGGATGCTAAAAGTCTGGTTTTTGCTTTTCAATGTAAAGTAACTTGCATAGCTTGTTCATTTTGAATCTATTGTGTGGTCTTCTAATGGTAGAAACGAGAGAGGGCGTCTCTAAGGAGTAAGTCTGGCACTAAGCACACTTGAGTGAGACTAATGATAATTTTTGCTGATATGATGAAGATGTCTTCACTCACTCATTCTTAGAAAATAATTTTCAGGGTTGGATTAACACAGGTTAAATTTCAACATTGTACAAGGCAGGTCTCCCATCTCTCTCAGTGACTTAGCCACTTACTCTCATGTCATGCCAGGGCTGTTATTAGCAAACACTGAGGCAGAATCACATCTACAAAAGATCTATTGACAAGAGAAGACAAGACAAGGTAAGAAGGTCACTAACATGGTGATCCAGGTCTGGTGCTGTATAAAAAGTAAGGGAAGAAAGGGGCTGCACAGAAAAAACACTAGAATTCTAGAATTTTTCTAGTAGCACTAGAATTCCGAGCAAGCCTTGAATAGCTCAGTTGAAGCTTCTTGGACCTTCAGGAAAGTCTGATTTCGCTCAGAAAATGGTCTGTATTAATATTCTGTATCCCAACTCACATTCTGTGCTCAGTCATGGTCATGGAGACGATCTCAGAGAACCTCAGAATGAGCATGGTTCTAGATCCAGACAGATGGTGTCTGATGCTCTATCCAGAGGTGCTCCCTACAGCATCCATGTTGGAAAATACTGCTTTACTCAGCTGAATATATGGTGTGTATATAACATATTCTATGAGGCCTTACCTTTTTTGGAGGAGGAGATAGGGAATGGGTCAGGGTGGGGAGGGAAGGATGGGGGAACCGGGGGATCAAAGGGGAATCTGTGCTTGGTATATAAATTGAATTTTTAAAAAATTATTAAGTTTTTTTTTTTTTAAAAAAAAGAACATATTGGTTTAGACTGAGACCTAGGCTTCCTACCTCTAATGGTTAATAAAAGTACTATTTTCTACATTAATTGATAATGTCTATCTTCAAATAAAATTTAAATTGGTGTCATAGCCTCATTATACTGCACAGACCATGGGCATGGTTGTGACAAAAACAGAGATGGAAAAATATATGTGAACTAAAATCAGTCTAATTTTTTCACCAATGTGTCTACCTTTTACACCAGCACGTGTGTTGTAGTGGGGTTTCTCGGTCCCGGGCAGCCAGAGGTCCAAGACCCACAGACCTGCCACCTGAGACCGCTTAGGAACCCACCGCCACTCAGACCCCCAGAAACGACTCAGACATTTATATTAACTTCATGCTGTTTGGCCTATGGCCCAGGCACATTGCTAGCTAGCTCTTACATCTTAAATTAACCTGTCAGCCACGTGGCCCGTGGCTCACCCGTGCTCCTTATATGTTGCTCCTTAGGCGGCTGGCTTGGTCTGTCTCTGACTCCGCCCTGCTTCTCCTACCTAAACTCTGATTTCTCCTCCTACTTCTTCTATGGTGCCTGTCATGGCCCAAAACAGCTCCTTTATTTAAAGATTGAGATTCACAGCATACATAAACGCACTCCCACATCACACGTGCTTATTTCTTTGCAGGTTAAAGTTTGACATCCATCATACAATGTTAACTTTTTATATGGATTAGCTTCACTGGGAATTGTTTCCAAAGTGTCAATCAATTTTCTGCTTGCTGAATATGCTGGGAGTATGTCACAGCAAGATGCTGGATCAGTCGAAGTAGAATACAGCCCAAATGACAAAAGCTAAATGTGTCTGTGGTTATGATAACATAGAAAAGACACAAATCACAACATCACCATGATGAATGTTGACAGTGAAGCTCATCGGTTTCAACCCCAAAGGATAATTATTCCTAAATATATTTTGTCATTATTTTCTAAGCTTTAATTAGAAAGACATGAAAAATACAAAATTTACATAATAGTTAAAATAGGTGAATACCAGAGAATCTGGGTAAATACAAGTTTCCACTGATATTTTCAAGCTTATTCTAATGTAAAATTTTTACACAAATGCATCTGTGTTACCTGTTCTGTTTTTAACAGCCATTAATCCTCTTTTGTTGACCTACATGTTAGCCCATTTCCTGAACTCAGCCCAGCCTCTCTTTCTCTCTAGTGTGTTAT
Source organism: Phyllotis vaccarum (assembly GCA_033318265.1). Taxonomy (NCBI): domain Eukaryota; kingdom Metazoa; phylum Chordata; class Mammalia; order Rodentia; family Cricetidae; genus Phyllotis; species Phyllotis vaccarum. The sequence continues at coordinate 54,742,780 of JARWLC010000012.1, forward strand.
GGTCAGATTTTTTTTTTCTAAGCTCCTATAATAATGGTTATTATCTATCAAATATTGAATATATGTTAGGCATCTTCCATGCACTATCAAATGTAACACCATATTATACATGGCATCTAGATTTTATGATTCTCATCATTTAATTAATACATCTTCAAAGATTAGAAATGTTGGGTAATTTACATAGGTAAACAGCAGACAAGCTGGATCTTATACCTTGATAAGGTTGACATGAAAGTCAATTAGTTTGGGCTGATGGGTTGGGAGAGCAACTGTTAAGTATATTCCAAAATTCATCATAGAAATACATTCTTCCCAAGGTACATCTCTAAATGCTTAATATGGTTTTTCTATGTAAATATTCAGACTTGGGCAAAGGCTAGAAATGCCTGCTACCTCCCAGACTGCATTTAAAAAATGTTTAGCATGAGGTTATGTGTGGTTAAGCTGGACCAAACACTGCCATCAAGGAACTCTTGATCTATTGGAATGCTTCACAACACTCCAAAATCCTGCTCTCCAGGTCTGTGTACCTCCATCTTCATCAGATCTCCAAGTGAAATCTGTGGTGAATTTTTTTCTTCACTAATGTCACATGTGCAAAGCAGTCTCTATCTTGATCCCCTTGCTTCATACTGGAACAAATGAGGTCAGTCTGCAGCAATGGCCAGCTGTGCATTTTCAAATCTAGATAAGGATGGTCCTATTAAACATGTGATTAGCTACTATGGTATGCTTATTTGTTTAATACATGCATATTTATTGCCTTCTCTGTGCCAGGGATTATGCAAGATGCTGGAGATTCGGGAAATGAGAGAGAGAGAGAGAGAGAGAGAGAGAGAGAGAGAGAGAGAGAGAGAGAGAGAGAGAGAGAGAGAGAGAGAGAGAGAGAGCTCATAGTCCTCCAGGGTGGAATCCTAATACCCAATATGTGTTAAAATACCATGTGTTAAAATACCTACATTCTTTGAGCTCTTGCAGACTGGGTGCTTTATATAGTTTAAGTCTAATCTTTACAAAACCTGTGAACTATGAAAGACACTTTGACTCTGTCTTCCAGATAACTGCATGGGCTTAGGGAGGTCAAGGCTTTTGTTAATGTTATGTTCCTAGGAAGGTCAAAAGCTGGCATACCAGCCGAGTGCTGAGTGTTTTCAACTTGGGAGGCACTTTTTCCCATTATGATATTACTTTTAAAGTAAGAGACATTTCTTGGTCTCTCTCTCTCTCTCTCTCTCTCTCTCTCTCTCTCTCTCTCTCTCTCTCCCCCCCCCCTCTGCCTCCTTACCTCCTCATCTTCTCTCATAAATATGCACTCCAAAATAATCTGACTAATGGTCTAAGAAAACAACTTCTTTATTCTTCATTCTTCATATATCTTAATATAAAAGTGGTCACAATAATCTACTTCCATAGGACTATGCAAGTGATCCCAAATGACCAAAATGCTACAAAAGCATCCATACAAACTAAATATAATTACTGAAGTAATATTGCATTCTATTTTGCATTCCCCCAAATCACAGTTACGATGAATTATTATTGATCTTGAAACCTAAGTGCATGTAGAGACAGGACTGCCTCCTTCCACATATGTGACATTTTCAGTATTGATTGGAGCTGCCTTTGGCATCTCATAAAGTAAACCTCAGCTCTCTGGAAAATGCTGCCAATGAGTATGATTCAGTTGAAAACCAATTTGACTGAGCTGGTGCTAAAATTAAAGCTCTGCCCATGTCAATACAGTATAATAAAAAGAAAACACTTAAGTATGCATAAAACAATTAACACAGTGTCTGGCATCAGATTTGCTGAATAAGTTGGAAGCTAAACATTTCCACTTTGCCTGGCATGATTTCAGGATGCTCTGTAAGAATAACAGCTTTCATTTTAATTAATACAAATATTATTAATGAACTCGCCAAAGCAGAAGAGATCTATCTGAAATACAGTGATTTTGTTGAACTGTCGAACAGGACTAAACTTTGCTTTGATGCCTGAGAAGATACATATTCAATCAAAGAAAGAAGAAAACAGTTCTGCAGCAGCAGGGTCTAATCCATACTCTCTGTGTTTCACTGGCAATTCTAGAGAAGTTCACAACATGTTAAAAGCCAGTTCTTATGATATTCGATCAAGGAATGTAAAGTCAGTGGCTCTTTTTAACCCTGTAGCATCTACTAATTCTAACTAATTCGTGATCTTAGAAAACAAAATCAAGAGAGGTTTTCAGGGGATGAGAAGCAGCTATATAAAAGATGACCTGAACTGTCAATTTCATCAGATGCAGACATTGTTTTACAAAATCAGTATTTACCTATAGCATACACTTCTTTTCTTAGGCTAATCAGATTCAGAGGTCATGCCACCAATATTTGGGTATCCTCATATATTTGAGAGGCAGGAATGAATATAGTTATAGAAGTGAATATCTAGTCATAGAAGCCTAAGAAGCCACCACAGTGGTCCCAAAATGTTGTCCACAGAACAGCAGCTGTGAGCTTACCTGGAGAACTCACCTGAAATGCATATTCTCAGGCCCCACTGGGATAACTCTGATTAGCCTGGGGAATCCACATCTTGGGTACTCCAGGAACTACAGATGAAAGTCAATGTTTGAGAACCCCTGCCTCCATATGAGTCAACATCATTCCTGATTTATCCTCAGAAAGCTAAACTTTCACTGTTTAGCACAGGTGCCACGAAATAAAAAGCTTAGCAATAAACAGACACAGCCAAGTTTGCTGGCAGATTGATTTGCGTGGTGCAATCTCTTCAAGCCATTTCAAATTATAGAAAATTGGGCTCTGAAATGTTATGAAGTTGGTATTGGCATCCAGTACTGCTGAACTACATAGAAATGTGGGTCTTCCTTCTGTTTTCTTTTTGCTGAATTCCTTTCTGGCCTCTTGGAAATGTTTCTTTGAGGCAGGCCTGAAAATATAAACCCCTCTGTGTAAATGAGTTGTTTACCCTCCTGATCATTTGCTAGAAAGCATTGAATTTTGCTGAATCAGTGGTAATTGTTTTTGACAAGTATGCACATAAAACAGTAAGTGATACTAAAAACACTTGGTGGAAGGCTCAAAACTTGGAACATTCTAAATTCTTAATAATGGGTCATGCCATTTGGCACATCTTTGCATGTAATCTTAAACAAAGTCAGTTTATCCAAGAGAACAGTGACAACTGAGCCCTAAAGGCTGAACAAAAACGAGATATTATCCTGGTGAAATAACAGAAGACAGGGCACATAAGATACTTCATGATACAAGGAGTTTAGTCTGTGTCAATCTTAATGATCTAGAAATAAAAGTCTATATAGAGGAAAGCTACATGTGAGGAAGTGATTAGGATTTCAAAAGGGGGAACAAAGGCTACTTTTAAAACGTGCTATTTATCAAATGTAGCTTTTGTACATTAATTAGTTAATTAATCAATGGCATGCCTTCTTTATTCTTTAATTATGAACATATGAAACTACCCATATTAAGTTCAAATCTAAAAATGTTGAGACTAAAAGGTAAACTGTGCCATTTTCATATATTCCTTTCTGTCTATAATGTCTGAGTAGCCATTGAAAATTGGCATGCATATTTTGAGTATTTTCCCTGTGTTTGAACTACATTTGTGTCTATGATTCTACCCCCATGCGTAACAGGACAGTCACTGGATAGATGTCAGACAGCCCTGGAGGGCAACCTTAACATCATAGGTTAGCATAGGCACAAAATAACTTCAAGGATGGGTTGCTCATCATGTTTCAAAGGCACCGATATTCAAATGCTATATATTTTTAGGTCAAATTGTGTTGGTTCTTGTGTACTGGTCTACTGCCTAGGTCAAGGGAGATGCCCCCAATATTTGCCAAACTGATAATATCTAGGTACTTGCCTAAGAAAAAGAGACATAGTAGCCTTGTTATACATTCACTGTAACATGCTTTAGGATATTTGTATTTATCTTTACATATTATGAACTGCTTTCCATGTCACTTTGTATAGACTTACTTTATCCCTAAAAAGAAGGAAAGTCCTAATCCTACAAATGATTGCATCATGATTATCAAGTCTCATTTTTGTTGATAGTTTTGGGAATTGGTTTCCATTTGTAAATGGTCCTTCAAAGCTGCCATCTTTACACATTTCTCCTAACAGAAAACTTACAGAGACTGTTCTGGGATGGTCTTTCTGTGTGCTGTGAATATGTGTTGCTACCATTGGTTAATAAGGAAGATGTTTTGGACTATGGCAAAACAGCCTATAGCCAGCTGTCTCCAGACAGACAGGAGAAAGTCAGGGTCAAAAGAGATGCTTCAAGCTGCAGGGGAATGTGGGGGGAGAGGAGACAAGATGTAATGGAACAAAGGTAAAGCCACAAGACATGTGGCAATACAAAGATTAATAGAAATTTGTTAATTTAAGATGTAATAGCTAACTAGTAGCAGCCTGAGCCATAGACCAGTTTGTAATTAATATTAAGCCTCATTATTTTACAAGCCACTGCAGGGCCAGGCAGGACCAAAAAGCTTACATTTATAAGAGACCACATTGAATCTGTTCATTTGAACACATATGACTATTTTATTTTTTGTGATGAAACTATAAAGAAATTTTTACTTTTAATATCTACTTTTGCATTGCTCATTGTGAGCACCTAGAAATGCAATTAGTTTTTAGCTGTATTTTGGAAGGTCAACCTAACTTTGCTGAACTTGATTATTAGTACTAACAAACTGATAACCTAAATACAGGAACATGTAACGTGAAAAAAAAAAAAAAAAGAAGAAGAAGAAAAGGTAGTAGTTTTCATACTTCAGATGACTTTTGCTTTCATTTTCTCGCCTAAGTGCTCTATCTAGAACTTCTAATGTAGCATTCAGTACATGAAAAGAACAAAAATATTTGATTTTCCCCCAATATTAGGGGGAAAGCTTTAACTTTTTCATCATTAAATATAAAATTAATTGTGGTTTCTCGCAGAAATTCTCATCAGGCTAGGAAATTCTATTTGTGTCTAAATCTGTGTCTTCGAGTCTCAGTTATGTATGCCAGGCTGGCTACTCAGGTCTCCTAAGCTAGCCTGAGTGACAGAGCTGAAACTATACTCATATATTACCATGCTTGGCTCCAAAATAAAGAAATGTCCCTTTCAGGTGCTGCACATTGAATTTAATTGTAATTATGCAATTATGGTCAAGAGCTTTGCTGTGAAGCTATGCTTCCAGCCCTGTAAGTTCCTCTTTACCTCTTAGTTTTTATTAAGAGCAGAGTTTGGATTTTGACATTCTTCTTCCATAACATTAATAGTAAGCAAGTGGCTTTTGTCCTTTATCCTATGGATAAGTAGGTTACAAATGGTCCTTGACCTACAATGCTCCAGCTTTAAATGGAGACAAGACAATACATATTCTTTTTGTACTTCTCAGTCTCAGTGACCCCCAGAAAGAAGTGCAAAGCAGGGTTTATTACAGCTGTACAGATGAGCTCAGCTCCTGAGTTTCACACAGCAGTGCCAGTGGAGAAGACCCCTTTCCCTATTCAAAAGCAGGGCTTTTTAAAACAAAGATCAAACAAAGACCACAGAAATACCTTTATCAGGCTGGGAGGTGAGGGGCCCAGGGGAGGTTTCTTTACTATCACTGTCAAGTGGGCAGCTGCTGACTGATTGGTTGTTTTAGAATCGGGAGAAGATGCTTCAGGGCTGGGCTGGAATGTCCTCTGATTACCCAGGACCTCCAGCACTTGGCCCTGGGTGCTTGATCTTGGGAGTTTAAAGACTTCTCAGGATGGGGGACTAGAAATTTCTCAGCTCCCAAAATAGCTCCAAGCCTCAAGGTGGAGGGACTTTAGTTTCCACATTTTTATTTCATACCTCAAAATTGTATCTTTTTCTGGGATAACAATATTCAATATTCTTGTAAAGCTGGGTGGCAGCAGTAAGCCCCACCTCCCCATCAGCCATGCAGTCATGAGTTCCAACAACCAATCCACTGCAGCGTCAGTGTCTGTGGATCGTTGAGTGTTAAAGGCATTTTGAATTACTATATTTTCAACTTATGGTGAGTATATCTGGATATAACTTCATTGCAAGTTGAAAAGTAACTTACCTGTTTTCTAAAGTTTAACTCAACTTGCATTCCTGGGACAAATCCCATTTGGTCATGGTAGAGTGATTTTTATATGTTGCTATATTCAAGTTAGCATATTTTAAGCATACATTTATAAAGAATTTGACCTGGAGTTTTGGGGGTTTTTCCCCTTGTAATATTCTCATAGAGTCATGCACTAGTAGAATATTGATCATACAGAACAAGCTAAAAATCTTTCCTTTTCTGCCTTTTGTGAAGAGTTAGTATTTATAATTATTCATATATTGGATCGACTTCACTAATGCATCTCTCTGATACTAGGGATTTTTTTTTCTTTTGAAGAGAGAAGCTTCATGATTATCAATTCAATCTCAAAAGGTGAAGGATCTCTTTTGGTTTCCCACTTCTGCTTGAGTCAACTTCAGCATTTGTGTTTCCAAGCAAGCATCTGTTTCCTTTAAGAGATGTAATTCTTCATTATAGAGCTGGTTGTTACACCAGTGTCCCCTATCACTTTGTTCTTGAATTAATGACTTTTAGGATCTTGAGTCTGTCTTAGGTTTATTTGTTTTATCTCTATAAGTATTGTTTGTTGATCCTTATTTTTAAAAAACCAGTTTTTTGATTCTTCAATTATCTCTGCCATTTTGAAAACCTTATGTTGTTAACTTTTTTCTTTTGTCTTTACTGTATTTGCTTCATTTCGCTTGTGTTTTTTCTTGCTTTTCTTTTCAGGTGCCAAGGTAGGGACTGCAATTGTTAATTAGAAATCCTTAACTTTTTAAATATAGCATTTGCGGCCATGTTTCCCCACAAACTCTGTTTTAATGCAGCACACACATGCTCTCATCTTCATCCATCATAAAGTAAGTTCTCTTCTGATTCTTGTTCCTTATCTATTGCTGATGGAGAACTGTGTTATCTCATTTCCAAACATACTTGAATTGTCTCTTTCTTCCTAGTTTGTTTCTATTCCACACTGTGCATGGTTTCAATCCCTTTATATTTATTAAGGCTTATTTTTGTCTATCTTGAATTTTTTTCCACTTGAGCACTTGGCAGAGCTGTATAATTTAGAAGTTTTGTTTTAATTGATGTTTCAGCAGTCCCCTATTGCATAAAGGATTTCTCAGTCTGATGCATTTGATATGGGTATGTTTTGAAAATAGAATATGAGTTTTGTTCTCACCCCAGAAGGATCTTCCTTATTTTTCTCTTCCCATGGCACCTTTCATAAGCTACCTGTCCTGGAATATGTCTTATTGTTCTCTTGAAACTCTCAGTCTCCCCTTAACAATTTATTATCAAAATTTTTATTGTGATATATAGGTGAGTTTGAACTTCCCCATGTTCTATTACAAATAAAATTAGATTGTGTAAGGAGTATTAAATCTGTTTTTTTTTTTTAAATATTTCTTTCTTTGGGCAAAATCTCTAGGAGCCTGTTCTCCCCAAATGACATCCTAATGTTTTAAAGCAAGACTCTAGATGGAGCAGTAGCCTCCGGTACTAGGTTTGCCCCCTATAGTGTGGAATCTTGGCCATATAAGAAAGCTGAGATGAAGGCAATGTGGACCTGAGTATTTACAGTATAAAGCAATCTGGATACTGAGTCTACATATGAACTGGGCAAGGAAAAAGAGTTCCTGATCTTTTGGTTGCATGTGTGGGAGGCTAAGCAACAAAAAAGACAGCCACTTTAGTAAGACAAAATATCCATGACTGGGAGATACAGGCAGGTGGGGGCCTCACTTGTCTATTTTACCTACAGCGGCATCATTCCCAAGCTGATCTGGTACCAGGGATGCTAAAGGTGGTTGTGAGATACACATGTTTTACTTCTGCAGTTGTTTTGCCTGAGGATCAAGCTCCCCAACTCATATCTTAGAAGTCACTATCTACTTTATTCTAATTTTATATTACTTTTCTGTAATTTCAGTAGGATGCCCACCTTCCATACCATATGTATGGAAGTGGAATTGTTCTAAAAGAACTATTTACCTAATAGCAAGTTGAATTTATGAAACACTGTCATTTTATTCATTGAATGAATAAAATATAGTGAATCCCTCCATAAATTCACTTACATCTGAGTTATCATAGGATATAAGAGTAGATTATTGAATCTACTTTTTAAAAGCAGTTACTAGTTTAAAATATTTTACATTGGATTGGATCTTTGTATATTGTTTACAAATTGTGTATATTGATACAAACTTGAGATTAATTTTGTTACTATACATATATTTCTACTCTTGCTCAAGGTATTGTATCTATACAGTTCATCTAACAATGTAAAACTCACTAGTCCTTGAAAGGTATTATTACCAACTAACTAGGATATAAAGAAATACAAGTTAGTAGCTAGACATTACAATCAAACTTATATTAGATATGTTATTAGATATTAGATATGTTTTCAAGGTCAAACAGATATATTTTAGATGAACAGGTCTTCAAACACTTCAGAGATCTACACACAATATAGCATTTAAGATATTTTAATGACATAGGTTCTTCTTATTTTTATGACAATGAGACATCTGCTCTTAGCAGCACCAATCCACTTCAGATAAGATGATGAGCATCAAAGAAACTCCACATGGAGTTGACCTTCTTTGTGGCAAAAGTTACCCACTGGGTAAGAAAGTGCCCTTGCCTCCTTAAATATCTTCCCTACCCAGCAATTTCACCTCCAGATTCAACTCTGTATTATAATCCTAGAGTTAGGATTAAAGGTGTGAGCTACTATTGCTTAGCTGTTAGGACTTATCACAGAAATACAGAAATATCTCTGTCTCCCAAGTGATGGGATTAAAGGTATGAGTCACCACTCTCTGACCTTCATGGCTTGACCATGAGTAATTCTATTCTTTTATATTTTAGGCTGACTTGATTAAATATACAATATATCACCACACATCTGAGTAGTTTCCATAGCCAAGCATCTGGATTGTCATTCAGTATGAAAATCTTCCATGAAATATTCTTCAGAGAAGTTCTTAGAAGAGTTCCAAGTTAGTTTATTCAAATATCCCAAACATGGAATTCAGCTCTTCCTAGAAGAAGATAGGAAATTCCTCTCCACATTTTATTTAAGAAGATTTTAAAGTCTTACAGCTCCATCATGTTTAAAATGAATGAACTACCAATAAATGAGCTATAATTACTGTGCTTCCTTCAAGTCTTCAAAGCAGTCAGGGAAGCTACCAGTACATGTGATGGTCACATAGATTCTCATGCTTTAAAGGCCTGGATACAGAAACCATTTATTCATCTGCTACCAAGAAGTGATATGCACATTGCTGTGGGTATTTTTAGAGAAGGCATTAATTCAAGAGAACACCTATGCACTATCCCACTTAGCTACAAATAAGCTCAAAGTTGACCAAAAGATAACTGGCTGACCTGGGAGGCCATATAGCTCATGTTTGATAGAAAAAAAAATAGAGCCCAACCATTCACTTTGAGTATTGCATAGAAAGAATGTGAAAGACAACTGAGTCATCTGTTCACTCCTTAGCTTGGAATGCCTCTTTCCACTAATCATTGCTCTCAATCTCTCTTTTCCTTGGTGAAAGATAATAGAATGGATGCCCAGAGAAATCATAGTTGTTTTAGGTTGGAAGTACGTAGAGAAAGACTTCCTATCCTCCATGTCCTAAAAGTAGACCTACTTGGATATGACAGTGAGCCACCCATGTATTATTGAAATTGACTGAGGCACAACAAAAATTGCATATGTGGCAAGGCCACAGTTCTATAAGAGCTCACTGTGCCCTCTCAGGAGGAACATTACTCTACCCACATTCCTCAGCCAGAGCCTATATATCAGACATTGGGGGAAATGTGGTTAAGGGCTGGTCCCTCTGCTGAAATAAACATATTTCATCTTGGCTCATGTCTACTTAAGTATACATTCAGCCCCTCAGAGAGAATGCATTGCTGGTTTCAAAGAAATATGCATAAATTGCTTTGAAAGCAGAAGGAAGGAGGGAGGGATGGAGGGAGGTGCCCTATATTTCCTCCTTAGACTAGCAACTGGACTGTGGTAGGGGAAGAAGCCTGACTGAGTCAAAGACACAGACACAGATCTTTCTTGTCCAACACTTTAAAAAAATGATTTATATGTTCCTGCAGTCAGCCAGAGTCCCCTTCATTGCTGCTTATTTAGAAGAACTCCCAGGCCTTCTCCAGCAATTCTGTTTTTGGTTTAAATCTCCTTCAAGATGGACTCATGCTCTTTATAAGCAAACTTCAACTGCATGAAACAGAATTCGAAGTATGCCTTTGCTTGAACTTTAATGTATTTTCTCCTAGATTCTTGTAAGATTTCATTCAGCATAGGGCTTTTATATCATTGTTTTTATAGAAATTGAACTCAAGTACTATTTATTTTGTCTATTGAGTTTTTGTATCTCCATATGGTTTTCTACCATGGCCAGGGAGTCTCTGATTTTACTGTAGCCCTGACACCGATCATTAGGGCTACGTTCACATTGTGCATTCCATTATCTGCTCTCAGACACAGTCAAGTGTCAAAGCTCTTGGAAAGTATTACTATGCTTATGGAGACTTGGGTTCTAATAAATGCACTCCTTGGTAGAAGAATTGGCAACAGTGCTCTCAGAAAATCAGTAGTGTGCCAGTCTCTTTTCCTTCCAGCTTTGCTCCTACAGAACTTTTCTAAGAATATTCTAGCAAACTTTGAGTCTAATTTTAAGATATGGTAAGATTCATTTTCTGTAACATTTTTTTTTGTTTTTGTGTTGAATGCTCCAATACAAAGTTGCCCAACCTACAAAAAAGTGTAAAATATCGTGAAAACCATGTTTCCAAAGTCATCATTTTATTTATTCCAAGATAATAATCTCCTGCTGGTATGTGAGTACTGATCAAGCAATGGTGCAGACCTTATAGAAAATGAATGATGAAGCTAAACTGAGTTTATTTTCAAAGCAGGAGATGAGGATCCTACAATAAGCTTCTGCTGTTGTGACTGCTCCTCTTATTCCACATGGTTGATGTGTATTTAATGATTTTTATCTGATCTGGGAACTGCAGAATTGCAATCACTTATGGATGTGAAAGCTTCTTTCTTCACAATGAAAATACCTTTATCCACAAAGCAAAATCACTGCTCTTAAAGGACAAGTCTGCCTTTGAAGATTCACTGTGTAGTTACAGCAACCTGTGAAGGCAGTGCAATAGTCTTCCCTGGGACCTGTTTGACATATGGTCCCAGTGCTCTCAGAAACATCTAAATTTGTGTGAAGATTTTCTGTGCCCAGTTTTGTTCACATGCTCATAATATTATTTTGCAGCATATTTGAAAGTTCTAGTTATCTGTCCAATTCTCAGTAGAGGAAATGGGAGAGAGGGAAAAAATAGTAGAAGCCTAGCAATGCAAAACTTTAGTCAGCCACAGACTCAGGACCGCATATCGCCCTCTTTGAGATTGTGGCCTATATTATTTTAGCTACATAAATACTTTGTGCTCCCACTCTGCTTAATATTAACATATGCATATCTACAAATATAGAGTTTGCTATTTTATATGTTAATTGCACTTCAGTGCTGTTGTCTGGAGCAAATCATGTCTGAGAGCACACTTCTCTGTTTCTACTTTAAGGGGAAAAAGATGTGTGTGTGTGTGTGTGTGTGTGTGTGTGTGTGTGTGTGTGTGTGTGTGTGTGTATGCGCGCATGCATGCATGCTCCTGGATGAGATTATTATGTGGGTGCTACAGCCCAGGGAGGCCAGAGGAAAACATCAAATCACCCTAGACCAGAGATAAGAAGTCATTACTCTTAAGAGCTGAGCCATCTCTACAGCCCATGTTTGTACTTTTATCTGACTTCCCATCTTTAATGATACCAAGAGATCCTCCAAATGTCCAGCTTAGCAAGGTATGATGTTGGAGACAAGAAACAAGAGAAGCTCTGCCATGAGTTGGTCTTTGAGCTTGTGGAGCAGAAACTACATAGGATGTACAAACAACAGAATCAATTTTGTCTACAGTTCAGATTTTTTCCATTGTGGCAAATGTCTTCCTCTTGCCAGCTCTGACGTCTTCCTCAGGCACACATATTCTTATTTAGGATGCTTCCTTTGTCTTCATATTTAATCTCCCTTGAGACTGTTTTTGACACTTTGTTCTGTTTCATTCTGGAACACAATCCCAGCTGTGACCTCCAATTCACTCCACTTATTTTCTATGGTTGTAACTATGCCCCTTCTCCAAACATGAGTGTAATGCTATGATCACTTGAAGTTATAATACTCTTCTCCCCAATGCCCAAACATGAAAATCATTTTTAAACCCCAGCCTATCTTAGCATGTCATATTGAATGTCTGAGATCCTAAAGTCTAGAGCTTCTGATTTTCACTATAAATCAAAGTAGATACTATAAACTTAACATTCATGTCTGCTGAAGTCTATAGTTCCAATAGCATTTTTATTGACCTATTATTCCAGGGAATGGAAGCTATGTGATGTATAGGGATATGCTGTATTTTGTTACTCATATCAGATAGACAATGGACATCTGGATGGATATATGGTAGATGCTCCTAAGTTTTTATTTGTTTAAACATCCTTTCTCAGACATTGTTAGAGGTCTTATAGAGGCATATTTTCAACTGCTGAGAAGGCAGAGGCACAGGAGAGAGACCTCAAGAACAGGAGAGTCCCTGGATCCACTCTGCTTCTATACCAGTCATCCCCATAAAGATGCAGAGGTTGATTGAATCATGACTATCTGTTGGAGGCTCATATCTATGTAGTCCTTACTAACTAAGCAGCATTGTGTTCCCTCGGCTCTGTTCACTCTTCTCTGGCATTGCTACTCTCTGCATTCTATGCTCCTACATCAACTTCTCCTATAAAGGAAAAAGTTCTTAGCTTCAGATAGTTAAGAGGAGTAATTGGACTCCCCATGTGAGGAATTCTGGTGTAACTGTCATTTGACATAAACTTTGGGACACCTAGTCACATGTCAAAATCACCTGTGGAAGTATATATTTATTCTTTTTCATCACGTAGAGTCTTCAAAGACTTTCTGACCCCAGCACTGATGATGGGCAACTTTCACATTTGTAGAATATAGATATAAGTTTATGTCCCACCAGCCAGCTCCCAAATAACCACACAGAGATTTATCGATTATAAGTGCTCAGTCAATAGCTTAGGCTTATATCTTAAATTAGCCCATGTGACACTCTACCATGTGACAGTACCCTTTTTTCAGCACAGCAAGTCTGCCTCTGGCTAGTGACTCTGCCCTTTTTCTTCTTCCCAGAATTCTCTCAGTCTGGCTCTCCCACCTAACCTTTTCCTGCCTAGCTATTGACCAGTTAGCTCTTTCATTAAACCAATGAGATCAAAACATCTTTGCCATATATGAAAAGATTATTCCACAGCAGTAGAAGGCTTGAGAATTTTGCTTTTAGTTTGTATTTCAGATTATCTTCTCCAAATGTGAACTCCTCAGGTAACTGAATCAGTGTGAATCATCAGGTGTGGCACTCTTGGATCTGGTCATTTGGATGCAATCACCGACCCACTGTGTCACCATAAGAAATTTCATGAACCTAAGATTTCTCATGTGGAAGGTGGGCAGCACCAGCTCAGTATTTTATCAAGATGCTAGTCGGTGATTAAAATACTGAAGCCTATGGTTGAATCCCCAGTACTATGAAAAATAAGATTACAGTAAGTGGATGGGGGGGGAGATGTAGGCCAATAGTGCATCCACTGGCTGAACAGTGAACTTCAGATAATACTGTAGCTTTAAAAAGGTATTATGAGTAACAAAAGCATACTTCATGGAAAGCTGAGACAAGCATTCAAAGGGGTGTAAAACTGAGTTGAGTATTGTGGCACATGCTTTTAATCCCAGCACTCTGGAGGCAGAGGCAGATGGCTTTCTATGAATTCAAGGCCAGCTTAGTCTACAAAGTGAGTTCCAGGGCAATCAGGACTTCACAATGAAACTCTGTCTCAAAAAGGAGAAAAAAAGAGAGAGAGAATATAAATTTAAAACATTAAAGTTAACCTTTTCAATCCTTCCAAGACCTTCCTGCTATGACCACAATTACTGGTCAGATGTATAACTATTTTTTTCGTCATTGTTGAGTACTTGAATTGCCATTTTGATAATGCAATGAACATCATTACTCACAAAGAGATTTGTACATATGTGTCTATTTTCTATAGGCTATAGAACAAAATACAAAATCTAATTCAGAGGGTGATTTTTCTTAGTATTGAAAATTTAACCTTTGAAAGGCTGTACCAGTTTATGCTCACAACAGCTTTAAATAATCATCCAACTTAAAAATTAACATAAAAACTAAATAATCGTATTTGATTGGCCAATTTTTTAGCTTTCCTAGACAAGTTTTTATTTAGGAGCCTTGTCTATAGGAAAGGATTTATACTTTTTTCAAACTGACTTATAAGATTAATATTAAATTTTAAAATTTTGTTATATATTTTAAATACTTGCTCATTATACCATTCAATTTGTAAATAAGTTATTATACATTTTTTCTCTCTCTCTGAAGCAAATGCTAATATCTTTAGAAATTAAAATTTAATCACAGAATGCCTACATGTGATGAGATCTAATATTCATGTTGAATTAAAGTACTAGGAAGCTAAAGATGCAAAAACCACATTGCATTTCAGTTTATAAATATTTGTTAAATGGCTTCATTTCTGTGTTAAGCACTGGACTGCAACCTTTGCTATCAACATTATTCCTCATTCTAAAGTTAAACAGACAATTGTATGAATTTGTGATTTAAGTCTATCTTCTTGCATCAGAATAATTTTAAATCAAATTTGAATTTTATTTCAATCATTCACTTCATTTTGGTGCTACTGAACTGAGCCTATTCCAAACAATTCATACTCCTCTTTAGCTGTGGATGTTAAAAGTGAGTGTGCTGGCATGGCATAGTAGCGGCTATTGCACCTGGCCAAAGATAGCATGTTCCCATCAGCCATTCCCCATTTCCTACAGGATAAGGACTGCTGTTCTCAGTGATCAAGCAAAAGACTGTTGCCAGAAGTTTTTCTGTTCCTTCTGGGCTCCTCAATCTGGACAAAGCTCTCCCACGCACAGTCCTACAGCTACTTATAAAATAATTACTCAGAGACTTATTTTAATTACAAACTGTTTGGCCTATGGCTCAGGCTCATTACCAACTAGCTCTTAGAACTTTTCTATTAATCTATTGTATCGCCACATGGCTCCATGGCTTTACCTGTATTCCATTATATCTTGCTTTTGAAGTGGCAGCCTAGAGCGTTATCTTTGACTTTGCCCTTCTTCATGTTTCTCTATACTTAGATTTCCACCTGACTCTAAGCTGCCTTGCCATAGGCCAAAACAGCTTCTTTATTAACAAATGGTAATAAAGTATATTATCAGCATACAGAAAGACATCCCATATCAGAATAATCTCCTAGAAAGAGAGCAGAGGCTCCCCACAGAACCCAAACATAGGAAGTATACCTGAGCCTCACGATAGCTGAGGGCGGGAACACCAATCAGAAGAGCCACAGGCTTCCCTCCGAACACCAATCAGAAGAGCCGCAGGCTTCCCTCCTTTTCTCTCTCCTCTCATAACCCTCCCCCACTCCCCCCTTCTCTCTCCTTTTTCTGTCCTTCCCCTCTGCTCTCTCTTTTCTTTCCCTTCATTTCTCTTGCCTTTTCTTTCTGCATCTGCTCCTTTTCAATTGTATTTTCTTTGCTCAGACTTACTACGTTATCACATTAGACCTCACCGTTTCTCTCAAGACATTTGTAAAATAGGTTCATTTCTAAGTCAAGCTTCTAGAGCTATTTGACTCAATAATAAGAATTTTAGGTCAATAAGATCTTTTACTTATTTATTTCTTTGTTTTTATTTATTCACTCATTTTAAATCTTTTATACAGCTAGCTACTACAAGCTTGATGCATATTTCTTGTATAATGAGTAATAAGTTTTTATTTAAAGTGTATGGATAAGTGATTCTAGGGTTTTGTTGATGTTTTTGACCCATAGATCACTTCAATACAACACAAGACATGCTTGGCCATACACAGTATCTAAAACTGTTGAGACATGTTCTTTTAAACAAGTCATTAGTGAAGACTACAGATAACTTCTCCTCAGCCATGAAGAAAGCAAAAATGTAGTTGTATTTAAGTTCTAAAATTACAAGAGAGACCAGAGGTTAGCCATCTGGGAAATCCTTAGTGTCACAGAGGTCATCAGACTACACATTAAGAACAGCCATTCTGTGTCTATTTATGTGTCCTGATAGCAAATTTTCTTTTAAAAATGACATCACTTTGGTATTTGGTCATGTTCTATTCTAGTTTTAGTTATTTATTGCCAGGGCACTTTTCTTCTAAAAAGAGAAACAATTTAAAATTTACTTTATTACTCTGTTTTACTTTCAAAATCATATAAGATATAGTGTATAATGATTTATCCCAAATGCTTTCTGCACATCATCATGAAGACAGAGTGGCTATTTAAAAGAATATGGAGAAATAATCTGATGTTATAGTTTATGAGCTATTCTTCTCTCAGCATCCTGCTTTCTTCCACACATGTTGGACTCTTGACTTTAAACATCAGCCTGGGCAGTAAAAGCAGCCATTAAAGATTTCAACCCAGCGAAGGTTCATAAACAAAGAGATTCCAAAGCCTGGAATAAGTATTCCTGTGAAGAAGGGAAGATATTAGTATGGGATGAATTCCAGAGCAAAGTAACTAGATTTAAGATTTCTAGATTTAAGATTCCCACCCAGTCAGGAAGTTTGACCAGGAATCCTGCTCTGTAGGAAATAACTAGAAGCGTTCTCTCCTTTCCCTTGTCTGTAGGCTCCTATTTAAAGAAATAACAGAAAACCTGCTACTGTCTCCCTGTCTGTCATGTTGCTTAGAATATTAAAAGTAGATATTAGTAAACTAACTGCAATGAGGCCCATGCTAACAGGGATTCTGGAAGGAAATGGTGGAGGGGAATCTTCATGCACTAAGAATCTTTTTTACTTCATGCTCCACCATTGAACCACATGTTTAAACCAAAACAATGGATTTTTGATGGTAGAGAGTTTCCTTTAAGGACCTCTGGGCCTAGAATTCTCTTTTATTCCTCTGAGGCACAATACTTTTCATTGATGATTTTTGATGACCTGAAATAGACAGTTTGGAAGTTTTTTAAAATACACTGGCATAAGTAACAACTTAGTTTTTCTGGACAGGGTCTCATGTACTCATGATGGGTCTTGAGCTCACTCAGTGGCCAATGATGAATCTGCCTTTCCGATCTCCAGCCTCTCCCCTGACTGAGAGGACTCTAACTGTGTGTCTGCGTGCTCAGTTTAGGGTGGACATGGAATAGAATTCAGGGATTCGTGCATACTGGCAAACGCTCTACCAATTAAGCTACATTCTCAGCCAGTAATTCTTAAAATTCTTATCATTATTTTCTATGATGTTGATTTCTTTGTTCTGCCTCAATAGGGATGTGTATAGATATATTTATTGTGTATAAAATATTTACATATTTTATTGTAAATTAACCTATACATATAACAGAAGCATTAGGTTTGAAACTGGATAAATAATCCCTACAAATTACTAACATAACAACCTTATAGGAAAATATCAAAAGACTTGAAGGGCTATATCACATATACAGAAAAATGTTAGTAAACATCCAAGAAACAAGAAAAAAAAATCTTGACTTCTTTAGTAATCTGAGAAATGCAAATTAAAACCTCAATGAAAGTTTTCCAAAGCTAAAAATTAAAATAAATAAAAGTGATGAGATGTCAAGACATGGGAAGAAGATGGAGCATGAAACCTTTGCATACACTAAGTAGGCAGGGAAGGCCATCCAGCCACCTTGGGTGAGAGTGCAGCATCACAGGTGGAGGTGAGGACTGAATGTGACACTCACACCATAGCCGTATGCCTGAGACATGTGCAGGACGTGTGTCCCAAGAAAGAAGATAGGAGTTCTCACAGTAGGCTCATCATAATAGCACAACATTCAAATGTCCCGGTGTCTTTAGACTCAAGGACACCACAGAAGCAAGCAATCAAGAAGGCTATATACAAAACAGGGATGATTCACAAAAGGGAGCAAAAGAGGCCAAAGTGAGCATCTATAGTATGGACCCCTTCTCATCATCAACACAAAAGGGTTTGTAAAACTATTTTTGAGGATGTGCACAGAGTTAGTGAAACTATTTAAAAAACAAAGAACTGAATACCATGAAAGTCATTAAGTGGAGGTTAAAAAGGTCCTGTGATGGGGGGAAGTGCCCTCGAGGAGTTTCTGGGTTATTGTTTCCTGATCTGTCTGAGTGTGGCAGAATGCTCTGTCTTTATCATCACTTCTTGGTCCATCACTAATGCAAGTGATCCTTCCTGAATGTACCAAATACATTACAATCTTAAAATGTTTAGAAGAAAGCAAGGAAAGAAAAAAATCTAGCATAGTGACTTGTGATTTGAAATTGCATTGTAGAAGCAAACTCTCACTGACTGAAATTAAAAGAGGCCTGAAAGCCAAAGATTTGATATAGGGAAAATCTGGTAACATCATTAACATAAGAAACACACCTATTTCACAGGACAGGGCAAGCTGTGTGTCAAAAATCCTCAATTTAATCTTGTTTTTAATTTATTTGAGAAGTAATCCATAGATTGAAACTGTACTCAGTTCAGAACTACATTGAGAGTCACCCAGACACTCTGGTCATAATGAGTCAGCAGGCAAAATATTTCAGCATAGTAACTTGTCTAACAACATCACTAAAGTTAGTCCAACATGAGATTCCAGTGGGTCCTTGGAAAATGAGTGTCAGCCTCTGCAAGTCCCACATATGAATACTTATTTGAATTCTTGCTTAAAACCCCAGCGCATCATTGTTGTCTTATTTGCAATCTAAGCAGAATCTATTATTTTGTAACATTTAAGAACTTCCTCAGCAGAGCAGTAGTGGTGCACACCTTTAATCCCAGCACTCGGGAGGCAGAGGCAGGTGGATCTCTGAGTTTGAGGCCAGCCTGGTCTACAGAGTGACTTCCAGGATATTGAGGACTACACAGAGAAATCCTATTTTGAAAAATCAAAAAAAACAAAAACAAAACAAAACTGAAACCTAAAAGACTCAGATACAAATCACAATAATAATGCAATGCCCTCACTGTTTTTACTAATGGTGCATGACAGGAGTCTAGAAATACTCAGCAGTGTAGAGAATTTTCTTTTTCTCCAATTGTCTTTTGTTCATATTCTGACATTCATGTCCCTATTACTATTGTGTAAATATTTATTTTCTTACAATAATTACCTACTAAGTTTAACATATAAACTAGCACTTTTGTGTGTGTCTGTGTGTGTGTCTGTGTGATTTAAAAAACCTTGACTTGAGAATGGACTGGCATTTTTGTAGTTCTCTGGCCTCCCCCACAGGACTGTGATGATTTTACCATGTGACCTACAAGAATGGGGCACCACAAATGGACCAAAATGTTTCTGTTAGAGGTGGAGAAGAAAAAGATTAGGATGCCAGGTGAGGGGACAGACAGCATCTAAAACATGTGCCATTTGCTATGTTATACATTCATTTTTATTGAATTCTAAGAAGTCTTTATTTCTGCCTTGACCCACCCCCTTTTTTTAATTCAGTAGAGAGTTGTTCAATTCCCATGAATTTTTTAAGCTTTCTGTTATTTCTGTTGTTGGTATAACTGTTTGTCACATGTTTGCAATTCAAAACATTTGCTTCCTAGTAATTCATTCCAAATGCAGAGGGATGCTTTAATCCTGTATGTACTTACTACTTCATGTTTCTCATCTTCCAACTCAGACACTTTGATTCTGCTTCTCAGTTGCTGTCTCACACTGCACTTTGACACTTCATAATCGAATGCCCATTTGCTCAGGCGTAATCCATGACATCACAAAGATCAACTGTCATACTTTGAGACAGACCATGAGACAGAGACATGTTGTTTCAGAGCCACAAAAGGAAAGAAATACACAGGACTCATTATCCTCAAGATGGAATTCATCCTGAGAGTTGGAAATGCTTGTGTCAAACTCACAAGGCTTCTTCTGTAGCATTGCTCTTGGTATTTCTTACCATCAGCCTGTTTTTTACACATGAGTAGTGTCTGGGTCTACTTGGCAACATGTCCCAAGGACTCAAGGAGGCCTGTGGAACGGGAAGAGCTCAGGAAGATGTTCTGTTCCTTCTGTCCCCCACTCTTCTTGCTGGAACATTGAACAAAATTCCTGCTATCTGGTGTATATGCTACAACACAAATATCATTTCTTTCTTCTATCAACAAAGAAAACCCCTATAACCTATTTCTTGTACTTAAAATACCTAAATGTGTAGCAAGCAGAAAAATGTTATATTTCGTTCTGTTATTTATTCTTCTAAAGCACAGAAAACTGTGTTCAAAGAAAAGAGGTCAAAGATCTACACTAATGCCTCTGTCAGTTTCTGCTCATCCTTATCCTGGCCCGTTTCAGTTGAATAATTACGGTGTTAACTGACTCTTTCACTGTGGTGCAGTGAAAGGTAAATTGTTAACACCCATGGGTTGGGGCTATGATAGCTGATTTTTCCTGGTCTCTGTGATTAGGCTAGGGATCCTGTAATAAAAAACCTAGAATAATACTTTAAACTAGTTTTATCAATCATTTATTTACTCTGGCCTTATAAGATAGGGCCTCTTGATGTAGGTCAGGCTGGCTTTGAATGCTCTAGTTTTTTTATCTTGGTCTCTACAATGCTGAGATCCCAGGCTTGTGCCATTTCACCCAGCTCTGCTCTGATATATTTTTGTACAGTGCTGCCAAATCCCATCCAGCCTCTGTTTATACCCCTTAGATTGTCTTCATTTCTCCAACTTCTACCCATCACAAGGTCACAGGAGGCTTTCTGTCTGAACACAAGTTGGCAAAGGCAGCCATCACCACTATGCCTGTTTGGGCTGCAGTTTATGTTCCTGATGTTGCGTGTCTGCCTGCAGAATTAAGTTTCTTCGAGGAATCTCTCCAAGTCAACTAGCTCAGAAATCCCGAGTGTAATAAGAAGATGCATATGGTCAGCCTTCCGCAGTTATGTCTCTTGTACTGGACCAGATGGGACTTTGAGGCTTAAAAGACAGTTCCTTGGCTTGTGCAGAATAGAGTCACAGTTCTCCATCAGTTGTTACACTTATGAATTATGATACGCTAAAATGAAAGAATCATGTGCCATAGAAGATTGGATTTCTGTTTGGTAAGGAGTGGTGGCTAAAATCTTTACTCCAGCCTCAGAGGCACTGAGGGAGGATCACACAAGCCCAGAAGTTCAAGACAAGCCTAGTCTAGTAAGACTGGCTGAAATTAATTAACCACCTAATAATTAATTTCTCAAATTAAAAATTAGGTGAAGAAGGGGGGAAAGGTGTTCAAGAAGAAAAGAGAATTTACTTTCAAGTGTCAAAAGACAAAGTCTTCATAAAAGCCAGTCCATGAACTTTAATACAAGTAAAGTCAGGGTTAGGGTTTTAACCCAACATCCAGCACATCATCTGCGGGCTACAGTCCCAGGCTTCTGAAGTGATGCTCTGAATTCATGGTATTTCACAGGACTGTTGAAAATGCTCAGCAATCATTTCCAGCTGTTTCTCAGACATTTCCTTTACATTCCATCACTCTGAATAAAGAGAAAAAATATCCTTTTTGCCAGTGTTTGTAGATCACAGCGTTAGCTGAAAATCCACTTCATGGTAGTCTGTAAAACTGAGTTTTTATTTCACTATTTCATGCAAATCATTTTTTAAAAAATAAAGAAACAAATCAAGACTCTTTTAAGCTTAGGGAACTTTCCTTGCCTATGTAGAAAAAAAAAAAAACTAATTCAGACTCCCTTAATTAGTGAGAGGTCTGGTTAACAAGCTATTGAATTATAATTCATGTTTTTATTACATAGAGTTAGATGTGTATGTCTTCATGGAAATGAGGTTTTATTCATTTTGCTTTGATTTGTCTGTGATGTTACAGATCCAAACCAGGGCTTTGTAAGTATTCTACCACATAGATCCCCCTAGCCCCCCCCCCCCCTTCTCTCACATTTCTTTTTTCTTTTAAGACAGTCTTTCTAAGTTACCCTTCTTCATAGAGTTCAGTCTTTAGCTCAGCTGTTGTATGACTTTCCTGCGGAAATGTGAACTTTCCAGATAAGGAGCTAAGGACTAACAGATCAGCAAACGTGATCTACCTATTTCTAGTTTGTAAGCCAGTGAGTGAATTGGAGTTTGTACAGGATATGGGTGAGGATTTACATACAGGAGCATACATTCAGCTGCATCCCCCAAAAGCCCACCAGAGAGTGGGAGATGACTTACAAGTTTCAGGTTATAGGCAGTTGCTCTCCAGTGTTTTGTGGCTGTAACCTTGTCTGGGGGCTAGCTGAGTCTTGGAACTCTAGGACTCCTGCACATTCTTCCCTTAACTCTCTTGAATCTTAGGATTCTCCTTAGACCTAGAAGAGAAGGTTTTAAGTTGGAAGAGTTAAGTACACAATGCTCATCTAGCTCCTTCTTCAACCTTCTGAGTAGCCAAATTACACACCTATGTAGCCAGGCCAGTCTTGGTTTTGTAGCAGAGACAGCCTGGCGTCTGAAGTATGCCACAAGAAATACTAGTCAGAGATGGAGACTCCTGGACCCACTGACAGGCAGTGAGGCCTCAGGTAAGGCTCCATGAAGTGAGAAACCGAACTAGATTGGAATGGATGTGTGTAATGTGCAGAGGCAGGTTTTATCCTCTGTCACAACCATTCGCCATTGGTACATTAAACTTTCCATTCTTCCCAGAAGCAGCTTCAGCATATTTCTTAGCACAGAGCTCCAATAAGCATCCATCAATCTGTCAGACTTGGCACATGGTCTCAGGCATATTTGTAGAACTAGATGACTGTAAAGTTTCTTACAACACTATAGCTTCAGTGTGTTAAAAGAATCTTAACTAACATGTTATAAAGAAAATGCTTAAAAATGAGCAGGGCATAGTGACCTACACCTATAGTCATAGCACTCAGGATGCTGATCCAGATGGACTGCAAATTTGAGGCTAGCTGGGTCTTAGAGTCCAAGCTAGGGTGGGCTCCACAGCAAAGACATTTTGGATCAAGAAGAAATACAATAAAAGGAAGGGAAAAGAGAAGAGAAAGAAGAGGACAGAAAAAAAGAGATATGGAAAGAGGAAAGGAGGGGAGGGGAGGGGATAGAGAGAGGGGAGGGCAGGGCAGAGCAGGGCAGGGCAGGGCAGAGCAGGGCAGGGCAGAGCAGGGCAGGGCAGGGAATGAAAGTCAAAGAGACAATGAAGCAAAAATCCATTGACCTGTGATCTCAGCACTGAGGAGTCTGAAGCAAGATGATTGGCAGGACTTCAGAGTTTGCCTATGCGACAAAGTGATAACCAGTCATTGGAGGTACATAGAAACGCTTAATATTAAAACAACAGTGCTGAGCAATGAAAGTGCATGCCTTTAATCCCAGCACTAGGGTGGCAGATGCTGTGGATATTTGAGTTCAAGACCAGCCTGGTCTACAGAGCGATTGAATCCCAGGACAGCCCAGGGCTACACAGAGAAACCCTGTGGCAAACAAAAGACTCAACAACCCTGTGTGTGTGCCCATACATATACATACACAATCACATAAAACATAAGTGTGTGCATATTGCCCAACTCTAAGCAGCCACATACCTCTGTTCACAATAAATCCCTAGCAACTTTATAGGCAACCTATAATTATTGTGCCTATAATAACAGATCTAACCCAAAATGAAGTTTATTGTATTTCACTCTCCTATTAGCTGAAAGACATCTGTAGCCCTTACAGTTCAAAAATAGACCAGGTAATCTAACCAGCTGAGCTTTGTGTTGAAATGTATGATGAGTCTAGGGCTTCCTTGAAACATCAATGATGGTATACAGATTATCTGCAAGGATTAGAGGGAGGGATTGGAATAAATATTATCAGATACATTGTATAAAATTCTCAGAGATGATTAAAACTATTTTAAAATAGCATACAGCAAAAAGTCTATGTATAGTTTATAGTTTACAAACCACTTTCAAATTGCTTTAAAGGTGCTTACATCATCACTAGATTTATAAAATATAGTGGTTTTAATCAGACATAATACAGCAACTATTCTCATAAATACAATAGTCCTCATGGTGAACTCACTGTGAAGAATGGCTAGTAATGAATGGGGTAGGCTAAGGATTGTAAACCTAGTAGGGGAGCCAATCAAGGAGAAATTTTTCCCAGCACTCAAATATAGAACACACTGTGTCGATTATCTTTGAAGGCTGCAATGTAGCCAGGAGAATATATTCAGTCACAACTAAGCTTAGCAAATGTTGACTAATACTGCTGTTTAAGATCTTTGCTGGCACCCCACTCATGTGACTTCCTTTCTCTAAGTGAGTATATAAGTTCAAGAAAAAGCAATGGTCAATACCATCACAGGTCATATCCAAATAAAATTTACACATTTCAAAAGTAGGAAGCAAAATAAAACGTCTTTCCTGATGACTAGGTTGTCCCTCTCTTTATGGGACCAAGAGATTCTATTATTCAGAAAAATCACTTAACAGAAACCCTTGGACAACTCCAATTTTTCAGTCCAAACACCTTGAAGTCAGTTTTAGCTTGCCTCTTTTTCTAAATACTTTACCCAGTATGTTTACCCAATTCTACTGGCATTTGCTTTACCTCTGACTGCTTTTGATCGTCAGTTCTTCTGATGCCTGCATGACTACATCAGTAACTTCCTAGCTCACGTCCTTGGTCTTCATTGTCTATTGTATGTGTGTGCCCATGTCTCCCCCCCACCGTGTGTGTGTGTGTGTGTGTGTGTGTGTGTGTGTGTGTGTGTGTGTGTGTGTTATGATACAATAGGAAGAGAACCTTTTCCTTAGGCATGCTGGACAAATACTATCCCACTGAACAATGTGCCTAGCCATCCCCTGCATGTAGGACAGTGTCTAGCATATAACAGGAAGTCACTGGACAACTTGCTGAGTGAAAAAATAAGAAAATTAATTAGCCAGCTGCCAGTATGACTCAAGCATCAGAGAAAATAGCCCACTCATAAACAATGAACTCCTAGGACAAGCTTTTCTAAGAATTTATATCCAAACTTCCATAATTTAGTTTCCTTTTCTCTGAGATGGACCAATCATTTTTATCTGTTTTTTTGGCTCATAGGTTACAGTTAGAACAAAGGATTGCATATTATCTAGTGTTTGGGAAATAATTTTGCAATTTCAAGATTTACCCCACTTGTCTCAATTTCTTCAGTTCCCTACACTACTTCATAAAAGACCAATCACTAAAGAAGTCAAAATAAATGTAGATTTAGTCGATTCCATTATGTTACTTACATATGTCTTTATTGCTTAAAAATAATTCCAAAGTGCTGACTTAAAGCAGGTAATAGCGCTATAAGATTAATAATTTATGGGTGGCTGCTGTATATGATGGCACTTTAGAGTTAGTTGGATGACACAAAATATCTTAGCAAACATACAATAATAGGTGAAGCTTATAAGTGTCATTCATCACAAAAGTGGTATGATATCAGGCATGCGTGTCATCTTATGCCCACACAAACCCTAAGAAAGAGCATTTAAAGTCACTACTTCAAAGCCAAGTAATAGCTCATACCTATAATTCCAGCACTCAAGAGGCTGGAAAGAAGGGTTGTTCTATAGAGAAGTCCAATTTCTCTGCACCTCATCTGCAGCATGAGATTCTGCTTAAGAGGGAGAGAGTGAGGGACAGACAGAGTGAAACAGAGAAAGACAGAGAGACAAGAAGACAGTGGGCAGATAATCAGCACACATGAAAGGAGGCCTTAGGAAGATCAGGCTCAAAGCCATCATTGGCTACACAGCTTGCTCCAAAAAACAAGAAACCGCAACAACAGAATTAGTCACACACACGCGCACACACACACACACACACACACACACACACACACACACACACACACACACACGAAAGGAGACCTGCTGGGAAGTAAGGTTTTTAGAGAGAAAAGGAGGAGGAATGAGAAAGGTTGATAAGAGATAAGAGTAAAATTAATGTATGATGTTGTCAAAGAATAAACAAGGTTTTTAAAAGCTTTCAGCAAAACAATGCTTAATGAATAAAGAAGAAATGAGCTGCTCATCACCCAAACTCATTGCCAAACTTGGGCAAAACATCACTGCATCCTATGTGAAAACTCCAGATGTTATTGAGTACAAATAACAAAAATATTTTCAGACTTCTAAAATAATGACTAGACAAAGGTGCCTTCAAAAAACGCTTGAAGTACTAAAATAAGTTCATTTACTTTAAATAAATAAGTTTATTTACAATACTTTAATATTGAAGTATTAAAATTAAGGTTTTGAGAACTTAAAAAAAAATCAAAGCACCAGAATAAAAAGCACTTCTTTAGGAAATTCTAGAGCACCCTTAGATGACAGCGGTGTGATGGACTTCCAGAACAATCAACATTTGCCCTCTCACCTCGATATCTGTCACATTTTAGAGCAGGTTAGTTGGCAAGTTATGCCACAAAAGTCTCCTCATAATTGAAGTGAAAGGTACCAAAATAAATAGTAAAACGATGATGTCATTTTGTTTGTGAGGAATTTGTAAAATTCAAATACTATCATCACAGTAAAGACAGGAAAATAGGTGATAAAAGTTTCTTTTTTAAAGGGGGTAGAGGTGGAAAATTGAGGAAGTTGATCCAGATGGAAGAACACTGCTTCAGTGAGGGACCTAATCGCCTGAGGTGCCTGAGGTGTTATCTTGCTGATGCGTTTAGGGATCTTTGGCTTCACTTTCTACTTTTTCTAGTAGCTGAATCCATGATGTTATGCTCACCTTCAGGGTCTCTCAAGTTCCTTTAAAGGAAAGGAAGAAGCTGGAAAACAAGCAACAGAGCAAACTGAGACAAATTTATTGCAGATCTGCTTCAGAGTGGAGTCATAAGTGCCTCTGGAAGACCTGTTTGTTTCCTGTGTAAACTTAGGGAGAAAATAATTCTTTTCAGTCAGCTTTTCAAGCTAAGGCTAAATTCTCAGAAACTTTTGACCAGAACAAGTCTTCAGATGAGTAGTAGGGCAGAGACCACTTCCATTGAGGCCTTGCCTGGAGTTTCTACCTTAGGGTCTTTGAAGTCATTCTTCTTCAGGGATACCCAGCCCTCTCTGGCTGCCGCATCTGTGTACAGCTGTATGCCTAAATCTGTGTAGCAGAATTGGAAGAACATAGTTGTCCATTGATTTTGCTTTTGCCTTCCATGGATGGCCAAGCCAGACTATTCAATGTAGTTCAGATATTCACAATGAAAAGGAGATGGTTAATTTCTTTTTCAGGTTCTTCTTAAGGATGTGAAGAACAGAAGTAACTATTTTTCAGAAAGCCAGCATATCCATGCTCAAGCCTATCCACCCTGGCAACCTATCTGTAGTCATCAGCATTGACATACTGCTCCTTCTTCAGAGAAATCCTTGCCAAATTGAAGTCTCTTCTAGCTTGTGTGTCAGAAAATAGCATGTTTTGCCTGCATGCTGGGAAAGGTTTAATAAATGGCTTTAATGCCTCTTTAAACTCAGCATCCAAGGTACAAGGAGCATCATCAGTAACTCTGTAGGAGCCTGGAGGATTCTGCTTGTGATCCAGGAGCCCACCTGGAGTGGGCATGATAATGTCGATTCCATTGATGAGCTGCAGTACAGACACAGGGTTCTTATGTTAAAACAGGTCTGATATTCTAAATGAAAAATTATAGACCCAAAGAGTTCATCTCAAGAGAGTTCCAGAAACACTGGGTCATAGGATTGAAGTGTCTCCCTTGTTGTGAATTTCTAACTGTTGACTGTGAAAACAAAGGTTGTTAACATAACAAGGCAAAAGAAAAAAAAAAAAAAACCCACACAACACTTTTATCCATCAAAAACAAAAGCATTTGTGACATAAAATAAAACAGGGGTTGGCAATCATCCATTAATTGGATCAATGAGTGAGACAAACTGAATGTCGCAGCTCTTACGATGATTTTTTTTTCCTCTTAATTTGAACCGTTTGACTGATGTGGCTCTAAAGATAAGAAAATTGACGATAAAACTACAAAGTCACCACCTATCATTCATTTCTAGATGGCATCTTATATCTAAATGAAAGTTATTGTTTCAAATTAGTACACTGAAATGTCTTAAATATATCTGTTATTTGAAATTAAGCATCAGTACCTCTCGGGCTTTTCTTTTGGGAGAATGAGTGGAAGATCTTCCTGAAGAGAATGAAAACCAGCAGAGGCATGAGGGAGTGGTATATACGGGTAAGGAAGTGTCTTCACTTGCTGTGTGGCATGTCAACATTGGGTATGTTTGGAGAAGGACATCTCTAGAGGAATCTTCACACACACACACACACACATACACACACACACACACACACACACACACACACACACACACACACACAGGGTTTTCCATCCTAACTGCCTGGTCCCAAATAATCAACTCAGAAGCTGAATATGAATTATAAATGTTCAGCCGATAACTCAGGCTTGTTACTAGTTAACTCAAACTTAATTAATCCCCATTGCTTTGCCAAGTGGCTGGTGGCTTGTAACCTCATTTTTA
Organism: Phyllotis vaccarum; assembly: GCA_033318265.1. Classification (NCBI taxonomy): domain Eukaryota; kingdom Metazoa; phylum Chordata; class Mammalia; order Rodentia; family Cricetidae; genus Phyllotis; species Phyllotis vaccarum. The sequence goes on from JARWLC010000012.1 coordinate 54,771,616, forward strand.
CATGTCCAGCTTGCTGGGTAGCTGCCTAGCATCTCTCCTGACTCCACCTTCCTTTTCCCCATCATTCTCAGTTTGGTTTTTCCACCTAACTTCCTGCCCAGCTACTGGCCTGCCAGCTTTTTATTAACAAATGAGAGTAATGTTGCATAAATAAAGGAAACTCAGGGCCAGATCTCCAGGAAAAGTGGAAATATTAGAGAAAACACCACAGTCAGATCTCACCCAGCTGTCTTCCAAGTTCCTCAGCCTCTCTCCTCCTGGCATCTTCTGCCTCTGTCTTTCTATGCCTGCCTTAAATACTTTCTCTACTCAGTTAAGGCATGACACCACCATTGCCTGCCTGGGAGCCTGGAACTCCTTTTGTAAACTAAGATGACTTCGAACTCAGATTGGATTAAGGGAAGTAGGTCACCACTCCCAGGAAATTCCTTGTGCTGGGATTAAAGGTGTGAGTTACTACTGTCTGATCCTCCTAGACTGACTGTGGGTAGATCCCTCTCATATCTACGAATGTTTTTATTGTATTACAAAATATCCCCACCGAGTAATACTAATATTCATAGTGTAGAAAAGGATTGTTTCACAGCATCCTCACACACTCTACTTTCCACCCAGTCATGTCTCCCAAGTTCTGACAGAATAGCTAACACATTGCTAAACAAACACACCAATTCCATCACTGTTTCCTTCATTTACAAAGGCTTTGGTTGCTTGCTTTCCACGGGTTGTATATGTGACCATACTTTGGATACATGAAGCCATTTGCTGCTATGCCATGTGAGAAAAGACTAATTTTGGTTGGAGGGAGGGGGTTGTAGTTTTTTTTGCCTGCTTTTGTCTATTCACAAGCTTGCAATCATTAATTCAAATCCTAGGACAACTCTCTAGTCAGAAGATAGAATGCAGAAACAGTGTGAATCAGTTTCAGCTGATTAGTGGAAGATGAGGTATCTTGGCAAAGCACAGAAAAACTCAATGAAAAGTCCGGGTGTAGTCAAGGAAGTAATGAGGGTGATGACAAGAGTCTCATGGCCAATGGACATTAGTCTGTGTACCATATTTGGGTCATGAACTTAATAACATAACTCAGCCACAAAGGAGTCTGTCTAACCTACTAGAAATGAGCATCCAAAGACTTTTTACTATGAACTAAGCTTTTATCTCCTTTAACATGTAAATGATTATACTAAATGTTAGCCAAGAAAAATCAAGTACACAGAGAGACATCATACTTTGTAAAACACTTGACACTAGAGAAACAATCTTACAAGAGCAAGAGAGGAATATATGATATCTTTATAATAAAGAAAACATGGCCTCTCTTTGGGAAAAGCTAATATTCTATTACTAGTGGGGGGGGGAATACAAGAAACCAAAAATTATACTGTATCTAAAGGAACTCCATTTGGAAATTAAAAAGACTGAAAGTACATCATTGATCACTCTCCTCAGTTCTGAATATCCTTGCTGGGCCCTTCGTGAGAGTCTGGAATAAGTCAAATGGAAACTTTCCAGGGATTGTTAGGTCAAAGCACAGGCCAGAGATCTGCCCACTGAGAGAAGCGTTATAAACATAACTCAAGATAACCTAGCGGTCAACAACACTGCCATGTATCAGTCTGTCCAGCTGCAAAATCAGCTTCCATCACTCACCAGGTGCTGTGCTCAACGATGTTATAGTTAAACTGTACTTCAGTTTTCTCTTCTAGAAAGTTTAAAAAAAAAAAAAAGCCTTCTTCGTAGAATTCTCATAAGGATCAGGAAGTTACAATCTAATGCATGCTCAGCACTGTGTCTGGCAAATAAATAAGATATTTATTATTTAAGAAAATAGACAAAATGTGACATCATCACTGTATCAGTCACATCTGTGACTAAATAACATAAGGCAAGGTGGTGAGGCAGGGGTGACAGATGACTGAAAATAAAGACAAATGTTAATTAATATGTTAATGGTTGAGTCTCTCTTATGGGCCAGAAGAATTTATAGCATAAACACACACACACACACACACACACACACACACACACACACACAAATGACAAAGAAAATTGAAGCAAGATGAATTACCCAAATCATGGACTGATTGTCAGTTAGGTAGCTTTGGTAAAAAGCAGACAGCCTCACAGAACAGTGAACTTCACAAACAACAGGATAAATGAATGTAAGTTATTAGCCCTGGTCCTGCAGGACTGTGACGTTTTGCATTTTGACTTAGATATTCCCAGTTGCAGTTACAGGTTGCCTTTTTAAAAGTCTAGAGATAAATGCAAATGAAGAATGCATGCAGGCCATCCTGCAACTTTAATGTAAGAACCAAAAAAAGAACTGTGACTAACAAGTCTCCATCTTATCTTTTCTTCCTAAAGTAATTAACCTGCTATTTTAGGATCCTTGAATGCATGCCACCTTCCCTTCCCATACCCTCCCTTTCCTAAAACACTTTTAGAGGTTTTGTTTGTCAAGAGTCTATTCTACCTGTCTTGCTCACAGCATGCTTTCCACAAGTTTCAGACAACAAATCATTCTCATCATCCTAAAATCATCATGTCCTGGAAGTGTTATCCAAACATTTGGCCGTATTAGTACATTTTCAAGTTTCCTTCTGTCATCTCCATGGCCCCAGACAAGTCTAGAGAATGTAGATGACACAACCTTTGCAGGACAGTCCACAAAGTCTGTTTTATTGTGTTGAGTTTGATCTGCTAACCAAAGGCATGACCAGAGAGTTGTACTCTTAAAGTCATCAGCATGAATTCTATTGAGTTAAAAAAAATGGTTGGGGAATTTAGTTAGACAGGAGGTTGACAAGACCCAGGATCTCCAAGTTGCTGTACAGAGCATACAAACATGTTAATTACCTTGATTGAGGCACTGTCTGGACAGTCCACAGGGAAGTGTGAGAGAGTACAGTCAAATGAGTCAGACAGCAGACCTCACTGAAACTCAAGAATGCTCCAGGGTAAAGCTAGAACATCCAGAAGCCTCTTCTCTTAGGACACCTGAGGCATCTCTGTTTGGTGTCTTACCTCTAGTCAGGTTCTGGGGTTTAGAGGCTCTGTCATCTGCTCTAACAAGGTCTTCTCACCCACTGGAACCTGCAGACTTGGCAAGAATACTCTCCTAAAGAGTGATAGTTTACAAATTAAATTTCTAGAATTGGGGGCTATGTATCAAAGAATTCTCGAAGCTCAATCTATGGGTCATGGCCTTGTTGGGAGGTCAAATGACTGTTTCACAGGGGCCAAGTAAGACCATCTACATATCAGATATTTATATTACAGTTTATAACAGTAGCAAAATTACAGTTAGGAAGAAGCAATGAAAATGAGGAACTGAATTAAAAGGTCACAGCATTAGGAAGGTTGGGAAGCACTGTGCTAAACAATACCTGTGGGGATTTAACAAAGTTTCAGAAGTTTTGGAGATATCAGAAGGAATCTACCCACAGTCTATGTGGGGGGTTAGTAAAAGCTCCAGAAGTCCCAGAGCTCTAACCACAGTCAGTCTAGGAAAATCAGAGTGGTGATTCAAACTTTTAATCCCAGCACAGGGAGTATCCTGGGAGTGGTGACCTACACCCTTAATCCTAACTGAGTCAAGGTCACTTCAGATTATAGAAGGAATTCCAGGCTCCCAAGCAGGTGTGGTGGGGCCACCCCTTAATTACCCGAAAAGAATACATAAATCAGGATTCAAACACAGAAAAGGCCATTCCAAGGGAATCGAGGCTGAGGAAGCTAGAAGACAGCTGGGTAAGATTTGACTGTGGTGTTTATTCCCTCTAGTATCTCCAACTTCTTCAGAGATCTATCCCTGAGTCTCATTCTTTCATGCAACAAATACCCTAACAAAGGACAATAGTCAAAACATTGTGCTGGGAGTGGTGACACACACCTTTAATCTTAGCACTCCAGGAGACAGAAGCAGGTGGATTTCTGAGCTGGAGTTCAGACTGGTCTACAGAATGAGTTCAAGAGCTACACAGGGAAAAGCTGTATTGAACAAAACCAAAAATAAATAAATAAATTTTATATAAAAATAAAATTATATAATCCATAATAGTTTAGGGCTGTTAATCATGAAGATAAATTATGCTGCATAAGTTTTAAAGGATTATATTGTCCTAATTGTGAAATTCTAATGGTTATATCATAATATAACATAGTTATAACATGACTGGCTGAGTTATGACAGTGGATCTCCATCCTAGTACCATGAAAGCGTTTGTTACAAAAGTTCTGCAAAACTTACAACACAGATAAATTAAATCAGAATTTCCAGAACAGAAATCCCTAACACTAACACTGTTATGAATATAAGTGGTCTCAGATGCTTCCAGGATAAAGATTCAATGGCATGAATTATCCTGCTCAGTGACCTTTATTAGAGGTTATCAAGCAGGCCGAATGAATGCCATGGAAATCAGACTCCTAGGTACAGACAGACTTAGACTTTCTGGGTCCTTAGGGTTAGGAGTGGGTACATGAGTGAACTGATGGTGTAGGAAACATGGAAATGTCAGGGATGGAATCTGTCTCTTTAGGTAAAGCACTTCATTTGATAATCCAGAGTCCTAGAAATACGTTTGATGCACATAATTTTTACTTTCTAAGGGGAAACCTTAACTAGATCAAGACTACTGAGTTCCAGGCTGATTTAATCTTTATTGAAAATATTGCTTTGACATTGCTTGATGCAAAACAACTCAAGTTTGGTTTTCAAGTGGGTTTCTCTTGTTAAATTTACAAAACAGTGAGACTGCTTTGATAGAGGTATGCCTTTGATGAGATTTCAAAATTCCCTGATGAATATATTTTGTGAGTGATCAGCTCATGTTAACCTTAAAGAGAAAGCAGAGATATTGATTGTGTGTGTGTGTGGGGGGGGGTTGTATGTTTCAGACAAGATCCCATTACTAACTCAAGAGTTTGTCTCAGCCTTCTGATTGCCAGGAGTATAGACATGCACCATTGTGAAGCTTGAATAATTGGACTTCAAGCAAGCAAGGTTCTTAAACTACACCATTATCTATCACCCCACTCTTCTCTCCCTCCTCCCCACAGACCAACACTTTTGAAGTTGTTTTGTTTTGTGTTGTTTCTGGGTGTCTTTTGTTGCTTTTATTTGCATCCATTAGATGGCCTTTTTTTTAGAGAACTTCCAACTCACTCACCCAGCTCCAGAGCAGAGATTGACTTCCCGATTTCCAACTGTGACTGTTTCCATTGGCCAGCAATATTTTATTCTTTGCGGTTTTGTAGGCCTCTTGATCCAACCTTCTTCTATAATGAAAAAAAGCTGAAATCTTTTCTCTGTGCATTTTCCCCCAGTCCTTCTGAAACCAGACACACTTCCTGTTCAGGCAGAGACTCCTCTGCAAGAAGATAACTCAACTTCCCACCTGCCCCTGACTTCATGGAACTGGTAGTGTTTGTACTCTGGGACTTGGGTGTTGATCCATTTTATTCTAAGGTTATCTTACCTTACAGTGGAATGAAATCTAAGAACATACTTAGCACTATTGAAAGTCCCCAGTCTCTGTGGCTTTCTGCTTTTGAGAGATCATTAGTATCTCTAAAGTCAACACTAGCAGATCTGTCTGTCCCAGGGCCAAGGAGATAATAGGTATTTTGAAAACTGCTCTTCAGCAAATACCTCAACATGTCCCTTGCTCTTATCAATCAGTAAAAACAAACCTCTAGCCACAGGGCATGGTGATCACTCCTACTGTCTAGAATTAGAGACAGAAGCAGATGATTGCTTTTCCAGTACAGCCTGGGCTACATAGATAAACCAGCTTTTTTTTTTTTTTTTTTTTTTTTAAAAAAAAAAAAAAAAAAAGGCATTTCTCTTAACCCAGTGGAACATAAATTTCATCTATCACATCTATTCAGCTTCTCTAGTTCTGAAAAGCTTTACACAGAAGATTGGGCTCAAATGTATGATAAAAATCTTACCATATCAACCAAAACCACCTAAAATGACTCTACTGTGACTTTTAGTAAAATATTGAATAAGATCAAAGCTAGAAAAGAAAGTGAGCAATTGAAACATTTCAGAGAAAGTGACTGTCAAAACCCACACAGTCCAAGAGGAAAAGATGTTGGGTACTGAAACCTTGCCAATCTCCTGGACGCCAAGTAACTCCCAGAGAGTAACATGCAAAAATGGAGACGTGGTTGATGGAGATTACCCCCTACCCCCGCATTCTAAATGCATTCCTTCTATAGCACCAGCATAGAATTGAGGAGAAACAAGAAAGTAAATGAGGGGAGGGGCACACTGGAACTTTACAATGGAATCTTTGTTTTTCTTAAAGCTATAGTCAAAATTCTCATAAATGTGTCCAGTTTTTATGTATAGGGATTAGAGTATGACTTGGTAATAGAGTTACTCTCTGGCATGTAGTGGGGCTTAGGTTTGATCCACAGCACTGTCAGAGACAACAACAATAACCATTGGATAAATGTTTTAAGATACAATCTTCCAGAAAAAAAAAATAGGACATTCATGAAATTAAAATATAGCGTGTTACTTGATTAAATACTAGGAAATTGGAGCTGAAAATAAGTATCATAATAGTTCAGAAGTTCTTTCTGATAAGGTATTGTCAACAGACCAAATTTTATCTGATTCTTCTTCAAACTCATGTAAGACTTTACCTCAAGTAATTAATTATAAATAAAAAAAATCCCTAAGTGTTTGGACCTAGCCTCATCATCTCCCTCTTACTCAAGATGAGCTATAGTATAGCTTCAATGTATTCTTCCACAGCTGTTTAGAATTATCTTATTCGTCACCCATAGCTGAGCCTAACTCTCTGAGGCCCCATGCAAATCTGACTGAGGACATAGCACCATACATCCAAGCGGTTAAGCATGGCTTACAGTCAGATTCTCCAACTCCACGGAACAAGTCATTCAAGAAAACCAGTCTCATGACATCATATTAACCAGTCAGTCTGAAAAGTAGATTCCAAACTATATGAGCAATTTGGTCTCTTTTCCAAAGAATTTCTTAGTAGTGAGGTTATTCCAAAGAACATATTTTAGGTTATGCAGAGAGAGAGAGAGAGAGAGAGAGAGAGAGAGAGAGAGAGAGAGAGAGAGAGAGAGAGTGTTCTTGAGGTAGGGGGAGGTCATTCCAGGACATTGTCACTAAAGTAACTATTGCCTGACCATGTTTGAAGGGGATACTTCTGCTTTGTATCAGTAACTTTTGACTGATAAGTTTTGAATCTTCAGTTATTAGATATCTGCTGCTGCCTATGTGATAAACCAATCAAGCTGAATTAATAAATCCAGGTTTAATAAACAGAGAAAAGCAACTCTTGGGTGACTCTTGGGAGGGCAGGAGAGGAATCATGTGGCAAATATGTCAACCAGGTCGTAGGTAGCCTGTAGGTGTGGTCTTAAGTAGCCCCAAAAGGGGCTGACTCTTGGCAGACTTTCTTAGGGGTGGGGTCTGGAATGGGAAAGGTGAGTAAGAAAGGAGCTTGGAATGGGGCCCCTGAACTGGAGATCCCCAACACTAATATAACTTTAAAACGAGAGCTTTTTCTTCAAAGGTGTCTCCTATAATGCTATGATTTCACAATTTGCTTGAGCCGATGTTTAAGATGACTAGACTGAATTCCATCTTCCTGCTTATCTTGGTGAGCCCACGTTATAGAAACAGGAATCTGTATGGTGAAAAGAACCTAGTCTTAAAAACTAGGCTATCTGACCACTCGGTCTCTTACCCAAAAGCCTGTTGCCTTCCTTAAAAGCCTAAGACTCATCTAAGAGTAAGCATAATATGTAACACATACTAAGAAGCCATAGTGTCTGGCAGATTCACAATAAATAGAACTATTTATCTAAGCATCATTATTTAATACTTATTTGTTTTACTATTTATGATCTGACATTGGGTAAATAAACCATTAACTCTTTCCAGACTTCAGCCGCCCTGGCTATGCATAAGTGAAATCTTATGACAGCATCTATACATCCTTCCAGTTCTAAGAAGTCCATGAACAAAATCACATCTGCCACCAATATAAATAAACCACAAGCACAAATTATGAATTCTGCTGAGCAGCGGTTCTACTTCTGCGTTTCAGAACTTTCTCCAAGAAGACAGAGAATCGGAGGAAGAGGAGCTCTTATGTGTAAGAATTCTCAAAACATTGTCCAGGATTCGTGCTGAGTGAAAACCCAGCTCAGAGAAGAAAAAGAATGCTGTGCTTTACAAAGAACAGCCCAAATGATTGAGTTCTGTAAGACTTTTATTTTCAATGTGCATCCGATATTTATATTATTTTGAGGGAATTTCTCAAATACTGCATAGAGGTCAGGAATGCTGTAGGTAGAGCAGGGGACCTACCGAGGTTTGGGGAGGGAAGAAGAAAGGCTTTGTTGGAGTCTTAGCTCTCCCACCTGCCATGTGACCAAGGAACCTCCTGTTCCGGGGAGGAGCCATAGGTCAGCAGCGTTGCTGGAGTCTTGGATAACAGTAACAACTTCCTTCCAAAAGTCTTCCTTTAACCATAGCTCATACACTGAAGTCTTGGTTGACAGGGTGATAGGAATAAGTAACTATAGGACACAAGTAGTATAACAATTTGTTGAATTAAATTGGACCCAGCTTGGTTTGGGTATCAGCTGAGCTCCAGTGGAAACTGAAACTATTCTTCAGTGGAAAAACTTAAATAATGCCATGCGGGCCTTTTCTCCTATGTCTAGCGTGAGGCTGATTGTGGTGGTACTTAGGATTTGTGCAACGGATGATTAAGTTTAAAGGGGAATTTCTCCAAGTGTTTGGATATGGGCTTTTAGGTAAACTAGACCCACAAATCAAAAATGTGTGAAATAGCCAGTGCTCTGGTGGTGCAGTATCCATCTGCTCTTGAAGATTTATAGTGCAAAACACTATAAATGGGGCCTAAAAACCATATTGTACCCAGACATGCATATTCCTTGTATTCAAATAACCTTACTTGGGAAAATTTGAGCATAAAGCCTTTTGAACAAAAATTGAGGAATGCTGTTACAGCAGTGAGCATCCATAATATATCTAAGTTCTAAAAACCTAGATCTGTCTCAAAACATTTGCCATTGAGGGATTAAGAGAAATGTTTACGCATAAAATGAAACACTTTGAATAAAGTTTAAAATTTAAAAAGTTAGTGTGATTAATAAGAGCTAATTACCAGAGGAAGTAGTGTCCTGAAATACTTTAGGATTCCCTCTCTAAAGGGATATGTTTTGCTGTTATGTGAAAAAGTTATAGAATTCATTTATTGAGTAAAAAATAAATATTTCATTAAATTTTAACATGAGTATGTATGTGAGCACACATGACACGGCACACATATAGGGATCAGGAGGCAACTTTTTTAAGAACCGGTTCTTTCCTTTTACCTTGTGGCTTCTCAGGATTGATTCAGATCCTCAAGCTTGGAGGCCAGTGCCTTTATGAGCCATCATGCCTGTCAAAAAAGCAAATACTTTTAATACATTAATGAAAATGTGTCTGTGATTAACACAACACTATCATCTGTGAAATAAGAATATGAGAAAAAAACAGACACTTTAATCTCCACTAAATAAAGATGGAAGTGTCACTAAGCTCCTGTGATCTTATCATGGGAGTCAGAGGCAGGAGGATTGTGAGCTCAAGGTCTCCTAGAGTATACAGGAAGACCCCCCCACACAGAAGAAATAAATAAATGTCATGAGTCTACACAGGGCAGGTAATTTTCAATGTGGACATTCAGGACTAATATCTACAATCCATTCACCTCATATATACTTATTTGATGTTAGCTTTATGCTAGTTATAATACTGAGAGAAAATAAAACTGAAAGAAAAACCTTATGCTTGACATTTATGTGTATATGTTTATGTGTGTGTATGTTCATATACACATGTAAGTGAGAAATGGATTCAAACCTAATAAACACACAGAGAGTGTCCATTTGTGCCTACAGCAAGCCCTGTGAAAGGTGAGAGGTTTATACTTTGATTTCTATTCTCGACAATGAGATTAAGAACTACATATGCTGTGTTCATTGTTCAACACCAGCTCTTGGCATTGTCTTGTCCAGAGGAGTTACTTAATGGATCCTTTTTAATTCATTGACTTCGTGAATAAATTAGCAAATGGGCAGGATATAGAATTGAGGGGACTGATCTAGGAATGGTTATCAGAGAAGAGGATCCCCAAATGAGGCTGGTTTCCGAGGGATGTTTCTAGAGAAAGGGGGAAGGAAGCCTGTGGCAGAGAGTGCGTGCTCAGGGGAAACAGGCTTGGGAATGCAACAAGACAGACAAAATAAGGGAGGGAGACTAAAGCAAGGGTACAGTTGATCTTCCTTCCGGTAGAGAATCCAGATTTTTATCTTAGGAAAGGGGAGTGGTGATCAGGTTTGACCTTAGAGCTAAAATAGAAAGGAGCTATGGAGATATTGGGAGAAGATGGGAGGCCACTCAGTGGTACAGAAACAGGTTTGACATGGTGGAAAGGACTGATATGAGGATGTTAGAAGAAGGGATCACACATGGAAGACAGAAATCTCAGCTAGATCTGGGGTGTATGGCTGTGGGCTAAGAAACATGAGACCTGGATGGTACAAGAGCCCCTGCTCCCCATTAGGCATGTACAAGGCAAAGCGTGAGGGGCCAATTAGGACTAACAAAGAGCACCAGAAACTGTTCATCTGCTTTTATTTTTTTTTTATTTTTCCCATTTCAGACATTATTGCTAGGTCTTTATTTTGCCAAAAGTGTAATCATTGCTTCCTGAGGACACTAATCAGTGTGTGTCCCTGAATTAAGAGGAAGGGGAAGTCAACACAATGCCAGGCATGTAAAAAAAGAGTTAAAAGAAAAAGATAAAATTGTAGAACATAGCAGTCTTTGACTATAATTATAAATTGAATTGTGACTTCCTCTCTAGTTTGCAGAAGTAAAATCTGAAGAAGAAAAAAAAAAAAAGAGGAAAAAGAGTCTAATCCAGTGCCACACACCTGTAGTTCCAACTGTGCAGAAGGCTAAAGCAGGGGGTCACCTGTGCCACACACCTGTAGTTCCAACTGTGCAGAAGGCTAAAGCAGGGGGTCACCTGAGTGAAGGGATTCAAAATCAGCATAGTGAGACACACACACTTCCTCACACCACCACTGCTTCTCCAAAGTAAATAAACTAAATAAACAAACAAATGAGAATAGAATATACTTGGAATGAACCGCTAACCTTATAATGGTTTGATACACAAATAAAAATACTTTTGCTACACAAATAAAAACACTACGTTTTCTTTAGCCAGGTGGTGGTGCATGCTTTTGACCCGAGCACTCCTAGGGCAGAGGCAGGTGGATCTCTGTGAGTTTGACACCAGCCTGGTTTAAAGAGGGAGTCAGGACAGCCAGCTACACAGTAAAACTCTGTCTTGAAAAACCAATATTACATATATATATATATTCTTTGTATTAAACTCAAAACCAGGAAGGAATGCAGACCAGGCAGGCAACAGAGAACAGCACTCACTATATACTTGATGGTTTAGAGTTGGGCTTCCCAAACTCCAGTGTTCATATGGGGGTGGGGGTGGGTTGCCAGGTGCAGATTAGAGGCCAGTAGTAGGTCTGGAAAGGTTCCAATTCCATAACCCAAGAAGCCCTGAGTGATGCTGATGCTGTGAAGAAGCCATTAGATTATCCTGCCCTCTGGGGTTTGAAGATCACTTAGTTCAAATGAGAATTGTTCATGGAATAAGCTTAATCACGTGACAATCTCACTAAACCTCAATTCCATCATCTCAGTTTCCTTAGGGGTTGTCCTAAGTATTTACTGAAATGGTTATGGTCATATGCAGTAGTAATTCTGCATGATTATTAAAAATGTAATTAAAAACACTTTCCTGACATAACACAGTTTTAATTATCTTTCAGAACATTAAAAAGCACTTTTTGTTTTCCTTTGGTTTGGTGTTTTGAGTCAGGGTTTCCCTGAGTGGCCTTGGCTGTCCTGGAACTCACTCTGTAGACAAGGCTAGCCTAACAAGTACTTTCAAAACATCTTATCAGTGTCACTGAAGTCCTCAACCCAAGAGATACAGAATGAAGACACCAAGTTAAATCTTGAGTATCATGATGGCACAATGATTAGATCTGAGGCATATCAAAAACCTTGTGTGGTTATTGATTTAGCCAGTTGATATCCTCAACAGTTACCTTCTCACCTCCTGAATGTAGGATTCTGAGTGCAGAATATGTAAGCTCACATCATCATCAACTCCATGTAAGAACTGCCTGGCAGATCATCAGAATATGTTTAAACTGAGTGGCTTGGGATACTACAATAAAAAGCCTTTGTTTTTAATCCCTCTTCCAATGAAATGGTTTTTATTCCAAAATTAGAGAGGCATAAGTGACTCAGATCAACAGCACCTAGAGATCAGAGGATGCATTGAACAGGTTTAAAAGGAGTCCTCACTCGGGGAGAGGATGGGTCGCCCAGGTCCACCCAGAATTTCAGGAGGGGAAATGTCCTGGAACAATAATGTAGTTATTGACGTCAGTGAGTCTGAAGTGAAACAATTAAGGGCTTTCACTTCATTATTTTGCAGACAACTGTGCATTGAGGGTTAGCTGTATGTCAGGCATCACTCTAGAAGCAGAGCAAGGGTGAAAAGTTTGAGAATCAGTTACCAGGCTTGTGTATGACCCACATCAATGTGTCTGGTGGCAAAGTGGGTAAAGTGCTGTGGACTTGACCTCCATGAGGGGACTGAGATGCGTGTGGGAAGGACATCATCTCGGGGAAGTGCTCTGGACTCCAGCCTTGAAAAGGAATTCATTCAATTTGAATTAATCTGGCAAAGGGAGGAAGTCATTTCTGCCAGAATTCACAGTAATAAGTGTGAGTTTGATTGTTTTTAACCTAAAAAATAATAGAAAAATGGAAAGCAATATGCATTCCCTGTGGTGAGACAAGGTCATGTCACAGAAAGATTTAGACAGTTATAGAAGGATACTGGAGATGAGGGGGGCAATGCTGAAGAGAAATAGGTATGCAAAAATGTGTGTATAGTTATAGGTGCGTTTATTCATTCACTAAAATGTATTTGTTAATGAGCTGAGAAAATTATTGATACTTCCATTTTTAATGTGATACCAGATGTTTATACCAGGTGCAGATACATATGTATCTGCAACATGGTGCATCTAAATCATAAAAACAATGGAGAGGCCTAGAGTCCCAGTGTGTCTTTCTCTATTTCTTCAACTCAAGAATTAATGTTTAGCAATATATAAAAAGGTCTTTCACTAGGAACTTTAAGATTATAAAAATATCCACAAAAAATAATTGCATCAACACTCAGCACTTGGATCTACACTCAGCACTTGAACTGTGTGGCTGTGGGCTGTAGGAACAGTTCTGATCCCATCTAATGCTTCTCCATGTGAATGCAGTGATCTGCATACCATGGTGTGCGGTTTGGACTGGAGGATCCATTTCTTGCTCCTGGGTCCTTATGTGTAGGACTTATGTTCCTATTCAAGGCACTGCTACATCAAAAGCAACTTTTCTCTAAATTGATTTCCCAACGTTCTGCAGGGCTCTCAAATGCTGATGATGGCTTTGCTGTGTCTTCTCTTTAACAGCTGTGTTTCCTTTGGGAAAGAGCGGTTTGCTGTCTGCTGTGGCAAGCAGTAGTCACTTCTTCTCATAGTGAGAACTGAAACCAGAGCCACCATGTGCCATTTCCTGGGCACTTCCTATTAAAGTTCCCTTCCTTTTACCACAAAAGCTAGATTTAGAAGTACAGGTTCATAGACTTAGCATCAAGACTGTAGCTCATCAACTGCACACTCTTGGATAAGCTGGATTTCTATGCACCACCTCTTCTCTTTGTTTTCTGAATGTGAAAATTATGGTACCATCCCCACAGGGTTGATGTGAACCATGACTTCAACTTCATTATTGCATATAAATAGCTTATAAAGGTGCTTGGCACCTGCCAGTAACCCAAAGTCTGCCTGTTATTATTATTAATGTCTTTACCTTGTAATATTTCTGATATCATATAAATTTCATGTGTACTTCACTCCCCACATAAGTTTTTTCCATTCAAAATATATTCAAACATTGTGTATGTATTATTATCATGTGACCATGTGTTGGGAATGTCTACATGTGCCTTTACACAACAACAGTACAAAATGTAAGAGAAAGCTACACTAATATTTAATTATGATCATTTTGTGGGGCCTTGGGGGAGAATCTCCCTGAGCTCCAAGAAACCATAGAGTTCTTTTAGTGTGCTAGGCAATTGGAAAACCTGGAAACTTACCTACCACTGAAAAGAAGGTGGAGGGATGGGATAAAATTAGATGCTTTTTGTGTTCCCTTATAGAAAAAAAAAGTTTCTTCCTCTTTGTAGTTGCTTAATAATAGTTTCTGAACATGTTCAAATTGCCAAGTGCTGAACTGGACAACACCTGGTATACACAGACAGTAGTAGATAGTAGATAGTTCATATGTGTATAATGTGTGTGAGTATGCATACATGGGTGGGTACACACTAGAATTCTAGTACTGAAAAGACAGGAGGAGAATTGTGAGTTGGAGCTACACAGCTAGACCATGCTTTTGTTGTTCTTAAATGGATTAAACATTGTTAATATGCAGCAAGGAATGTTTCTCAATACTAGAGCATGTGTGAGATCCTGTATAATTCCCACACTGAAAAAAACAAATATTCTTAGTATAAATGTTTAGATATTTAAGTCTTTCCTAATTTTTCTAGATTTTAGAAACATTTGCTCATTGTTAAAAACAATTTTACAATGTATTTGTGTGGCAGAGTGGGAGGTACTCATTTTAAGACAAAGTCTTACTATGTAGTGTAGTCTGAAGTTTTTGGATTGGCCTTGCCCTGAGGTCTGGACCTGCCCACAGCTGTTTAGCCTCAAATAATCACACAGAGGTACATATTAATTATAAGCTGATTTGTTTATGGCTCAGGCTTATTAATTGTTGACTCACACTTTAAGTCAACTTACATTTTTATTTTATGTTTAGCCACGTGGCTTGGGCCTGGTAGCTTTTTGCTCAGTGCAGGGTTCTTGTATTCTGTTATCTGCTCTGGCCACTTCTCCTGCTCTGCTCCTTTGCTTCTCAGAATTCTTTTAGTCTGTTTGCCCCATCTCTACTTCCTGTCTAGCTATTTGACCAATCAGCATTTTTTATTAAACCAGAAACAGTGACAAATGTTTACAGTATACAAGAGCAAAGTCTCACAACAATGTATCCCAGACTGACCTTTTATTTTAAGACAAAGTCTTACTATGTAGCTCAAGCTGACCTTCACTCATATTTCCTCTCAGTCTCCAGAGAACTGGGATTGCAGTTCACCATCCTGACTGCCAAAACCATCCTATACTATTTAAAAAGTATGTTATACTGTTTCCGTATGGTTATTATTAAAGAAGGCTGTTGACTTATGAAATAAAAATACAGCTATAAGATTGAGTCAACAGGTATTCATCTGATAAGTATTATAATTGCCTCTTCAGAAAACAGTGTAACAGGAGACATCACTTCCCCTCCCTCCCTCCCATATGACTCAGCCTAACTTCTCAAGTGGAGAATCCAAAGGCATATGTCCCAGATGCTGATTTCACAAAGAGCTCAGCTTTTATTTATAGTTACAGTGTACACATGTTGAAAAATTTTTGAAGGAGTAATTAATGTATCTTTTATGCTATAATATTACAGAGAAAAAAATGTAAAAATTTATTAGGCATGTAAAGCTTGCTAGGTGATGTACTGGACAACATCTGGCATGCATAGATAGACAATTATTATATTATATATATATATATACGTATATTATATACACACTCATACAACACATACACACTCAGAGACACATACACATTCACACATTTTAATTCTAATACTCAGAAGCATGAAGCAGGAGTATTGTGAGTTAGGGGCCATCCTAGGTTATATCCCATGACCTACAGTTGGGTGCTATGCCCATGCTTGGCTTGTCTCTGTTAGGATTAACTTCTTCGTTTCATGAGAAGCAGTGCGTAGAAAAGCCACTAAATACTCTGGGTCTAGCAAAGAGCATCTAAGCAGGATCCACATTTTATTGGCAAACTCTTCAGTAAATAAATAAATAAATTAGATAGACAGACAGACAAATAGATAACACACACACATATTCTTCTAGCCTTTATGTGTTAGGAGAGCCTAAGGAGGAGCTTTGACTCACTGATATAAATGTAAGGTTCATTAGTATGTAAATGAATATTTCAACTACAGGTTTGGATGACATTGCATACCATGAGAATAAATCTGGAAATGATTCATGACAGTCTGTCAGCGGTTGTTCTAAACATGGGGTCTTTAAAGAGTGACAGTCATTAGGCATAACCACATTTTTCAAAAGTAAACATTTTAAAGATCAAATAGAAACGTTTTATATATAAGTGTATTTAAAAATCTAGTCTTAAGCCACATGCTAGCTCTACACAACTAATCTGATTAATGTAGAGAGCATTTCAAATAATTTAGAATGTAAGACAGATTGCCTGGATGGTCTTTGTCATTGTACATGGCCTATGAAGCAGTACTTACTAGAAACTATTTTCCCAAGGAGTCATGATTTCCCAAGAAATGACTTGCAGTTGGTCTGAAATGATTGTAAAGACACCAACTGATTCTGAAGTACAAAGTTTTACCAAATTATTTTCCATTCCATTCCCTCTATACCTACCAGAGTGAATGAGAATTACTCCAAGGGGAATTTCTCAGGCATTCTTCATGAATCCTTCATTGATTACTGTATTGGTTGTTTGTGCTCAGTTAGTCAAACAGGGTTGCTTTTCTATGCCCTAGAATTCTGCTTCTAGGATTCTAACTCTATGATGCTCTTTCCCGCGAACCACCTGCTCCCTCTGCCTCACAACACTCTACCCATCAAATGTCTCCTCATGGCCATTCCCAGTGAAGCATCTTGTCCTTCCTTGTGTGTGGAAGTTCCAGAATGTTCTGTTCTATTTATTTGTTTGTTTTTAATTGGTTGGTTTGGTATTGTTTGTTGTTTTACAATGCTGGCAATTGAACCCAAGGCCTTTCCTATGCATGGTAGACACTATACCACTGACCTATGCTCAGCCTTCAAATGTGTTCTATATACACCCTCCATGTCTCAAGTTCTCCAAAGAAGTCTATCATGCTGCTCTGCTTGGACTTACTGCCTTCTTGAGAGCTTGGCAAAACCATCTGCTGAATATGAATGCCCGTAGGATATAAGACAGTTCAGTGTAGTTCAAAATGGTTTCATATTTTTTATTTAATTTTGATTTTGTTTTGTTTTGATTTTTAAGACAGTGTTTCTTTGTGTAACTTCCCTGGCTGTCTTGGAACTCACTCTGTAGACCAGGATCTTGAACTCACAGACATCTGCCTGCCTATGCCTCCCAAGTGCTGGGGCTAAAGGCATGAGCCACATACACAGTTCAATTTTTTTAATACAATATTTTTAAACATTCAAAGAATAAGACATTTGCCCCATTTATGGATACTAACTCTTATTTTAAAGACACATTTGTAAATGAACAGTTCGCTGCAAATCAAACACTGTCAAAGTACAGAGGAAAAGGAGGCTGTCTGTCACAGTATTTAGCAGCTGCCTCCTCTGGTTGAAAGACGATGTTAGGAGTGGACTTTGAAAGCAAAGAGGAGATTCTTCTCTTTGCTTATTTATGATCCTAAGAGAAAAAATATAGCTTAGTAAATTTAGAGATGAGCAAGAGAAATCCGAGCTTCCCAAAAGATCATGAGGCCAACTCTATTTTTGAAAAGGAAGTATCAATTTTGAAAACTGGAAAACAGCAGGAAGCAGCCATTGAGAGAATTCAAAACAAGCAACAGCTACAAGCAAGGACTGAATTTATGACATCCACCAAAGGTGGCCGGATTCGACTCAGGCGAGAACAGACAAAAGCTTTTTAGATAGTTACACAAAAGGAAACTTTTTAAAGAACACATTATTTTAATAGTTTAGCTGCAGCCATTTCCTGCTGCAGATACAAACTATCTTTATAGACAAAAATAATTTGTAAGCATGCTTTGAGTGGAGAAAATGAGATTTATGCCCAAAACACAGGGTAGAAAGTATCATTGTTAACCACTAAGTAAGTTGTAGCTCACAAAATCTGGCAGTCACTCATGTTTAGAATAGGAATGAGGAAAAAAATAAAGAAGGAAATGGAGAAGCAAGAGAGGAGCCAAGAAACAAGGCAGGCAGCAGAGCCTTGGTCTCGGGGTTCCAGGAGGGACATGGTGGGATGGAGCCAATGGGCCCAGCCTTTGGTTTTCCTAGACAGGGTTTCTCTGTTTAGCCCTGGTTGTTCTGGAGCACATTCTGTAGACCAGGCTGGCCTCAAACTCAGAAATCCACCAGCCTCTGTCTCCTGAGTGTTGGGATTAAAGGCACGGGCCACTACCGCCTAGCCTAAACAGAGAGGTCCAGGCTTGATTGAAAATCCTCCTCAATGCTCTGACTGTGCCTCCCTCCTTCACCCCCAAGGTAGGATCTATCCACATCTGTGTCCATGTTTTCAGAAAACAATGAAGTAGCTGGTTTTACCCAAGTTTAGAATGGTTGGCAGCAGAAGAAACGAAGAACAGCACAGAAGGAAGTGTGGTCCACATGCTGTCCCCAACCCAAGCCCTGAATTAGCCAGGGAAAAGGTACACAGATGTCATGAAGAACAGAATCAAATTGATTTAAGCATTAGAGAGACTTGACTCCCACAGACACCTGTGGTACAGAGGCTTAATTAATAGTGGCTGTTTTACCAGAGCATCACAGAGTATAAGTGTGGTCCTGATTCCTGGGAAGCAGAAGTAGGAAGATCAGCCTGGGCCACATAGCCAGAACATAAACCGGAAAACAAATTAAGTGTTAATATCATTGGGAAAAACTACTAAAACATTAATGCAGTTATTTTTATGTTTGATACTGATATCTACAGAGATGTAGTTATATCTGTTTATAGCTTGCAAAATTCAGTGTCTATCATTATCCTTGATGAAATATTTATTATTCATTAGAGAGTTGCAATCTCTGTAAGATGACAATTAAGCTTTAGCTAGATTATGGACTAAATACTCTGGGTCTAGCAATGAGCATCTAAGCAGGATCCACATTTTATTGGCAAACTCTTCAGTAAATAAATAAATAATTAGATAGACAGACAGACAAATAGATAACACACACATACACACACATATTCTTCTAGCCTTTATGTGTTAGTAGAGATAATTAGTGACTTCTGACTCTTTTTCAGGAATGTTTCTGAACTGTATTCAAACTATGGATCTTCTATCCAATCAAAAGTTATGAATATTCTCTAAAAAGGTAAATAATGTTTCAAGGGCTTCATCTCTTTTCTGTACTAAGAATTCCAGTAATATTGCACAATCTTGGAGAGAAAATGCTATAGTTTTGGAAATGTGGATCCCAGGCATTCCTGCATTCAAATCATGCTACCAATTTATTCTGTTGTTAAGAGTGAACTCCCAATATCCTATCTAATGTATTTCTGTGTCATAAGTGGGTTTTCTTTAAAAGGAAAAAATGCTGTTCTCATGTAAGTAACCCGTGGTTATGAAAGCAGTCTAAGTTGGACTTGGCAACTATGTTTGGCGTGTGTCTTTGTCTTCACTTGGAACAGTGGAACAGTGGATAGACTCCCCTAGGTTCAAAGACTCACGTATTCTCCCTGTACAGCTCTGCGCTGCTCGGGAGGTCTGAAGAAAATCTCTTAGCCTCTGTATGTCCAACTATATTATGTAATAATCCAGTTCAGTGTTAATTCTAAGAGTGTTTCCAGAGCTCACGTGTTATAACCTGTAAGATAAAATGCTGTTAGGAAGCAGGGCACACAGATAAATTCTGAAGCCAGAAAGAGGAGGGTGGAGAATTCTAAGCCAGCCTGGGTGACAAAGTGAGGCTTTATCTTAAAATTAAACAAAAACAAAACATGCTAACATTTTCTGAGAATAGGTAAGTATTTGTTCTTCTAATAACAAATTTATAACAAAGGAAGTTACTCTTACTGACTCAGTAATATGTATTTTAAGTAATAAAGTAACAAAATTTATTAAAATAAAAATAGTAATAAAAATTCTAGTTACTTAAATGAAGCAAGAAGATATGTAAATTTATTCCAAAATACTCTATAGATTATTTTAATCACATAACACTACGATTGGGTGACTATAATAGCAGAGGAGCAATTAATCACTAGGGTAATTCTGTTTCTGTCCAAACACATTCCTTTACTTTACAATGAAGTGAATCCAGATTGTTACTTCAGAGATCATGGAGAGCCATGGGTGAGGGTGTGGTACTAGATTTGCTAGAAGCCAAAGTGTCAGATTCCAAAAACGTGTCCTCTTCAGGTCTTTGAAGTAGGAAGCTGAGTTCTAAGTTTTTCTCATTATTATTATTTCTGCTGAAATTTCTTTCACCACAGAGTATATTCTGATGACAGCTTCCCTTTCCCCAACTCCTTCCAGACCATCTCCCCCTCTCCATTCATCCCCCTAGCGCCACTCCCTTTTATTCTCTCTTTAGAAAACAAACAGGCAAACAAACAAACAAAAAATAAATAAAATAAAAAAGCACTACAATAAACACACACACACACCCTTATTCAGAGACTATTTATCAAAAATCTATTGCGTTTTAAAATGTATATACCTTTGGTCTTGGTATTCCTATTGCAGAATTTATGAAATACACATATCTGTACATGTTCATGAAATCAATCATTTACAATAGTCAACTGCAGTGATGTTTGCATTATGAAAATTGAATATAAGAGAAAACTCTAAAACTTGGCCAATACTGTATTTTAAGCCACTGGAAAAAACGAAGTACTAATAAGTATTGACACAAAAAGCTTAAATTTTATTAAATAATAGAGCCAAGTGCAGAGAATTTTGTGATACATTTCCCAGGGAGAGACAAGAGGATTTCTGAGTTTACTGGCCAGCCAGTCTATCATATTTATTGAGCTCCAGGCCTATGGGAGGTTTGAGTCATCCTTCTGGCCTTTAGAGACCCTGTCCTAAAGGAAGTCGATGGTATGGGGTGGGGAAGGCGTCCGAGGTTGTCCTCTGGCCTCCATACATGTGCATAGAGGTCATAGGCACCAACCTATGTGCCTGTGTACTCACACATATATGTAAAAGATAAAATAAAATGTCTACATTCTCAAGGCTGCTGATTTTTGAAAATGTATTTGCTGCCACCAGAAAATGTTCATTGTGTAAATTAGCTGCCACTTTTACAAAAAACAAACAAACAAACAACTCCATACAACTATGAATTGTGCAACCTTTCTTTGAAGGCTCAAGTCTCATTCCCAGAACATCTCAAAAAGAAATATTTTGTTCTGAGAAGAATATTTTAGTCCATGTGTAAGGAGAGAAAAAAACCCTCTGAAAATAACAAGTGAAATTTTATGAGAATTTTGTCTAAGAATTTAAGCTCTTCAGGCTGCCTCAGTAAAGGCTTGGGTTCTGTGATCAAAGAGCTCCATAAAATCATGACACTTCGTTTCATTCACAGTTACTCTGCCAGATTTTGCTTTGCAGTATGAGAGACATTAATAAATCAATGTCATCCTGTCAATCCTTCCCAGAACACTCCCCTCACCAAACAAGTAAGCTAGTTTATGGCTACAATGCCCATCTGTGTGCAAGAAGCATTCAATTTGTAGGTGTATGTTGCCTGCTTGAAGCACCAATTCATATAATGCACTTCATAGCCGGTTCAAACAACAATGTGTTTGTTTGGGGACTCTCAGGAGTGCTGATGTGGTAGAAAAAAAAGGGGCTGTGAATGACCTGGACTTCACAGCCACTGTCACACTATCAAACTGAATACCACGTGTTAAGAAGTTCTAATTAGATGGACGACCTGGGTGTTAGCAGTATTTTTCACAACCAATTGTATATTGGGATGGCTTAGAGATGTAAGAGGTCCAAACGTGACTCCCTTCTTACTCTCAGGTTGCAAAAGAGAAAGGAATTAATGTAAAACCTTCCTATTTTTATCTCTCCAGTTTAAAGGAAACGTCTGCAATAAAAGGCTATAAAAATTCATGAAGGATTAAAAAAAATTCATCATTTAAAATGGAGAATTCTACCTGTACAGTTTATTATAGACGCAAACAGGTATAAGTCTAATAATGCCTGGTTGGAGAGCAGCAGTGTAGTTCAGAGGAGAGGCATATATGCCCAGCATGTGCAAAGCCCTGAGTATGATCCTCAACACCACAAAAGGAATCAAAGCTCATAGTTAACAACCTGTGTATATATTAACAATTTATCTCCAGACAAGCAACAAGTCTAGAGCTTCCTGTGTACTTAAGTGGCATTTTCTTTGGAGGAAACATGTGATTCAGTTCCTGGGAATGAGTAGTTTAATCTCAAAGATCAGTTTACTCAGTATTAGGGGCTTCTAATTAGATAGACCAACCTGAAGGTCAGCAGCATTCCTGACAACACTTTGTGTAGTGAGGTGGCTTAGACCTTCCTGGAATCCGCGTTTTGAAAGTGGCTTATTTGCTTTTCTGTCTTTTATGATGACTCTTTTCTTTTTGGTGGAGTCTCTCATGGCTGTGACTTAGAACTTAACAGACCCAGAGAAAATGCAGGTTTATAAAAATTAAGATTTGTAATCCTTGGCTCTGAAAATCAATTAAAATTCAGAGATGTTAATAAAAGATGCATGAGCAGAGAAGTTTGTGCACCAGAGTATTAAGTATATTCTATTTAGGGTGGGGCCTTCTGGTTGCTGTTGTGTCTCATGTAGATCACAGAAGGTGGTGAACAGAGCGGCTTTTATCTGTAGATGCTCACTGTGGCCTTTCTCACAAATACTCAGAGAAGTACTTTTAAATACAATTGATCAAGTAATACTGCTACAGCTTACTCTTTCAGGAACCAACTGTTTTCTTTTCTTTTGAACTGAGCATTCTGCAGTTCTCAAAAAAAAAAAAAAAAAAAAAAAAAAGTAAGTTTGTAAATATTGACCTTTCCTTGATTGTACCAGCCTTGGCTGGTTTGGAACTGCATTTTGCAAAATCAGAAATTTTACCCAACAAAGGCTAATTTGGGTTTGGGTTTTAGCATTGTGGCCTGAAAGAGCACCGGAGGCCTTCCACTTTCTAAGTTTCTCAGCAGACCCGTGACACATCCTAAGTTGTTGTTTTTTTCTTCTCAAAAGGTTCTCCTCCTTCTGGCAAGGTGACCTGTGAACCCTAGTTGAGACATGCTATGTCAATACAGCCAAATAATGGGTCAAAGTCGCTTTTGCCTCTCACCTTTCCATCAGATGGGTCAGTCTGCTAGAAGAAGGGCCTCAGCAGTCTGCACCCTGCCTTGCTTGTTGAGGAAAGAGAGCAGGAATTGTCTACATTACTTTATTATCTTTTAGCCAAAGGAAAAGCTTTACACCTTGTGCCCTTAGTGCTATTTCCCTCCACACTTAACTATAATTCTCATTCAGAACTTCAGTCCCATTTCGTCTCTTCACAAAGTATAGATGTGTCTGTTTCTTTTACATATGTCTTGATCCAGCAAATCCAGAACTCTCGTAGTTCTAAGAGACATGATTATTTTCATGTACCACTAGTGAGAAAAAGCTACCATTTAAAAAAAAATTATGCAGAGGTGGGCATGGAAGACGATAACCATAATCTCAGAACTTGGAAACTTGAGACAGGAAGATCGTGAGTTTAGAGCCTGCCTAAGCTGGCCACATAGTGAGACCTTGTCTCAAATGAAAATTCTACAGTTGCCACCAAAAGTACAATATGTTCTAGTTTAAGATGGGAAAGTAAGCATCTTATCTCTTCTGTCGGGAATCTCTTCCTAGCTGTGGTTTCCTGTACCTCCAGAGGAGAAGGGAATCAGGAAAGAATACAGTGATGTCAAACTACACTAATCATTTCTATGATCTCCAGATCTCTAAAACTTCTATCATGATAGGTTTGCTGTATTCCTTTAATCCTTTATTCCATTTCATATTTCTGAACCTCTAACTACTTGCTCTGCTTATATAGTTAATAAAGAAAGTCCTCGTCTTTGTTGGCAATGGCAAGTAAAGTCAGAGTGATACAGCTCTTCCTGTCCAATTTTGGTGATTAATTGGCAGTTGGAAGGACCAAGTCAAATGAATTCCAACCTCAGGGATCATAATCTACTCCCTGGTCTGTCTTTCTTCGCCTCTTCGTTCTTCCACTCCAGCTGTTTCTGAGTTTTTCCTCAGTGGATTGTTTCTACCCTACTCCCTACGTGAGATCTTGACTCCTTTGCCCTGATAAATTCATGGCTATCCTTACACTCACATCCCACAATTCAGTGGTGCACTCCAGTAGATTCCCTGCTAAAGCTTCCATCCTGTTCTTCAGCCTCCTACGTTGATAGCCTTTTATTCACTTAATAAGTGTAGTGGGTGCTTAAGAAAGAAAGACCCAGAGTAAAATAATATGACTCAATAATACTTCTTTCACTACATTCTGTATTTGCAATTTGAATTCTCTGTTTTAGCTCAAAGAATTCTCTTAGCTCATACATAAATTGAACACATTTTTGAACCACAAATTAATAAACATGATCTAAACAGCATGAGAGCTTTAAAGACAAACCATCTGCAATAAGAACAATTCTGAAAATAAGGAGTCTGGAGCTATGATTCTTGTGTAACAACATTCAGTCTTTGCTTTTCTCTGATTTTATATGTTGTGATAATCAGATTTTCCAGACATAGGCTCAAATGGAACAGTTACCTACGAGTAAAACTACATACAACCCAGGCAACATGTCTCTTCTGTCTCATTTCTCTCAAAGTGAGTTTGACAAAAACTTCCAAGGATTAACTTATTGAATCTGAGATTCTAACAAGGTTTGGAAGCTAGCATTTCACTCTTAGCTCATGAGGATGCCTTGCTCACCCTGTGATGTCTGTCACTCTACACAAGAGAAGTGACAATGAAGGCTGGTTGTGCAGTTGTCTGGGTAAGTGAGGTCCAGTGTTCTAATACTCAACTGGAATCTTCCTTTCCCTGCTAAATTCCATAAATAAACTCTAAGTGGGATCCAGCATGATTGTTTGTCAGTACAAAAGACATTATATGAAATTCTTAAAGAATTAATTAAGAAATAATACCAGTAAGCCAGGCAATAGTGGTGCACACCTTGCATCCCAGTACTCAGGATGCAGAGGCAATCAGATCTCTGAGTTCAAGGCCAGCCTGGTGTACCAAGTTGTGGGGATTTAATAAAGTTTCAGAAGTTTTGGAGATATCAGAGGGAATCTACCCACAGTCTATGTGGGGGGTTAGTAAAAGCTCCAGAAGTCCCAGAGCTCTAACCATAGTCAGTCTAGGAAAATCAGAGAGTGGTGATTCAAACCTTTAATCCCAGCACAGGGAGTATCCTGGGAGTGGTGACCTACACCCTTAATCCCAACTGAGTCAAGGTCATTTTAGATTATAGAAGGAATTCCAGGCTCCCAAGCAGGCAGTGGTGGAGCCACGCCTTAATTTATAAAAGGGTACTTAAGATAGGATTGAAACACAGAGGGAAACATTTCAAAGGGAAGCGAGGCTGAGGAATCTGGAAGACAGCTGGGTAAAATTGGACTGTGGTGTTTATTCTCTCTAGTATCTCCAACTTCTTCAGAGATCTATCCCCGAGTCTCATTCATTCGTGCAGCACCAAGTGAGTTCCAAGAAAGCCAGGGCTACACAGAAAACCTGTCTCAAAAATATATATAATAAAATAAATATATACATAAAAGCCAAGCACAGTGTAGCTGATGGAAATAACATCAACCCAATCTCTGGCCTCTACACACACACACACACACACACACACACACACACACACACACACACACACACACACACACACACACACACACAAACACAGACACAGAGAGACAATAAAACAGTAAAATGTCTAAAAATAAAATAAAAATAATAAGTAGTTTCTCAGGATGTTAACCCAATGGTAGAGTGCTTGTTAATAAGTACAAAGCCCTAGTGTTCAATCCCAATAACAGAAAAAGTAAGAGAAAAATATAATATAGACATATGCATAGTGCTGGTATAAGCAACAAGATAGTTATATATGACCATTTTCAAGTAACATGTAATATATAATTATATGTACTGTACGCTCATATAATTGCCAATGTAGTAGGCATTATAATCTTATAATATTACTGCTGTGTGTGTGATCTATTGATTACCAGGACAGCATTATACATATCAAAATGTTTGTATTTTAAGCTATATTAAACCTTCACTTTACTAGATATATATGTACATGGATATTTGTGTATGTGTTTACGCTTGTCAGAATGAATACTATTCATTTCACACTTTCACATAAGACTAACACCGAGCCTTTTCCAGATGATTTTCCTGGAAGGGTGTAGACTGTACTGATCCAGAAAGGGTTAAGCCTGGTCAGTTTTCAAACAAAGACAGACAAGGAAGAACTGAGAAACACACACACACACAAGAAGCCAGTCACCACAAATAAGAACCTTGAGCCATCAGTGTCAAGACAGACTGTCAATCATCCACCCTGAAGAATTCCCAGGGAGACAGAACTCATTTCCATCCACGTTGAGTGTAGCAACTGAAATCCAAGTTTCCTTAATTCATTGTCTCCGAGCCCTAACAGTGCTATCAAACCCCCGAGCTGGCTAGCTAAGGCTGGATTCTATAGTGTGTCTGCCTCGGGTAAGGATCAAAGAAAAGCTATTGATCCTAAATGACACAGCAAAAACTTTAGGAAATGCCTTTTGTTGAAAGTCTTCAGAACTAAAATGAAGTAAACTCTTGAGGCAGGGAGCAACACTGTAGAGGTAACATGAGCATGGGATGGGTGGGTCGGCCAAAGGACCTCTGAGTTGGCCTTCACGTATTTTTGTTGTTGTTGTTGTTATGTAATTCATTTGTGTGTTTCTTTTGGTTTTGCTTCCTGCAGTTCTGAGGAGCAAAGGCAGGGCCTCAGACAAAGGCAGGGCAAGCACTGTATCTCCACTCTCTCTGTATCCCCTACCTGAGGCTGAGTTCTTTAGGATTCCAGGAGAAGGCTTTTCAGTGGCTGGGGGTACCGTGGTTGTGTGTGTGTGTGTGTGTGTGTGTGTGTGTGTGTGTGTGTGTGTGTGTGTGTGTGTGTGTGTGTGTGTGTGTGTATGTGTGTGTTTTCCTTTCTTTCTTAATAAATTACCTCTATTTATACCACTTAAAAATATTCTGCAATTTATGTAGCCTCCACCTGTTTCAACTTTCTCCAAATGTAACTGAAGCTAAACTGATTGACAGTCTAATGCCGCAAAGCCTTTCTAGAAGAACTCAGGAAGCACTCACACTTGTTCCAATAATGCTGTCCCAGACAGTGATGGGGAAATGGAAATCTTACAAAACCTATTCCAGTATTTCCTGCTGGGCAAACTCGGTCAGACTCTAAAAACACTGAAAAGGGAGGGATGTCTATGGAGTCTGCTGTGGAAACAGTTTTCAAAGGCCGGGCCAGATGAACCAGGTTGGGAGAGCAGAGCCTGTCTCTTCCTCAGAATGTGGGGCTGTTTCTTTTCTGTGAAAGGGTTTGCATGGGAAGTTACTATTTGCGTATCTGCTACCTGCCACATCATCAGCTCTTGTGGATTTGTACTTCAGTTCAAGAAACAGTCCTGATTTCAGGGCTGAATCAGTGGTATGGGTCTACACACTAATCTGTCATTTTCCTCCTTTATTTTGAAGCTCTCTGTATGAGCACTGACATCTCAAAAAAAAAAAAAAAAGCATTTAGAAAATCCTCACTAGGCTGCTTGCTTATTTTATGAATGACGCTTGTGGTCAGCTGTAACGTATCTGCCGTGGTTCCCCCTACTGATGCTTTTTTCATGCATGTTTTTATAATTTGGGCATTTTTATGGAAGTGATTAAATATTTTTTTGGCTTCAAGCTGGTGCAGAAACTGGAGACCAAGAGGATCCTCCCTAACTAGAGTCCAGCGTGTACATACCCATTCTTCCATAAACACACTCAGCATTCTTCACATATGTTCACAAGTTTCTGTTTGATTCAGTTTTCTTGCTTCTTGACAGGCGTTCTCTCCATCATTCTCTCTCTCTCTCTTTCTCTCACAGGGGAAGGGAAATGAAAGCAGCTATGATTTCCATCTCATTTTAGGTTTGCTTCTAATAGAGGCTGCATTGTTCATATGCCCAACCCTCCTGCTTTTCCCCAGAGTTAATGTTGTATAAATGTTGTTCCAAGTCTTACTTGGGATGATTGAGGTATTTTTGTAACGTGTCACCTCCCAAGCCATCATTAGCATTTATAGTTTTAACAGCAAATTGCTCTGCTTTGCTGACCTGTATAGGGGTATTCTTTCCCTGGCCCAGCCTACCTCCCTCAAACATATAAAACCGAAGGGAAAGTAAACTCCAGAATGTAGATCAAAGCTTCTGTTTAGTAGTTCTAGAAAGCATCCCCCCAAATGAACTGTTTCTGCTTCATTGCATCAATTTCATATAGTGTCCTGTGACCAAAATGAAGAACTTTGAGGAAAAACAGTAGTTTTCCTTGCTGTAAAATTCTGCTAATTCTGAGAGAAAAGGAAACACAACAGATGAGCATTGAGATTTATGTCAAGAGAAATCTTATGGGGAATTCTACAGATATCAGAAAAATAAAGATGTCCATTCAGTGTTCCTTAAAGAGAAACAAACAATCCTTTCTGTGTAAACCACTTCTCAGGCTTAAACAGGCATCTAGATTCCCTGGCATATGATCCAGCAGTTGAGTCTGTGGATTACATACAAGTCAAGACACATTTTAGGTAGTATAATAATTATTTGACAAATATATATTAGAAGCTCTTTTAATTATGCTCATATTATGTACTTGCTAAAACATATAAACTAATTATCTAAGGTTATTATTAAGCAGATTATAATTTCCCTTCAGTTTCAAATTGCTAGCTTCCTTGGGATATATCTATTCCAACTCTATAAACATAACATATAATCAGTGAAAATACCAACAACTATCTCCCCTTGGTTCTTCATTTCCCATGTGAGTACAGTTAAAAGTCATAAACTGTGCCAGGTGCATCAGCACATGCCTTAATCCCAGCATTCAGGAGACAGAGGCAGGCGGATTTCTACAAGTCCAGGCCAGCCTGGTCTACATGGTGAGTGAGTTTGAATATAACCATAGCTACTATCCATAAAACAATAGTAATGGGATTATGTGTTGTTACATTGTAAATAATTGTCCCACCTACTACTTTAATAAAAACACTGATTGGCTGAAGGCAGACAGGAAGTGTGGGCGGGGTTACCAGACTGAGAAAACTCTGAGAACAGGAAGAGCAGAGCAGAAATGCCACGTAGAAGCCATGGAGACACCACAATGAGATGCCTGCAGACACAGAGGAAAGAAGTTGAAATGCTGCTCTGAGAAAAGTCACCAAGCCTCAAGGGCTAAACAAGATAAGAGTCATGGGTTAGGTTAAGAGCAAGAGCTAGCAAGTTATATGCCTGGGTCCCAGGTCAATCAGCATAAAATTAATACAAGAGTCTGTGTGTTTTAGTGGGACTATGTGACTATAGGCCAGAAAGTCCAGGACAGAAACCTAATGCAACACAATAACAACAAAAAGATCATGAACTATACAAAGTAATATAAAATATATGATCTTTAACTCAGAGACTGGAGGTGTGACTTCAATATAGAAGCTCTATGTGTATGTAGGGTGCACACCTATGTGTGTGTATGATTGCATGTGTGTAATTGCACGCACATGTGGGCATGTAGAAGGCAGATGCTGAAATTGATTGTCCTTTTCTATCATTGATCATCTACTTGTTGAGGCAAGGTCTCTCATATGAATCCACCGTTCACTTTTGCTCCTGTGGCTATCATTTTGTTCTGGTAATGCCACCTCCAGTTCTTCTATGCTGGACCGCAGTGATCATCCAGCATTTACATGGGTTCTGGGCATCCAAATTCAGGTACTCACATTCAGACAGCCAAACCTTTACCTATTGAGTCGTGTCCCCAGAGAAAACAGAATTGTTTTATACAGTTTCCGCATCAAGAGTGAATTTTACTTCTTTTATTACAACACATAAACAGGTATTTTGTAAATCAGAAGAATGTCAATGTGGCATTACAGATTTGCAATTTGTCATTTGTCACAGAGTAGGCTGTGTAGATGTGCCAGTATTAGAAAATAAATAAACTACAACCGGGTCCAGTGTGGCCTTTTTAATACAAGAACAGTAATTTTTCCAAAATGAATAAAATCCAACATTTCACCTCTCTTGTCATGAGTGAATGAATCTATGATTGTATTTCCTCACTAGTATTTGTGTCCTTTTGGGCATCTTAGGTTGTATTTTTAAAAGATTATTCAGTTAATGAGTATTTTTCTTCTTTAGCCAACTTACTATTTTTGTTTTTGAAATACATGATTTTTTTTTGTACTGAGTTCAGATTTACATTGCACTGCAGCCTGGAGACTATTCAATAAAAATGAATTGCACAAATTATCCAAAATGAGTATGGTGGCACCAAAAGTTTTCTGATCCAAGGGTCTAGTTTTCCACTTGATTTATATCCAGTATTACTTTTCATATAAACAACTTTACCTCCAATCCCTCACATTGTTCTGTTTTCTGGAGTGGAAGGCAGTATTGCTTTCTGTGTTTCCCTCCACTCAGCAGTGCTGTGTGACTGACTGCTGGGCATTCCTCAGCTAAGAAGAACCAGATGGCCACGAAACACCCATCCATATTTCCTCCAACTCTCTTTTAGACAAATCTTTCACCCAGGCACAAGTGTGCTGGCCTGATACCACTGTGAGACTTACACACTTCCTTACATGGCTGGGTGAAAGCTAAACACTGAAGCAAAGTCAGGAGGGGCCACCTTTAGATCACAAAGAATCAACTTGCTTAAGAAGAGAAAGTTCTAGGGACAAGAGAAACTAAGTCATACTATGTTTTACTATGTGTTCTATGGACACCAAAAGAGTTTTCAGACCCTATTAAAATATCTTAGGCAGTTATGTCTTATATATTTTAAATTGCAATGCTTTTTCATTATAATAACCTTAGAAATACTTAGAGATTGCACATTCACAGCAAAGACCATAGCTAGATCCTGAGCATCTTAGTGAATGAACACCTTGCAGACAATTTGGAAACTAGAACAGGTAACATTTACAACCTTTTTAAAAATTAGATTGTTCCCCTGAATCTTGCAATCTTTCCACTTCCTATTCTTCAATGATCCGTGAGCCTTAGGGACAGGAGCTATGTTATAGGGGCAGCATCTGCTTGGACTGGATTCCACAACTCTACATTCTGATCAGTTTTGACTTTCTGAAAGATTGGGAGAGCTTGATGAATAGGTAGTTTTCTATACGAATGTGTGTCTCCTAGGAATGTCAGAAATTACATCCATAAAAGTCTCATCAATATGGCTGCCTAAACATGACCTGAAGATCAAAAGGCGGAAATGGAAATGAATGCGCAGGCAGTCTCGGCCATAGACAGAGAATTGAGGAAGGTTGGGAGTGGAGAAATAGTCTTCCCCAGGGAAAAGCACAAAAAATGGTTATCCAGCACCTAATGGTCAGTCCTGAAAACATATGCACATGGCATCATTATAGAGACGGAGCAGATTGTAAATGATGGTTCATGGATAGATTTAGAGGAAAGGGAAGAGGGAAATGAAGTAATTATATCATAATCTCAAAAATGTTTTTAGAAACTGGATGATCAGCATTCCTGTGTGTTCTTTGTTTGTTTGTTTGAGACTGGAATCTGTTGTAGCTCACAGAAGCCTGGAATTCAGTACATAGCCCAGGCTGGCCTCAAACTCCCAATCCTTCATCTAGAATTGCAGATGAATGCTACTGCGGCCTGCTTCTTTCCTTAAGATTTCCTGGTCACATCTTACAAGCTAGAAAGATCACAAGTATGCTAATAAGAGTCACAATTGATGTCGCACTGCTGGCACTTTCACTAGCTATATACATAGTGCTTTGCAAAAATGTTCTCTAACTCCTGCTAACACACCCCAGATGGCCACGAAACAGCCATCTATCTGCTGGATAGATATATGATGATCTAACTCGCAAGATAGATACAAGGGTCAAAGTTACACACGAGTAATTCAAAATCAGTGTCCTTTTTTATCAAGGTCAAAATTATCACCAAGTTCTATCTGTGTCCTGTTCCTGCCCTGACATACAGGTGGGTGCTGCGAACACTGACACAAGAGAGTAAAGAAAAGCCTCATTCTCCACCCCCAAATGTCTGCCACACAGTCAAACTGTAGAGGAATCTTGATTCCCAACGATGTCTTTGAAACCCACTCTTCCTGGAACTTGCTTTGTGTAGTGTTATCCTGGCTTCCTGAAGCCAGAAGAGCAGAGCGGGTGGTGAGAAACAGACTCTGGATATCTAATCAGACAAGCACGTGATGGCGACCCAGGCTTCCTCCTAAGGCCCAGAAACCAACAGACTTTGGACCTATTTGCTCTCCTTACTCCCTGTGGTGCGAACCAGACAGGAAAGCCTGGGTCATTTCACAAATCACCTGACCTCAAACTGAAATCAGTAACCTAGAGAAACAAGCACTTTGGGAGCATAGGGGCGCCCAAGGGCTTAGCCTGCATGTCTGATAAGACCTGATGTTGAATAATTAATATCATCTTATTCATCCTTGACCCTAGGAGGTGCTCCTTGACACACATTCAGACTTCACCTGTGAAGGAGAACCAGGAAAGAAAGGCAAACACACCCTCAGTCATTGGGCAAATGTATAAACTTTTTGGAGATAAATAAATCTGAGAAAGTCTAGCAAATGGAGCTACCAAATTATCTCCAGTATCTAGCTGATAACCCAAACTAGCAGATGGGAAAGAGTGAATAAATGAACTCCACAGTAACAATGAGAGCATGATCTTGATTTCCTATTACAGAACACTTCATGTATAAACAAAAACAGAGTCATATTTTGAATCCAATTCATAAATAACAGTCATTTTGCTTTGCCAATGAGTTTTTGTTTGCTTTTCTATTTTTTTTCTTATTTTTCTTTAGGGTAGGGGTGTTTTAGAGAATGGGCTAAATTATTTTAAAGAAAATTCAAGGGTTTAGGGTTTAGGCATTTAACTCAGTGGTAGAGTGCTTATCTAGCAAGAACGACACCCTGGGTTCAGTCTCAATGCAAGGGTAGAATTCAATATACCATATTTCTCCCACAAATCCCATACGCTTCTAATAAGTAAATATGATAAATTAATAACAATGCTTATTATCTACTTTATTTTCAATTTCTACTTCTCAAAAATACCATCAGCAATTTGTTAGAATCTGCAAGAAATAAAATTTACATTTGACCTCTTATCCACTCCTTTTGATTGATGCCATTGAGTGGCTGGAGAAGCAGATCATTTGTTCTACATAACTTGTTAGATTTGGGCTGCAGTGAGTTCATTTAATTTGCTCCTTACCTGTAAGTGTCCGCTAACATGGCAGATAATCTGGAGTGTGATTGAATACATTTCAGATTACTTTATCAACTGACTGCTCAATTTCCACTTTCTCACAGAAATGATCTAAAAATGAATGAATGAATGAATGAATGAATGAATGAATGAATGAATGAATTAAAGCCAAAGGAATCATGGGGCTTGTCTATATGCCAAGTATAGACAATAGCAGAGCTGGGCAGTAGGACTGTAGCTCAGTGGTAAATTGCATGTTTCATGCATGAGACTAAGACTTAGGGTTGACTAGCTAGTGCACACACATACACATCCCCAAAAAGAAAAGAACGCAGCTGGTGTAAACTCTAAACCTAGTTGGAAATCAGATTTTCAAGTTGAGCACTGCTCTTTGCATCTCTGCCTCTCTTTCTCCTCCATGTTCTATCTGCCACCACTTCCTGTTCCACCTGCCAGCACTTCCTGTTCTACCCAAACTCATTCAGGGTTTATTGACCAACTCCATTTTACATGCCAACACATAAATATATAAAATGCTGCTATTGCTTTTTGTATTTTAAACCACAGCAAATGGCATCACAAGTACACCTCCCTCTATAGTTTGATCTGCCTACTCATTGCATCTGTGTCCATACAAATAGCTCAGGGCATCCATCTATACCATTGCTGCTACTTCCAGAGTGTCTCCAATGGGCCATATACCATACATAGCACCACAATTTGTTTTAATTTTTTGTTATCACACTCAAGCTGTTCTTACTTTTTGCTATTTTTCCCCTAGTTTATTCAGACAGAGCATCCAATAAAGCAAACTGGCCTTGACCTTGCCATATGGTGATCCTTCTTCCTTCACATCCCCTGTTCAGGAATTATAGGAATGCACCAACATGCTTTGGTAGAATTCTTAAACATATTTCTAAGGGGGAAAAAAAAAGGGAATTCTTCCAAGACTCTTTGAGAAATAAAATTTCTGAGTTTTGGGCTAAGCTTAATTTCAAACGTACTTGATATTTTAAAATCCTTGGAAATTTTGGGGCTATCGTCAGCATAACTAGGTGTTTGCTAAATACTACTGTTAACCTTTCCTCCTTAGTTAATCTGATGGGAAGATGATTCGGTATTTCCTTTTTAAAACTCAGTGCTGTTTGTTAGGTCAGCAAGATTGCTAAGCCATATGGCTGAAAATTGTAGTCAGTATACTTACTGTGTCTAGAGTAATACTAAATTCACAAGACAGTGTAATAAGACAGCAAGATATTTTAATCCAAGAGCAGTGTACAACACATTCACAGAAGAGAGAATGACTTTCTTCTCATGGATCGCACACTCAAAGATCTTATTTCCAAAGAAGGAACATTCCAAGGCTCTAAGAAGACAGGGGAGACATTCGTCAACTCAGCACATGATCTCTGCCTATGGGTTAGAAGAGGAGTCTTGTCCACTTGTCCATACTCAAAAGGAGGTTTACACAGCCCTCTTTCCTAACCCACAACACGGGCCTAAGACCAATCTTGTCCTGGCTACCCATGCCCTTTATGGCAAGGCCACACTGGAAGAGCTCTTCGGCAGTTGTCAAGCCATGAGCATCCTCAAGCTGTCTCAGTGGCCTGCTGTGGACACCCTCCCACTCAGTCATGTCTTTCTCATGAAAGGAAAGTCTTTTCTGGACATGGACACAGAAACACAGGGTACAGTGAAGTCTAAAAATCTTCTAATGACCACTAGAATTATGGTTTGTACATGGAAGTAAGAACAGAATAATTCTAGAGTAGTCAAGGACTTGAGTCAGAGTCTAGCTCTGTTCTGAACTCTTAAAGGAAGTAACTCAAGGTGTCTGTGAGCATAAACAAGAACACTTGGACTAACCTGTTTGTCCACGATGTTGTGAGGATACATATCAGATGGGAACAAAAGACCCAGATAAAATCTTCAGTTAGAAATGGGCAGAAAGAATGGGGAGTGGCCATAACCTACAGTACTGTAGAGTTTAACTTTACTTTACAGTATGAGGTCCTTAGAGAATCTAGTAAAAGCTACAATATCCTTTTCCTAGGAAATGCACCTGTGTGCACATACACACCTCTCTTTCTAAACATAGAAGGAGCTAAATTACTCTGGAGTACAAAAAGGGCCCCATTTCTACTGTTCAATTATGATTTGATTCTTAGCTGAATGTGAGGGGTCCTCCTGTAATCCTAGTACATAGGAGACAAATTGAAATTGTTTTGGACTAAATTGAATGTCTGTAGACAATCTGGCCCCATAGAAGAAAATGAGGCTAGCTTTCAAAATTTATCCAATCACTTCCCACCTGTCCTTCCTTGTAATATGCCCATTTCAGTAAAATTTACAAAATCTCTCTCTCTCTCTCTCTCTCTCTCTCTCTCTCTCTCTCTCTCTCTCTCTCTCTCTCTCTCTCTCTCTCTCTCTCTCTCTCTCTCTCTCTTGCCCTGGCTGTTCTGGAACTTGCTCTACAGACCAGGATGGCCTTCATTTCAAGATGTGGGCCAACACTGCCAGGCAAATACTTTCTGATAAAGAACACCTTATCAGTAAAACTGGATTTCACTTGTTTTCTGTATTGTTTGCTGTGTTTTTATCAACTCTGGAATTCTTTCATGAATATGGATTTACTAGGTTCTCATCCAAAGTCAAAATAGGATCAAGAACCAGGGAAACAACTATTTTACAACTGAGTCCTTGAAAGGGTAGGATTGCCATTCTTTCAGTAAGTAAAGTAAAGGAATTAGGGATTTTCCCCAGATCTCAACTCCAATCCCAGCCTCTCTTGTGGAAAGCACGAAGGCCATCTTCTAATGCAGTTTCAGTTTTCAAGCAGCCACTGGCCTCTTTGAAGTCAAAATACAGTACAACTTCAGAAAAAGCAGAATTGTCCCACATACTACAAGTCCATTAGTTAGTTGGTTTGCTTTCTGGGTAGCTTTAAATTGGGAACAAGGTGGAGTTGAACTCTGAGCTGTCTGCTATTCCATAGCAAGGGCCAGGGCTGAAAACCTAAACCCATGGGTTTATGTCAACAAAAAGGGCCACCATCAGCTCCTTTTTATGAAAGCAAGCATCAGCAGGTGAGGGGGCAGGGAGGAAAGTCATCAACTGAGCCAGTACCCTGCCTGAGGCCTCAGAGAGCTGAAAAGAAAAAGAAAGTTGTCTCTCAACTATAGGGCTTTAATTGTTCATGAATCAGTCTCTGTCTCCACTGTTCTCATCTTAAAAAGAACAACAAAATCAATTTCCTCTTGATCTCATGGGGGAAAATATCCTGTTTCTCAATGTATTGCCCCCAAGACTGCAGTACCAGCAGAACCATACCAAAGTGCCATTGAACAAATAGATTCCAATATTTCACACACCTTGGATCCCTGAGCCTGCATGACATGTGTGTAGGATGCGTACATATGTGTCTGAGGGTGTGTGGGCCCAAGGGCAGACACATATACCTATGAACTCTGTTTCTGCTAGGCTTATTGGTCACAGAGTTCTTGGTATCTACTGTCTTTATTCCCCAATCCTCAATGCTTGAGTTACAAGTACTCACATCCTTACAAGCCTGGATTTTTATGTGTGTAGGTATTGGAGACACAAACTCAAGTTCTCCTCATGCTTACATACCAGACATTTTTATCCATTGAACTATCTCCCAATCCCTAATGCTCCTTTTTGAAAGACCTAGGACTGAATCATTTTAGGGGAATTTCTCCATAGGCCCTTCTTTTTCTCACCTTAAAATCATATCATCTAGATTTTGGTTTTCACAAACCTTCACATCTACAATTCACTTTGATGCACCAATGCATCTGTCTGTGGACAATTTTCTTTTCTTTGCCTTTTGTAGCTATCTCTCATCCCTGCTTTTCCCCTCAACTACTTCCCTTTCTACCAAAGCTTAGCAATATATATCTCAGCATAGTTAGTTTCCAGTTGCTTACAATCTTCAACACACATAAACATAAACGACACTTGACACATGCACATAGGTGCTACATTTTCTATTACTAAAATGAAAATTCTTAAAATTTCTTTCCAGTTTCTACTTCTTTCACTTAACAAAACCTGATAGAAATGTCTCTAAACTATAAGATCAGTTTCAATTTGCTTTTAAATGACTGTATATGATTCCACAATGTGTATGAATGATGATGTAATCCCTTCCTTCTGATAAATGCACTTTGTTCTCAGCTTTCTGGTCCTATAAACAATAAAGAAATTAGCATCCTTGTATACTGTATTTGTTTTATGTCTAGTTCACAGAACTTTCTCCACAAGATAGAGGATTATGTAAGTGGTTGCTACCCATATTCTCGCAGGATTATACATGCATTTTGTTAATTTATTTGCAATGTTAAATATATTTTTATTTTGATAACTTATATCAGTTTGCTTGTTAAATAAGGCACTACTTATTCATATTAAAGTAGTTTCACCTTTATTACTTGTCATTATATACAAGTGTATAGATAATATACACTTAGGTTACCTATAGAAATGTATATCGAATATTTATATATTTATTTACTCATTTATGTGAGTGTGAATGCATGTGTGTGTGTGTGTGTGTTTGTGTCTGCCTGTGATCTTGCACCTGTGGGTAGAACCCAGAGGATGACTTTTAGGACTCTCTCCAATTATGTTGATTTCTGGGGATGGAACTCCAGTTGTCAGGCTTTGCAAACACCATCATCTTGTTGGCCCAGTACTGAATCTTAAATGTTCTTCACTTCATGGTGTTCCAATTCCCCCAAGTAGTCTGGTGTTCTACATCAGAATCTCACTATTATTGCTACATGTCACATGCAAAAAT
The DNA here is from genome assembly GCA_033318265.1 of Phyllotis vaccarum. Classification (NCBI taxonomy): domain Eukaryota; kingdom Metazoa; phylum Chordata; class Mammalia; order Rodentia; family Cricetidae; genus Phyllotis; species Phyllotis vaccarum. The sequence goes on from JARWLC010000012.1 coordinate 54,810,075, forward strand.
ATTGAATTTTGTGGTGTGTAAGGGATTTAATGAAGAAAACAAGTAACAGAAACTAGCAGAACCAAACAAAAATAACCCACCTTCTAAATTTCAGAAAATATTATTTGTGGAGGAGGGAGAGATAACTAGATAGGAAAGAAGAGAGAGAGAACACAAAGATGGATGGGTATATGAGTGGAAAGATAAATAAATGGATAATAAAAAACAAAGATCAAGTCCTTATATTTGGCCATCCCTGTCAGTAGCTGAGTCTGATGGAATCTGCTTTTCTGCAGTGTTAAATATATAGAATTAGTCAGGGGCAAAGGAATGTTTTATGGAAGAAACAGCTTTTCTTTCTTTCTTTTTTTTTCTTTTCTTTCCCTCCCTCATTTGACAGCCTTTATTTTTTTAAAATTACTTGAGAAAGAGGAAGTGGGCTCTTACCAGACACTCTTCAATCAATCTTGATCAATATCGTTTCCTCCTTGGACTGAATTATCCTCCTGCCTCAGCCTTCACAGTAAGTAAGGCTACAGACATGAAGTTTGGTTTGAACATGTCTATGTGATCAACAAGCATCAGTGTGTATAATTTCCTTGAGGCCAATTCCAAAGTACCATTTACAGTTCAGGAAAAATAGTAAGATTTTAAATGGGCAGTTTAAGAAAGGCCTGAACAGCAGAGAAAGGGGCAGGAAGAAAAATATAGGAGAGAATGGGCTAGATGATTTAGCTAAGAACCAACAGTTTAATCATGGAAGAAAAGACATACATAGGATAGCCTGCAAAGGCGGAGCTGCTGTGGAAGCACATTCCACAGAAATCTTAAGAGATTACTTTAATAATAAACCATGCATTCTTCAGCAAACTGTCACGGGATTAACTACCCCTTTCTAGGCTGGGAGCACAGTCCAGATTCCACCCCAACCCACCACAAGCAGGTTTTGTGCAAATAGCAATCACTATGTGGGGACCTCGGTTTTTAAAACATTGCATTTAAATTTTTTTCTACCTTAATTTTGTAAACAAATTTTGGTGAAAATAAAAAAAAATCATGCTTTTCACAGTTGAACATCTGGGTGGGCTTTGATATGCTTCTCCTTATGGGAACATGATCATTTTAGACTTACTGAAAAGTTAGCAATGTAGATGTGACAGGAAACAGCACCTCCTGGGATAAAAAGAGTTAAATTTATTTTTGCTTCTTACCCCCACACACACATAATGTGAGCAAGACATTGAGCTACTGCCAAGACCAATATCAGCACCCTAGAGATATAAAAACACACTTCAAACCAGCGCTCTCCATTGCTGGCTCTTTATATTTCTGCATAATACAAGGGTGTCCTTTTTGAGCTGCAACTTTGAGCCCACTGCTCACAAATGAGCTATTTGGGCCCAAATCTTCTCTGCAAACTGAAGTTCATAATAGATGAAATAATTTTCTTTCTCTGGTCTCGAAGGCAAATCACTTCCTTTTAGTGAGAACAAGTTAACACATCTTAAACGTAGTCTTGGGTGGGCACTTCCAAATTGAGAAAAAAATACCTGTTTCTTTTGTATTACCACAGCCTATGTTTGCTTGAATGGACTACCTTTTATTTTATTATTTTTAATTTCTTAGTCTTTTGAAATGAAATCATTTCTCTAGACTTCTGGATTTTAGAGGCAAAGTGTGATGTCCTCAGAGGTAGCAGAATTAAAGTCCTCATTTAAGTGTTACATCTTCACAGAACTAAAAGGCAGACCCCTTGTCATTCACAGAAAGTCTTTTTTTTTTTTCAACAATCATAGAAAATTATCTCAGATGAATAAGAAAGTAAATGAATGTTTCCAGCACTACCCTCTCTGCTGTGCATACCCAGGTGTGGAGGGGATGCAGAGGTCAGGAGGGGCAGCATACCGGCCAGCTATGCTGTTCTGTGTCCCTTGCTTTCCCTGCACATGGGCCGGTCCAAGCCTGACCTACTTGCAAGCAGAAACTGCCACTCACATTGAGCTACCTCAAATTACACAGTGGCTTTGCAGCTGGACTAGGCATGGACCACAAAATACATCCTTGGTGTGCCATAAGCCCGATTTGAACCCTTGGCTCTCAGGGGGTAAAAATGTAAATCCATTGTGTTGCTTACTCAATAAAATCAATAACCCATCCCACGCAAGTGACAATTTGTCTTTTTTATAGTCGGTACATTCTGCTTCCAACAAATGAGGGGACAGGAAGGAGAGGGAGGAGGAGGAAGAGGAAGAAGAGCAGGAGGAAACAGACAAGAGGGAAATCTGAACGAAGTAAGAAAGCAGAGAGAAGAGGTGGAGGGGCCCTTGCCAAAGCGTGTTTTCCTACATCCTTAAAAAGCCCCACAGTTTCTCTATGGATATTTGACCACTGTCTCTGAGTTTAAAATATGCAGAAAAGAAATTGCAAGCTTCCTTATGGTCCCTAGGGTCTGCTCTGCGGGGTGTCTACAGCTGAGCATCCATAGCTACAGTTTTCTCATATCTTAAGCTTTTTATGCAGGGATTTTTTTTTTTAATGCTTTAGAAACTAGCAAACAAAGTCATGTTATCTGCGTTTCACTGAAAGGAAGTCCAGAATATAATTTGCTTATTATCACAAATGTAGATCGTTAGATGGGTTAAATAATGCTAAAGTGTTTTGTTTAGGCCAGTTTCACCGAGAGAATATGGTCTTGCATTTATGTGTGGTATTAAACTAGTATAAGCACATCTTTTTACAGGGGCACACATAGGTTTCCCTCCGATCTAAGCACGTCCACATTGCAATTAAAGGACATTGATTTCTTTAAAGGTGAAAATCCAGTCACTTGCTCAGCTTTAGAAAGGACAGATCTGACCTGGGACCCATCATTCGGTGTAGGGAAAGTCGGGAGTAGAGGCATCTCTTTGTTCAAAGGGCCCCAGGCGGCTTAGGATGAGTTTGCATGCCATGCCACTTGTAGTGGCAATCCAGGGAACGGATCTGAGGAACGCGATTTAGTGGATCCCACCCCTTTCAGAGTTTCTCTTTCCTGTCCTTATGTGCACCCTTCCAGGCCCCCTTTAGTGTGCAGCTCCTGGCCCTGGTCTCTGCGATCGCCCCCAGCTGGTGGAGCACACAGAGTGCAGCAGGCGCGTGTCTCCGCCGCGGCAGGGCGAGTTAATAAACAGTTAAGTTTGGAAGACTCCGTAGCACGTTGAGGGGGAGTTACCAAGCCCAGGCAGCAAAAACATCCCGCCACATTCCTGGGGAGTCCTCAGCTGCCAGCATCTGATTAGAACCATATCTCTCTCCCCGGGAGTGGCCGCGCGGCACCGAGGCTCCCGGCCGGCGGCTATTTAAGCGGGGCCCACCACGTTCCCTGCGCTGCAGCCTAGAGGCTCCAGGCACGGGGAAGTCATGCTGGCTCCGCAGAGGCACTAGCTAGTCCGTGAGTAGCTCTGCCATCCTCCTTCCCTTTGGTTCCACTTTTACGGATCTCCCTCTCTCCTTTGCTGGCTCCTCTCTTCCCACCCCTGTTTTGGCTGCAGACTTTGGGCGGTGGGGAATCTTACAAATGAGACAGTGTACTCCGGGGAAAGCAGCGGGGTTTGTGGCCTGACATCTGTGGAATGGTTCCAGGGAATGCATTTTACCTTTGGGGTCGGACTCCAGACGCCTGTCCTGTGACATTTAAAAAGCCCATCGTGTGCGTGTACACGCGCGAAGTGCTTAAGGGCTTTGGGGACATCCCAGTGAAGGAAGCCAGTGTGGCCGCTGACCACCTCATTAACTGCTGAAGGGTGTTTGGGTTTGCCTTGTGACAAAGGCTGGACGTGGCTTCTGCCTCTAAGGAGCTATTTTCTGCTGACTGACAGCGTAGGGCATTAAAAATGTGAACTTTGTCTTACACCAGCATTCCTAGGAAAGTATCTGCCCGAGTGACTTAACAAACTTGTTTTAAATCCCCAAAGCTTTAAAATGCTGTTTTCGTACGGGTTGTAAACTAGTTGGGAGGATTAAGTAAGAATTCGAGCAAAAGGAAGAAAAATGTGTTAAAACCGTGGAGCCTCCGTCAGCATAGCGGGGGTTTTTTTTTTTTTTTTTACAGCATAGAGCTGACTCTGTTATTTATTCTTGCTAGCCCTTCACTTAATCCTGAGCCTGGAATTCAGCTCTGTAGTAGGTTTCAGATGGGAGCTGCTTGAACCCAAGAGGGAAACTTAACTGGATTAAAAACACTTCAAGAATATGGATGTTATCTCTACCCCCCCCCCAGCGTCCCCCACACCCTTTCCTCTTTCTTCTTAGCCTGTGTTTGGAAGGAAGGGGGCCACGCCGTAACCCAAGAGCAGAAACAAGCCTCCAGATACATAAAAAGGCTTAAAAATTATTGAGGGTGCAACTTCATGAATAGTAAATGATGCTGTTGCTCTATAAAGTAACTCGGTGAAAAAAATTCTGGCTCTAATCCGGCAAAGCAGGAGAGTAGAGGGGGACCGAGGTCCATACAACACCAACTTAAGCAGTGGCTTGGAGATATTTGATAACACCACTGGAGTGGTTTTCATGGGATGTATAATCAACCCATCCTTACAATCTTGAGGCCTGGGTTCTGCACCCAGAAGCATTGACTGGCTGTTCAGAAAGGAAGGACTAGCCAAGATTTGGAACTTGCTGCTGCTTAATGGCTTGTCATGGGGCTCTCTTGTCCCGGCTTAGGCAGCCCTACTAGCCAGGTACCCCACCTATCCAGGTGCCTACCACTCTACTTCCTTGAACTGAGGCAGGGATTTGCTCAAGAATTCGGGAGTGTTGGGAATCCTGGTTTTCTGAGGAAAACAGCTTGGGAAAAGCATCGAGAAAAGCAATGCTTCTGTGAAGGAAACTCACAGGTGAGGTAAGCATGAGCACTTGAAAAAGGAGGGGTGGTGGTCTCTTCGTCATGTATTTAGGACACAGGCCATTTCTTCCATGTTCATAGTCACTTTGCAATAAGCTCACTGGATTCTTCTGCTTTTTAATAGTAACAAATCCCTTCTCTCCCTATTGCCATCTCTAGCCCCTTTGTCCAGTCTTTACCCTAGAAACTGTTTGTTCCTAGGCTGGTATGTTCCTTTTTTCCCCTGAAGTACTAGAGAAGGAGCCTAGGACCTTGGACATGCCTGGCAAGCTGCAGAGCCCTGGCTATATGGCTGTACTCTGCACCTCAGTCTAGACTTAAAACTCATCTTCGCCTGCGTCTGTCCCGAGAGTGCTAGGATTGTAGATAGAGGTGACCACACCTGGCGAAGCTATGTGATTTTAACTATGGCCAGAAGACAGAGTCTGTAGAAGAATGGAAAGAATGTGTTCTGCCTTTGCCCCTAGCACAGATGTGTTTATAGGGCTGGAGAAGCTGATACCACAGCCTATCTCCACCTGAGGACAGAAAGGGGGGCTGGGAAGGTAACCATAACATTGTTTTTAGGTCTTGCTGATTTGGAAAGAAAAAAATCTGGAGATTTGTCCTTTATTTTCTTCCTTCCTTCCTCCCTTCTTTCCTTTCTTACTTTTGGTGTTTAGAGACAGTTTCAATACATTTATTTTCACAGGCTGACCTTGAACTTCTAGCGATAGTCTTTGGAGTCCTGGAATTATAGGCAGGCAGCACCACGCCCAGCTCAGAATTTGCATTTCTGCTAAAGACTTATATAATTTTTAAGGGTTAAACTAAAAGACTAAATTCCTTTCCTTGGACCTGCTTCTTGTCTTACTCCACTGGTTAGATGGATTTAAGTCGGCTTGTTGGGGGTGAGGGGTATTGCATTTAAGATATTTGTTGGCATGGTGATGGTGTAAAGGCTTCTGGGAGCTACTGATTAGCTGATTGCTCAGCCATACTCCTGTTACCTAAAATTTTAAAAACCAGGAAAAGATGGCTTGCTGGGTGGCTTGCATCCCTCAGGAAGCATTGTGGGAAACTGCTCCTGGTGAGACCATGAGGAAGTTGCTCCTTAGCCTGAGCCTAAGCCTAACTACCGCTTTGATCAGGCCTACTTGGAGACACCCGTGTTTCTTTGCTGCCTTTTCTGCACTGGGAGACTGATCGTTCCTTTTCCTGAAGACAAAGCTGGGATGCTGGGATATGTGAAAGGCTGCAGCAAGGAGTTTGCTAGACGTGTAAGTTTCCCCAACTGGAAGATTTGCAAGGGAACTGGGGTGGAGGTTATGTAACTGACCCGCCGTATAAGGTTTCCTACATGGGGTAGAATTAGAATGGGAAGCCCACTGGCAATATGAAACACCTGAAGAGCAGGATGTGGTTTTTCTTTTCTTTGTTTTTCATTATCCCTGGCATTGTAATTATTATATAGTTGAAGCACTTTTACTGAATTGCAGAGGCCGGCCCAAGTTTCATTTGGATGACACCGTATTCACATTAGATAAGTGTGTTTGAGGGAAACCTAAGTCATGGTAAGATATCCCAGTTGTTGAACCATGTCAGTCAGAAGCAAACTCTCAGATCTCCTCTTAGGGACAAAGCCCAAAATCCTGCTTAGGGGTGCAGATGATGCTGAATTTCTTAAAGGGCCAGCAGCTTATACATTTGCACATTAGCTGCAGCTCATCCTTCTGCCAACACAGCTTTTGGGTAGTGGTTGGAAACATCTATATAACTGGTGGAGAAAGACCTAGAGAGCTCAGAATAACATCTTGGTAATTCTGTTTTCTTCTCCAAGGAAGAACAATAGTTCTTAGGTACATGGCGTAAATTAATCTGTATCTTTAGAATGCTTTATTCTGTTTGTCTGATTCTACCCCTAAACAACTGAATTCCGTGTCTTTGTGAACACTGAAAGCAAGTGGAGAATGTCTTCATCAAAACTGAATACTATTCACGTATCTGAAAAATGTTAGACATTCAAGTACCCAATACTCAGAAAACCTATGTGCTTGCTTGCGTTCACCCTAGAACAGAGTCACTCTGTTCTCAGTGGGTAAGCCTGCTATTTGGTTTGGTCAGAGTGACCTCTGGTCTCATTTAAATCTTCCCCACACTCTCTCAGACTCCCTACAGAGAGAGGTGATCCTTCTCCTGAAGTCAGCATTCTAGCCAAGGAAGTGGGAAAGGGCAGATTACCCTGACTAACCCAGTGACTAGACCAGGACACTGGGGCCCCAATAAGATCATGGCCCACGTGGCTGGGCAGGTTGCCACGGTTATTCCCTTTCCTGCATCTTTCCACCACCCTGGAAGGAAACTTGCCTCTCTAGGGCAAGCAGAATCAGAACAAATTGCTTCCTGGCCTAAAAATGGAAGTTACTCAGTAAAGCAGAATCTCTTTCTACTCATATTGCCCTTCCCTCATCCCTCAAACTTATTTTAATTCCAGTATAAACTTCTAATCTTTGCTAGCTCTTATACCATCTAGATAACAACACATGACAGCTAATATAATTTCAGTTACTACCTCAGCATAGAAGTTGCTTGGCAATTTCTGTCCCTCTTATAACCTGTACAAACTATCTGGGGGCAAGTGACCTTTGGCTGATGTAAGCTGGTAAGAATTCTCAGTAATGGGTCATGCCAACTTAATGTTTAGTTCTAAGGAAGTGACCAGGAAGCAGAAAGTATGACGACCATCTCTTAGATTTTCAAGAAATGTCAGAGAACAGGGTAAGAGAAAAAAAGGAAGTAAGAATTCTAGAATGTTGTATCTGTAATACTGTAAGAGGTAAGAGTGTGTTGCAAGGGTGGAGCAGGTGCCTACGTGCATAAAACTCTGCATTTAACCCCAATGCTACAGAAAATAAAGAAAATAAAATTAAAATGCTATTAAATCTGAAAGAAGATGGAGTGCCAGATGGAAGGTTTAAGATCTTTCTCTTGGTAAAAGCTAGTCTGTTTTTCCTTAGTAATATAATGTAATATATTAGGCAGAAATAAACTAGAATCTTCATAGGACATATAAACTGCCATTTGCAAGCAGATTCATGAAAACTGAAGTCACCCTTTAGGACTGGAAACTTGGTGGATGTTTCACAGCTAGAAAGGAATTTTCTGGGACAGTTGTGCAGAGTGTGGTCTCCACTCCAGATTGATTGAACCAAGCTGGCAGGAGGCCTTGCCCAGCTATAGTCTATAAACCTTATATTTGATCTAAGAGTAACATTTGTAATTCAGTTTTATGAGTTCTTCATTCAGTGGAAAGCATAATAATGTACTTCAATTCCTACAGTCTAGAAATTATAGAGCAAAACAATTTAAACATAATTATGTTTAGCTGCATCTCGAATTTCAAAAAGCACATACCTACAATGTTTTATCCATGGCTTTCTTGATCCAAAAACAACAAAAAGGAGTATGATCCTTAGTTTTACCACTTTGCCTCCTTCTAAATCCTCCCACCTAGGATGAGGTTTTTAAAGAGTATAATTAATCTCCACTTATTCGGAGACTCTCTCAGTTAACATCTTTTTTAAAAGGGTTCCAGTAAGCTACATCATCACCCTTAAGCCAGGTGGTATTCTCTAGCCTGTATAACTTTGACATTTGTTTTCCATGCCATGTCTAGCAGTGCAGACGAGACCCTGTACTGTAAATACATTTACTGCACTTGACTTTTAGAGAACTGTGTATTTGAAGAAGGATCAATAAATTCCCCCATTCAATTTCCATTATATATAACGTATAATAAAATAAAAAATCAGGGTTGCAAATATAACTCATTTGCTAGAGTGCTTATGTGACATGCACAAGACCTGGGGCTCAATACCCATTTTGAACTAGTTGTAATTCATTCAGGTAATCCCAGCATCGTGGAAGTGGAGGCAGGAAGATTAGAAGTTAGAGGGCATCAGCATTATGCAGCCAGTATGAGATGCTATCTCAGAAAAAGATGTCTCCATTTCTTAGCTCCAGGATAGCCATCTTTCTCTACATAAAACCCTGAAGATGAATTGAGTTTTAGTGTTTCTCTGAATATTTAGGAAGAATCTAAGTAATACAATCTAAGAATCTAAGTGCTGGATTGGCAGTGGAGATACAACAACCCCAGTGAGTAAAATAAGGAAGTCTGCATCAGGTGAGGCCATACACACAAAATCTGACGTTCTGCCAACCTGCAATGGAATGGTAGCCATGGCATTTCTCAGAAATGTTACTATAAGAAAATGCTACTAAGGTATTGGCTTATTGGTAGACCTCTTACCAAGTATACACAAGGCTCTGGATTTGATTCCCGGTTTAAAAAAAAAAAAATAGCTGTTCAATGTCCCTACCCCTTAGTTACCATTTTCCCCTTGCAAAAACAATTCTAAGAATGCTTGATATGAGTAGAGATCCCACCTCCTACTGAAGCACGCAGGTGTCATCTGGAAATGCACAAGGTTAGTGGTTCAGAGCACAGGCTCTGAACTATGAATGATGGTGTCCACAAATTAGCTTTGCCATAACACAAGAGGTATAACATCTAAATGTTATTTTTACTTGAAATACAGTGAGTTGACTCAAAGTTACAACTAAAAGGAAGCAGAAGGTTCCTGAGAATTGCTGCTGACACAGACAAGCAACTGGTCTGGAACTGCCATCCTCAGTGAAATAGCTGGGCTGATGCTGAAAAATGGTCTTCTCATTGTGGGTGAATTTTAGATAAGCTAAATTCTGTTGCTGAACACATTGAGGCTGAGAGTTAAACCAGCTTTCTTTCATATGGAGGCCAAGCAATAGAATAAGACAATATTTTATAAACTGGAAGAGACCAACGGATGCTAACTTTCATGGTTCTTCCACTTTGGTCTGGTCAAGACAAAAGAGTCTTTTTAAAGTCTGGAGTTAATCTATACCTAAAAATCCAGAACATGCAAAGTAGCCTTTTCCCACCTGTGTCCATATCAGGCATGATGTTCTACATAACCTCATTGTTTTTTCCCTTTGTCTCCCTCCTTCCTCATGACCTTCCCTAAAACCTTCTCTATCTCTCTCCCTCCCCCCCACCTCATTCCTCCCCTCCCTCCCTCCCTCTCTCCTCCTTCCCTCCTTTCTTATATATGACAGGCTCTCACTCAGTACAAGCTGCCGTCAAACTTTCCACCTCCCAAGGGTTACAGAAGTATGCACTATCACACCCAGTTCTTACATTTTATGTTTTAATTGTTCTGTTTAGGATCGAAGTCTGTTTTCATCTTCTATGATAGATGATTTCCATGTTAATATGTTTTCTTTCATGTTATCTTTTAGTGTTGTAGAAATAAGCCATACGCATTTGCAACTGTCAGGGGTATTGAACAGTGAGGAATGCTGAGCCAGTTAGCCACTGTCCTCTGAGCAAGGATCAGAAATCACAATGGGCATGCACACTAGGTCTTCTGTTCTCTGTGCTTAAAGCAGAGGAAGTCTCAGCTGTGCTTTAGTTACATCACCACGGATTTTTGTTGTTATTGTTGTCATATTTGTTTGCTTCCCATCCCCTCCAAAATTAAATATTATCAATGCAACCCATTTTTGAAGTGTAAAACAGATGTATGGCCCTTTCATCAGTAGCTAATGATGTTCAGTATTGATTTCTACTGGGGCAGAAGTTGAAATACAGGTAGAATTTTTCAGAAAATGTCTAGATTGATAGGTATGTAGATAGATAGATAGATTGATAGACAGATAGATTGATAGATGATAGATAGATGATAGATAGATAATAGATGGATGGGTGGATAAATAAGTAGACACAATTGAAATGGAATGATAATTAATTTAACTTAGTACCCAAATTGTCCTCTGAACTATAACTTAATGCAGAGATGTTAAATTAATTGCCCCAAAGCATTGGTTGAAATTTCAAACATTGGTTGAAATTCAAAATGCAACCATTTACCTAATGCATGGTAGCACACACATTCTAATTAATATCCATTAAAAAATTAGCTGAGCATGGCACATCTTTAATCCCAACACTGGGAGGCAGCGAAAGGCATATGTCTGTAGTGAGTTCTAGGATTTTAGAGAAACCCTGTCTCAGAAAGAAAGAGATTGATTTAGAGATAATGCCCATGTGGTGGTGCATGCCTATGGTCCCAGCACTAAGAAAGAAGAAGCAAGAACTTGAGTCCATGGCTAGCCTGTGCCACAGAGTAAAATCCTGTTGACTAAAATAAAAGAAATTTAGAGAAAATGATAACCAACCAACAGAATTTTGTTTCAATTGAATGGTGTAGGGTGTTTACAAGGGTCCAGTGGAAGACAAAAAAGTCAGTGGTTGTAATAATGGGATTAGCCTTTAAGGGACTAATGGAAACCAAATATGCAAAGATGGAGCAAGAAGTAGACAAGAGAGCCCTGTAGATGGGAAAGAACTGGGTATATTCAGATAACTCTGTCCACTCTGACCAGGAGGGTACAGGCGGAGATCTGAGAGATGATCATATGTAGAGGAGCACAGAGCACATCAGTCATGGCGGTCAAGCCTTTTTTTTGCTAAGAGCATCTCTTCATTTTAGCAGAAAAATATGTTGACTCAGGCAAGTCAACCTGTCTATACCAGCAAGATATGTATGAGTGATGGCTACTTAGCAGTTGAAGAAAATCCTAACAGCAAAGTGGGGCAAAAATTTGCCAGATTTAATATTAAGGAACAAAGGGGAAGTGAGTATTGCTGTCATATTTGTTTTGATTTGTTTGAGACAGGTTCTCTCTATGGAGATCAGGCTAGCCTCCAGTTCACTGTATTTAAACTCACCAACCTTTCCGGCCATTGACCTGCCCAACCCTCAGTCTCCAGTGCTGGGGTTACAAGCATGTATGAGGTGTCCCATCTGTGCATCACTCTGAATGTTTTAAAGCACTATTCTCTTTACCCAAATCTATAAAGCTTAGAAACATAGAGTAACTAATTCCCATGAATTCTACATGAATCAGAGAGCAACAATAAATAAGTCATGGTCACTGTAGAAAATTAATACAGTCAGTAAGAGACCAGTAGAGATTTCTGAAACCATGTACCTTGAGTAGACTTGAATGACAGATCGGGGTTTAAGTGGGAGAAGGCAATCAGAGATGCAGGCTAGGACAGCAACATCATATGGAAAGCATGGCCCAACATATCTCCGTTATGGGAAACAGAATGGCTTATCCAGAAAGCTGGTGGCTATGAATTCATATGTCTGAAACCTGGTTAGGGACTTTGAAGCTCAGCTCAAGTACAAATGTAGGTATTGAGCTTGATTAATACAGAACCAGGAAGGCTAATCCAGTAGCACTTTTACATCGTGCCTCCATAAAACTTGACCTGGTACAACTAGAGTCACTTAAGAGTTGGGTTATCATTGGAATGCTTTGAAAGGATGGGGAGTATTTAACCATTGCACTTTTTGACTTTAAGTATTTTAAATATATTAAAGAATAACAGTATCTGTGTAGAGAAGGTGAAGTACAATATACCACAAGCCAGGCACACATAACAAGCAATGTGGCAATGAAGCAACATTGTGGAGTAATTTTGGAACTCAGTAAAGAGAAGGAAAAGTAGGAGGATGAGAATCATGAAAATAAAAAACAACTGTGAAAAACAGCAGGTCAGAATTTTGCCAGATTAAGTGGATATGTGAACAGTCTGGAGTAAAATCTGCTTCACTCTAAGCTACAAACAATACTTCTTCACTTGCATAGATTTTGTAGTAGGCACATCTAGAAAAGAATAAGTTCTATTACACCTCTTCCCGGTCCATGTACAGTGATGCTAATACTCAGCTTCCGGTGTGAGAACTCTTCTACAGAATAATGGATACAGTCATGTTCTGTTTAAGAGTCTGGAAGCAGGAGCTTCCTGCAGCCAGCATTTGTGCAAACTTCTATGAGGTGCCAGAGTAAACTACTTTCTTGATAACGACTATTATAACTTGAGGTTAATGCTTTTGTAACTAAATAATGTCCTGTAACCAAAGCTAGTGCTAGGGAGGGGGGGTACATTTTCCCGATAGTGGTTTTGTTTAAATAAGGAGTTTGCCTCATCTGAAAATGACTTTCTTGAGACTTTATGATCCAGTAACATGTTTGGTACTAGGCTGAAACACTGCTATCCCCTCCTAGTCATTCATGTTTCTGCAGTGATGACATTGATTGCCAGGTGAACAATATTTCCTGTTTGTTTATGAAGCTAGTAATAAGTCAGAACTTTGGATTTTAAGTTAATTTTACAGAAAACACCACAGATACTCTTACTGACCCTACTTTGCATAGTTCCCCCCTCCAGAGGTCATTGCCACAAAGGTGCTCCTTGAGATTACAGAATGGCTACAGGAGACTTAAAAATTGTTGGAGAGATAGTCTATATATGAAGAAGGTTTCATACCATTGTTTATATCAATAAGGGATTAATTCATATAGAATTTCTTGAAGTATTAATTTTTTTCTTACTAAATGTCAATAGCAAAGATTTCGTACTAACTAGAAACATCTCCAAAACATTTGACATCAATTCTAACATGCATTTTCTTGTCCTATGCCTCAGGTACCTTAAAAGTAAAGACCATGTCTTTTTTGTCATTGTATACATAGCATAATACAGTGCTTGGCACACAGTAGGTATTCAATAAATGGCTAGATGGTCACATGAGTAAGTAAATGAAGCCACTCTAATTTATGACTCTAATTTGCTATAGACTGAGCATAGCAGGAAAATTTCAGCTTCCCTTTATTAGTAAAACAATTCTGAACCCTGTTTTAACTTTATGGTAATTTATAATAAGCATATATCCACATGTGCCCCTAATTTATATCTGCTCAGGACCTGAGAAAGACAGACAAGGTGTTACTAAAATTCTCCAGATGGTGTGGTATTTCCAAGTCATTGGAGTAATCCTCATTGCTCAAAGGCCTGCTCTCCCTGGTGGATGTAACACCATGCCTCCCTCCCCCATCCCCACCCTCCAGCTAATATACATTTCATGGTTCCCAGGCATATATTCCATCCAAGGACAGCATTTCACTCTTTCTTTGTTTCAGAACCTACGTGTGTCTATGAAACTGTTTATTACATAGCCATTAAAAATTATAATATAGATGATAATAAAAGTCAGGGTTGATGATCGCTTTGACTTAACATAATTTCTGCCCAAATGAGAAACTTATATTTATTTATTTGCTTTTCTTCTCGCAATTTTTGAGACAAGGTCTGGGGCTATAGCTCAGGATGGTCTGTAACTTACTATGTAGCCCAAGCTGACCTCCACCTGACTTAGCTGGCCTACCTGACTCCCTTGTTGGGATTGGAGACATCAATCACCACACCCAGTGAGAGAGTTAATTTTTAAAATTTGCCTGTGCAGTTGGATTGTGATTTAAGAGACTTTCCACTAGCATTTCTAAAATACTAATGGCATTGGATTGCTAGCTTATTACTCTCTACACTGCTCCCAGTGTGTTGGAGAGCATAGCTAGAATCTAAGGAGCGGTCATACCAACTTCAAAATCTCACCATCAAAGCAATTTTTCAAACTTTAGTTGATTCAGAATTAACTTCTCAGTGGTTAAGTTGTTTATTCAACTGAAGTTCAGAGCCTGGGAGCCATAGCCAGAAACTCATGAACACCTGTAACTCCAGTTACTAGGAATCTATCGGGACACACACACATGCACACACACACACTCACACACGACACACAAATACATCAGAATAAAATAAATTTAAAAAGTAACCCTTTTTTAGCAGCTTTAGGTAGGCATCAGTTAAGTGGTTTCCAAGATGGCATTGTTGCAGGCTGCCCATGGGCACTGCTCTAGACACATCCAGAAGTTCTTGATGGGTGTCACTGAGAGACTTTCCTAATTGTCTTTCTTGATGCTAAAGAGCAATCCCAGCCCCTCATGCATGCTAGCATCCTAGGCACATGCTCCATCATGACAGTGCTCCGTGTTCTACCCGAATTTTGGATATTGCTATCTGGTATATTAACACATCTCCAGGAAATATAGTTTTAAAAATAAATGCACATGCCACCCAATGTCACATTCTAACTATATAAGAATTATCAACTGCCTATATTTCCTTACCAACTTTTCTCAGTACTGATGTTTCTAGATTTTTAATAGTTACATAAGAAGCACAGAATTGGAAAACATACGACTTCAAGTAAGTCATAGTGATGTGATTATTTTAATCCGTAGCTGCCTTTGACAAAAGATGTCCTTGTTTTGTTTTCTAAGCTGACACTTCAAAATGTCATTTTACTTCTAAAATAGACATTAAGGAGACTTCTTTTTAAAGATAAGGTGGGTCATAGAATAAAGGGCATAATATATAATGGCCTTTGGCTTGCATAAAAGCCACATTTAGGATGCAGCTTATTTGAACTTTGAGGGTCATTGGCATCCCTGCTCATCTAGAATGGATGATGACCTTGAATCTGACATTTGAGATTGTTAAACCTTAACCTTTTGATGAAAAGGCTTCTTCCCAAAAGATTAGCTAAGCATTTAAATAAAAGGAACCGGCAGTGCTGAATCACTCAAAGTGGCACGTCCATGCAGCTCTCATACTACAAAGCTATCTGACTCTTTGATGCCTTCCTGCGAGTACTCAGATTTGTCACTACCCCAACCTCAAAGCCATCACTCAACCTCAAAGTCTCCCCAGTACTGTCTAGACAAAATAGAGTGCCATAAGCTCACGGTAATCCCGTTTGACCTGACTCTCAACCTTTCCCCTGGCATCATGAGCACCCAGTCCCATATCCTTGCTTAGCTGATATAAACACTCTTTATTCCTTGCTAAGAATTCTTCTTTCCCAGATAGATTTTTCTGGCCTGTACAAGTTGCACCCAGCTTTGAGCAGGGTGTTGGGGGAAGGGGGTGACTTAATCCTTTCTTTTGCCTATGTTGCTCCAAGACGAACATTGAGGCAAAAGCATTGGAAGCAAGGATGCTTAATTCTTGCAAGCCAGCTTTCCCCATCAAATAGGAATCACAGTACAAAGAACTTCATGAGAGCATTCTGATACGTACTGAATGAACATTTGATACTTCCAAATCATTGCCAATAATGCTCTGCAAAGTTCCTGGGCTGCTTTGCTTTTCCTTAACAGAGCATTTGTGGACTTGTCAGAAACTGGAGACTCATCAGGAAAGAGATCTCTATTTTGCCCATGGATATGCCCAAGCTCTAGGAGAATTCCCACCACACAGTAGGAATACAGATTCATTATATTATTTGCCTTCCTGATATATGTATCAGAGGCATATGCGAAGGGATGCACCCCCTATTTAGACAGGGTGTGTATAGCTCTAGTTTCAAACTCACTATGTAACTGAGAAGGCTATTGAACGTCTTCCCCCTTCAGAGTAGGGGTACAGATATCCACGGTCACACTGCTTTAGCGACTCTAACAACTGAATGCAGGGCCTTGTGCATACTAGATCAGCACATAACCAACTGTTTTCCTCCCGTAAGGAAATTTCTTAGATCAAAGAGTGGATGTAGAATGGAATTTAGGGTAGAGAACTCCCAAGCCAGAGAGACTTTCTAAAAAAGAACATTAATTCATATCCATGACAAATAGTTTCCTTGAAATTAGATTTTTGCTTGTTTTAAAAGGACAAAGCAAACAACTTAGTTTCCCTCTCTGCTTTTCCTGGTGGAGCTAATTATTTGTATTTTTCTACAAAATGTAACTTCCCGAAGACATTATTAATAAAGCAACTGTAAACATTCACCAAATTTCAGATTTCACTCAAAGTCTCTATGGAGTTTGGAAGAGTTCCATCACAACCTTTGAGAATCTGCCTTAACTTCCCTGTCTATAATTTTGAGCCTTTTTAATAAAGATTGGATTAGGGACTTAATACTGGCTTTCAAAGGAGACTTCTTTGAATAAGGTTATAGAGTTCAGCTAAGGAAACATCTTGGAATTACATTCTTTGATACTAAAAGTCCCTACAAAAAAGTGAGTCAAATAAGGTGCTACCATGGAGAGAAGACTTCAACTAATAATTTGCAGATAAACTCAAGTTACTTTGTATTGATGACTTAGGAGAGACCATGAAGAAAGGCTAAAACTGTAACCCTAGTCTAATCCATGATTCCATCTCACTTGCCTGCCCCCACCATGTTTTTGGTAAATCTTTTTCTTAACAGGTCACAAAATCTTGCAACTTTGTCATTAGAAGTTCAAAGAGCAAAGGTAAATACTTTAAAAGAGAATTCAGGATAATGAACTATTTCCTTAAACATTAAGTTTTTTTTTTTTGTTTTTGTTTTTGTTTTTTTTTTTAATAACCAAGGAAACCTTTATTAAAAGAGACTCTGACACTGGCATTCCTGTGTGCTCTAACCAGAAGCCCTTTACTTCACCATGAACAGGGCTATCTAGATCATCAATGACCAAGAGGTCTCAGTTGAAGCCTAGCAAAGTGGTCTTCAATAAAGAACCATTTTTATCAGTTCATCTTGTACAGGAACTATATACTGAATAGACCCCTATGGTTAGTTCCTAGGATCCTAAGGAGGGAACAAATCTTGTCAGAAAGGTGAGCGGTGAGCATTCAATAGCCCTGAGAAAGAAGCAATACTTTTTGTAGAAAAAGCAAAGGGGTAAGTCAGGGCTGTGTACATCTCTCTGTGTTGTGTTGTATTGTTTTGATTATTCTGTTTGCCTTGTTTTAAGAGATTCTCCCTGTTGGCATGGAACTCAGAGATCCCCCTGCCTCTGTCTGCCTCTTACTGGGATTTAAAAAAGGCATACGCCACCACACTCAGCAGATAATTTTTGTTGGTTTTTTTTGTTTTTGTTTTTGTTTTTTAAGAGATAGGTTTTCTCTGCTTTGGAGCCTGTCCAGGAGCTCTCCTTGTAGACCAAGCTGGCCTTGAACTCACAGAAATCCACCAGCCTCTGCCTCCCAAATACTGGGATTAAAGGTATGCACCACCTCCATCAGCCTCTGCCTCCCAAATACTGGGATTAAAGGTATGCACCACCACCCAGTTGATAAATTGCTTTTGTACAACTGATTGAAAAAAATCTTCTCTTCCCTCCTCAACTCTGGAATAATTATACTGCTGAAAAAGATGACTTAACCATATGACTAAATATGTTGACCTAAGATAAATATATATGAATATATATATTCATATATGTGTGTGCATACATATATATTCAGTCTATTCTGATTTCTGGAGCAAACTTTCCGAAATTTGTATAGAATAAAGTAATTCTTAAGATTCTTAGAGATTTATAATCAGAAAAGAAAGCCAGTGAGCTCTGCCTTCATTTCCTGGCAAATCTGGGAAGTCTTCCTTCTCTGAAACTTCCATCCATTTTCCTCTTTCTTGTTGAGATTATGCAACCAACTGGCCTCGGGTGAATAGAAATCAGATCCCTGAAGGCCACTTTAGATGAAGCAAATTGTTTTAATGATTAGAACCTCACAGGTATGACTGTTCTAAGATCACATGTTCCTAGAGTCCCTTCACTTACCTTTCCACACTTACTAATTGTGTTCAGGTGCCACTTTGAAGTTCTTCTTGTGGTTCCTCAAGTACTCACTCTTGTGGTCATTTATTATTTTGTTTAAATAACCATAAGCACAATTTATATGCAGATAGGTTAGCTATTTCAGGACATTTTGTATCATACATTCTAAAATTTTAATATATTAGGGTTAATATATTACCTTAAGAAGCAAGTTTCTACACTAAAACCTATACCAGGAATTTTTTTATATAGTGCCCTACCTAATTTGGCCAGGAGTCAAATTGTATCAAATATGAGCATACACATTCTTATTTGCGGGGGGAGGGGGGATTCTCCCAAATTTTTAAGTAATATTGTGGAAGCTTCCTAACTGTAATATACTAAGACCCTGGTATTAATATAATAGAAAGAGGATTGAGTCTCGGGTCCGTGGTTCCTCTAAACCTAACACCCTCAACAAAAATATAGAAAAATCCCTTGTTGATTGGTTTCATTTTGTTTTATTGAGATGAAATCTCTCTTGCCCAAGCTGATCTCCAGTCTTTGGTCCCAAATCCTCTTGTCTTGGGCCCCAAAGAACCTGGAGGTAAAGGTATATACCAACACCCTTAGATTCTAGATATTTTTAAATGACCCCTTCATTCATTTTAGTTAAAAGCAGCAAAATTTGCTCTAAACAAAATCAGCTGAATCATTATGAATCATCTTTAAAGTGATTAATATTCTAATCACACAAGACGACAGTAAACATCAGGTTAATTTTTAAAAATATTATTAGCCATTGAAGTTAGCATAGTCACCAACACTCTTGGAGATGAAGCTTGATGCCTTGTTGGCAAAATCTTACCCAGCTAGAATAGATTGTATCAAACAAGGAAATGTGGGCAGGGTAAATTTCTCATGGAAGGTTATTACCAGCCCTCAGGGTAGACTGAATACCAAAAACAAAGGGCATATTCTACCAGAGAGGCCACCTAGAATCCCGAGATGGCATGTCAGAATCACAGCACTCAAGTCAGTCTTGGGTTAAGTCTACAGAAGCGTAATGCAGCCTTCATCCAGCAGTCTGGTCTAGACATAGAAATGTAGCAGGCACACAAGTTAGTTCCACTGACTATAAACAATTGCTGCACACATCCCAATTTGAGTGCTCTGCACTGATGTGACAAGGCAGCTGGATCTTTCTTCCTTTAAAATCATAAAAATTCAGCATGTGTCTGAAACCTGAGTTACATAAAGGTGGAGCCACACTCAAGCACTGGCTTCTCTGGATTTAGTGAACGTGGGGTTCTGCCTGGGAAGAGAAATTCTCATTGGGATTTATGTCGTTCAGCCAGAAAGAAACCAAATATCAGGCAGCATTTCTTGCACTGGTTTGTGGAAGAGGAAAAGCTTAAGATTACTTTCTTCTTTTAAAGCACCCTGGTGTGGGGATGAGATCATAATGTAATTCTGCTGGTGTGTGTGGCTCTGCATTTATAATCTAAGGTTTCAAATACAGATAGGTCCTTATAAATAGCATGCTTTCTTTAATTCCTAACATCGGGTAGAGTTCCAGAATGACTTACAGACCAAGCAAAGAGTGAAATGTGTTTACTAGGATTGTGTGCACACACACCATAGGAGAAGGGAGCATTGATTGTATCCTTAGACTACACAGACGGGCTGCATCTTTTTCCGGGTTATTTCCCATGGGAATGAACAAATACACCTTGGATAGCCTTGAAAACAAACTGCTAAGTTTCTTTTAAATATGATTTTATTTAAAAAACTATCTGGGAGCTAGGAAAATGAACTTGGATAGAAGCATCTTACCTAACTTAGGAAGGGTAACCACAGAAGTATAAAATGCTAAGTATGGAAAAGGACTGTGAGGAGGAAAGCAAATCCTCTTCTTTGTTCCCATAAATTCAAAGGTTGTACGGCTGAGTCTTTCCTCATCTGACTCTTATGTTTCATTTTGTTCTTTTAATTTTTGAGACTGTAATTTAATCCCTTTCTCCCACCCCCGCTATATCATTCCTTTATGCCAAATTAATGGCCTCTTGTTTATCAGTTGTTATTGCATCCATATCTGCATTTGTAAATACAGACAGATTCCTAATATAATCTGCTGAGTCTATATAATGCTACTTAATATGTATGTTTTTGGAACTGACTAATTGGCTCTGGACAATTGGTATGCTCTTCCCTTGAGATTTACTTCTTCAGCTCCTAGCTTTACTTGGTTGCCTGTACGTCTTGGTGTAAGGTTGAGGCTCCATGGGCTATCCTTCACCCCTACAGTTTGGCCTGTTTATTGGTATCTTCGTTCAGCTGAAGTTGGGGCTATTATGCTGGTGACTTTATTGATTGAGCTTCTCTGATGTTACTAGGAAAAACAATCTCCCTGATTCTTGAGCCCATACAGTCTTTCCGCCCCCTCCTCCTCAATGTTTCCTGAGCCTTAGGTGTGGGAGTGTTACCTCTGAGCTTGACACCTGCATTTTGATTGGTTGTGGTTTTCGGTGGTAGTCTCAATCTGTTGCAAGAAGAAGTCTTGCAAAGTTCAAGCATAATAACCTAACAATTCAACAATATTTAGAGGTCAACTGTAACGTGTTTTATGTGTTCACTGTGGTTTTGAATCGATCCATGAGACTTTAATTCAAATGACTGCCCAAAGCCCTGCGACTTCTTCCTCTTTTGGGAGAGGGAATCAGGATGGGGAAGAGAAAAGCTCAAGGCTGACTGGGAGGGATTGAGAAGACAGAAGGAAGAGCAAACAGGGGGGTACATGGAAGAAAAGACTTTTTAATAAATAAAAAGAAATAAACGTGCATGTTAGTAGTTACATGTAAAAAAAAAAAAAAAGTAAGAAAGCATTAAAACTCTTCGTGTAAGTTGTTCACTCTTTAGAAAACTTTCCACCAGGATTTAGGGCACAGACAACACAGAACGACTTACCATCTGATGATACAAGATGGGAGGTTTTTTTGTTCAAGGTCTTTGTTACTAGTGGGTTTTTTGTTGTTTTTTACCTTGAGATGGAGTTTCACTATGAAGCCCAAATTGGCTTCCAACTCAAACACCTTGTCTCAGCCTCCAAAGTTCCTGTATTATAGACAGGCAGTGTGTACAACAGAGCTGTTCTAAATCAATGTTTTAAAAATTGGTTTAACTTGCCCACAGAAAACTTCTATGGATAGTTTTACATTTTAAAATCATCCTATAAAACATGGTTGGCATCACTTCTCCCATAGTCACTGTGGCATAGTGTCTCAAATCCTATCATGGCTTCCAACTACAAGTGACTTGAGTCGGAGTTTTATTCCCCAAAGAAAGCATTCAAATGACAGAGGTGGGCAAGCAAATGACAGAGGTGGGCAAGCAGTGGGACTTGAGCATTTCCCATGGGCTTTCTGGCCAGAAATCATTTCACACAGAGCTTCCTACACATTATTAACCACATCTGAGACTCTAAGTACTAACTCTTGAACCAGGTCTTTTCTGTTCACCAACTACCCCAAATGAACTCTCCCTTCCCTATCCCCTACCTTAGTCAGAATACTTTAATCTGTTGACTTCTTCCCAGAAATGTTTGGCTCAAGGTCCAAACTTACTCTTCACGTTCCCAGCTCCAAAGTTCAAAATATGTAAAGAAGAGCAGCCTGTGTAGAGCCCCCATCTTCCCACAAAGTCACGTTCTCCTTTCTCCCAGAATCATAGAACTCTTTCCTGTGATTCTTTCTTCAGAATTCATAGGAATTATTCAGGGCTTGACCCATGAGTGAGTTTGTGTATGTCTAAATGGAAGACATAAAGGAATGATATAGCTTCAGATCTTTCTCAATACTATACTCTTGAGCTCTCAGACACAGTGGTCACCTTACTAGCCTCTCTTCCTGTGTAGCTTCTGATATACAAATGCAAAGGAGGACAAGGGCATGTAGGAAAAGTAAGTACTTCATTGTTAGGGAAAATCTGTGTTCAATAATCCCAGATGCAGATATCTGGCACAGTGTATTGTTCACTAGATAGAGAGTCACACTATGCTCTCACTTGAAATATGCAGAGTGCATGGTCCACATTCTGCGTGTAGGGAAAACCGTGGCAGAAATAAGCACAATCAGTGCTAGCATGTAAAGCAATGACAGGTGATGTGTGAGGCTCTCTGATTCCCATAAGCCAAAATTTCAATGCCTCTTCCTTCTCCTTGTAGAATTGAATTACAGGACAAGGCTGGATTCCCTGTTTTCCTGTTTCACCTAAGCTACAGGAGGCTGGACTTGGGAGGGGTAGAATTCTTCTCCCACAACGATTAGCCAAGATATTGAAGCTAACATGTATGTATGTGAGCACCTTTTTCTTTCTTGTTTTGAGATAAGGTCTCACTATATAGCCCAGGTTAGCTTCAAACTCAAAGGAATCTGCTTCACCTGGCCAAGTGCTAGGCTTACTTACAGGCAAGGCCACCTCACCTGGCTACAGATACACTTTCTAACATCTAACCTAAGCCTCATGTTCACACTATAAACACTCTACGTGAACAGAAACAAAACGATACTCTGCCACCACTTTCTCTCCTTCCTCAGTCAGTGAAACAGCACTCCTTGCTTGGCTTTTACATAGGTAACTGTATCCAGGTTTCCCAAAGGACTAAAGCAGACTATGATTAACAAAACTCCTTGCTCTGTTTTTCCATGCTAATGGGGATAAGAGTTTAAGTATGTAATGACAGTCAGTGTGCTGAAGCAACAGATAAAAAATACATTTGAAATCTAATCATAAACTTGAGACATTGGTCTAAGCTGTCCATACTTTTCAGACACGTCCAGTGAATTGGGTGACATGGATAGTCTAGAGAATGGGCCTTAATATGGGTACAGAGTGCTCCCTTAAAACCTAGCCTTCCCAAACACCAATTATGATGATTACTTCCAACTTGAAAGGGAGATATTGCTAACACAAAATTGTTTTCAAAGTGAAAAAGGTAGAGAGAGGGGGCACAAAGTGAGGAAAGGTAAAAATGAGCCCAAAATATTAAATGTTACTAATTTCACAACTCAGATTTTATTTCATGCTGAGAGACAGACAGAAGACAGACAGACAGACAGAGAGAGAGAGAGAGAGAGAGAGAGAGAGAGAGAGAATGAGAGAGAGAGAGAGACCCAGTACTGCATAGTAAAGAATGTTCTGAGCCAAGAACTAAATTTAAAGTCTTTGATCTTTGAGTTGTGTCTCAGACCTAGCCAAAGCAGTCAGATCCAAAGGCCAGTTTGACCAAGTATGATTTCTGCTACCTGGGCTGGGGATGGGAAAGAATTCAGGGACAATGTAGAAAGAGAGGATGCAAACCCCTAAACTCTTTTCCTGTCTTGGTTCAAGAATATGAAATACTTAGCTAAGTTGGTTTCTTGCTCTTTTCTTGCTGTGCCTACTAAAGGACTTGGTTTGTGTTGGGTAGGTTGGGGTGAGGTGGGTAGAAGGGGGGGGGGCTTGACAGCAGCACTCTCTAACTGCGATACATTACACCCCTAGTTCCAGAAGACTTTCTTGGTAGAAGCTCCATGTAATGAACTTTTCAAGTCTGCTTAAAAAAAAAAAACTTTAAAAAACGGACACATACTCTCTAGGTCTCTAGGAATAGTACATTCTAGAAACTAGAACTAGATATTTTCTGGTACAAATTTACTAAATATAAATTTGTAGGCCTTTAAGCCATATTGAGGCAGGAGACAGCTGCTTGCACTTTGGTACACCCTCTCAGCTGTTCACCTATATCACTAACTAAAGTGCTTCCCTCCATGTTTTGAGTTACTAACCATTGGAACCCCTACTGTGGAAAAGCTGTGTTGGCTACTGTGTAATAATCTACAACCTGGACCCTGGGTGGTAGCTTAACCATATGTGCAGATGTTGGCCATTGACTTATTATTTTGTTTTCTATGTACTCCTTTTAGCAGGCTCCTATATGCCTCTGGCTGGCTTTGGATTCATCATGTAGCCCAGGATGATCTCAGACTCAAAGCAATCTTTCTGCCACAGCAGGAAAATTTGTCCCAAACCACACAGTTAAATAGAGCCCCAGGTGGATGAGACTTTGAATCTTAAACACTGAACTGATATGCCAGCTCTCCTCTACCTCAAATTGACTGTCTAGGGAACTTAACATAAGTTTGACTTGGTTATAAATATAAAGAAGGCCTCTTAAATCCGGGCTTTATATTCTGACTCTGTCTTACACTATCAACTCCCAGAGTACACTACTGTAAATGCATATCCTGTACAGAAATGCCTAACTTGTATATTAGCACAGGCATAAGGTTCCTATAGTTGTTGCTATCTATAAGAATGCCTCTCCAGGACTCTTTTTGAGTGTACATTAACATAGTCTAATTACTCAAGTCGATAAGATGCAAAAATCTTTTGTCAACTTTATTTTTTGTTCTTAGGTGTGTGTGTGTAATGTGTATTTGGTTGCCTGTATGCCAAACAGCATGTATGGCAGTCTGAAAATAACTGTATGGAGTCAGTTTTTTCTTTGCACCTTTTCCATCAGTTTCAGGGATTAGATTTGGGTCATCACATTTTCCTAATAACTGCCTTTCCCTGAGCCATCTCTCTGATCCACAAAACATCTTACTGTCTGCTGCACTGGTCTTTGCAGAGTAGATTGACATGTTAAATGTCATAAAGATGGAGGCAGCCAGGGGAGAAAGTTAGTCAACAAGTGTGAGACTTAAAGCTGTGTCTATATTTTCTCAGAGGTTACTTCAAAGACAGTGAAGAAGGTATCTGCTGCCCGTTGGTCTCCAGGTCTGGACCACAGGTTAATGTTTCACATGTCCTATTCAGTCCTCCACCTGAAGCAGGCACAGTATGATCAAGGAAGCACATTCCCTGTGCAAGACAAAGTGCCAGGCACTTGAAACAAAGATGCTTACGCTGCTTTCTTCTTGAATCTCCTTAAGTCTCTTCACTATGGCTACTTTATGCTGCTCTTTGTGAAAATTATAACTCATATTTTAAAACATCCTTGGGATTGTGACTTTTTTGAAAATGCAGATTAAGGGCTGTTGGGATTTAAAAACCGCAAATAACAAAAGAAAAACATGTTATAAGGATGAAAATATCCAGTTTTGAGTGCAACAGTTTATTATGTTAAAGTTTTATGTTCATGCATTTGTTATTCCTAAAACAGAGGTACTTTTATAGTTTCCAGGTGGACAGACAGTCCCTGCATCCACAATGGCTTGATTTCAATATCTTCTCTTTTCCCACAAGTCCAAACACTCTTTGATGTTCAAAACCCTATGTACATTGTTGACTTCAAGTTATCTAGTATATTTCAAATAATCTCTAAAATATATGTAATTCCTAAATATAATACAAATAGCTAATATACTAAGCAAGTAGTTATGCTGTTTTATTTAGGGAATGATAATTTTTTAAAGTCTGAACATATTTAGTGCAGATGATTATTATCTGAGTATTTTTGACCAGCAGTTTTTTTGATCCCAAGTTTGTAAAACATTTAGATATGGAATACTGACCACATTAGGTCACATAACGACTGTGTATTACCCTGAACTTTGAAATAAGATTCTTCACTATGTGTGAAATGGGGCTATGGTCAAGTCCTTATCTCAAGTTATTCTAGCATTTGAGACAACCAACCAAATTCTGTGTGTTCTATATAACAAGAATAAGAAGGTAGATTCGAGGTGCAGGTCAGAGGACCTGTAAAATTATGTCATCGTGTTGCATCAGAACCTCACAAATGATCGGAAGGCCAAGCAACTCTCAAAAGATGTCCATTAGATATGTTTGCCTTTATAAAGCCTAGACTAACTATGCCCAATTATGCTGGATTTTCCAAGTTTCAAACTACTATGAGTCACTTTAAGGACAAAATAAACTATAGCTGACTTTTATTAGTGCCAAGGACACAGTCATTCAAAGATGACTCATACATCCTTCTGTTGTACATCTCTTAGAGTCTTCTCAGAAACCAAGGGAGATGTTGCAAGCTTCAGTGCCATGCAAGGAAGTCATTTCCACATTCTTTCAGGGAAATTTGTTTAAATTTCAAAATCCAACTTAAATGTCTTCACTCAAGTGGCAGCTAATCTTATTGGCTCAGCAAAGCTTCATTCCTACTGTTCTGTTTCACATTATGCCTCAAGTGTCCCAAGATATAGGCTAACTTTAGATTTTTCATTTTTTCTTCCAGACATAATCTTACTTCTATTTTCAATCTTCTAATAAAGAAAACACCCTTTTCTAGAAACCTAGGAAAAACAATTCTGTTTAGATATGACCCATAAAATCTTTGAGATTTCATCTGTAATCCTTGTCTTTTACTGACCATTATGTATGGTTCCTAGATAATTTCTTCTTTCCTTAATCATAAGAGCCACAGAATCATGCTGCAAATGAAAGACTCTATGTGTGATCCGACATACACATCAATTTTCTTTAAAAAATGTAAAGTTTTCTCCCTATGTTTCTCTTTAGTTACTATGTTTATCCCTAAAAAGTAAAAGACATACAATGAAAGGAAGCTGAGCACCTTTAGAACAAGAGCAATGTCATCAAAGGCATGCTTTATCTAAGGTTGGTGGCACAGGCCTGTAACTCAACACCTGGGAAGTTGAAGCAGGAAGGTGACAGTTTCAACGACCACAGTGTGTTTGAAGTCAGCCTGAGTAACTTAGTGAGAACTTGGCTCAAAATACTACAGTGAAAAGGTCAAGAAAGCAGGGTTGAAATACCACTGGAGCACTTTCCTGGTGTGTGTAGGTTCAATCTTTGGTTTAATCCTTCCCACAAATAATTTTTTTTGGTATCTGAAGAAAAGGAATTGTTAATCAGA
This sequence comes from Phyllotis vaccarum, assembly GCA_033318265.1. Taxonomy (NCBI): domain Eukaryota; kingdom Metazoa; phylum Chordata; class Mammalia; order Rodentia; family Cricetidae; genus Phyllotis; species Phyllotis vaccarum. Next base: position 54,837,332 of record JARWLC010000012.1, read on the forward strand.
ACACATGGCCGGCTAGTTCTACTCAGCCTCAGCCCCTTATATTTGACCAAGGCAGTCAACACTTGATATGGTCATCGGCCTTTAGTTATGTTCTGGTATGTCTTGTATGTTATAACTCTACCCACATGCCATGTCACACCATCCCTTTCCCCTTAGGTGTACCAAAGTGCTTTGTGGCACTTCTCAGATTTCTTTAAAGTATTAAAACTTTGGAGTCAGAATTGCAATATTGAATGAGCTAAGCCTTATTTTAAAATCTTACATTAGCAAAGTCTTTTCTGGTCAGAAACAGTAGCTTCTCCAATGGGTAATGAACTCTTATGTCCTCAATACTTTCTCAGCCAGTATACCAATCATTTGGAGTCTAGTCCACATCAGCCATGTTAAGAAAATTTAAAAGTATAAGTAGATATAAAGTTGTTTTCAGGATAGTTGGGATGATAAAGGCAGGCCACAGCAAAGCTCTTTAGGCAAGCAAATTACAGTAAAGAAGATGGCACCTTAAAGGTTAGAAAATGAGAAGACACAAGCTTATGAGATTGGGGACTGCTTCTCGGACTCCTGCTTCTCAGACTCCTGCTTCTCAGACTCCTGCTTCTCAGACTCCTGCTGAGTAGGGAGGATGCTTAGCTGGTGCTGAAGCCCTGAGACCCTGAAGATGAAGAGAACAGTAAAGGCTGAAGTTGGAACATTGAAGAGAAACACATAGAAGCTAAATGTGCAAGTCTAAGAAGGTAGAAAATGTAGATTTGATCCTTTTTTCTGCTTGGCAATATCGCTCTAGCTTCTCCAATTTGCAGACCAATTGTGCTACTAACCAACTGGCAAAGTAGAAGTGTTTGCAGAGAACTGAGCCACATATTGCAAAGCTGAATGAAAGAGAGCACTTTTGAAGCTGAGACACCTTAATATCTGATACAGGCTACTCCTTGACCCAGTCACCATCCACACAGGTGCCTCTCCACATATTTTTATTGTGATCCAGCAGTAGAACAGGTATTTCCAATGAAACTCTTCACATAAAGGAAAAGTTTCTCACCTCATCATACACTGGAAAGCTGAAGTCCAAATAGGTTTCCATCTATTCTTAGAAGACAGTCTGAATCTTTGACTACACTAGCTACGCTCTAGAATTTAGCTCCCTCAAACAAATATCACATTACATTCCTAAAACAAAAACCACATGTACTAGAAGGAAGGTAGAAAGCTGTGGGGAAATTACAAATTGGTAATACACCCAAATTTACACATGATAAGCAAGGAAGGGGATTTGCTCTGCTCCAACAGCTTGGGATACCATCCATATCTATGGCTTCCATATGCCAAATATGTCCCCCTTAAAGGACATCATGGTCCTGAGGATTTGACAAATAGGCTGTCTTCAGGAACAATAGGTACCCAAGGGAGCAAGGTGTAGGGCCAGAGGCACCTGAGCATGTGGGAAAATGTAAGGAAGTAAGACCAAAAGCAATTCTCTCTCTCTCTCTCTCTCTCTCTCTCTCTCTCTCTCTCTCTCTCTCTCTCTCTCTCTCTCTCTGTGTGTGTGTGTGTGTGTGTGTCTGTCTGTCTGTCTCTCTCTCTGTGTGTGTGTCTGTCTGTCTGTCTCTCTCTCTGTGTGTGTGTCTGTCTGTCTGTCTCTGTGTGTGTCTGTCTGTCTGTCTGTCTGTCTCTCTCTCTCTCTCTCTCTCTCTCTCTCTCTCTCTCTCTCTCTCTCTCTCACACACACACACACACATAAATAGTGAACTTGGAGCTCACATCCATGTGTGAAAATATGAGGGAGTAAAGATGATCAGAAATAAAATGTTCAAGAGTATTACATAGGAAATTAAAATAAATGGTCTTTGCCTAAATTCAATGGGGGGTTTCCACAAGAAATTTTACAACTTTTTTTAACTTAAAGAAAATTCAATTAATTTTTTAAAAATCCTGTGGCAACCTAACTAAGTAAACACAGCTGGGATGCAGAGCTCCAAGAAAGTCATAGATGTATGATGTGCATTCAAAGCAAAGTAATTGGGTGTGTCAGAAGACTATTAGCAAACTGACCCTGCTTGAGGAAACTCTGAGGCAGAACCCATGCTGTGCCATGCTCCTGGCTTCAGGCTGCTTTGACTGTCACTTGACTTTCCCTGGTTGGCAGACACTTCACAATAAGCTCTTGTTTTGGATTTATATTCACTCCCATCTGCTTTGTGCATCTCTGCCTCAAACCTCAGTCTACCCTCTAAAAATAAATGTACATGTTATTGGATTTAGATCCTTTCCAAAATCCAGCAAATCCCATTCCATTGCAAAGGCTCTGAGCACTAAGCCCTAGACATACATTTGTGGGCCACTACACAGAAATAATAGAACACCTTTTGTAACAAGAATGTGATTTGTCAATGGGATGTCAAGGAATTCTTACAGTGAACCAGACTGTGTGGGAACTGAAAACTGGTTCTGTCACTTGGTAGGTAGTAAAATGTCTGTGCCTTGGTTTTCGTGGGAAGATGAATTAATGCTGTAATACAGGGCTGTTGAGGATTTTTAAGAGTTAAACAGGAAAAATTAAAGACTTTGTTTTTATTTACCATGTCTATTGAAACAACATGTAGTTTCCATACATGAGGTACACAGTACAGAAAGCTTCTGTGGTAAGGGAGTGTCCCAGACCAGAGATAGCTTTACAGTAAGTTTCTAAGACAGAGTGGCCCTTTGCTCTATAGTTCTAGAATGTTTCTCTCAGCTCCTCTAGAGTGCATAGAAACAGAATACCAAGTGGGCCAGAACCCTTGGAAACATTAGTTTATTTTTGTGTACTTGCAATGGCTGGTTTCTCTATTGTCAGACACAGGGGGCTGGGAAACACTGTTTTGAAGATGCTAGTGTGCTGAATTATAGCATAAAAGCATTTATTAAAGTACTCAATGAATCATACAAGAGACACCGTTAGACTCTCTGATATATTAGCATGTCCATGAGAAAAAAATGGAAGTCATTGTTATTACTAATTTCTCAAATATCACATGAAATAATGTGCTTCATTATGGCATTGTTATACCCATACATCATTGTACTTTGCTCTTAGTTACTCCCACCACCTCCCCTCAGACTTTTCCTGTCATCTATATCCTTCCTCTTTTTACATATTCCTCCTTACACTTTTCATGCCACATATGTATGATATGCCACATATGTGATCTAGTCATGTATATTTAAATCTAGACTTCATATACAAGAGAAAGGTATTGTATTTTGTCTTTCTCCCTTTCCAGTTTCCTCCCTTTGTTTCCCATTCTTCCTTCTCAAAGTGCCCTTACATGTCATATCCACATATGAGAGAGAACTTTCTGAGTCTAGCTTCTTAAGTTGATTATCAAGTTGATTCCCAGCACAACTACCCCCCCCCATACACACACACCATGGGGGTATTTCACTTCCAGTGCTTATACAGCCCTGGAGATCATATGTAGAATCCTAGTAATAACTCTGCTCTTTTCTACTGTGGGGGTGCCAGGCTGCAAGTATTCTTTTATACCCCCAAAGCACAAATGTCTTTTAAAGCAGTTTTGTGGATAACTGAAACTCTTAACATCCATTTTCAGACATCAGTTACAATCTTAGCAAGCTCAGCGGGTGTGTTTCGATTTTGCTATGAAAGCTAACCAGTTTTCAATCCCTATCTTTGATACTGGATTCTTATGCCAAAGTTCTAGCGCAAGTTGCTGAGCTAGGTAATCATTAAATGCTACCAGAAATCAGATGCTTGCAGAAAAATTTATCAAACAATCTTTTCCCATTTTGAAGAGCTTCAAAGGGAACAGCTTTACTGCCAGAGTTCAGCCTAATAGAGAAGGATCGGCAAGCATGCACAGTTAACAAGCATCTGCAGGAAGCAGGCTGGCCCCTGTGGACATTGGTGGTGTGGAATTGGGGTTTGCTGTATCTTTTTTCTCACTTTTCCTCTGTCCACAGGTGTGTGTCGTGGGTTATGTCCATTTGAGACCCTCACATCAAGGATCGTCTGGTGTCAGTGAGTGTCCACTGCTGGATTGTCCACTTGCTTTCTTGTCATGTCTAACGAAGTAGAAACAAGCACAACCAATGGTCAGCCTGAGCAACAGGCTGCACCCAAAGCGCCATCGAAGAAGGAAAAGAAGAAAGGTATGGGTGAATGACTCTGGTTTGGCTGTCACGTGAGCCAACTCTCGGGTTCTAAGAAGGAAACTTTTTTGGGGAAGTGAATGGTTTGTCTCGTGTGTAACAATACTGTTTTTGCATCTCTGATTATACCATCTTGAGTTCATTTAGGACTATTTCAAGCATTTTGTTTAATTATACGGTTTTTAAATAATTATTTTGTTTAAAAACATAGTTAATTATACAACCATAATGATTATGTAATTTTCTTTCAGTAATCTATCACTTTGTTTTACTAACATCACCGGCTTTGAAAAATCAAAACTTTGTTTTTATTGAACGCTCTCAGCTTTAAGTACTTCTGGAAAATGCTGAAGACTAGTCCTCTGGAGCTAGAGAAGGTGCCATGGACTCTTGCTTTGCTGTGGCTGCTGACCTTCAGCTCCTGTAATGAGGCAGAGTGGGCATTTTGAGAGGAGAAAAGAAGGAATAATTATCCAGTTATAGACACGGGAATTTACCCTCAATTAGCTTTTGATTTTTGGCTCGAAATGTTAGAAAATTGTTTGGTGCCTTATTTTTTTTCTTTTCATTAAAAAGTACACCGTTTTCTAAAATTCTCTCAAAAATAAAAAAAAAAAAAAAAGCTTTGATGGAAAATATTCCCAAGTCCCAACTGATGTGTTCTCATGAATTTCTCATTTGTATTTCCCATCTTGAGGGTGTATTTTGTTTCTTTTTATTCTTTTCTGTTTAGTCTCAATTCTACATTCAATATTATAGAATATGATTTTGCTCAAAAGAGGTAAGAATTAGACAGTGAAACCCCCGTGTATGATCAATTATGGTTTGATAAAGATTTATGCTCTTCTTTTGGGGAGGTACTGAGCACATGTAATCATAGCTAAGGGTGACTTCTAAATATAAGCTTTATCCTTCATTTCTTCTTACTTTTCAGGTTCTGAAAAGACAGATGAGTATCTTTTGGCCAGGTTCAAAGGTGATGGTGTGAAATATAAGGCCAAGCTAATTGGTATTGATGATGTGCCTGATGCAAGAGGGGATAAAATGAGCCAGGACTCTATGATGAAACTCAAGGTAAAGAGGGAAAGAAATTATCGTCTGTCTCGGCCACATGTCTAAAATGGAGGATTCTATTAGCTCCTATTGACTCAAGCTTTTCTAGTCACATATTTATCCACCAGTGTTTTCTTTTCAGAGAAGCCCTCGTTACTCTAAATGTGTTGGGTCCTGTTACAGAATTCCTCTTTAACTAAAGGTAGCAAGATTCCAGGTGCCTTTTCACTTAGATAAACTCAGTACTTGGATGAGCAAAGCCCATTTCTAAATCTTCCATCATTAAATGATTTAAAAGGCTGTGGGCATTTGTGTGTGATATGTCTTATTCTGCATAGAAGACACAAAATAGGGGGTATTGCTCAGTGGGGAAGGTTCTTGCCTCACAAGTATATAAACCAGAATTTAGTTCTCCAGTACCCAGAAAAATACTGCATTTAAATGTGGCAGCCCATCTGTAATCATAACACTCTAGGCCAGAAATAGTACCCCATAGCAAACTGGACTAGAGAGAGAGTCAGTGAGCTCTGTGCTCAAAATCAGTCCATGCCTCAGTATATAAAGTAGAAACAAAAAAAAAAAAAGATTCAGTATCATTCTCTGGCTTCCTAGATATACCGTGCATATATACATACTCCAAAGTAATAAAAATTAAATAAAAATTTTAAAAGAAGTATGCGGAATGCTATTGACCAGGAAAATACTAGGGATTCTAGTTGGAAATGATCATTTGGTGTTTTGAATTTGTATGTGTTCACATGTTCATGTGTCTGTAAGTGAGGCCAAAGGTTGGTATTAATTGTCCTCTACATTATTCTTTGAGACAGAGTAGCCTACTGAACCTGGAGCTTACCAATTTGACTAAACTGACTGGATAGCAAGCCCCAGGGATCCTACAGACTCTAACTCCCCAGCACTGAGATTACTGGTGTATGCCGTAGCTAGCATCCAACTTTTTATGGGGTTTGGGGGAATCAAACTTGAGTCCCCATGCTCACAGGGCAGATGCTTTACCAACTGAGCTATCCTCCCAAGTCCAGTGTTTCAGAAATTTTCATATCTAAATTATGCTACTATGTGAACTTAATTAAATAATACAAGATTCAAGTGAGCCAACTTCTGGGGAATTGAGCATCTCTCTCTCTCTCTCTCTCTCTCTCTCTCTCTCTCTCTCTCTCTCTCTGTCTGTCTGTCTATGTGTGAGAGACATTCAATTTATGAGCTTGTGTATATAATGCTAGTTGAGCTACATACCTATTCCTAAAAGAAATAATGCGTATCTTCTACTCCATCCCATTACCCTTGATGAAGAGAGCTTACTCCTTTCATACCTGCCATACAAGTTGAAAACAAAACAGTTTGTCTTTCAAAGGTTTTGTCAGCAGAAGTATAACAGGATACTTTAAAACACATTTCTCTTGTTCTCCGATCTTCAGGGAATGGCAGCAGCTGGTCGGTCTCAGGGACAACACAAGCAAAGGATCTGGGTCAACATCTCTCTGTCTGGCATAAAAATTATTGATGAGAAAACTGGGGTAAGAATTTGTGCTGTCTAGCAATGGCTGACCACCTGGTCTGACCATAGCTGATTGCAGTGAATGTTTTGCTTTTCTTCCTCAAATAGAGAAAAGAATGATATCACGCACTGTTTCTCTAAAATAGACCGTAGAAAGAAAGGAGTCCATATATCCAATTTTGAAGTTCATTTCCTATAAGAGATGTGAATAAGCTCCTGAACACAAGGATGCTACCACTGTTGCATGATATTAATTTTGAACTTCAAACTAAACAAGGTTAATCTTAATACCTAACTTATTTTAATGTATTGCTCATGTGTGGATTTGGTGGCTAGTTCAAAACCTCTAGAATGGTTTTCATCCCTCTTTCCCCCGCCCTTCCCAGCCTGCAGATGTAGTAATTTCTTGGCTGTTACTTTGGTTTTCATTTCTTTTTTGTTCTAACTCATAGGATCAGGTTTTCTCCTCTGTTGTTTGTTTACTTTATTCTGATCAGTCCCCCAAAGCTGGTATGTCTCAGGTCTTCTGTGGCACTTCTGTCATTCTAGAAAACACCGTAGGATTCATTCACTTAAAATATGATTTGTAACTCCACTATAAAACACTATTTATATCAAGACAACATGTCAAGGTGTCTATCCATCCCTTCTAAGAGGTATCTACCTGCCTAATCTGCCTACCGACTTAGGGTCAGGGCACCATGGCAAATGCCCACTCAGTTTGCTGGTCCTTAGGAATCATCTTGTCATTTATCATTATCCCTTAGCCCTTAATAACTTTTTATCTCAAGTTCCCTAGACAATGATAGCAGGTTTCTCTCATAGGCATTATTTATTTCTCCCCTATATATAATCTCTTTGTCAGGCTAATTTTAATATCCATATAAAACAATAAATATAGATTCATAACATTCATAAGAAAGCATATAACATTTTAATTTGCTTTATAAAAACTTCATTTGGCAAAGTTTATAGACTAAAGGTCTGCTGTCAAGTTAAATTCAATGGTTCAGAAGTATCACTTATCTTTTCAGTGATATTAGGCATTTGGAAATAGAATTCAAGAAACATTTTTGCCACCTACAGACAGCTTTGAAGAGTTAAGCCCTGATGTAGACTATAAAAGATACAGAGAAATTGGGAAAGTCGAAGGAAATAAACCAATAGAGTCTCTGTCACATTTGGCTTCTAATAATAAAGTCTCTCTAGGATAAGTTGGAAATGCTTTTGGCAGCATTTCATAGCTGTAGGGTTTAATGGGTTCAGTCATTTTAATAAAATACCAGAGGTCCTTGGCTAATTCTCCAGCTTAGTTAGACTGTATATTTAAGTTTATCATTTAGTTAGGAAGATAGATTCACTTAAGTTCTGTTTGAATTTGCCTTTCTTCTTGTTGCCACATTGTTGCGGGGAGTGACTCCGATTTTGGTTAGCCAGCTGGTCAACTGATTTTTAGTTACTATCTTGTTGTGTTGCCTGGGCTGGTTTTGAACTTATAGGGTAAACAACTGCCCGTCTCAGCCTCCCAGGGACTATAGAGGCCACGCCACACCCATCTCCACTTGGGTTGATTTGAAGGTTATACATTCCTCCTGCACTTTAGAAATTCTTGAATCCCTCTCAGTTCATCCTTACACATCACATTATATCTTTTGGATAGAAAGTGTCAAGTACTTATATTTTTAGAAAGAATGTTCTTCTACTTTTGTTTTCTATTTACCTTTCCTTTTGGAGCCTCTGCTAGCAAAAATAATTCTAGATGTGGCCTTGAACCAAAAGTTACAAGGTCTTTCTTCAAAGGCTTTAGCCTCTTGGCGTATGCCTTTACATATGCTTCTGATGGCCAGCTATGATAGCCAATAGTTCGGTATCACTCACTATTGTTCTTTTCTATCCCCTGTTAAGGTAATAGAACATGAGCACCCAGTAAATAAGATTTCTTTCATTGCTCGGGATGTGACAGACAACAGAGCATTTGGTTATGTGTGTGGAGGAGAAGGCCAGCATCAATTTTTTGCCATAAAAACAGGGCAACAGGTAATCTCTAAGACACAGTACACTTGAAGACTAGTCCTCTGTTTGAGAATAGAAGTGTTGGTTATATGAAAAGAAGAATTACTCAAAACGATTCACTAGGCCACTGGTTCTTTAGGTCAGTTATCACTCAGACAATGACTTATGCCTAAAGAATCTATTTAAAATGTCACTGATACTCAGGTGTGTGGAAAAAGAACTGTTAGACCAGAATTTCTAATAAACACTACTAATGAATTTAGAACAGTATTGAATTATTCTCAGAAACCTTGAAGAAACTCCAAAAATAGTCACGGTACCTCTTGTATTGTCTGAAGACTTGAAAAAATTCTATTGTGAGGAATATGGTGTTTAATGTTAGTCAGACATTTATTAACCCTATGTCCTTTAGTTATCTGAGGGTGGTGAACCTCTGTAACCTGGGGAGGGTTGTACGGAATCTTAATAGGAAATTAAAAGTATTGATGGGAACTGGGTATGGTCAAGGAGAGAAGATGAGAACAGCATGCTGATACTGCTTTCTGTTGCTCCAGGCTGAACCGTTAGTTGTCGATCTTAAAGACCTTTTCCAAGTTATCTATAATGTCAAGAAAAAGGAAGAAGAGAAGAAAAAGGCAAGTGTTGTTTGGTAGAAGTTCTGCTGGGTTTTGATCTCCACTCGGGATGACATATACATAAGCCCCGTCTAAAATTGGTCTTCTTTTCTCCCAAGTATAGAACTCATTGTTCTTAGTAGCACAATTGTAGGATTTTGTGTTTAGAAATACCTGAAAGATTTGTTTCCTTTTGCCTAGGAATCTGAATATTGCAAATACTAACCTCGGTGAATCTGTCTGTCTTTTTAGGTTGAAGAAGCCAGCAAAGAAGAAGAGGTAAAGCTTCCTTCCTACTTCTCGTGCTATGTGTGATGTGTGAAGACATGCTGACCACCTCCCAGAGCATCCTCCCTCCTGACTTGATCCTCTGGGCTAGTGACAGTTCTTTTCATGAAAGACAAATGGTTAAATTATCATAGAGTAATTTATAACAGCGGAGCAGGGTAATAAGTTTACTGGGGACACTTTATCAATTGAAGCCTTTCATATCTGCCTGTCATTTTCAGAATGGGAGTGAGACCTTGATGACCCTTGATGACCAAGTGAGCAAACTGAAGCTGGTATGTCTGTGATGTTTTGTGATTCTTTGAACATGGGTTTCTCTCCTGTAGATGTTGCTAATGCTGGACTTATATCGAATCCATTGGAAAGTTCAATTAGGACAAGTACTTTCTTTAATGCATCCATGTAATCCATGCCCGTCTACAACATAGCCATTTTAGTAGATCACCAGACTCTAATATTGTACTTCTTTAAGGTATTAACCAGAGTGATGTGCTTGGGGACAAGCCTACACTTCCTGATATAAGCAGCTTAATATCAAATCTCTATGAAATCAACTACAATCCAATTGTGGCAACTATTTCTATAGTTTAGGACCCAAACAATTACAATGATAGGCAAACTAATTGTTTTTAGTAGACACATCTGAATCTAATCCAAATACTTTTTTAAGGGTGTTGACCAGATGGATTTGTTTGGGGACATGTCTACACCTCCTGATCTAAATAGCCCAACAGTAAGTGTTTTGTTTTTAAATTTGCAATGTAATTGTTAACATCTATAATCCCCAATTTACAATTAACCACATAGTTTGATCATTTCATGAAAACTTGGAATGTCTTGATTTTTCCTCATGAAATAGAAGTGGCTACTAGAAAAATATTTTGAATCTTAAGTCACCATAGGAGCCTACCATTACTAATTAGGACATGTTAGAATGGCATAAAGGATAAATCTGTGCTACTAGATGGTCAGTGTGTTCCTTCTTAGAAACAACTTGGGATCAGAAGGAAGGACTGAATTGTAATTCATGACATAAGTTTGCTTGAAAGAAGTATGTTTGTTAATTGATATATCCTAAATTGTCTTAGGTTCTTTATCTTTATCTTTATTTTTTTTTTTTTTGCAATTTAACAGCATAAGTTTGACATGAAATAAAAATTAAACAAGGAGCCAAGTGTGGTGGCACATGCCTTTAATCCCAGCACTCGGGAAACACAGTCAGGCAGACCTCTGAGTTTGAGGCCAGCCTGGTCTACAGAGAATTTCCAGGACAGCCAGGGCTGAACAAAGAAATCCCATCTTGAAAAAAAAAAAGAACAAACAAAGAGTTAAACAAGGTTAATTTTATGATAACAAAAGTCTCTTCATTTTAGAAAATCGCTAGGTTTTATAGAGCATTATTACATAGCAAGTCTTCTCAATATTGGTGAATCTTTCTGTGTCAGTAATGTGAGAATATTTTCCTTTATTGATACAAAAATATTGGTCCAAAAACTTAATTTATGCTCAGATTTAAGGTTTAAGCCTTATTATTCAGATCTTCTATAAAATAGACCTCACACAGAAATATTCATGTCATTTTGAATCAACTTTTATTATTAATTTCCTAGTTTCATAAGCACCTGATAATGCACATCAGCAAGAAAGGCACACATTGGTGTTATTATCAACCATTCTGTCTAGCAGGGACACTAGTGACTAGTGACAAAGCCAATTAAATACAGGATGCTTACCTATCATGAAGATTCAAATAATGTTTCTAAGGAAGGAAGTTTCTAGACTTGAACATCAAAGAAAGAAATAGCTAGAGAAGCAGAGAATTAGCACATGTGGAATAATGGGAGGCTGTTTGGATAAGACTTTTATGTCAGGAGTTTTCATTGTACATAGAAGATCTCAGGAATTGAAGTAAGTCAGAGAATGGTTGGAAAAGATTCTCAATTCCCAGAGTACTACAGAGAAGTCCGGCAGGCATTCTCTCACTGCATGAACACACAAGTCTGCTGAAGCACAGGCTGTACACACATGGACTGTTCTCTCTACCCATGTGTTGGAATCACACAGTATGATAGCCTCTTAAAGTCCTTGCAGAGCATACAAGAGAGAAGCTAGAATTACTGGGTAGTCTTTCATATAGTGAATCCATCCCTATGCCTTTTTTCATGGACGTTCATTTTTTAGAATGTTTCTTAGTGTCTTTGGGATGTGGTTTTTGACATATTAGGTTGGCTGATGCTGAAAGGACCAACTTACTTCTGAGATCTTTTTGATTCCTAGATAGTCTTGGCACTTCATTAGTAGATAAAAGAAATCGATGTCTGTACAGTCGTCTTTCTAAGTGTCACACCACAATGGGCACTCCAAGAAAGAGGAAAACTCTCAGATACAAGTGGAATTGCAGAGGAAGAAGAAGGCGCTTATTGTCTAATTGACTTTGATGGACTTCTGAAGCATTGTGCCATACCAAATGAAAAAACAGGCTAACAACAGGACCAGCAAGGATGATCCTTATTTTTATATTAGCATAGAAATTGCTGTAGAAATTCAAGTTCTAGTTTAAAAATAAGTTAAAATAGTAAACTTAATCAAAGTAGGTAATATCTGGTAATTTTTTAAAAGGCCAGCAGGACTAATTATGTGTTGGTTACACTTTGACACCATGTTCTCATACATTGACTCCAGACACAGAGGTCACAAAATAGATGATTCTCTGACTACTAAAACTAGCAGAGTCTTTCAACTCTTACAAGAACTGCTCTATAAAATGTAAAATATAGACCAAAAATCTAAACTATTTAGACTCTCTTAGTTATCCCAAGTGGCTGTAGCTTCTCCCAAAACGGCAAACAAAATTTTTATGCACTTCACATGTATTGAGATCCCTTAGAACATAACTTTTTTACAAAATTACTGGAGCATTATGTTTTATGATGTTTAAGAAATCAAGAGAAAGGGAGGTGAAAGGAAGGGAAGAAGGTACAGAGACACAGAAACAGGCAGAAAAGAGAAGGAGGAAGAGTAGAAAGATAGGAGGTATGATCTTGAACTTTAAAAACGTGATCACTTGAAAGGCTACAGGAAATGAACCACCATCGCAGAGATTAAACCTGGCATAAAAGGGGATTCGATTAGGGCATGATGTTTAAATAATATGTGTATATATACACACTTATCCCCCCCCCATAAATGACATAGGGTAGACATAGGTAAAACTGAAATAGAAATTTCAGAAAGAAAACTGCAAAGAAAAATCTGAATTTGAGCTAGATCATAGGGCAATAGATAGTAGCTAGGGTCAAATCAAGTGGGGTCCTATTATGTAGCATTCCAAAAGCTGATCTAAGAAGTTCGTTTTAGTGCATATAAGATATGACAGGAAGCCAACAATAAGGTTGAGACCTCAACTGGTAATCATGTCTGGGAGGCTAGCTACCCAGAGAAGAGCTGTAGATCTCAGTCTTTCAATCATGCCTTGGTGCAGTCTTCATGTCTGCTTGCTGAAGCAGCTTGATTTACTTTCCTATCTGTCTGAAGGTGCTCAAGTGCTGACACAGGCGCTAGTGAAGCTCTGATCACAGGAGTAGATGAAGAGTCTTCATCCATCCAGTCTAGTGTTTAGTTAGACTCTTAAGTTTGGATCAATAACATCCCTAACCTGAGGAGAGCCTTATACATTTTGCTCGTAGGGTGACTATTCAGAAGTCTAACATTGTGGCTCCTGTTTGGTGTCCTAAGAACTTCTTCTGAGGTGTCTGGAAAGGAGAATTCTGCCAGCTGTGAACACCCAACTATGCCTACCTAGAGGTGTCTCTTAACAAATAAATAAATACCTAAATCAAGCTTCCAGAATGTACCATACCCTACCTTTTTGCTTGCTTAAAGAAGCAGTCTTTAAGTCTTTAATGCAGAAGTTTTCCAATTCATGTGTTTGATTAAAACCTTTTAAATTTAATTTCTTTATTGTGATGATTCTTCTAGTCATAAAGATGAAACCAGGCTTTAAAAGAGAAGAAAAAAAACCAGATTTTATATTTTCCAGTAAAGGAAGCAAGAAGAGAGAATACAGTTTGGACCTGATTTTGTGGCCTCTTGGCATCTTCTATGGACACAAATGAGAAATAAGACTTTTTTCTTTTCTTGAAAAGACAGGGACTTTTGAATGCTTTTTGCCCCTGTTAGTTGAAACAGTTTAGATTTCTTTTAAATTGTTCTTGTTCCTCTGATCAAAATAGTACTCCACCCTGGTTTCTGCTAGATGTCTGCTTTAGCATCCTTCCCAGCTGGAAGTGCTTATTGTTTATAATCTATGACTGACATAGCTAAGTATTTAATGGATCAGAGTCAGACAAAAAGGTCTTTCCCAGGGTAAATGATAATTAGTTATGAATTAGAATAAAAACATGTCAGATTGATCAAATTGGTAGCTTTGATGCTAACAATTTTCATAAGACAAATGAAGAAACCAAACAATTAACATCTATATTTTCTCATGTAATGGAAAAGAAATGGAATTAGTAGAGTTATGCATTTTGCATGCTTTGAAGATTACATCCTAAACCTACATTTTCCCTTAGTTATCAGCTGCCTATAATGCTAACTATCTGACATTAATGCTCAATAAATAATGACCACTGCCTGAGTGCAGGAAGGAGATAGGTATTGGAAATATGGACATCAACGTGAAGTTACTATGTAATTGATTAGATGTGATCGGTATTTTAATTGTCACTTACACAAAAGGTATGTCAAAGAAGGGATGAGAATGGTAAAGATGAGAGGTCAAACTTGGCTAATACCTTTTGTAAGATCTTTGTGTATTCAGAGTCCGACCTAGAGACCAGGATCAAAATGAAGATTCTTGTTTTCCTCCAGACGGAGGAAATACCGTTGACGGAAGCTTCATCACAGCCTTAACTATGACATCTGGAGCTGTGGAATATAACTCAGTTGTAGAATGCTTACCTGAGATACCTGGAGCTCCGGGTTTAATTCCACGCACTGTACACCTACATGGTACCCATATGAATATTAACCAATGAATTTGCTCAATTAGAGAGGTATTGCTAGAGACTTCCGGAAAAAGAACTGTGGACTGTGTGTTCCTCATTAGGAAGGTAGACCAGGTTTCTGAAGTCATCTTCACAGGTTCAAACAGTATATATAGGTAATTGTGTAGAGTGAGTCCCAATTAATTCAAAGACTTAAGTTGAGCCAATGCAGATATTGAACCTAGCCCTTCTGAAGGTACGGACTAAGGAGAGCATGAATTTAATAGATTTCACTGGAGGAAGGACAGACCTTATGGAAACTTACAGCTCACAAATCAGAGAGGAACTAATTCTCAGCTAGTAAACACTCAGGGAGTTGATGGGAGATGGTAATAGTCCCAACTTCTAATAGGATCCTGGTAATCCTTGTCATGTTGATGTAGTTTTCTCATTTGAAGTTATAACATGGACTAACCCTGTCTCTCTCTTTCTCTCTTTTTTCCCCCAAATGTGCTAGGCAAGCAAAGATATCCTGTTAGTGGATCTAAACTCTGAAATCGACACCAATCAGAACTCTTTAAAAGAAAATCCATTCTTAACAAATGGCGTCACCTCCTGTTCTCTCCCTCGACCAAAGCCTCAGGCATCCTTCTTGCCTGAAAATACCTTTTCTGCCAATCTCAACTTCTTCCCCACCCCTAACCCTGATCCTTTCCGTGATGATCCTTTTGCACAGCCAGACCAATCGGCACCCTCTCCGTTTGATTCTCTCACATCTCCAGATCAGAAGAAAGCGAATCTGAGTAGCTTGTCTGCTCCTCTGAGTAAAGGGCCCCTGAACGGTGATGCTGACTACTTTGGTCAGCAATTTGACCAGATCTCTAACCGGACTGGCAAACAGGAAGCTCAGGCAGGCCCGTGGCCCTATCCAAGTTCGCAAACCCAGCAAGCAGTGAGAACTCAAAATGGGGTATCTGAAAGAGAACAGAACGGCTTCCATATCAAATCTTCCCCGAACCCTTTTGTGGGAAGCCCTCCCAAAGGACTATCGGTACCGAATGGCGTAAAGCAGGACTTGGAAAACCCTGTCCAGTCCTCAGCGCATGACTCCATAGCCATTATCCCACCTCCACAAAGTACCAAACCCGGAAGAGGCAGAAGGACTCTTAAGGTGAATTGTCTTTTCCACATAGCCTTTAGCAGAGTGCATGCTCGGTACCAAAGGGTGGTGTGACGCAAGCTCTCTTCCCGCTGCTCTATTTTAGTTTCTTGTGTGGCTGTGAAATAGAAGGTGGGATAAGACACATCAGTCCTCCAGGAATGCCCCTCTAGTCAACATTCTTCCTAAGCTTCCTGACAGTGTCACATCTGCTTTCCGTTTGCATGTCTTGTCATTTAATACTAAACTAAACACAAGTTGTTGTTGTTTTTTTTTTCCATTGTTAATGCTGCTATGCTTCTGTACCTCTGGTAAGTTTGATTGTCATGTTCTGGGGTGGGAGGGAGACAATTCTTGTGATTCCCCACACTAACACATGTCCTGCATACCCATCATCATTGATGTCCCTGGTGGTGGCATAAAATTCTCAAGTCTGTCTCCTCTTTTAAATGTAAATGTTGATTTAATAACCCATTGACTCAAAAACTTAACACAATCACTATTACCAACTTCATTCAAAAGTGACTCCAAGTGCAGTATCTATAGGTGATTTTTAAACACTCATGGGAATGTGCAGTCGCATCTAATGATGAAAGCAGCATCGTCTCTATCAAAACTGATCTAGATCGAACGGAATGATGAAATTATTTAGGATGCTTATGTTGCCCTTTCTTCCCCAGCTTCAAGTTTTAGCCAAAAGGAGACCAGACTGATATAAAAGGATAAAATGAGAAAACTTGATTTCATTTTGCAAGTCCAAGGTGGTACCCATTAGTATGCTCACCGAAGCCATCTGTGTCTCTTACCCCTCCACACGCACCTCACCTTTGCTCTTCCATTTATTGGTATAAGGAATCATTTGCCTATAAAAACACAAGATTTTTCTTTATGTGGAGGTTAGCTTTGGGGTAAAGAGTAAGAGACAGATGTTGTGTTTATCTTTGACCTGAGTAACTCTTCTCCATCCTTCCCATTCTTGTCAGTCTTCAGCAAATGACTTGCTTGCATCAGACATCTTTGCCTCAGAACCTCCAGGCCAGATGTCACCCACAGGACCACCTGCAGCCCCTCAGACCAACCCTTTGGATCTCTTCAAAACAAGCGCTCCTGCCCCAATGGGACCCCTTGCAGGTCTAGGTATGTTCCCAGAATTGTAATTAGATGTGTCTCTGCTACTGTCACCCATAGTGATGACACGGGAGAAAAGCACTCTTACGGCATAGCCCACATGCCTATAATATTCCTGCCTGGTAACTGAAATTCAGTTCTCTCAGCTGCCACATGACAGGACATCCATTTTCAGTACTTCATGTCCTTGAACTGGCAGTGGTTTTCAAGAGACTATTAGAAAGGATTTGAAGTCAGACTGGTTTCAATGGTGAAAAGTATATGAATTGAAACAATGAACCCTGCGTGCTGTCTCCGCCATAGTAAAAGTAGGAGCACGCATTTGCTTTGATAGATGAAAGTCTGTCTCCTCAAGGTTGAGAACCTCTTATGTACCTCAGGGTGGGTGTAGGTTAAGCAGGACATAAGGCTAATTCATAAGGTTAAAGTCTTAAGTTCTGGGCTCAGCTGTACCCCCAGGTGTAAGTCACAGGGAATGGGCACAAATCCTGATCTGCTTTTGAGTACCTGCCCCTTAGCAATCCATAATTAAAATTTTTTCTAGAAGAGCATCTAAGTAGAGCTAAAAAGTAAATATTAGGGAAAATAAACTAGAAGGGACATAGATGAAGTTTTCTTAAACAATTGCATGCGCTGGGCTTAAAAGATATGTTTCTGGCTTGCTGGATGCACTGAGCCTTTGCTGTGGGATGACAGTAGATGGACATTGGTTGAGAGCTGGTCTTGTTATTCTTCCTCCACAGCCTCTGTCAGGCTCTAGTTAAGTGTTCAGAAACCCCAACAATAGTCTTTGCCATCCTGCTGCATTCCCTTTGTTTGCCTGCTTCTTGGTACCTGTGAAAACTCAGATCAAATCTAGCTTGGGTGGTGGGGAACCAAGGATCAAGAAGGACTCTTTGGTTCTTTGGTAAGATTTAAATGGATATCATGGCTATAATAAGAGTTTCTGGTCTGTCCAGCCTGTAATCCAGACCTGTGGACCCTCAGTCCCACAGAAACACACAGACACTTATATTAATTACACGCTGCTTGGCCTATGGCTTAAGCATATTAATAGCTAGCTTTGGCATCTGAATTCAACACATTTCCATTAATCTCTGTTGCCTCATGGCCTGTGGCTTCACTGTGTTACTTTTACACATTGATTCTTGGGTAACTGGATGGGGTCTTTTCTGACTCTGCCCTCTTTCCCCTTCATCTATTCTCGGATATCCTGACTCCTTCTAAGATGCCTTGCGATAGGCCCAAACAGTCTTTTATTGACCAATGATAATCCCAGCATACAGAAAGACATCCCACATCACGTGGCTTTTCCTGCCCTCTGCAGAATCAGACACCAAGATCCTTTTTCTTCCTTTATTTCCTTTCTCCTCTCTTTTGCTGCTTTCCTGCAAAGGAGAGGAGTTTCTTTCTGCCACGATTAAGTCCGTCTAAATATGTCTGGAGCTGGGATGAGAAGGGAGTTGTTACCAATGCTGAGTGGCAGAACTCCAGGTGTGCATGAGAAGTCAGTAGGTTCCAGGCTCCTGCTTGATGTTGTAGCACCAAAGACTCTCACTAAACAGGCCATGCGGTTTGGAAGCCTCTTTTCAGCATTGCTCTTTCCCCTGTACCCATAGTTAAGCAGCTGGTGTCTTTCCTACTTAGAACGGCAGAGAACTTGCATTCAGGGGCTATGACTACATCGCATCCCAGAGCTCTGTAGTCTAATAGCAATGCCTTGAAGAATTCTTACAGCCAATATTTAACAAGTCAGCCTGAAGATACAGCTGGACCCTATAACTGTTCATTTATTCAGACGAAGGGAAGCTTTTTGGCGATGTGCCTCTGTTGAGGCCTTGGGGTATACAACTGCAGAATACTGATGATTCTTCCAAGTTTGGACATGGAACTCAAACTGAGCCCCACAGTGTAGCCCCTGTCCATTGGCAGTGATCCTTAGCCAAACCATGGAAGGTTGTAGGTCTGGCTTCCGCTGGATCCAGCTGGGGAACTATCTTCTCTGGAGATCTGGGGGGCAGGGAGAAGGCATTTCAGGAAGCTGAGCCCTCGGCTGTGACTTATACCCTGCGTTTTGATCTAGCTTCAGAAGGTAATAAAATGAATGCTTTATGCCCACACTCACTTTTTCTTCAGTCCTTGCCTCTACTTTCTCCAGCTGGGCCATAAATGTTTTTAGAAACATAATGGGTGGAGTCTGGGAGATGGGAGTGAAGGCTGGCACAAATGCAGACTCACTAAGCCCTTACTTCCTGGCAAAGGGAATATTTTTCTTTTTTACAAATGGCACTCCCCTTGACATCTATGGCTAGAGTTAGAGTTTCACAAGGAAAGACAAGTAGTTCAGAATGAAGGATGGTGAATGGGTGCAACCTTTTATGCATTGATTTTTTAGCTCCTAAATGGTTGATGTTATTAGTAAATGACCCTTACATTCACAATAGTAAATTGGTTCGAAACATTGTCAGTAACTTTGTTCAAACTAATCCCAGTTTTAAGGCTTAGTACGAGAAGCCATGTCTTAGTTTTTGTGAATGTGTTCTATAATAAGTTCTGGTTCCTGGGTCTGTGAAGTTAGTGTGTCAATATGCTTCCTGTGGCACAAGTAATTGCTTCTTATGCCTTATTGTGGAGAGGTCAAGATGGGAGAATAATGTGCTCGGGTCAGAGCCAAGGTTCATGAGTTTGTCCCTATGGACAGACCTGAACTTTTCAACTTGATTATGTTCTTGATTTAGTTCTCTCATTGAGAAATAGGCATGTTGATCGAGTAAGGAGGTTCATTCTAGGGGAGTCAAGCAAATGTGTTCCTAACCAGATGCCAACATTCACAGTAATAAAGGAATCAAATTCCAAAAAGATCAAAAGAGATTATCCTGTGTCAACCCTTAAACCCCATTTCAAAGTTCTTCTCATTTTTAGGGGAGGGGGAAACTGCAACAAGCCTTTTCTATCCTACTTCGAGGCCTTCTATTGGTTGTATAGAAAATGGGTGACAAGAGAATGCTGTGCTCTGGCCCTCAGAGCAGTAGGTTTGAGGAGCAGATCAGCCCCATCTGACTGAGGATGAGAGACACTTGAGAACTTGAGTCCATTCATGATACTTGGTTTCTAAAGTCCTCAGCAGGAGCCAGTTGCTAAATGCTTATCTTAATTAACTACTTAATATTCACTGTGATTTGCATACTTGTCCACTTGGCCAATCAGTTCTTGCCTTACACAAGTTATGTTTAGGATGTTGAAGGTTCATCAATACATTTGTGATAAGCATTTATTCATGATTAGAAACTTATGAGGTGTATTGCTCTTCTAATACAGGGAAGTAAACAGTGTGGTAGAAAGAATAGATCACAAGACTTTGAACACCAGCTGTACAGTGCTAATGAGTTAACCTTCAGAGTGACTGAGTCTCTTGAAGCCATTATTTCGGAATCAGTTTCAAAACTTCATGAGATAGTTTGCTCTGGGAATGGTCTACAAATATCCTCAGAAAGTCATACTTTTTAAAATTTAAGAATCATTGTCAAAGGGACAAATATAGCCGAAGTATGTTATATGGTTGTTGGAAATTGTCACAATTAAAGTCACATGGTTTTATACAATTAATACATCATTATAAAAATAAAAGAATCCTCTTCAAGCTTTTTTCTTGACAGCATCTTTCTCCCTCTTCCTCCAGGAGGTGTTCAAGTAACACCCCCTCAAGCAGGACCTTGGGCACCAGTAGTCTTCAGTCCTCCTACAGCTGTGGTCCCAGGAGCTATAATAAGTGGCCAGCCTTCAGGTTTTGGTCAGCCAATTGTTTTTGGTACAACTCCAGCAGTTCAAGTTTGGAATCAGCCTTCATCATTTGCAGCCCCAACTTCCCCCCAAGGTCCTGCGGTTTGGTGTTCAACAGCACCTGTGGCACCCAACGCTTGGTCATCCCCCAGCACCCTGGGGAATCCCTTCCAGAGTAACACCTTTCCACCTCCTTCTGTGCCCACTCAGTCCTCTCCAATGCTGTCCTCTGTTCTGACCACACCTCCTCAACCACCTCCCAGAAATGGCCCACTAAAGGACATCCCAAGTGATGCTTTCACTGGCTTAGACCCACTTGGGGACAAAGAAGTCAAGGAAGTGAAGGAAATGTTTAAGGACTTCCAGCTGCGGCAGCCACCTACTGTGCCCTCAAGAAAGGGAGAGACGCCCCCTACTGGGACTTCAAGTGCCTTCTCCAGTTACTTCAACAGTAAAGTTGGCATTCCTCAGGAGCATGTAGACCATGATGATTTTGATGCCAATCAACTGTTGAGCAAGATTAATGGTAAGTTTGCTCATTTATCTGCCAACTAATGTTTCGGCTGTCATACAGTCCCACGGGAAGCTCAGAGGACCTTTCTATGCCCATCAATAGTTGACCTCCTGCTTCTTCTGGTATTCATGGCCATGGAGGTAATTTAACCATTTACCTCTTAGAGCCTTTTACGTCAGCCAATCCCAAGGACTGGCCCAATGCTGCCCCCCAGTGACCATTCTTGAAAGGACATCTAAGAGTTAATAGAAATGTGATGATGGATTGTGACATTTGGAGAAATGAATGATAATCTAGCCCACATTCTGTGACCACAAGAAAGAACTTGTGAGTGTGTTCCACTTTAGATAAAGTATATATGTAGCTTTCTGTTCTGATAGAGTCCTGGTATGAGTAGTGATTTTTATTTCACAGATTTAAAGAATTAAGTTTCAAAGATAAGCCAGTCTGAGTGTCCAGTGTGAGCAAAGCTTGTCTACTAACTGCTTGAGTGCTTTGCTTTCCAGAACCACCAAAGCCAACTCCAAGACAAGGTGTCCTCTCAGGTACCAAGTCTGCCGACAATTCACTCGAGAACCCCTTCTCTAAAGGATGTTTCAGTTCAACACAGCCCTCCTCTGTAAGTATCAAATTCAAGACCAGCATTCCCCATTGCCCTATAGCTTCCTGAATTTACCTTCCCAATGCAAAGACTCTTTGCTAAGAATATCTATCTGCCTATGATGTATTCTTAGGGAACTTCACAGTGGGAACATCCAGTCAAACTGGAGTGAGATTGTGGTTCACAGGCATTATCATCTCCTGAACTTGAGGAATAATATCATCAAGCACCCTCCTTTGTGTCTCACTTAATCTGTCTTTTGTAAACATTATGGAAGAAGCAGAATCAAAATAGTCTCTTAAAAACCTTTAAATGTCTTAATTTTCCATCAATAGTTATATCTCTCACCAAAGCAATTCTTCCAAGCTGAGGGAAGCAAATGCAATTCTCCACAGCCTTGACTTTGCAATCAATATGTACCATCACCTCCTAGCAAGTAAACAAGGTCTTGTTGGTTTACAATCCAAGACAGTCCCTACTGGCATCACAAGGAGTAACATATCAGACATCCTACATATCAGACACTACATTATGATTTATCACAATAGCAATACTGTAGTTATGAAGTAGAAGTGGAATAAATTTATGGTTGGGGGTCACCACGACATTAGGAACTGTATTAAAAGGAACTACTTTAGGAAAGTTGAGAACCACTAGGCTAAGTGATGCTTAAATTAAACAGGTTTAATCCTGTTTTTTTCTTGTGACTATAATAGTGTTTGTTATGTTGTTTATTATCTTGTAGGTGGCTTCTCAGCCTACATCTTCTGATGCTCACAGGAGCCCTTTCGGGAATCCTTTTGCCTAGATTCCGTAAGTGAAAGAACCGACATAGCATTTTCTTAGTTGGGTGAATGGTGAGAAAGTGTGATACAGAGACTAATGGGTGGGATTTTATTTTTAGAACTGGGAAGAGGCTAAGTATGTATAATTTGGGAGCAGTAGATAATTTAATAAAAGTGAGACTGGGCATTTAGGAAAATAATTCTTATAAACAGTGGTCAAGCTAGGCGTTGCAAATTTCTATCTTGTGTTTTTGTTACTCCAGTTCTATATGGAAGTCAATTTGGCTCTCTATAAAATGTACAAGTTTGAAAGACTTTCTGAAGCCATTTGCTAAACTAAGTGATGATAAAAACAAAGAAACAAAAAAACCTTTTTTCATTTCTTTCCTCAAGGAAAATTTCAATCAGTCCCTGTAGTGTGGTGTATTAGCACCAGTAGAAGCTGTAAATATTGCCTTCAGAAGCAGTAAAAATTCAAACTGAGTGAGAGGCTTGACCATACCATCTCCAGTGGACTTTATCTTAGAAAAGTTGAAGCTCTGCAGCATTTCCTGTAATCAGTGCTTTTCATTAATAAGTGACACCAATTGTGTTCTAATCTCGTAACATTGAAGGGAAGAGAAAAATGAAGCTGTATAACATTAGAGGAGGCACAACTAGAAATCAATTAAATGATCCCAAACTCATTTTATTTCAATATTACTTCATTTAAGCAAGGCTAAATTCTATCTTGAGTTATCGGTGATAACTTCCTCATATATAATAAGTTGTATTTCCCATTATCCATGGATAATACATTTCAAAAAATCCTGAGGAATTCCAAAACCATGAATTGCAACTTAGTACCAATGTGTTTTTTCTTATACATAAATGACTAAAATTTCATTGGTAAATTAGGTATGGAGATTAACCGCAGAAAATAATAATAATCTGTACAATTACTAGGTTGTGTGATATAATATTTGCTTGTCCTGTTGCTGTAACAAAATACCTGGTAAAAGCAACCTAAGAAATGAAGGGCCCATGGTCAAGTCCATCATGATGAAGGAAATCAGTGTGTAGAAACATAGCTCAGCTTGTTCTGCTGCATCATCAGTCAATAAGCAGAGACTTATAAATGCTGGTGCTCAACCTGCTGCTCCTTCTCACATAGTGCAGGATCCCATCCCAAGGATCTCCAGCCCTTATTTAGAGTGGACCTCCCCAGTTCAGTTACTCTGATCTAGGTAATTACTTACAGAAATCTACGTAGTTGAACAAGGCCTCACTCTGTAGTTCAGACTGGCTTTGGTTTTCCTATTTAGTTATTAGTTTTGAAATCCTGTGCCTCCTTCATCAGCCTCCTGAGTGATGTCATCAGCATACACTATCACATCTATCACATCTAGTGGACAGTACTGATTTCTCTATCTCCACATGAACTCTGGGATATACTGTCACTAACATTTGGAAATGATGTTTTACTATGCTGTTCAACCCAAATATCCTAACCAGTCTTCTACGTGTTTTCTAGGAAGTTGTTGTGTGGACTGACTATCCAGAGGAACAAAAGACTGGCTTTCGCCAAGGACAAAGCTGTTCCCCCTTTGACATATTATCTGTTGCCTTACTTTGCTTTGCCTCTTATAAAAAGTCTTTCTGTCTAGGCTTTACGTAAATTAAGCTCCTAAACTCTCTAGCTCATATATAAATGAAGTAGCTTCCCTACCAAATCGTTGCCTGCTGTGCCCCTAGAATCTTCCAGAATATTCCCCATTTTACCCACAAGTTGGGAGGTGTGGCCACCTTAATCCTTCATACTGTCTTGAGTAAATGTCCAAACCTTCATAGCTCAAAGTCAGTTTGTGCTCCTGGGACGCAACATAAACCTAGACATTCTGTGAATAGAACAGCAAGATACCCTGCTTCCCATCTCTACTCCACAGGATTTTTTGAGTACAATGAAAGTCAGACTAATTTCTCAAATACACAGGAGGATAATTTCAAGGTGGACATCTCTGCTAAAATTATGTCATTCACCTGTCCTACCCTAAGAGGTGCTTACAGTTGACTTGAACTCCAAACATAAGGCATTATTCAAAGCTAATAAAACAATTTCTTCCTGGGGCCTCAAATTGTTTTCATTCCAGACACTTCATAGCTGCTTGACTCTGGTGACCTTATGGCCTGAACTTTCCTTGATGAGCCTAATTTTATATCATGTGATTTTTTTTCTCAATAAAGATGATTATTGTGTGCATTACTAAAAAAAAAAAAAGAAAAAAAAAAGTATAATTTCTTTTCATTCTGATGATTTTTCCCAGGACCTAGCTGGCTATTTGAAGTGAGAGAAAAGCATTGTTTACTTCTTTCTATCTTTATCTCTCATTCTCTGCTCAGTCCGTTTTGCTCCTGGGTTTGTATAAATAATACCCAGGAACAGAGTTTTTTAAACCAAGAACAGATTTTCATGGGTCAAAGGCATTAAATGACTCACAGATTTGGGACCCCCCCCCCCCCAGTCCATATTTGTCTAGACTTTAGAAGTTACACCAACCATCCTCATTCTCTATAGGGACTGGAGAAACTTTAGTTTCTCTTAAATGAAAGTTCTGAAATGCAGTTTAATGCAGGAGAGGAACTGGACTCTGAAATGAAGGATTATATTCCAAAAGTTAAATGTGACTGTACCAAACACACTGGGGTTCTTACTGGAGGAAAAGTTGGTGAAGCTGCAATCATATAGTTGCTAAGACAATTGATGAGAGGAGAGAAGATGATGGACAAATGTTCTGGGTTATCATTGAAAATTGGCAGCATCTTCCTCATAACCCTGGAAACCTACGCAGTATGTTTTCATTTTCAGTCTCTTTGCTGTATGGGACTGAAGGCTTTGTTACTGCCAAACTCTTTAGTCTTCTGTGTTAAGTTTTTTTTCAGTGTTATCTTTTGACCCTTGATGCTCAGGTCTTGTGGGTGTTAATACAATCTCACCTTTCAATGGAAGACGACTGCTCAGGATTTAAACAAGAAGCTGGTCTTGTGAACCTCTGTTGGTTAGCCTCAAGTAATCCAAGCTGAAGTCCTGTGGGTTTCTGTTTCATGCTAATCGTTAATTATGTATGGCATATGTTGTTGGGTTTTTTTCCCTGTCTAGCTTCCTATTCAGTCGTTATAAACAGAGACTTGAAGTCATACTTTAAAATTCCAAATACCTAAAGACGTGCTAAACTGGAGGTAACTATTTCTAGATGGTTGAAGTTTGGAAAATGATGATCAGCCACACAACTGTTTTGTGCATACTTATCTCCTTGTGCACTTTTCTGTATGCAAATAAAGCTATAAATCTACTCATTCAATAAACTGGAATGAAAATAATTATGTCACTGTTAGCTTATTCTAGTATTTCATCCTGCTTTAGATGGATGTTACCAAGGTATTAAGCACACCAGCTAGAAGTTATACACATTTTGGGTTGTCACAGTGATAGGAGAAAGTGGAAATCCATAATGGAGAAACACAAGTAAATTATCTAATCTTCTTCAGTGTCTTATTCTCTTCCTGTGAATTTAATGGAGTTGGTGATTGGGGTTGCTACTGATCACAAGATATTCATTGGGCAGTGTTGGTCCTCTGTTATTTAGTCATGTTTGACCCCACCAAAATGCATGTGTAGGGGTTAGTAGGGATAGTTACTAGCTATTTAGAAGACCTACAGTGTCAGACTGGCAGGTCATTGATCAGCAGTAAACACTCAGAGTTATAGTGCCCTGATTTAAGTTCAGGTATCTCATTTCAACAAAGACCTGGAAAAAATCCTAAAGTCAGCTCTGGAAAATACAAAAGACTGGGCTTTGAACCTAACAACTCTAAAGAGGGAGATTCTGGGGAGGGGACCCCATTTTGTGTTATAGTACTATGGGATGTTTGACTCTTCTGCCTTCTTCCCTCCTTTAACTGAAAATAGTTGGGGCATTTCTGACAATTGTGAGGTAGAATGTAGAGAAACAGGAAGGTTGGAGGTGACCCAAGGGATGCTGGAAAGAACATGCCACAGGCTATCTGCTTTATCTGGGTGTTCTGTTATGTGTTTAATTACCTGAACTCATTCTCTTTCCCCATGGGCTGATATGTAAGCTCATTCTGGGAGTTAAGCATTGCTCATCTACAAGAAGACGTGCAATGCAATAAGAACCACTATTGGACAAAAAGGGATGTACTTACTGAAGTAGCCCTGAAAATGAGAACAAATCTATTTCTAGAGTTCTGACCTAGCCTGAAAGTGATATCTTGTGAGAACTCTAGAGTTTTCCTTTAGCACCAAATGTGCCTAAGCAAAAGGATGTTAACAGCCAGAAAACCCTAAGATTTCTTACACAAATGCAACACACAGGGGGGAAGGTACAAAAACCACTCATTGCAGGAAATGTTATGCTCATTATGAAAACAACTCCATTCTGCGATACATAATCCAATGAGGTAAGCCTGTGACCCGTGATAGCTCATAGAAAATTTACATCCAGGTTTGAAAATGCCTGAAGTTTCTCTAAAGTGTAAGGAGTTTTTCTAATGGGTACTTTTGAGACAACTGTTGCAGTAGGTACTCTTCTTCCCAATATCAGACTCTTCCATCAAGTCAGGCTACATTGCTATGTCTTCCTGTGCCGAGAGCAAGGCAGGAAATAACGACATAGCTAAACTGTGGTTCACCTTGGAATTACCTGATGAATGAGGACTCTGATCCAGATGCCTGGAATAGATTAAAAAATAAAGTCTTTTACTGATAGTTGGGAGTTGCCCAAAAGTTCCTGGTAAATATTTAAGCTATCACCATTTAAAGAGATTGCTCAACAACAAAGCGTCTAATACTTTCCGGGAAATGGCATGGTTTCTAACTAATTATTTTCTTCGAGAAAAATAACTAGAACTCATGTTCTGAGCTTATCTGAACTTTCTTCACATGGAAAACTACCTCCCAGCAGAGGGTCTGTTAACATGTCCTAATTACAACGATGCTGGTGGACCAGGGCCAGCCACATGTCATCTCACCTCATGAGTATCCAGCCTATTTGTCCTTGCTTTGCTGGAGTTAGGTACTGAATTTCAAACTTCTACTTTCTACTGAAAATCATAACAGTGCCAGTCTCTACAGAGAACACAGTGTGAGTTTCTCAGTAATCAATAAAGTCTTTAATAGTTAAAAGGAAAAAAAAAACCCATACAAACAAAAACCAAGTCTAATTCTGAAAGTTTTCATAACTATGTTTCCAGTGTGGTGTTTGTGTAGGTTTCTATCTGTCCTTTTTCTGGTCACTGATATATACAGTGGTTGACTTCAGATATTATTTTAGCTTGTTGATTTTTTTCCTAAGAGGAATAATTTAAGGGATGATCCAAGTGGGTTGTAGCAGAGTCACAGATATGTTCTCTAAGTATTCCCCCACCCCTTACAGAAATTTTAATTCGGAGTTGGGGAGATTAGAGTTTTAAAGCTAGAAGCTGATAGGGAGGGACAGGAAGAAGGTAGGAAAATGAAAGGATGATGTGACTTTATGTCCTGCTTCCTTTATTGAACTGAGAGATTGGCTGGGTACTTAAATGGTAGGAAAAGACAAAGCTGGAATCAGGAGAGGATATCTGTTTTTGATAAAATGCTAAAAGACCCTAGGATCTAGCCAGTCATTCCCATCCTGCACTGGGAATGGACAGGTTTCAGCAATAAAAACCGCTCAGAGAAGTTGTGGGTAAGAGGCTTCTGACCTCAGGGCCAGGCTTACAAAACAGGAGTGTAACTTCCATCTCCCTACCCTGTGGGAGTATATGGACATAGCCATTTGTCACCTCTAAAAATCTACCTTTAAATAAGAGACCAGCAGATTCTGGTAAAGAGGGTTCAATGTACCACACTCTGAGACCCCCTTTATCTGAAGATTGGTCTATTCTTAAGAATGGATTTTTAATGAGAAAATAAAGTAATGAGAAGAGACGCCAGGTCACTGAGGTCTGCCCATCAGTGTGATGGTCAAAGAAGATGAGTTAGCAATCGTAGGACAGAATGCAGATCTTGATTGCCAGTGTTGAGGGAAGCAGACTTTAATACAGAAAATGTAGTCCTGTGGACCTCTAGGCACTTACTCCACATGTCATTCACAGAATGTTGCGTTTGTTAGGCATCAGGAATAGTAGTGCATAGGTGCACCGAAAAACTTGAACTTGATAGGGATCCCAGCCACGTTCTCTGCATTCAGTGACCTGATTGCCTCCCTGTAAGGGGATGTACTATAAGTAAAAGTACAAAGATTTCACTGTGGCAAGAGGTGCTCAGTGAGAAAAAGCTATAGAATAAGCCAAGGATCCCCAACCAGAGATCCCTGGACGCTCAAGAGACTCCATAATCAAGATGAAAAAGACTTT
Source organism: Phyllotis vaccarum (assembly GCA_033318265.1). Classification (NCBI taxonomy): domain Eukaryota; kingdom Metazoa; phylum Chordata; class Mammalia; order Rodentia; family Cricetidae; genus Phyllotis; species Phyllotis vaccarum. The sequence continues at coordinate 54,866,313 of JARWLC010000012.1, forward strand.
GAAAAAAACTGCCCCAAACCTTTAAAGGGGTCAAATGGAAATGACCCTGAACACAGTTTATCATATTAGTTCAAAAAAATTATTCATGAAGCTGGTCAGAGTATCCATGTGTCTATACCATTCCAAATGGGGAAAGAGTTTGTATTATTATGTGGAAGTATAATTTAGCAATACAGAGTTCCCAAGGAAATTTGAGTAACTAGGATTTTTTTTAAAAAAAAGAAAAAGAAAGAAAATCTTTTTACTAGTAGAAAACTATGAGGTTCTCCTCAGGGTGGAAACTCTTAGAACTAGAAATTGAAACCAGTGTGTTGCCTTCTCACGGGGGTTCTGTCCTAAAGGGAGGAGATGGGTTAGGAATTGCCACGGCACAAGGCTTGATGAAAACAGAGTGAGCAAACTAAAATATTAACCACAGTACTCATAGTATGGTGGGAAAGCTTACCACACCAAATGCAAACCCCAGGGACTCATCTCTGGATGAGACTACACAGATGGCATAATCTCATTAACCAGCTTTTCTGCAACTCTGTGTTAGAGTCACTGAGAATTAAACTTGCTTGCGTATATAGATAAGCTGACAAGTTATAAAGTTTCCCCTGTGCACTGCAACATAGTTGACATATATGGACTGAATTCAGACACAACCCACCTATCATTAGCTGGGGCTCATGGGAAGTATCCATGAGTCCCACATGGGACACTGAGGCTCATGGCGTGAATTCATTCACAAACATAGCTGCAAGCATGGCACCTATAATAATCACCTTGACAATTCTGTGTGGCTTACATGTCAGACAGGCATATGTCCTCCACAGTAAGCTCACAAATGGCTGAAATTAGTTCAGTTGATTCTCAAGCTCTGTTTGTGAAAAGGAGAAGGATCAAGAAAAGGTGAGTTAGCTCCCTTTTACGTTCGATGGCATAGGTAAGATGGGCTCAAGATTGCTAGTGCTGTGATCTGTCATTCCTGCAACCAGATGCCTGTCCTACCTTTGCATACACCAATGTTTGAGATTTTTTTCTTTTATAAATTAATACTTATCTATAAATGTTTCTTAAGAATCTGTCAGCTGCACATGTGGCACATGCCTTTAATCCTGGCCCTTCTGAGGCAGAAGCTGGAAGATCTCAGTGAGTTGGAAGTCATCCTAGTCTACAGATGCATTCCAGAGATACACAGAGAAACCCTGTTTTGAAATTTTAAAAATTTAAAATTTAAAAAGAATTGTGTCAGAGAGCCATGCATAGTGAGTGGTAGGTGTTTGCAATCCCAGCCCTTGGAAAATGGATATGGAGTTCAAATGGATCAGGAGTTCAAAATCATCCCCAGCTGTTTAGTGAGAGGGTTTATGGCAACTATATCTTAAAAAAAAAAAAAAAAAAAAAAAAAAAAAAAAAAAAAAAAAAAAAAAAAATGTGCTAACAACAGCTGGGGATGGGCTCATACGTGTAATTCCAGGGTGGGTGGAGGAAGGATACATGCTCAGAGTTCCAGGCCATCAGGGCTGCCCTGGGGGACCCCACCCCAAATAAACTAAACACAACAAAAGATAAGAATGGTGTCAGGAGACATTTTAAGGTCATGATACCTCACCCTCAAATCTCTGTTAGATTCTCTTTCTCCTTAAATTGTGTATTCTCAGTCCCAACCCTTGCCACATCCTCCAATGACCTGAAAAGCCCGGTTAGTTAAATTTGAGGAAGATAGGGAGCAGAAGTTTCCACATTTGCAACATCCCAGGTTATTTTATTGTGCAACCAGTGTTCTCAGAGAGGTTGCATTGTCTGGATTCTTCAGTTTGCCCAGAACCTTTCCCTCTCCACAACCCTAAAGAGTGCAGAGATGTGGAGCAAACAGTTTATTTTTATAGCAGAGGAAAATTCTATCCTTTTGATGTGTTCTTCCCTTATCACCAGGCCAAATTCTTTGGGGGACTATTGTTGAAGCCCTGTGGAGTTTAAATTGCATATAAAAAAAGCTTACATTTCCGCATTTGCCTTGCTTATGCGGTAGCAAACTACATATTTGATTTTCAGAGGCACAGGTGGTTAGAAAGTCCCCTTCTGAGCCTGCTCTCACTGTGTCACCTCTGTGGTTGTTTTGGTTTTAGGATCCTGATGAGAATAATCCATTGGCCTCTCCCATAAATTATGCCTCTGTCTTCATCTTTCCTTCCAGAGTTTCCCAAGGAAAGAGCTGCTAGAAGTGTGTTTGTTTGACTGCCTTTATTTTTACAGAATGCTGCTCCTAATTTTTAACCACTTCAGTGTTTTTTTGCCTTATTGCACAATGACACCTTTGTCAATAAGGGAAAACAGTAGTCAGGAATTACAAAAAATGACTCTCCTCAGTTGGACTTTTACCTAGGCAGCACAAACGGGCACACATAAACAAAACCCAGTACCTATACCAGCAATAATTGTTCCCAACCCTCTGATTGCAAAGAAACCTTTTGCAAGACCTCAGGGCTGCCTAGGAGGAGCACCATGTCTCCAGGCAGGGTCATCTCCTTAGCGATTGCAATCTTTACCTTGGAAATCAATGCACAGACCCCAACATCCATTCTCAGGTGAGTCCATGGCTTGACTGTTTATTTCAGGAATTCTGTGGAATCTGCTGTCTCAGGGTCCAGTTCTTAACAGCAAAGTGGAAAAATAAAGGTTAAATGGTGATATATAAAGTGTCCAGGATTTAAACTTTCCAAGCAAATGAGAAAAGTCAGGGTGTATCTGTGAGTTTGCTACTGAAGCCTGCTGATGCCTCCAGGACTTTGTTCTAGAGGAGTTCAAATGTTAACTTTAAGATATTCTGTTTAAATATTTAGAAGTAGGAAATAAAACCTGTTGTTGCCAGTTTGTGAAAAATCAGTGTCTGTTGTTTGAGAAGCTTACAGTGAAGGAAGTTAATCTTTCCATCCTTATCTCAAAACCTAATACTTTTTAACTCTTGACAGAGCCAATAGGGTTTGCTGAAGGAAGTGGAGGCAGGAGGAACAAGAGTTAGCTCGAGGCCAGCCCTGGCCACACATTTAACTGCGGCTGAAAGTCCCTTTGACCTCCAGATTAATCAAAGGTTAATTATTTGTCTCCTGTGACAGACAATTCATATTGTGCCTCATGCTTTGTATCCTGACTCTTAGCATCTCCTTGTTGTACCCATGAATGGACAAGGTTCCAGATCCAATGGCTATGCCTCCAGCACTGCCTCTTTATTTCCTTTTTATCTTATCCTATTTGGGGATGCAAAACCCATAAGCTATGGTTTACATACAGTGTGAGGGTGTCCTCAAAACTGTGCGTTGGAAGCTCAGTTTCCTGTGTGGCAGCAGAAAGAGGTGGTGGAGCCCTTAGGAAGTACAAGCAAGTTAAGACTCAGGATTCCACAGTCATGGGTGGACTACCTCGGAATGGGCCAAGCCCAGAAGAAGTGACTCCTAATAGGTCTGTCTGGCCAGGCCCTTTCTCAAGCCCTTGTTTTCTTACTTACACATGTGCCCTATTTGAATACAGGGACTTCCCTCTTTGCTTTTAGTGACCATGTTACTATACAACCATGGGAGAATCTGCTTCACATGCCTAGACATGCTGTTTGCAATTCATAGTCATCAGATTGTGAGCAGAGTAAACTTCGCTCCCTTTATACATCATCCACATCAGGTATTCTGTGGGAGCATCACAGAGTGTAAAACCATACCAAATACACCCAGAAAAATGAATCACCAGGAGAGAAAGCTTCCTA